>JAPTHL010000034.1:595000-1795000 GCA_028455855.1 Meloe dianella
TTTTTATTCATAAATTATTTAAAAACATTCAAATAGTTGGCTAATATGTGGGTTTTGTAATTTCTAGTTGACAATTGTGAGAAAATTTATAATGATAAACAAAAATTCAAACTCAATTCGAGTAATGAACTAGCTAGCAGAGGATAAGATAATTATTTCTTCATCCAATTAGGGTAACTGAAGAACACAGAAGCCCACAATCACGCTCTCGAGGATGATGCTCTATATATTCATTGTGTTGTTGAAACTAAAGATTTATTGCAAAAATTAATGGGAGTCTTATCTCATTAAATTCGAATCGTATTTTATAATATTTTTATTTTTGTTTCTAAACATTGAAGCGGTATTTAATTAAAATAGAGACTGATATTCCGGAAATCGAGTACTAAATATCCTGCTGCAAAGAACGTAAACACTTGAATAAAAAAAAACTGGAATTAGGTATTCCTCTATATTAGACTACAAACAACTGATGCTTCAAAAAGTTTTATTCCTATTATATTTGAATATATATATTTAATACACGTATTATTCAATCGAATTCTATTTTACTGCTAGCTACAATTGCAGGATTTTAAGATTGAGTTTCTAATAATGCCGTATTTCCATTCCGCAACATGCGTCCCCGTTAAGTCGCTTTTCTAAAGACTTGGATAATTGAAATGGCTCCTTGTGCGCGATGATGATGGGACAGCTAGAGCGTTTGTTTGTGACGCTCTCTACCAGTTGTTACACATATATAAGGTCCCCATTTTTAATCTCCCTATTCAAATTATAAAAGCTATTATGTCGACCTAGACTGGACCCCATTGTGTGTAAGTCTAAAGCAGATAAGAATGAGGTGGCTGCTTTTTTTGTTCCGTAACAAATAATAACAAAGTAGATGAAAGAATGGCAACTTGACGGGTAGTGATCGGTTAACTAAGTCTCAATTTGAGAAAAAAATAATAATTAACGATGGATGATGTGGTATAGAATAACGTTTGAATTTATTTCTAATTATTTTAAAGTTCAGAATTTGGAAGAGTCCTTATTATTGTGCCATTTGTATTGTGTTTTCTTGATTAAAATATACTCAAAAAATCAAGGCGGTTGGCTAGCGTATTATACGAATTCGAGAGACCAACTCTCTGATTTTAGAGTAGGTACTCCTCTATCGGCCTGGTGACTTTTAAAGAGGGAGTAAGCCCTTCTGGCGTATAATAAAGTAAAAGGCACGCGTGGTTATTGTTAATACACAAAATTAAAAAAAAACCGCAAAGCTTCAATTAGAAAATAAAATTTAATTATTTTTTTTTTGTTGGATTAGTTGTTAGTTAAAAATAACAACCAACTTATTGTAAGTCTTGCAGGAAATTGCGATGTTGTTGTATAGATCGTTCGGAACGTGTTCGGTTTTTAGTAGTGGTCTATCGTTGACTATGGCAAACTTCCAAACATTCATCATTTTCAACTAAGATTGTGTCAACGACAATGGTGATGTGTCGTCGATAAAGAATCGAAATTAATTAGGTCCGACTTCAAAGCCTATTGCCCAAGAATAGAGAAAGAGTGTGTTCCTCTTGTTGCGCCCGTCCCACACCACTTCCGGCAGGCGCGATGCCAACACTGACAATGGAAATCCCACGTGTGCAGGACACCAAAATAGCTAATATGTGCGTCTCTATCAACAACAAGAATGACATGAACGTGAATAAACAATAGTGGTCCAGAATGTGGACAGATCGAATACGAAATAGACTGACGGGACATTAATTACCGATCGGCCAGGCACTTTGACCATGTGCCAAACATACTAACAGTGTTGAACAGTTCTGTCAATCAGTAAGTATGCAACACATCTGATGATGCTGTTAAAATGAGCGAATTGGAACGTAACTTCTCTACATTTCTCT
This sequence comes from Meloe dianella, assembly GCA_028455855.1. Taxonomy (NCBI): domain Eukaryota; kingdom Metazoa; phylum Arthropoda; class Insecta; order Coleoptera; family Meloidae; genus Meloe; species Meloe dianella. The sequence continues at coordinate 596,896 of JAPTHL010000034.1, forward strand.
ATCAGAAAGTCGAAAGTGGGTATGTGAGTAGATAACGGTTAGGACATGTGTGCTTTATACTGAAAGTGTCATTTGAGTTGCTGAAATTAGTATTGTGCACGAATATTAATGGAAGACGAACGCACAACTTGGCACTAGGGAGCAATTGGAGTTAGTAACATGTAATTTCCGGCACTTACAACGTGTTCAATATATAGCGGCGCCTACTATGGATACCCGTACAATTATATTGGTAATGGTCACTGGCATGAAGAGCTTCCTGTACATTGCAATCAATTTCACATTTTACAATAAGAACATGCAGATATATTCAATTCGAAACTAAAAAACAAGACAATACAGACTTCAAATGATATTTATGCTAATCTGAAACAACGATGATAGATGACCATGATGTTTTGTTAGATACACGTTGTTGTAAAATACCAGGAAAAGATTTATTGTTCTGTACAGATAATGCAAATACAAACAGAATAAGCTACGTAAGTTGTCATTAACTGAATGTAATTATAGCCTCACTCACATTTGTGAGCCAGCAAAAAAAAAGACTAAATATACAAAATCACATTAAACACGAATACATTCACGTCAGTCTGAAAAGAAGAAAAAAAAATTATGTGAATTTATACGAATCGAACGGTTTTTCCTGCTAGTGGAATAGTTAACTTTGTATATAGTACATTTATTGTCTCCATTCCCCTATTGTATTTCCACATTTTAATCGAACAATTGTGATGCAATGAATAATTCACTGATTATTTATGTAGAAAAGCCATCGATACAACATTGGGAATTACTAGAAAAGCTCAATGGATAAGGGCGGCGAGATACGGCTGTCTGACAGGATGATTTATGCGAAACCCATACCCGGATACTTCGTTCACTTCTCTAGCGCTCTTTATAAAAGGATCCGGAACAGATCATGGTGGTTATAATGTGTGGTAAATGTTTCCGGTTTAGTGATTAAAGAAAATGATAATTGTTTTAAATCATTTTTTTTTTAGATTTCGTACATACGCTGTAGTAGAATTGGGGAAATTATGAACATATTATTTAGGTATGATAGATTAGTTTATGTTATTCATTGAAATCGACAATAAATGTCGGGGTCGCGTTCTCGTTTCAAACAGAATAGGTGATCCGTCTTCTTAATGACATCAGTTGTAGCTTTAAAAGTTGCACTCAACCCCTCTACTGTTGGGTACGTATATTGACGTTGACACGAAACCCTAAATATACAAAAGTACAGGGGTGTAGCGTATGGGGTATTAAAACTGTTTCAATACATTCAATAGTATTTTCATCGTTAATAGAAACATATAGACGATTTATTATCGTTTCGATGACAAATAGTGGGCGGCTTCGGCATGCCACTGGACTTGGAAAAGCTTGTAGTATATGTGTGTTATACGCTGAGTAACATGTCAAGATTAATGCGTGGTAGCTGTGACGAAAATCGATTTTATTTTCAATAAGATCTACGTTTTGGTCTTGTGTTACTTTGGAATGATAAAAAAAACAAACGAAGAACGATACATTAAGATGACTCTATTTAAGCGAGTCAAGCCGAAGTAACCGGTAATTGTAAATAAACATTCGTGCCAGTTAAATTATGAATTCAGAACATGTATATCGAATAACACTTGTGTGTTTTCTCTCAAAGTAATTTTTGAATAATTTAATTTTTAAAAACAATTGTTGATTATCCAAAAAAAAGAAAATACAATTTTAATCTATGAAATCAGTTAGTTAATTGTTGTAAAGTCGTAAAAATTTTAGTAGAAGAAATACTATAAAATCGTTAATTGAATTGTCTTTAATGAGTGTGTAATTCGTAACAAATCTAAATAGTTTTCAATTTTACGATTTTTAATTACTTTAATCGACTTTATCGTTATGTGTTCGTAAGTAAGAAATTTTCGATTTTCTCATAACTAATGTGCTAGTTTTGCTGTGTGTTGCACAATATTTTCTTGTTGCTATCACATTGATCACCTAGGGACTACCATAAATTAATGTATTTATTCAAATTAGGAATCCGAGCAATTATGGTTGTCATCTCACTAAAATGAATTAACTCCACCAGTTTGTTGTTTACACATTTGAAAGTAGATTTTATCTAATCAACCATCAATGTTACGTAATTTGTTTGCTATTTTGATTCGAATTGTCCGATTTCTGTGTGTAATAGTTACGAGATTGTAGAAAATTAGGGGAAAATCGTGTGCAATGCAACAACAAGTATGGAATGTTTGTTTCGAAGTCGTTGCAACTGGCAAAGCACGCTCCAACTGACGAACGGCTGTATAAAATCCAAGAAATTCCGTATAATTTGTCTTTTATCGTGCAATTGTTTGAATAATTCACACAAATGAATTGAAAACTAATCAAAGATTCATTATTGGAACATTGTAAGTGCACGAAATTAGAAAAGTTCCTAATAACTAGACAGATTAAATACGGGAGGGGTGAATATATTTGGATGTATTTGCAGGATAATACGTATTTATCCTGTAGGTGTCAACGTAATAGAAGTGTTAGACAGACAAAAGCGTCCGGATTATACTGGCAGTATTGGTGTGTGTACTTTGTACTTATATCCCTCTCATTCGCGCCCAATCCATTGAAACGACCACAATTATTCGGCAACTGTAATATCCCTGTAATATCAGTAATCCGTGTCTTTGTCGACACCTCCACACGAATATTGAAGTCGACGACTATTATCCAACAAAATACAAACAGTGATGTATTCTCAACACCCTTCTCTCATCAGCCAACGAATATTGCGAAATTAATTCACGAAAATCTCTCCAAAAAAAATAGAAAATTATAAATCTTATATTACAATTCGTGAATGTAAACAAAACGAATTGTTTAATATTGTGATACGACTTGATCACAAACTGTGGGTAATTATAGTTTATTTATAACCGAAAAAAAAACATTTTCCAAAAGATTTTCGATACAAAATGATCGTAAAACTTTCAATTGGATTTATGTTTATAAATCGTCTTGAAATAATTAACGCTCTCAACTTTTGATGCATTAACAAATTATAGGTGATGAAATATTGAAGATCAAGGGTCTTCAGTTTAAATCTTCTAGAAAATTTGACGACAGTTGTGAAAATAAATAATTATAGGTACCCTTTCTATAATTATACACGATTATTACCACTATTGTGGAAGATTTAATTAAAAAAAAAACAACAACAAAACTATTTAATAATAAATTAATAACAAAAACAGTAATCAAACTTAACGGAATTATTGTTAATCCTATTTTACAAAAAAAATCAAATATAAATTATTAGAAGTGGTTTTTTTTTTATAGAAGCGATCATAAACATCGGATTTACATAATCATCTGGCTATTTCGGTAGTTTAATACGAAATTATAACCACATTAACTCATAGATTAGTTACGTTTAGACAAAAGTGTCGATTTACTAAAAATCGTTTACAGTATATTTGTTAGTTTCTTGGGTAATTTTGTCCGTTTTTCCACTTTTTTTTCTTCTTCAAGAAATCAACAATGAAATATTACCATGTTGGCCTTTCTAATTCAAAGAAAAATAAAAGGGGAAGCAGGAATAGAGTGCATCGTTCCTTTAATAATTTGTCTAACTGTAAACAGATTTTTGAAGATAATGGTAATAACAATATCTAAAAATATTACACAGACGCTTTTGGAACACTTCCATTTATTATTATTATTATTATTAAATATGAATTTTTAATATTTTATGAGTCTTCTGTACTATTTCTGTTGAGTTGTCAGTTATTCTTGGTATGAGTTGAAAAATAATAAATTTAATACTATTAAGACTGATTGCTAATACGGTTAGCAACAAAAATTACTGATTGCAACCGGATCTGGCAGATCAAAAACTCTACCGATCTTTATACTAAAAATCCCACATTATTATTATTGTTAGATTTATATAAATAACCGATAAAAGCCAAAACTGTGAATAATGACATTCGTAACACGTAAACATTTTAAAATGTTTTCATTTCTGTAAGTTATGTTCGAATTTTTACGATTTTAAATAATAAAATTTCATGTTAATTTATTATTTTTGTTGTTTCTTAAATTGTACAATTCTAAAAATAATTTCAAATCATACTTGAATGATGGAATAGAAAGAAGGGTTGACTGTCTCAAATTGCAGATTTAGTGTTTATTTTGGCTTCAACAGTTTGCACCCTTTCAAGAAAAACAGGATAAAGTTTCCCCCTAAATAAAGGGTTGTTTGTGATTTTTTTTCTCATCTTTCCAAACACCAAACCGTTTTATTTTTAACTCTATTTTATTAATAAATTATAGTTAGCTTCTGTGGAGTATATTAAAAATAAATGGAACACATATTGTGTTGAAGAGGTGTTTTTTTAAAATTTTAATCGAAACTATGCGTTGATGAATGGGCCGGAATGTTCAGAAGAGAATTGGGGGAAAAAAATGACAATCATCTCGTAAAATCTAGAGTTCATTCATATATTCCAAAACTGAATCGTTGCCAGAAAATGCCGTTTCACACAAAAACAGAACAAAATAATTTACAAAACTGACAATGATGAGAGTATTAACAAAGTTGTGCATCGAAAATAGAGTTTCGTTATAGCAAAATAATAAAAAAAATGACCAGATCCGTACTGCCGGGGAATGTCATCTAAAATATTCATTAAAAATTCATTAAAAAAAATTAAATACGAAAATGTATAGAAAATAAAATCACAGCAGCAACGATGTTTTATTTTAATATTTAACAACGCTATGTCATTTTGCTGGTATCTTTTAGAGTTGGAAAAAAATGAACTAAAAATTCATATTACCAACCGACAAGTTAATGAAGTTACAGGACATTTTACATAAAAAAGGAAAAAGTCTTTTACGCTGAGAGCTAAACCCTTTTTGGTGTTCTGACCGAAAGCAAAAGTGTTACATTAACAGGGGATGGCTCTATCCCCGCTATGATTATAAAAACATTAAAATCCTCGTCCTTCGCAGTTAGCCTTATTACTATGCAAGACCGTACACTGTCTACAAAAGGAAGTTGCAGTATACAAAAAGATAACGTTGACATGAGTGAAATTAATTCGGTCTTCTTATTATCTCACGATTTCTGTTACAAAATTCTTTTTTCAATACTGCGAAATCCTCGAGGGATGATGATCCAATCTCTAAGCGACTAGAACTAGTCACTTACCAAGGATTAAACACTAAAGAACAAGAAACTCACACGAAACCCATCGTCGTAAAGACTTTAACCAAGTAGTTTTCGGTTTGGCTTGAAACCAAAAGTATACCGAAACTTTTATAGATTGGCCAACTTTGTAATGTCTTATCTCATCCAGACAGGTCGTAAAATTCGTGCAATAGATGGATATAATAAAAACCAAGAACAAGCTAAAGATAAATAGAGAACGAAACTAATACCATTTTGAGACTTGACAAAACTTTTGAAAATCAATAGAAGATAAATTTCTAGTTATTAATAATTGCAATTACTAGAATATCAGCAGGTGATTACTAAAATTTTTACTAATTATTTATTAATTCCTTATAGAACAGGCTATTATTTCGATCATAATTGTTTTCAAGCATAAATTATCATTAATACATCGTAAATATTAGAATAAATTAAACACCTGCTGCCAAAACGTACCTTCATTAAATGATTACTAAATAGTTTGTTGTAGAACAACAAAAAAAGAAACAGAACCTGCCACAAAACCAGAATTAAATATATTCAAAAATATTCCAATAAACAAAAAAATTGTTATAATTTCCAACTTCCGTTAAGTCTTTTTTTTCGCAATTGTATTATTAACAAATTTCTTGTCGAATATTTTTACGAAAAATGGCGTTAAAGATAAGATCTCAGTAACTGTCACCTGGTGACGATGTGTTCGGCATGTGCTCTTATTCCCTATGTTTTTCTTCGGGTTTTTTTTTATATCTTACCCAGATGAATGTTAGCAATCCTTCAACACGTTCAGCTGTAGGCACTCTAAGTGCCTACAAAACCCATAAATACTAAATATGAATCGACAACGTTTTGTACGAAAACAGTGGTAGATGTGGTGGCGGCATCAGCACCGTTCGCAGTCGTCGCCATCATCAGCATCATCATCTGAAGTTGTCCAGCTATAGAACCGTGTAAAAGTGAATTTTGTTTGTTAAAAGTACCGGCTGTACCACCGGGTCGCGTGTAAAAATACATTCAACTCGCACAATGCGGGAAACATAATTCATAATGCTTTTAATAAACACTGGATGATGGTTGTTGTTGTTTTACATTAGAATGGAGCACGCTACTTTTCTTGTAATATATCGTCCGTTTTATCTTCTGCTTTAACCGAATAATCTCGTTATAGATGGAATTTTGTTGAATTTAAAAATAGAAAATCGGACATACACCCTTTCAATATTTGAATAAAAACAAAACACAAAACACTTTGTCTAATGCACGTTAAACTAAAGAATGCCAACATTTTGTGAGATGTAATTTAAATTAAATTCCAGGTCATAACATAAATTCATTTGTTAGAAACTTAACAGCATTAACGTGTAAGATGAGTTTTAAGTTAGTTGCTGAGTTATTAGTAGTTGCTTGAACAGATCACTTTCCAAATGCTGATTTATGTTCTTCTATGGACATTTTTTTCCCAACCAAAAATTTTATATGTAATATAAAATTGATACCTTTAGGCTACTTTTTCCACATTAATTATTATCAAAATAGTCATGTATAAAACTGGACAAAGTTTCGAAATTTCAATAGTGATAAACATAATTAAGATAGAAAAGAAATAAGAACCAAACAACAAGGAGGTAAAAGCTGAATGTAAACGATTCTCGTGACAGAATATCAGATTTCTAACATGGATATGATATAAAAAGCTAGCCATTCTTTCTGATTTATTTCGGTTACATGCCATGATAACCAACTAACTGTTACTTAGAGAATTAATTGCGTGTTTGCTTCATTCAGAATTTCAAGAATTTTTACAATACGTAAAGTAAATATATTACAGAAATCTAGTTGGATTTGAATTATTGCAAGTCAAATAAATTTCTGTTTCCTGCATGGACGGAAATGACACCAATTTTCTTATTTTAAATAGCTACTGTTGAATATCTGAACATATTCGTTAATTATTATTAAATGTAAGAATAGTTGTTCAAAGATTGGTAATAAATTTTAGCTTGAAAGACTGTTGACTACTGAGTAATTTCCAAATTAGATGTTCTGTCTTTTTTCTGACTAGGGACCAGTCTTTCTTTCTATATGTGTTGAATATTTTGATTGACTAATTGCACACGTGAATTTGTTATTAATTAGCAATTGCGTGTATTATTTCGTTTTATAATAATGGTTTGAGTAATTGTGATGTTGGGGCGGTTGTTCGTTTATCCTTCCTCTCATTAATGGAACGTAAAAGACGATCGTGACTATGGCGATTGCAATAATGGTCTTATGAAAATTGTTGTCCATCATTATACAGTCTCTCTGTAGAATAATACCGTAAAATCGAGCAAATTAAAGCTTGCAATAGTGTAAAAAAGGGGCATTATTGCAGGAGTAAACCGCCGGCTACTGCGAACAACTAGATATTTACAACAAACTTATGAGATTTTAATATCTCGTCTGTTCATATTAAAATTTTATAATAATCCATCTATTGTATGTTGTATGATGAGATGGGGATTAAACAAAAACTGAACGGGTTTGAATGTTATAAAAGTTCAGACCAGTATTGGTGTTAATGAGGAGAATTTCTTTGTCGATGTGATCGTTCTTTGGATGTTTCAAGTTAAATTGAAGCTCAAAGTAGATACAAATACCTTACGTATACATATATAAATAAATATATACATTGGCGGTTTGCCTTTTAATTTTAGTTTACAGTATTTCAATCGGGAGCATGTTCTTTCAATACGATTGTATCTTGGTGTATTTATTCGGTATTTGTGTTGCTGGACTGTATCTTTATCAGAATGCTACGCAATTTGGTTGCTATCTCTCTATTACAACACACCAGATTATTTCTCGTATGTAATGACTGTCTTTTTTTGGGATACCTAAGACGATTGGATAATTACGAAGAAACAAAAGTCGTACAATTATCCTTTCAGTGACGTTTAAACAGAAATTTTCTAGTTAACTATAGTAAAATCATTTAGAGGGATGATTATTAACATCTCGGTGTGCTGCACTAATTAGAGTTGGTGGTGTGGGCCAGCCGATGCGCATCCATCATCATCTAGTCTCGTAGATATGATGAGTTTTAGGGAAAAAAAATGACGATCATCTCAGTTAGAGCAGTAACAGAGGCGCACCCAGACAGCGCCCTTTGATCTCCCGGACATAAAGAGATATAACCATTACGTTTTCATCATGCTATTGCGGCCACAGCATTGCGGCCGTTGGTCCGTTTGTGCTTTCCGGGATTAAGGAAATATAAGTGGCAGGCGAGGAGTCTATTCGTTCATTATGAATTAATGTTCGACCTTTCACATCAAACGCGAATGTTCATTTCTACGATGGACTCTAGGAGACTACTACAACAACCCAACCACTCACTACATGCGTTGTTACACCCTTACAGTCTTGAAAACTACCACAAAAATCGTCATACACATTCGCCCTCTTTTTATACTCGTTCGATTTTATTTTTGCTAAATCAACAAACACAGACTGACTGCCTTTAGAATTGATGGTAATATTTTTATTTACGGTAACTTCAAACACGACCGCCCCTACGATAATTCTATTCATTAAATTTTCTACCGGAGGAATACCTCTAATTCGAATTCTAGCTGTCCATCTTTCGATTGTGTTAGTTTATATGATTATTGTTGTCTGGTTGACAGATAATAACCAGCAACCGGACTGGTTTTCTCACCTGAGATAAATTAATACGTTCTGATTTGAATCCGACAAAAATGTGGAGAGTCCAGACTTGTAAGTTTTAAATTACAGCACAATTGCACGAGATTGGCGAATATATTTGCATAACTTAGTAAAAAGTGCGATCGGTTGGAACGATATCATTGTCGCCAACAAAGAATTCACATTTTCCTAAAGATTTTGTTGTTGTTGTTGTTGTTATTTATTCAACTATGTGTAATTTTAATTTGGAGATTTAGTTTTGATTGTTTTATTTTTTTCTGAGAACTGGCCACTTAATGAACATTTATGCAGTGACAAATGGTTTTCGGTTAGGAACGATTGTTTTTTGTTTGATTTACATTTATACACTGATGAAGTGAATAGCAGAACAGTGGAATGCGCTCGACTAATTTAATGTTTCACATGCCGTTAGACAACAATATTAACCCCAATAGACCTCACACATAAGACCCTAAATTAGAACTCTTTAAATAGGATTGTATGTGCACTTTATTGCAATTATAGTTTGTCAATAAATGTATTGAAGACAACAGTAATAAAGTTTTAGTTGAATCTTCATCAATAAGAGCAGTTAATTAGATGCTAGTCATCATGCTCATCAATTATCCACTGACAGTCGCTCCTGTTTCTTATGTCCAACCTTTCAAAAACCAATTTGTTTCAGTGATAGAAGAAAGAAGTGCAAAAACTCCACCGACATGAACTGAAAGGTAATAGCAAAATCATCCGTCTACAAACACATCCCCACACACACACACACACACACGCAAATATATATATATATATATATATATATATATATATATATATATATATATATGCATGTATATATACACCAACGTTAGCTTCATTTCACGATCTTCGTCTTCTCTCAGCAATCTTTATCAGTTAACGTTGAGTTATCGTCTGTCAAATGAGCAGCCGAATTTCAAATTTCAATAACGCAAAAGTGCTCTCTCCTATTTCGTTGAATTGGTAGATAGCGGGCGGGCAACGGATGTTGTTGGTTTTCGTTTAAAAGCGAATATGTATAGGAATTTTACATATATTGGTCGACGGCAATGGTTGAGTTATAGTCAAGATTGTTAGAACAAAACGATGTAAAACAAGCCAGAAGTAGTCCCTATTGACTCGTATGGATGCCGTCTTTACACTCGGGGCCCTCGCTTCTAACGCTAAAAAATACGAGTGTTGCGGGAGTTTAGTTCGCGTAGAAATGATGCACTGTGGGATGGCAATTTTTAAATAATTGACTGGAGTCCGGTGGAAAATGAATTACTAGATACAACCCCTCTATAATCTATACTAACGTTACGTTTATACATATAAGATGCAATAGGAGGGTGCCGTGTCAAATTCATATCCTGGTTTATATCTCGGTCATACATTATAGATTTAGCAGTAAACTACAGATATATCTACTAATAAAAACCTAGTTTCGTTTAAACATATAACCAATCCTTGACAGAAATGAATAATTATATCAACATTATTGACGTACATTTATACCGGTTTAATGTAGAAACAAGGACGAGAAGGCGAATATTTATAGTGATCAAAGTTAGGGACGCGTTCAATAGACCGTTCAAATGCAACTAATGGACAAGCGAGGTGTCTGAAAGCAATAACAGTCAAATCTCTCACCTGACGCTGGGATTATTTCAAACATCTCCTAAGATTATTGGACCGTTTAACAAATACACGATAACAAAAATATATATAAAATTAAATAATAAAAACTTACCGAGACATGTCATTGGGAAAAATCCTCTTCAAAACCGCCCACTTCTGTAAAAAAGAAAACACTAAAATTAATTATAAACTAAACAACATTTAATCAAATATTACCATTATTGCGGGCAAAATTTAACGATAATATTGTATACAAGCATTGACTATATAAACACTTTTCTATTGAATTTGTAAGGAGTTTCATGAATAATCGAAATATTTGATAAGATTTTGTATAATGTTGACAATAATTGCAGAATTTGGGAGTGCCTATCAAACCTTAAACAGATAATAGAGTTACATGTATACGGACGACATTTACTTTTCAGTTAACAGATATGCTGTTTATTTTTTTTTATCTAATGACTCTAAAGGTTTGGTTGATTGTCATTTTCCTCTACATTTCCGTTTTGATTTTTATTTCTACAATTTCCACCCTTTCGACAAACATGTTTTGTATGTGTGTGTGAGTGTGTGTGTGTGTGTGTGCGATTGAAGGAATATTGCAGGATTTTTTCCACATTCAACCCCTACTAGATGATTGTCTATCGACCAAGTGGAATTAAATATCCATTTTATCGACGGAAATGAGAATGTTGATGTGAATGAAAATAGCTATCCTACTACAATGTCCAAGATTTGCCATATAACAATTGTTATAATTCGATTAGTTTTTATTGCGATTATCAAATTTTTAATCAAACAAACGTCGATAGTAAAATTTACTTTATGATAACAAATGTTTTATTAATATTTTATTTTATTGAATAATAATAGCCAATCATGTTTATTTACACGTGAATTTAGTCTTATCAGATAAAGACGATTATTTATTTATATTTAAAACTATAAAATCAATCAAAAACGATTTCTAATATTTTTATCTATCGTATATTTAAGTTACAATTTTATAAAATGCATAGTCATTTCTTTAGCACAACATATCCCCTTGGAGATGAACTTTGATTAGGATCATCTGATTGCATTGCGTTGGTGTTGTTAATACAGTTTGATCAAGAAAGGCAGGTCGAAGGGGAATTACTGCATATACATATAAAACATATTTTATTTCTTACCATTTTCTACAAGCAAAAAGAACAAAAATCCGCTTTGACATGTGTAAATTTTCTTAATCGATACAGAGAGAGAGAGAGTCCAGATATCCTCAATCTGGATTGATAAGTCGACCGTAACGATTTTTACGAGGATCTAATTAAATACGGTTACCTGGCGCCCGATTGTTGATGATAAACATAGACGATAGAAAGCGAGATAGATAAAGTGCATCTGTAAAATATTTGCAGATTAGTGACCGTATTGCATGAAACAGTAATAAATATTTAAAAAAGTATACATCTTCAATGTCAGGCATGTCCACTTTAGGCAGGTTTAAAATACATTTTAAAATAGTTAAATAATAAACGTAGGTATGTTTATGAAACGAATACTAGGCTATAGCCTGTTTTTTTTTGCAATTTTGAATAACTCGCATTTATTTTGTAAAGCTCTATCAATTTTCTTTTGGCATAAGCAAGGAAATTCTGACATTTATGATGTTCCACCTGCACAAACACATACACATATTCTTTTCTTAATTATAAATAAATTTTAAATAATTAAAATAACAAGTTTCTAAAATATAAACAACAACAACAACAAAAACGAAATATATTGCGAGCAATTATTCAACGTTTTTTCCTTGTTGTTTTCTAAAATTCAATATTATAAGGTCGACCATTTGGTATGATATCCTGAGGAGACGACCCACTGCGTCGGTAAAAGTAGTCTGTTGTTTAGAAATGAAAGTGTTGTTATTGCAACATGGCATCTACATAAAACAACAACAAATTAAGACAACATTGTCAGTTATTTATTTGTTTATCCAATTGTTTTATATGATACTTTTTTCCTCGATTAATTGACCAAAGTAATTAACCATCGTAATGAAGTTGACAGAGTTATAATTACGCGATTATGACGATGTTGGAGAAGATTGAAAACAATTAAATAGATTTTAAGATAAACATGTACCTACATGTTGTTTTATATGCGTGTGTGTGCGTGTGTGTGTGTGTTTGATGTCCGACAAACCGATCGCTTCCTGCATCATTAATCATCGAACTATCTCCTGACCATCCTCGTTAGTTGCAAGCTAACCTACTTGAGACTTGACAGAAAGTCTAAGACGATAGAGAAAAATAAACTTAATCTGACGTGTAATTATTCTAACAAATTTATATAAATTTCGTTTTAATGCAAAAGTAATTTGAACAAACACACACACTTCAACTGGGACTATAGTTATTCTTTTAAATAGAAAGAGAATGTGTGAGGTCTTCTTGTAGGTTGTAATTTATTTCCTTGATAGTCTCTATGGTAACTTAAATTGACACCAATTCCATTCTTCAGCAACAATAACGGACTGCAGAAGAATGTTAATCGAAACCAATTGTCAATGAATTAGTGCAAAATCTCTAAATGGAGATCCATTCATTTTATAAACATTGCCTTATAAGAAGGTCAATGGCTTAACAGTGCCCTATCATTAGGCCACAACGATAGCCCCCAAACAACAATTGGTCAAAACCAGTTTTATTAATTCGCTTCAACTTCATGTAGTATAAAGGAGATGAAAATGTAAAGAGCCAAAATAAAAATGCTAGAAGATAGATAATGAACGAAATGATCATCATTTGAAATTCCTAACGTATTCGTGTCCTCCAGGTATATTGCAGGGGTGGCACAATATCCGACCAAGATAATCAGATCAGCACTCTGACAATTTGCTTCAATTTTATATGATATCCTGTGCGATTTATGGCGCGTGTACTGCATTTTGAAAATACAACCACCAACCCCTTTTCTATTTTTAGTGAATATCTGGTGTCCATTCTATTCCCCTTGTCAATTTTTTTTCCACTATATAGTGGTGATGTTGGTAGTAAAACGGCGGGTCGATCAGCTCGCTCCAGGTTTTATAATGCACTTTACTTATTCATTACACACAATCGCATCAATAATTAATGGACAAAGGGTCAGACCGTCTTTTTTAAAAGACCCTATTTTATTGAGTTGGTTTGGTCAAATAGGTTCTTTTTGTCTGATGGTATTTTCTACTGGAACACTCTAAATGAAAAATTATTGATCATTGAACAAAGACATATACAATATATTTTTTAATATCGGGTGCAGATGTAGATTGATGGAGGAAATGCGTTCGAGTTCGATGTGGGCGTCGCCTCTGTTCGTCGCCTTCGATCAATTACTTACTATGAGTGTTCAGATCAAGAACCTTTAATTAAGAGAGAGCTATCTAGGCATTGTGGCATGCCTGATCAGAATTGTGATTCAGTTAGCAAATGCGGCCGTATAATACCAGTTTACATTAATTCTAGAGGTAAATACAGCAGTACAACATACTGATGTGGTTTTGCTAAAAAAAAAGACCAAAAGCAAAAAATTATACACGCACACTCATACATACATCCGCTAGCATTCTAGTCAGTGCAGCAAACAATCCAGTCCTTATACCAATTGAGGCAAAACTAAAAGAACAAGACGATTGAATGAAAGAAAGAGAGAAGTGAAAGAAGATGTAGAAGATACACACACAAAATACAATAGAAATAGGAGAAAATCTGCGAAGCTAAGCAGTAAGCGGTATCATACATAATGTATTTAGTAAACGTGGTTGTTTAAATGAGAAGAATTGCATCAGGTCAGACCGGAACAGTGAGATTATTCGATTGCCATCCAATCGTTGGATCGTGACAAGAATGTACCAGACTTACCTTGCCCTTAGCTTGTACACAAGTTAACTTGGCGCGTTTATTAGCGCCATATCGAATACCAACGATCTCCACATCGTTCCAACTTCAATCCATTACAATCTAGTCAATTTTATCATTTTACAGATCTTGCGGAGATAATTTTACAATTTTTATTAAGTACACTTCTTCAATCTTTCAATAATTCGTCTTATACAAAGTAATTAATGAGCTTCCTCTTGTCAGTACACAGAATTGATGATTTCTCTTTATAATATTATTACTTTTTTTGGAATCGTCTTTTTAAGCTCATTATATAATTGAGTCCTGTATGGCTTCTGCGATAGAACATTTTACGGTGTATAAATAATAATGATTGCTTGAATGAAAAAGTATATATGTAGTAGTAACGCGACTTCTTATAATTACAACGTACTATCTAGACAATCTAATTTCTCTTTCTGACCTGCTTTATTCAATCACAACATCAAAAATCGTTAGATTGCAGTATGAAATGAAATAAAACGTATGTGACAGAATTGAAAATTGTCCCTCGAATCGTGAATCTATTAAATTTACAACTTAGATTGTGCATAAATTTATTCCAACATATTGTTAAAGTAATCTAATCCATAAATAAATCAAAAAAGATCAGAACGTAGACATGATGAACAATTCAACCGCAATAATTTGCAATTGTCTCTCAATTCGCAGGTGTTGTTTTTACCAATTACGTAACAATTCTCTACTTATGGTATCGTATTATTGACGTTGTAAACTGTTGTTGGTTCCAGCTCAATATTTTTTTTATCTCTAGAAAGGATTTCAGTGAATGATTTCGAAATATCGTCGTTGTTGTTGTCACAATTATGTTTTGTTTAAGTTGAATTGCGTGAGAATGATCATAATGGAATGCAATCGTATAGCGCGATCTTCTGTTAGCTGTCTTCAAATACGAATATACGATGAGCAAGTGAATAATTTACAAGACGTACACGGCCCTCCACAATAGATGGACGGGCACTGCATGTGGTGGCTTTTGGGGTCAGAGCACGTCAGTATAAAAACGAAAATGAAAAGGAACACAACCGACGGATATCATCACCATGCTGAATAAATATCAATCTTATGTCAAAAATAAACTGTTGTTAATTATTTTCTTATATTATTAAATTAAAATTATCCAAAAATTCGAATGTTATGCAGTTTTATTGATAATGTCTTTGGCAATTTCACGGTAGGTAAACTTCATGTTGAAGCTCCCTCTAGTCTTGCTACTACAATAATGACAACAACAACAACAACAACCAAGTAGAACTAGCAATCATTCTTCACTAATAATTATTTAAAATTTATTATTATTCTTAGTAATAATCGGGGAAAAATTTATGTTAAATGTTACATCTTGTAAATTAGTTGCATATCGTGGGATAACAACATTTCATTATTAAATATTCTTGTTTTTGTCGAGACCAATCGGTCGGGAAGGGAAAAACTAGTTTCAAGTTGTTCCGTAATCTGTGAATCTCAAAAACTATAGAAGATGGTATTAAACTATTATGATGAAGTGGCTATGTAATAGATAGATTTTATGTTTCCATCTATTTCCACTATTGTAAATCCAAATTTATGACTTTTCTATCTTTTCTTTTTAATCCTTTCTAAGAGAAGTTTGAATATTGATAATCGAGATGTTGAGCAAGGTCACCCGGAAGAGCCCAACTCACATATAGTTTAGTAAAGCAGTAGAGATATTGGAGGAGGCGAAGGAAAAATAACAAGTGAAGAAGCAGAGAAGAGAAAAAAGAGTGGACAGCTATGACGTCATTAGAGAGGTCAGATCGCCCCGGTTCAGATCAGGTGTATAACCTAACGGTTGAGAGAAAGAGCTTGCATCATGACAGGTAGGAGGCTGAAACAATCACGCATCAAATAAAACAACAATCGAAAAACAACATTGAAAGAGGTAGAACGAAGACAGCAAATCGAATAAATTTTGATGGTCCAGTCACGTCCACCTGTTTTCAATTTGACGGATACATTAATGATTATATGTAGAGGGTTTCAGGTCCCGTTTCAGGAACAACAGATTCACACGCTACCAACAAATGATTAAAATGTGGAAGATTTCGACATTAAACAATAAGAGTAAAAATTTAATGAAAGGAATTATCCGTCCGATTTGTTTGTTTGTTTCGATATTGAATCGTATTGCGATTTTTCGATCGGTTCAATGATTTATGGAATTTGCCATAATATATAACCGACTAGGGCATTATGAAAGTGGAATTATTACATGTTGTCAGTGTACAGGATTGTCATTTTGTTCGAATTGTTGTTTTTGTTGTTGTTGCTTTTATTGCCTGATGAAAGGAAATTAGAAATTTACATTTTGATCAGTTTTTTTTGCTTCTCTTTACTTGCCTTAAATCACTTTCATTTATCATTTATGTAAGAAACGCACATCATTTGAAAGTGAACATGTTTATTAAATGAAATTTTTAATTTCGACAAATGGTGAAAATCTTGAATCGTTTAACTACTGGACCATATCTTTTAAAAAACACAGTTGCCATTTTCTTCTTCACTTTCTAATTATGTGTAGTTGTATATAACACAGTTTGTCTGTATCGTTCAAATTCAATTAAATTCGTAATTACAGATTCTTTAAAATTTTCATCAACAATTCGAATTCGATTCAATTGTAATCATTGCTAAATTTTCACCTGTTACTAACAAATGTGCCGACTAAATATAAAGAAAATTACAATAATTATATTGATTTGGGGGCTTTATAGTAAGCACATATATGACACGATTTCGAAAGTACGCCCCTCGAGGCTCTTATTATAACACATCAAATACCAGAAAAACTTTTACAAAAGAACAAGTCTGTGAACGCTTCACAATACGGCAATCAATTATTCTTGCAGATATTTAACGTTTTTTTTTCTTCTTCTCCTATTCCTTTTCTATCATAGAATAACAGTTACCCAAGAGTGAGCGTATGGCGATTTATAAGAGATTATTTCATAACTGAACACACACAATGGAAATGATGACCCTTTAAAGTGATGTCCAATTCTACTAATTAAATTTAGAAAAGTTACCAAAAAAAAATCGCCAAAGTACTGTTATGTTAAATAATAAAATTCTATTAAAATATTTTTTTTTGTTTTGTTTTGTTGTATTGATTCCAATTGGTGTAGAACTGACATTCTTGTTTCTTTTATCGTATTGAATTGATGATTTGTTTAATTGTCCCCATTCCCAATGAATATACATTAACCGTAAAATTTACGGCAACAATAAAAAATTTATCGTCGATGAAGCACCACGCCCGTTCTATCAATTTGCATAAGATTTCAATCGGATTCAGATGAGGAAAATGCAATGGTCATCTTAACAACATACAAAAAACAATAAATTATTTGATTTTATCGATGCAAGTTTTGCACGATTATTATTAATCAATTAACAAATTAATTCAACATTGTTATTTTGTTTTTATTTCCATTGTCGATAACTATGTACCTACTGGATGGCGTAAGTGGGCCGCAGTGAAACGGAAGAGCAGGTGGACAAATGTAAATCATCATCAATGTATTTCTGGATACATTTCTGACAGATCACTTGTAGCGATTAAATGGATAGTAGTGACGTGAAGGAGTTAAACATGATTGATTGACATGAATGGAGGGTGAAACATACCCACCACACTGGAAAACTTTTATATAAATAAAAAAAACAACAAAACCACAAAAAACTGTTGCTAAAGTGAAACTATAAAGAAGTCAGGTGAAATCTGAAGTTGCGTGTCATAGAGCAAACGAAAAATAAAATAATAACAAAATGATTGTTTTGATAATTATTCTCAAAAATTTCTTTTTGCTGTTTCCGTTTAATAACATCAAGCACGATTTTTATTTTGTCGATGAATCGTCATCCCAATTTGAAATTGTGTCGATGTCCTGGCAATATTACACCATCAAATTTGTGATCTCATTCGGGAACACGTGACATATGTTTACGTATTTAACCACAGAGACTTACCTGTTGATTACGGCAGCAATATAAAAGTCCTTTACATTATTATGCCGGTTCCTGGTCGTTCACACAATTTTCGTCAACATTCACCCACAACACCCGTATCTCCTCTTTTTTTGTTTGTTGAATATAAATTCAATATTTTACAAATCAAAATCACTTTTAAGAATTTGTGCAATTCACTGATGACTAAGTCAAATGTTTGATGATCGATTGCCACTTGTCATGAACATGTTGTACACTGTGATTGTATTTGTTTCACTATAAGGAAGGGTTGGGAGTTGGACGCCCCTTTAATTTGTAAAGATCTTTAATCAAGTTCCATTCATGAGTATCGAGCTAGCGAGTCGCGTGCTCTCCCGAAGACCTCGCTTCTTACACTGATCACATACTCATGAAGGTAAGAATGGCCCGGTGGGGGGACATATAAGCATAACCCAGGTACCAGGCCGTCAAGCAGGTCCGCTCCGGTTGGACTTCCTTTGACGGTTCCGTCGGATCTTAAAAAAAAAGTTAGATACAGCGACATCGGTCGTAGCCTTGCGGATATTTGCATTGACGACACACTGTTTGGTCGTAATCGGTCTCCAGACAAACAGCACGCACATCTGATACTGACAAGCACTTGAGTCGGAGGACCAATGTTGTTGACATTTATTATTAACACTTGATTGTTAAGAATTGTTTGATTTCGATTTGTTTTTTTTTGGTTTATTTAGTTGTAGAATGGTCGTGATTCGAAGATATCTCGCCGTGATTGATTCAACAATAGTCTTTTTAATGGTCATCATCTCTAGAACGGCCAAACGAGTGTTGAATAATGATTGTGGGGAATCATCGCAAAAATACCGATAAAAACAGTTATGAAACGAACTTGTTGTTGGAAAAAGCTGACAGTGTGAACGATGTCAGTATACTGACGAATATGTTGTAAAGGTTTAGGGGTTGAAGTTGACTTCAGGTGTCCTTGTTGGTGGTTGTTGGATGTGGTGATCAAAGGCGCCGCCGTCTCTTCCATTAGGACTGAACGCGTCTTTTACCCAACGGCGAGGATGGATACTGACCGCATCAATAATTAGATATAGTGTCCTCTCATTACCCTATTGATTGCTCTATTGTCTCCGAAATAGTCGCAGCGAACGTGCTGCCGACAACTTCTAAACTAAGTTAACTCTGAGAATAATGGACAAAGGTCGGGCGAGATCTCGGCGCCCTCACAATAACTGACTTGATTATACTTGTTAAAGCTAGGGCAACTATAGACGAATTCATATCATTGATCAATAAAACATTTGTCCGTACTGTTTCATTATAAACTAGAAACAAGGAAATATAAAATATAATTTAATGCGGGAGGTTACGTCGATTTATTGATTGCCTCGAGACGAAATCCATTCATAATTTCGGTACGTACCGTGTTCTAGTTGTTTTAATTATTACCATAAATTAAATAAATACGGTAGCTGTTACCGATAATAAGGCCGACATTTATAATATCTGTGCGGTCGGTCGGTTTGTCGCCTGCGGTTCTGATGGGCGTAGTGTTCTCAAGTATGCTTGTACAGCCGCCGCCGCCGTTTAGTCGTTCAGCATGACTTGCAACACAACCAGATGGTTTAGGGCTAATCGTTTACTGGTTGGAGACTTGGGATTTCTTTCCTATTGCTACCGTGAACTAGGAACTATTGTTGATGACTTGCAATATTCATAATCATTGATGCAATAGAGACTAACTAACAAATTACATAAAGAAATGAACAACCGAATTATTACAATTCAGTTAAAATGCTATTTCTCTTTCGTTCTACTCCCCTATCTCGATTCTTCTTGAATGATGATGTGTTGGTCAAATGTTGTCCATCTTGAATTGTGAAATGTAAACAATGGCAATATAAAGAAGACGATTTCACTGTCAAACGATGGACAATGAATCGAATCATTAAATATTCTACTGCACGTCCGATTTCGCAAGGGGTCTTGATAAAAATAACAATAGCAGCCAGTTTGCAATGAAACGCAGATGCTGAGGTCAGATAAACCAATACAGCTCACCACAATACATATATGTCACAATTGTGATTAATTAGTCCAGTTTATATTATCAAACTGAAAACGTTTCCCTTCTATCGTTGTTATACATTAATCGATAGTCGTCTTTTTATTTCTTCACTATATCGTTTATTATTAATAATATTTATCAGTGCATGGTCATGATTTTAATTTTTTTTCCCCCTTTTGATAGATTACAGCACGTTAACAAACTCTAAGTGTAGTCGCGTTTAATTCAATTTAAACGACCTGACCGGGGCTGATGATGCTGTTTTACATGCGTGTACAATTTTTGCCTCATATTTCAACTTGTAGAAGAGCAAAGAAGAAGGTAACCTCAGGTTGTGTGAGCTACACAACCACGTGCATCGTATATTATTATAATACGACTCCAGCAAGGCAAGTACAACTGGTATGAATTATCGCATGGTGGAATTAACATAGCTCCAACAGACAAAGACAGTTT
Source organism: Meloe dianella (assembly GCA_028455855.1). Taxonomy (NCBI): domain Eukaryota; kingdom Metazoa; phylum Arthropoda; class Insecta; order Coleoptera; family Meloidae; genus Meloe; species Meloe dianella. Next base: position 617,879 of record JAPTHL010000034.1, read on the forward strand.
TTTTGTAGTCCGCGCCGGTGGCTATCCATCACACTGGTCCTGCGAAGAAGAAGAAGTACCTACTGCATACTCACAGTCGGACGGCGATTTTGAAGGTCTCTCCTTTGCTTGGTGTGCTTTTTAAATTGCAACTAGAAGTGTCCGATTATGGGGATACGCACGCCTTATAAATTATAGGAGATTTATCGGCTATGTAGCAGGTTGTCTAACCGTTATGAAACATTGTATGTATATACTTATGTTTGGGTTGATTTTTCTCATTTATTTTGCCATTATTTTCTCCAACAACATTCAGGATATTTGTATTGAAATTTTATAACAATTATTTGCTTCCGTATATTGTGTATCAGTAATATTGAAGAAATTATTGATTTCACAATATACGATATAAATATCGACCACAATGGTTCATATTTCATTCCCGCAAGTCTACTTATTGCATTGTGTCCAGAAGGTGACGTTTCAATTTAGTTTCGCTTTGATATATCGATCAAGGTCGGAAATATTTCGACAACAACAACGTATAGCCCCCCTGATCTTCGTTCAGTTCTTACCTCTTATTCAATAGATTTGATAGATAATTGGTGTGACCCGTTCTAGAGATGCTTTTAAAATCCCATCACATTATTTCAAAACTGTTAAAATGAGAGACACACTGGCTTCAACTTGAGCACAATACAATGGCCAACCAAACAATAGTTCACCGAGAGCTGGATGCATTTTTATAAGCGACCCCTCAATATATTTATTCAGACCGTTCTATTATTCTATCAACAATTGCTGTGCTATTGTGTACCCATCTGTGTGTTACGTGGACGTTAACAGAGGAGGTCACAAGGGAAGATCCTGAATCTCCTGTTTATAGTATTCTTGACAGGGTATACAGGTGAGCATTTTTATTGAAAAACCCATCCTTCAATGAATTGTTGAACTGATAATGTCTTTATTCACATTAAGAAAAACATAATCACAAATTCTAATAAAATGTTAAAACGATTGATATTTTCCGGAGATGTTTCTTTAAAGTTAAATGTCCGACACTGTAGCACTGTGTGCAAATAAGTCTGTTTATAGATAAGAGAATAATTGTCGACCAATCACAAGTAAGTCGACAGGGGTGATGAAATTCTCTTTGGTTTTAGTATTGAACCAGAAGCTAAGGGAACTATTCAGTAAATGGAGCTACTGATGGAGAATCAAAAGGAACGAAGAGGAGGTTTGCCTAAACAGAAACAAACACTGTCAAGTTACAAAGAGCACCTCCTTTCTACTCATACCGTTTACCTCTTGTCGTTCCTTGTTTCGACTGCTCCTACTGCCACAGACACCACCGTCATCGCCGCAAATACAGAATAAATACCGTTTTCTATATATCCTCGTATAATTAATTACGAAATTATTTGAAAGTTTCAGGCTATTATTGAAGTTAGCAAAATATACGTCGGCACACGCTACTCAAATAAATCAACATATTTTACAATTTCAGGTGATGGTTATTTTCTTTACCAGGTTACTTTTCCTTCTTTCATGTCGATAAACAAGATGCTGAATATATTGCCTCCTACACATCATATGAGATTATTAAAAGTAATCATTTCGAAACAACAACAACAACAAAAATGTTTTAGACATGTACAGATTCCATTCACTCGTTGCTAATCATCAACTGTATAATATGTAAATTGAGGTTTATGTTCGAATATATCGATGAAATACTCTAATTTATCTTCTAATTAATTTACAGTAAAAAAAACAACAACAAAAATAAACTCTTTCTAGATAAAACGTTGTTGATCGTTGATAGAAAATATTTTTGATTTTCTTTAAAATATCGTTGATGGAATTACGTTTTAATGTGACTATCTTGATTGGAATTATTTATAATCTTTGAAAATTTTAAAATTTAATTTTAAGAATTCTGTTGGCAATGTGAATGTGCACTTTGTGTGTGACCGCAATCAGTATCCGATTCAATTATCTAAACATACATGAATATCTATATATTTTGATGATCGTGAGAACTGACGGCAGGTTGCCTAAAATCCAGCATCCATAATTTCCATATGTTGCACTTGTTGTTGTACAGATAAGAGAAGAACATGCAGCAGTAACTGGTGAGGTCGTATGTTGGTAACAACGGCCACCGTGGTGATATCTGGCGCTGTAATCGGACAGGCATTCGCTAGAACACGGCCTAAAGGTGACAATTGACAAAGCTGTGCTCGTATCCTGCGTGTAACCACGTCCTGCTAAGCAATGCGGTCCTACAAAGTCGACAACACAAAACAAAACTCTGTCTCTTTTCATCTCTCTACACCCTTTCTGTTCGTTTGCAACATTAAGTACATATTTGTCGAGACTACACCAACAACAACAACAACGATGCAATTTTTCCTGCTGTTGTTAAAACGACACACGACAAGATAAAAAACTAACAAGAGACACAACTAATAAGTGAACAAGACAAAGATAGAATTCCCAGGATAATGGGAATTGCTTGTGCATTGAAAGTTTTAACAGCGATCATTTCCTCAACTGTTTGTTAGTGTTGTTAGAGAGAGGTATATCTGTATGTCGTTTTATTTCGATTTACTTCTCCATGGTTGAATGTTTACATTGCTAGGCCCTAATGGGAATCACAATACATTACCCCTGTATAGTGGTGGTATCAACGATTCTAGTTGACAAATGTCCCTCCAGCTTGACTATACAAAGCCAGGAGAGTACGGGATGCTTGTTTTTTTTTTACTATTTTGCCCAACAAATACAAGAAAGAATTTCCGTGTTCTCGCCTTAGTTCTTTTGAAAAGTGCATTCAATCGTTAATCATGAGAATACGGTTCGTGTCTTTTCGACGTTTTCAAGTGTTGTTCACAAATAATAGTTGCGGGCCGTTTTCAGGATATCCGATAAAATAAATCATCCAATACTGTAAATACTAAAAGAACCATCAATATTTTATAGAATAGACAAATTTACTCTACAAATACAACGATATTTTACGATCATTTTGAGGTCTGAATACGATCCTGTTCTTGTATCATCAGGGACCACTAATCGACGAATAACAACACTCCATCAAAGTTTAACATAGTTGGGGGGTGACGAATTCATCATCATTCTCTACTAGAGTAGGATCAGCATCGGTACGTTATCAAAGATGCATAACATTTAGGGTCGGTACAGTCACAAATTTCAAATTAATTTGCAGCATTATAAGACAAAACAAATAAAATAGAAATCAACACAAAAAAAAAACAACATACGAATATAAAAGCTGTTATAAATAAGAAGAAGAAAACGATACAAAAGAGAATCATCATTGTCTTCTGTAATATATGAGCCAGTCTTGGGAATTAATAGTTGCGAGATTCCGCAAACGTTTACTGCCCGGGCGCATCAGATTAGAGACATTAACAGTCAGAGGACCGACATTAATTTTACTGTTTTATGGCAAATCGCAGACATGCAAAAAGTGTTGACCACTCTCATTAACTCACAATAAATGTTAGTTGATATTTGAACAATTTGCCCAGAATAATCAAATTTTTTTCATATGAAATTATGCATTGACACAAAGATCGTTAATTTAATTTTTCATATAACCAGAGTGTAGGCATCGCCACACTAATCGTCCTAACAGGACGTGCTCGAGTCGGTTTTTTTTCCGTTACACACAAGATGGGTAATGTTTCAATTTATGTATCCCCTAGTAACAAATGTCGCACCACGAAAACTTTACCAACACACGCCTATTAATAATATTCTCTTGATTCGCATTTAATCCTTTCGTAAAAGGGGCGTTCGAGTCTGTTCCCTCATCCCTCTATTGCATTCAGAGTTGGTAAAGAAAAGTATTGAAAAGAAAAAGAGCTAAGACGGCGTCTTATAGAAATCTCCTCTGAATTGAAAGATAACTATCGGGAAAGTTCCACCAAGACTATCATTTTGTTTCGGATTGGCAAATAAAGCGGCAAAGATTTTCACGTTACAATGAAGGTAATGAACGAACATTGACAAAGAGGGTGGAATTATTAGAGTATTGTACAATATGTTTCAATGATTGGGACGGATGGTGGCGTTCTCGCGATCAATCTTTGTCACACGAGTATGATGTACAAAATATTAAAGGTTCACTGGCCTTTTAGTGGTTGATTATAGAAATTTTCATCTGATAGCTTCCTATTGGCAATAGATTGTTGCTCGTTTCTTTCTTCTTTTTTTTTCGTGTGTTTGTATATGTTGACCTTTTGCAATTCTCATCGAGGCCCCAGTTATCTAAGAGGCGTTCTATTGTATTTGGTCGACGTCATCGACGAGTTCTAGAGGAGGTCCTCCTGAGTTAATTAAATGTTATATGTAAAAGCTCACAACGTATACGTGATAATGTCTACTGCTCATGTTGCGCAAGCTAAAGCGATTGTCTATTAAATCATCGAAAGAAAATAGAAATAAAGTCCATCTATACGATGACCGATGGTGGGAAAAACTAGTATGTTGTATTCTCAGTGAGAGAAGTGGCCGGACGACGTTATGCTAATGGTTTTAGATAGTGAAAGAATCCGCCACGCGAGTCACTTATTTAAACATTTGATTTTTTTCTCTTTATATATATATATATATATATATATATATGTATATATACACATATACATACCTATACTTCTTGCCTGATTGAAATACATCAATTCTATTATCCTTTTTATAAATAAATCAAGAAGAAAGGAAGACAAAGAGACTTAGGTGTTTGGCTGATTGTTGTCTTTTTTCTCCTCTCCTGTACCTATGGTAGAATCTAGGACCCCCCACGAATCATAGCAGGGGGGCAACCATAGCGACCTCTTCTGTACAACTAATCATCCTGTTAACTAACACAATTATTAATTTACATGAAAAAGTGCTCATGATGATAGGTTCGTTAAACGGTATTAACTCTTTTTTTCTACTCGTCTTTCTCTTTACAAATTTCGTTTAGCCAAGAAAAAAAAAATTAACGACTATCCGAAACAGGACTGTCTCATAATCATATTTTATACGAGTTTCTTCACTGTTATAGAATATAATTTGAGAAAAGAGAATCTTAGATTGGTATCCCGGTGAGTCTGTTCTTTTTGAGAACTTTAATCGTCTTTGAATCGTTTATTAATAAATACAAACATTTTCGACACTTTTGCATCAATCTTTATCTAATAAACATTTTATAATTTTTTATTATTTATGCTGATGCTGAAATGTTTTTTGTTTGTTTCTCTATAATTAAATTGTGATTGGAATAAAGTGCAATTGCTCTGTCGTTTTAAACAATAAACAATGGTTCCCTTGTAAATAACAAAGTTAGCGACTGTGTTTATGTTTATTTTCAACACATAGATAATCAATAAGTCTTCCGTTCTATATGGACCATCATGGTTTGAATGTTTTGTTTAAATAATTCATATGGAAAATTTCGATTTTATATAAACTTTTTCTTACAACAACAATATAAAAAGAATCGTTGTTTATTTCAACCAAAAAATTTGGTATTTTGAGTGGTGATTAAGTAGAAAAACTTGGGAAATAAATAGATACACATTCGAAACTGAACAATAGACGTAGCCGATAATTACATCATTAGTCGCTGTCAAAGTAATATTCATTCCGTGAATAATTAGGCCCGATCAACAAACATTTCTTACCTGTTCAATTCCAAGGATTTTATTTTAGAATTTATGAAATTTCCGGTTAATACAATCAAATATTATTCATACTATTGTTTGAAATAACATTCTAGTCAACAATTACACCCCGTAAGTTCGTAATAAAAAACGATGCAATCTCGACATCAAGTCGTAGAAGATAATGCCACCATAAATTATATTATTACCTTGTCCGCCGTGTATAATATAAATTGATTGGAATTTCATACCGTGTTCCAGGGCAATTGCCGCCACAAAAACCAGCATCTATCCAATAGTTGTTGTTATTCTTTACTGGAAAACTACGTAGTTCGTACATATATAAGTGAAAATCGGCAGATTGCATCAAGAATTATTACCTTGTCGATTATGATTTAATGATTGTTCATTCAATAAATTTACGTCTAATTTTAAACACTACAAGTGCATTATTCATTCAAGTAGACCTTTGTCAAGCCAGCTTTGAGGTAATCAGATTTCCCATCAAAAGCTCACAGCTTTATGTTGCTTTTGATAATATTATTATCATTATTATTACCATTACTGTAGAATATAGAATCAGAGGAATAGAAAGGCAACTACAGAGACATGTATGTGTGTATTCAAGACATCCATCCGCTAATGTTTTGAGAATGTTCCGTGCCATTGTTCAAATACAATTTTGTCGTTTGCTAATTAATACAAGGAACATCAAAGAAGACGTCGACGCCGGAGTTGGATGTTAAAGAGAAGCTGGGAAGTTTCCAAGGAACTGCTAAACCACTCTCAACAAAACAACCTCAAAACCTCGGCAGGCAACTGATGAACAAAAACCACAGAATCGACAGAAATGTAGAAATTCATCTTGGTTCATTTAAAATTTGATTTTAGATAGAAAATTTCATTATAATCTGCGTTTTTTTTTAAATTTCCAACAAATAAAAAAGCAGCAAGAAGACAAATCAAAACTAAATTGAATTTTCCTCTACTATACTAACAAAATTTTTGATTGACAGAAATTTTTACAAACATTAAATTCCAACCACTCATCATTGTCGAAATTATAAAGCTGAACGAACGTCTGACAATTATTCGCTTTGATGTTGTGTGATTTGAGAATAAACATTTATTTTAAAGTTTGCAAATACGCTCGGGGGCCAATGTTTGAAATTCGTACAACAGAAGAACTGAATTAGTGTCCTAGGAAAAGGGAAAATCACCATACTGTATTTACCCAGTTAATTCATCAATATCAGAAACTCTATTGACATGATGATGATGATGATTACTGTTTCATTGAATAAAAAGAAAACAACAAACAAACGATGATGGCATGATTTTTGTGATAGTATTGAAGAATAAAATTAATTAATGCATTCGTTTTCTTGTTGTTCATCAAGGTTGTGTCACAGAAGGCGATCTCCAGAGATATCCCCTGATCTGCATATCAAGCTGTTGGAGGGTTGACTCTGTTTCTACACAAACGTTATATCTATATAGGTATAACAATCTGGTTCGCATCGTCTATGCCGTGGCTAACAAATACAAATGAGTCCTGTGCAGCTCAGTTCCCCCCTTTTATTTTTGCCTTGTCTTGGTCGCTAATGTTTGTGAACTGGCACAAAGGGAATCGGTTGTGTAAACAACCCCGCTAATATGATTAATGGTATTTAGTTTTAAAGCGCAAAGAGAGGTTAGTGGAAGATGTTTTAACGAGCTTTTATCATCGTGAAATGAACAACGACCGGAAGAATTGTTAAATTCCAGTTTGAACACTTGTCAAACTATTATTGAAACATGTAATGTATAAAAGTTATAATTTTTGGCAGTTAGTTTTAATTGAAAAGATAATAATGGTAAAAGCTTTTTGAAGATGTTGCAATAATTTATGGCTCAATAAAACTAGAAAATTTTTAATGACCAGTGGGCTAGATAATTATTAAAAACTATAATAAAAATGCCACAGTATATCTATATATATATATATATATATATATATATATATATATATATATATATTTTATAATAGCCATCTGAATTGATTTAAAAATGTCAGAAAATTGATGAAACAGCCTGAGTTATTGATGAATAAGGAAAAAAAATAATCAAGAAAATGTAGAACGCTTTTTCTTATTGCAAGAAAAAAAGAAGGAAAATAACATAGAGAAATTGCGAGTTCTTCAAAGATTCAGCCAAAAAGTTAATGGAAAGCCTCTGAGGCGTTTGTTCGTCGAATCGTCTTTACCTCTATACACAACACCGATTTGAAATTATTATTTTCGGGGTTGGGTTGATTTTTAATATTGGGTGGTTTGATATTAACCGAGATAGAACAAATTTCATATCGTATTTGTTTTGTTTTTAGTAAAGTTTACTTTTTATTATACGATGTAAATAGATTTTATTTTATTTTATTTTTTGTTTGATAGAAAGAAAATTGTAAATCTTCGTCGACCACAAATGAAAATTTGAGATAAATTGAGAAATAAAGGATGAAAATAGTCAACTCCATAAAGTGTTTGTTTATTTATTTGCTTGTTTTATATACTCAATCATCACATTGAAACTTAAACAATTCCATGTGTTTTCTTCAACGATTTATGTACTTGCTTTGTTTCCCCCTTATGTTTCTGACTCTTTCAACATAACCATTACGTTTTCCACTAAAGCCACCCACTCGATCTTTCTCTTCTGTTGTTATGTGTTAAATTCAAGAAGCTAAATATACCGGCAGCTCGTAAAACAATCGGTTACTGCTTCATTATACACATATATACCATACTAAAACAATTTTCATCTCCTGTTTGTTTTATATTTGTATATATGTATTCTTATTCTATCTACCAGACTGAGTTTTGTTATCTGACAAGATAAACAATCAATTGTTTGGTGAAAACGTGCCGGAACATGGACTTTATAACAACTCATCATCGATCAAATCTTGAACATGATTATTTTTTCCATTTTAATGACAAGATAATTGTAGGAAATCTCAGTTTTTTTTTGTGTAGGTATGTATACTTAAAATCAAACGCAATAAAATTAAAAATTACTACTGGAAATCAACAAAAAAACAATCACAGTTAAATAAAGAAATTCGCCTGTTGTCTATTTGCTTTATAAAGAGCAAAGTCATCAAAAATAAAAGGTTGCGGTAGATCGTCCACTACTATACCCAACTGTGATGCTGCTACTACTACTCATTCCATCTGTTGTGTAATGCGATTTTATTCTAATTATTCAATTCACAACACATTATTTCGTTTTCCACCATTTCCAGATGCTTCATTTTCGAATAATTTCGACAAATTTAATGGTCTCATATACCCAGTTTTAAGGACTAATTGTCGATGATTTACGAGACAGGTGACAGACGTCAGTCTTACGTGTTCCCTATACCCTTTTAATAGCTTTGCTTGGCAATGACGTATCGGAAAATTTCTTCTCATGCTCTCAGTGTTAGTAGCAGCAAACAATAAGGGGGAGATTCTTTTTTTTTTGATTTAGGAATTGTTCGCGTTTAGATGATACAAAATACTAACAACAACAACAATGTTTGGCGGACTTGTACACGTTACAGTACTGACGTATTACCTATAATTAATGACATGTCAGTTTGTGAACATTAAAGTGCATCCATCTGCTTTGTTGGTTGATTCTTTTGAAAGAGTAGAGGAACAGTGAACAGCTACCGTGGCCGGTTTATATCACACACAAATACAAATACATATGTACGTGTATAGACTAATGCTTTTGTGTGCCGCATCCCTTTATATAAAACAACTTTGCTCTCTTCTATTGCGTTTCCTCTCTTTTAAGTATAAAGCCTTCTATCCATCGAGTTCTAGATGAATAGCATTGTAATCCGTCTTCGCCAAGTCCAGTATATATAACATTGTTTTTGCTTTGAGTTTGATCAATGCGAAGTAATTGTTTAGGGCAAACGATATTATCCACATTTCAACATCAGGATGAATTCTCACGCCATTATTTCAATTATATTAGTAAACGAAAATAAAACAAACACACAGGAATTCTGTGATGTGCTTAATCGTTTCACAAAAAAAATCTAGTTATTGTTGACAAGTAGTTTTCTTAGAAAATCATCGTGAAACTTGATAGTTTTATGCTTATAGTTATAATTAAAATCTATAATTTATGCAAAATTATTCACGATTATAGAAAATCCTACTATTTTTTTTATTATTATTATGATGATATTTTTAGTATTTTCGCATCAATATATAGAAGCGCTAATATAAAAATTATTATTCTTTTTTTTAGAAAGTCATTTATAAAGTAGGTTCTATAAGCAATAGTTTGGATATGGTCAGGTGTTGTTATACGAATAATTTGGGGAATTTCAATAATTATGCTCAACTTGTTCACCGAAAAACAACTGACAAAATTTATGAACTTCACCGGAATAACTTGCAAATAATGGACAAATAACACATTTTATTTCTATTCTTCTTTTCTATATCATTAAATCTGTCAACTTGTCTCGATTTCGTTCAACACGTTTAGAATGTAGTATGTAGGTGGATATTAACATAGATAGATGGGTTCCTGTGGACATTGTTTCATTGTTCTATCTGGAACAGTTCCCAATTTTACAACAACAACAACAACAACAACAACAACAACGGTGAATAATAAAACATTCCGAAACACTTCTGATTTGTGTTCAAATAATCATTGTTATGATATAGATGATGCTGTTTTATTTAATATAATAACAATCTTAAAATATATCGCTATACAGAAGATTGTCTTGATTGTATTTTAGATTGATAGAATGACAACGAAAATTTTAACAATTCTCACACAAAATGAGCGAGAAGAAGTCAATCTGGCTAGATGTTTGTTCGTTTGGTATTTTTAGAGGACATGTTTGTTTACTATCTCGTAAAAACGTTTCTTTTGTCTTTGGTTTAAGTTTTATTGTTCGTTTATTTGTAAGAAAGTCACGGTGATGTTGTGTTGTTAAACATCCAAATAAACTGACGATAATTTATAAGTTTAACTTTTATTTTTAGTTTTGTATATTTGAATTGTTTTGTAAATAAAGATCACAGTTTTGTCCTGTCAAAGATTCAATAATTATCGATCGGATTATAAAGTTTTGATAGTTGCCAGCATTTTACCATAGCTTATAGGATTTAACAGCGAAACAATCCCCGCGATATCGGTAACATTGTCTGTTGTAAAACAACAAAAATCAGTCGGCATCCTTTGTTGCATCGAATCCATTCTTCTGTGCGTCGTACAACACAATCTAAATACGTAAAAGGACATTCTTGACGCTGTTGGATAGATAAGTGGAGAAAGAGGAAGAGACATGTTAGACGGCTGCTTTGGATGTGAATTTTCATAAGAAAAATGTTTGTCGTCGATAACAGTATAGAAAATCTTCTATTTTTCACGACTCGCCTCATTTATAAAAGAAATATATAATAGATATCGACAATAAGGCGCCTCTAATAAACGTTAAACCAGTTAGATTTGTATGTTTCCATGATTTACCGGAAAACTAGATTATAATGAAAGGAAAAATTTATTAATTATAACGGTGTAACTGTTGATTTAGTTGGAGAGTTTAACAGGAGACAAATTGCTATTCTAGAAGACAATCATGTGATAATTTAGATTATACTAAAAATTAATTAATTTATTAAAAGAAATCGATATAGCCCTCGGCTAACAACAACAACAACAACAACAACAACAGAAAAAACTGGAACAAAATTACATGAATTATTTGCGACCAATTCCGATGGTTTGTATAACTGACAGTTACTACTACCTGTTCTGTCTATCAAGGGTGTTCAATTAAGAAACACAAAAAATTATCAAATAGATAAAAAGTTTCAATGATGATAATAATAAAAGAAATTGATCGTTTGATTGTAATTTATCACGTCTAGAAACACTAGTATTAGAAACAAATGACCATAACACATACAAACGGTATATTTAATCATTAGATTATTTCATCATAGTTGTAGAAAGGACTCACACCTGTGCAGTTTATGATTTTCTTCGGCTTGTTTTTTATTTTTAATATCCATTCAATATATTTCAGTATTTCGTTAATAATCTTGTAAAATTGAGTAGTTTTTAATTGATTTTAAGTATAGTTTGTCTATTTTCAGTTGGCCAACTTTTCTGTATTTTGTAACAGCAAAATAATAATTAGATATCTATGGAGTGAAATGATTTATTGATAACAATCAGAATTTGTGTTCTATTGTTTGACAAACACTGAATTGTTTCTTCATTTTATTCACCAAATCCAAACAAACTAATCGTGAGTGCATTTTACAATCAACTAGACTAGAAAGCTATATAGAGTCGACTTGCTTTTGCTACGGCGATTCAAATTTGACTCCATTGTAAGTTAAAATGTCGATTCAACAGTAAAATAATCAAATTATCTAGTAATAATGAGTGATCTATTAAGGTTTTCAGTCAGGTCAGGTTGATTGTTGCACGTTCAACAATAAACCACGACAACTTTTGAAATAAGATAAAATTTTACAAAACAAATTTTGTTCGTGAATAACGAGTATACCCCTCTGAAATTATTGCAGCAACATCACTTTCTGATTTTAATTGTTAAAATTAATACCGATTTATAAGATAACAATTTTATTTTGGTCAATAATCAAAAGGTTTCGTTTTTGGTCTTTGCTAAAAAGAGAAATTATCGCCAAACACTGACGCATGCACGTTTTCAATGTGTTGGATGGCAATACAGGATTTTTCTGTTGGAAAATCTTTTAAGTTCTCTGTTTAATTTGGCACTGGCTACGTTTTTTTTTAAAAAAAGAAAAATCCACTAGAGTTTCTAAAAACCGTCTTACATGCTCCAGTTTCTTGCATATTTTGAATTTATGATTATCTTCCCATGTCTGACCAATTCATGTCGATTGAATCGAGCCTCGATTCGCTAATGAGCAAATCGCACACCCCTACCTACAACGCAACCTCCTGCTAGCGATATAAAAGCTTCAGAAATATATAACAAACAATCGTTTCCCAAAAGTTGGGTAGATACTACAGCGTCCAATAAAGTTATTTTATTGCACTATATCGATGCGACTAGAGAAAACGCAACATATGCCCAATTCCTGAGTTAAACTAAGAGTTAAACAAAGAGAATATGCCAGGAGTAGCGTCAACATGCGTTCAGGCTCGACAAGACGGGAAGAGAGAACGGGGTATTTTCCCCCAAGCCCGGCTACTCTGAGAGAGCTCTTGATCGTCCAGAGAAAACCTTTTTGTTCTTCATTAAAAATTAGTTCTGGTGAGAGGCATGCGAGGAAGCTTGGAAACAAAACGTTTTATACGATCTCAGGGAAGCGCAACTGCTCCTGTTTTGGCCCCGATCTGCACACCTACGTAGAAATATATTCATATAGAGACCCGAGCACAGTGCTTTCCTCGGAGCCCGCCGAATTTCTCGGCGATCCTGCATCAAATTCCTGCCTTCTAGGTGAAATTTCAAGCAATTGCGCAACTGATACTGGCCTGATAAATGATAATCCTTCTAGCTACATTTGATTGATTTGAATCAGTATCTCTTTTAGAGGAAAACAGCAGGATGGCATCATTTAAGACTTTATGTTATTATCATCAAATTAAGAGGTGAATAACAAGTCACACGTGCATCATTTCGATAATCAAACACTAATTTATAATTTAAGGCGCTATATTCTAGAGATTAATAACAAATTGCTGCTAAAAACTCACCCTTAACTTCTGCTACAGTATTAAAGTATCATCTGCTGGATTTTTTCCTGAATTAAAGATTTTACAGAGTGAGAATTATTGTAATAGATGGATAAAATGAAAATAACTTACAATTTACAATTATTTATTTATAACATTTGGTTTGAATTATTATCAATGTTTGCACAAAAATATAACCTCTAAATTGTAGGAACTTTGTTGATCACGCCCTATTTTTCCACATTTAAGACACAACGACACACAACCGTTCAACACAATAAATAAGTGAACAATTAACGAATTAAGTCGTTATTATTAAACAATTTTAATTATAATTGATATAACACCCACCTGGGGGCTAATAGCGTCATTATTATTATAGAATCCCGCACATATTGTCTAAACACTGTAATCACATTATTCTTCTTACTTCTAGCGTTCAACGGATATTTTACATAAAAAACCATTAAATTACGAATATTTTTCGTAGAAGAACGCAAAAAACGCATAACCTCCAAATCACGAAATGTTTACCGCCCGAAAATCACACAGTACCACCACAACAAATGTGTACCTGTCAATTGTCAAATTAAATACAATTCAATTATGATGTTAATTAGATTAAAAACAGTTGTTTTCAATTAAATAGTGAATTAAATTATCTGAATAATTTGGAAATTATGTTGTGTTTTTTTTTGCTTTAATTATGGATTCATTCACCACCAATTATTTTAACATAGTAAGTTATGATTCGTGACGTAATTTTTCACGGCAACTGTGATTAAATAGAAGCTATATGAAAGCAGTCATGTCGGATGGGTGATGTTTCCGGTTCAGTGCGTGTGCTATTACCGGAATTTTTGGAAATATCATTGGGGCAAGTAAAATTATTCTCTTTTATTTGTTGTAAATTTCGCCACAATTCTCTATGTAGAGATTGTTTTTATATTGTTAGATAAATTTGAGGTTATGCTTAACGTATCAATCAAATCCAGGGAACAGCAGCGTGCGAAGGAGAATTGCGCCCGCGGCCACCGTGCGTTTTTCGGCACGCTCTCATTTTGTTGGCCAACAAAACAATAAATTATTGATGGCATACGGGACACTATTGACAAATGGGCAAAACAAAATAACGTACGTGAAGGAAACTTTGTGTTTTTTTCATCTCCACTAGACACTGTTGTTATTGTGCAATGAAGATTGGATCTCCTTTAATCGGGACATGTTTCTAAAATACCGATTTTTAATCTGTTGTAATTTAGTGTTGAATTCCTAACATAAGCTGAAAGACTTTTAAACGATAGTTGAAGATGTTCATTTATTAAAAACCATAAATTATCGACAAGGCTAATTTGTTTTAATAATGTGTAAGTTCGATAAATTTTATTGGTCCGTTATATTACATTAGATACGTTTTTTTTTTATAATTTATAAAATTACCATGAAAAATTAATCGGATTATTTGTGATTTTATATTAAATTAAAATCTGATAGACTTGTTGCAATTGCAATATGGTTAAACACACCATTCAAAAGAATGTTGTATTCGTCAAGATGAATTGGCTATGTATAAAGATAGCCGGCACGATTGTTTCTCTTAATTGGCCATTGTTGCGGCCACAATACTACCTATAATTAGCGTTACGCAAGGCAATTTATAATAGGGACCCATTATCGCGGCCAGATTGTATATTATTTTGTTATAATTTCTTGTTTTTTTTTATTATTATTATTGTTGTTTATTGTAGTCATTATATTGTGATGATGATTTATAGAGAATTTTTTAATCAATTTTATTACACACACACACACACACACAAAATTTTTCGTAAAAGAATTAAGTTATGATGTTTTGTTGTTGTGTGCATTTAATTGTTGACTAGTTGCAACACAATCCAATCAAGAAATTGAGATTAATTTCTACAATAAAAGCTAATTGCAAAACAACATCCTGGCAGTTCAATGTTTGAAAACATCAATAATAAGACGACTTTCTATATTATTTATAATATAAACTAGCTACCTGTTGTTGGTGCAACGACACACAGTCTCTCCTATAATCTATAAACAAATAGCAAACCAAACATACCTACATACGTATATAAAATGACTAATTAAGTACCGCCTCTACACGTCTCCTGGAATGCTACTGTATCTGGATCGTAATTTGTAAAACGTATTATTATGCCCGGAGCCTGCATATATTTCTATTTATGATTGTTGTGTTCTCAATAACCAACCGGACAATTCTACATACATATAGACAGATATAATAACCTAAAGGCATTATTTTATATAACCGTATTGTTTTCAATTGTCTGTCGCTTTCCCGGCTGCAGGCTTCAACGGTTTGAACAGATGAAGAATAAAGAAAAAAACAAATTATTATCCATTTTAAATTACAGCAATTTTCAATCAATTTACAAATCATAGAATATTTATTTATCAAATCAATTAATTACCGAAGAATTTCGATCCTTTTTAATATAATTTTATTTGTTTATAAATAATCAAACTTTTATCACATTCTCTAATCTATGCCTTTCACGAAATATGTAAATTAAATTATATATATAGAGAAACATCGATAGAAATGACTTTTAGAAAATAAATATTAAAAAAAAATAAGAAAAAATTAAGGAAAACAAGCACACACATTAACATATATTCATGTAGTTAAATACATAATGCAATAACAAAACATTCGGACGATTCTCTAGATATCGTTTTAGTATTAAAAGAATGTCAATTTAAATTATCTAAATGTATTTAGTAAAATTTAAAACCGGTTAACCGACAGTTATATTGATGGCCATTCTATTTCGTTTTCGGATTCCGATTACGGGCCATATAAATTAAGATAATGGTGAAAGTTTTTTTTTTCGGCATCAAAATGGAAACTGAACGAATGTGGTGTTGTCTTTAGTATTCATTAAATTGATAGGAAAACAAAGATGAGAAGAACAAATTAACAAACAAAAACAAAAAAAAAACGCTAAAAGATTTGATGAGAAAAAAAATCTACAATTAATTTATAGATTTGTTCCAATTAATTTTTAAATAGTATTGTGACGACCTCACAGATGGTGGAGAAAATTAGGAAACCACCCTGAAATGTCGACTACTTCTGTAGAATAACATCTGTTCTTTGTCTTACACATTGGAATGTTCTACATATCCATTGTCGATTCACAATCTATCGATGTCTATCTATCAAACAGAATAAATACAAATGAGTATAGCTTAAGGGCGTTACTTATGGCTGGATGTGGTTATGATCATCAGCTAATATGAGTGAAAGAAGGAGCGAAATATATAGAGAAAGATAGATATGGAGTAGTCAATTTACTAATCGACCACGAATCAATAACTGACCCAAGATGATAGAAGATTCAACTGGATTCATCCTTTACAACATACCTATCTAGGGAGAATTGAAATGTTCACCTAAAGGTAAATGATTATCGATATCAACTTGTATAAATAAATTATAATGTCTATAATGATATAGCTATCAATTAATTATAAGCGGCTTGTTTATATTGAAAGACATTCGTAAATCATAATATTAAATAACAATAATATTGATTTTGTATTTTATATAATTGGAAAACTTTTTCGAATAGCTACAGGATATTATTGCAACGTTGCATATAGATAGAAATAGATGGAATAAGAAAAGATAGAACTACTTTCAACAAGTCGATATTTTTACTAATCATTCTTCATTAAATTAAACTTTGATTATGATTAAAAAAAACAACACCAAATATCTTTGTAATTTGTAATAAATCAAAACGCTTCCAATATGTTTTTCGTCTTTAAATCATTGACTATAGTTATAATAGCTGTATTATCACAATCACAATCACAAAGAGTGGTACAAAAAACGATCATCAATGTTGGATTGTTGTAGCAAAGCACTTAATGTATCTGTCAGTGATGGTATT
This sequence comes from Meloe dianella, assembly GCA_028455855.1. NCBI lineage: Eukaryota > Metazoa > Arthropoda > Insecta > Coleoptera > Meloidae > Meloe > Meloe dianella. Next base: position 635,217 of record JAPTHL010000034.1, read on the forward strand.
CGTTTTTTTCTTCTTCTATTCTTGCACCACAAGGAAGACAACTAGAACCAACTAATTACCAGGCATATTTAGCAATTATCTTCACGCAAAAGGAACGCAATATGATGATGAAAAAAAACTTCACACCCTACTACCATATCTCATTTAATTCTACACATTTTCCAACAACTACAATTAAGAAGTTGAGGGTAGTGCGCGGGAGAATTTTGATCTTTATCTTAATCGTGCAGTGTAGATCATGAATCTTGCTTCGATATTTATATTTTATGCGTCTGATGGGCGTTGGTTTACTAATAAACGGCCATCGAACGACCGCGCTTTCTTGATTGAGTTGTATAAACTATTCGTTTGGTTTCTAGTGATGGCATTAAATTGCAATTAATCGATGACAAAACCTGTCTTTTATTGATTTAAAAAAAAGAAGCATACACACGCAACTGAATTGTTCCACTAATAAAACAAAAATTGTGTGAAATTATCGATTTACACATTTTTGAACTAGTTTCGATTTAAACAAATAAATAAGATGGCACTAATTGATTTCCTGCTGTTTTATGAAAGTGTAAACATATTCAGGTGTGTTGTTTTCTTGTTTCAAATAAATGTGTAAATTTCAAATGTCACAAATGTGGGTGGTTTTTAATTAATGAAATATTACAAATTTTTACAAATTTTATGACATCAATAATAGGTACGTATAGGAATTCGAATCGGAAGTTTTTTTTTGGGCTGGGTGTGGTGGTGAATATGTACAAAATATGTATTAAAAAGTTCTTTAGTTTCCTGGAATAGAGTCACCTCACCGGGGCGTCTTTGTCAATGTTTGTCTTTCTATCTAGCATCCCCACATCCGCCACTTTTCACCCCACCCCCCTCAACATTCGGCTTTGATTTCGTTTGATTTTCTTGTTCCTTCACATTTCTAATTATATTTTTCTTTTTAAGAGCTTTTGCGACTCCTATTATCGCCCTTCTGTGTTGTAATTTCTTTCTTTTTTCGTCTCTGTTTCCCAGTGAGTTTATGTAGTATATATTTATATATACTAACATATATATATATATATATATATATATATATATATATGTATATATACTTCGGGCTTCGCTTTTGCTGGAAATAAATTTGCCTTTTGAATTTTTCCAACATGTATCCTTTTATCAACGGCGGCGTATTCCTTGTACAGGAGCTCGTTCGCTTAGATAATGAGCCATTCCCCGGTCTACAGTCCCTGTTTCTATCTTGCTTTCCTTTTTTTTTGTTGTGTTTCACTCTTATTTTAGTCTTGATTCTTTTACCATCAGCAGCCGTCTCGCATCGTCTACCCTCGGACTATTCGACGACAAATTGCGTATATTGTGCTACCATTGGGGGTAAATAAAAATACGGAACGATAGGAGGATTGGTAGTAATTAAGCTGTCGCGAACACTCACCATAGCTATTGTCCCAAACACCTACACGAAACACGGCTGTCTAATTAGGCACATTAATGTGGATTACCGGACATTGAAACATTCACTGTTGTTTGTGTTAAATGAAGCAGTTTTAATGTTGTTTATTTTCCAAATTCAAGAGGTACTAAAAAGAAATGACCAATTAAGAAAATTCTATACAAACAAAAACGGAATAAAGAGAATCTTTTGAAAATAACCAACAAAACAATTATTATATCGTTTTTTTTTGTTTGTTTAATTGAAAGTCTGGATACTACAGGGGCGTTGTACGTTTAACGCATTATTAAATTGTCGCACCCCTTACTTTTGAATTGAATTTCGACACAATCATCAATCAATTTATACAAATCACAAACGCCAAATGAAACTCAACAAGGTAGTTTCCTGGCAATATCCTTATTGTGTATGGGGAATGGTGATAATCCACCAGGATACGTGCTTATTGTGAACAGGACCTTGTTCCGGAAACAAGCAACCACAAGGGAAGTCAATCGAATCGGCAACAGAGGCCCCCTCTAATTGAACAACTTTTATAAAACGTTGACATCTCTTTTTTATATGCCTATAGATATATATATTTTTTTCTATTATAATATGTGTTGTCGGCATTTCTAATGGTGGGATTGCAGTGACACTTTACTATTAATTATTGTCGCACCCCGAGAAAACTTGTAATCGAATGTTTGACAGTTGTTGCGCTATCAGTCTATGGACGTGTGTCTTGAAGATAAAGCGCCGGGACCAGATCTTCGCTTGTCATTTTCGTTGAAACTTTGTCTGGTAAGATAAATGTTCAACGGTAATTGAAACGTTTCCGAATAATTCGACAGTTTTATCAAATCAACAAGGCGGATTACCTATACGAATGATAGATTCGCCACCAACAGCTGTGGTTCAATTTGAATTATTGTAGATTCAACTATTTTTAATAGTTTAACACGCATACATTTGAAAATCTCTATTAGAAATATGAAATATAATAAAAATTTAATTACGATATATCACAAAAGAATTATAATGTTCCATGGTCGTTGTAATAATTAATGATTGTAGTAACATAGCCATAGCACCAAGTTGTAAAAAAACACAGGGAGGCATAAATTACAGGCGATTCTGACAGGCGGAATTTTAACGAAGTTGTTTCATAATTTGTCGTTATAAGTGTCATTGTTCTCGTGTCGACAAAAACAGAAATACCATAGGCACACACAACTATTATCTAGTCGACTTGTTATTTATTGAATTACTCTTGGTGCTAAATCCTTATAACATCTGAACTACTACCAAATAACAACAATAATAGTAGTGTCTTGTTAAATTTCCAGTTCGTTGGACGAGTATTTGAATTTGAAATGAATAAACTATTGAATTTGGAACTAGTAGTAGGAGAACCAAATAAGATTACTTCCTAGTTGAATTCCTTATTGTGCCCTAAATACATATACGCCTGTGTGTGTCGCTTGCCAAATCACATTGTATTGTTTCCGAGTTGCGTGTGTTTGAAACCTGACAGTTCCTTATCCCACATGCTGTTTAATATTAGAGATTTCGCAGCGAATATCGCAATTACGTTTAGATTCAGGTCGTGATATTCAGGGTAGTTGGTTTGTATATATATACAATATGGTGGGTGGGAGGGTTTGATTATCTTTCATATGTGGGGGTCGAGAACTCCCTTATATTTAGCACGTATAAGTCACGCGGAATAACTTCCACCTGTTGCGATCGTTGAAAACACAAGCACGCACCAACAAAGCCCAAACGATTTGCATACGTAAAAATGTTGTTTTAGTTAGAGACAATGTCCAATCTGGCAAGTGAGAATCAGTAGAGACAATACAGTTGAAACCCTTGCCCTTACTACTTGTCAAACAATCTAACTATAAATTGGTTGCATTGTTCTCGTCAACTTGTTTGAAGGTGGATGAGGGGACAAGATGAAATCTTGTTATAAACATTGGATCAATAATATTAGAAACTCTCTAACTGATTACGTCACCAATATAAAAACAAATCAACAATAACAACAAGAATATAATGGTTCTACTTTTTCTTTTCCAACTATCTTATCCATAGTTAGGTTAATTTGCATGCAAAACACATCATTACATTGAGAATTGTCTAGGAAATCTCTTATTGCAACTACTTAACAACTTGTAATAAAACTCATACTTGTACATATATTAAATTATAATTACAAATTAAAGAAAACAAGTTACAAATAAAAAATATTATAATTTAATGATGTGGCAGTAGTGGAAAGATTTGAGGAATTGTTGTTTGGAATGTTCACCAGGTCCTTGTTCAGGACTATGATGGATATCAGTCGGCCAAACACAAATAAGAGGAATCCAAGTGGCGCAATCTGTTAGGTGGTCAGTCTATTAGTTGGGAATGTAAGGATAGCATTATATAGTTGATGGGTACTAATGGATGCTACTATATACTACTGGACCCTCTGCAAATATCTAAAACATGCACATTAACCATCGCCTGGATAGCAAATCCTTTGTCATTTTGTCATGAAACTATTCATCTCCAATACCAGAAGATGTTATCCCATTATATTCACAATTGCACAACAATAGAAAAAAATAATCTTCGATATTATGGTTTTTAGTATGATTTATACTTTCCAGGATTAACTTTAGTATGTTTCTTTTTTTTGTCGAATCTATTATATGAATTATAAATTATTGTCGACGGCCTTTGGAAATATGTGCAACTGACCTCGAATCAGGGTATTTTAAAATAAAATTGAATGTCTTAGGGCGTCAATAGATTGAAACCAGTTTCTATAGAAAAATCCCTGTTGTATAAATATTCAAACAGTTGCAGCATTGTGTGTTAGACTATAGCAATCTCATTACAACAATAAATATTGAAATATTATATACATAAAGAATGACAATACAAAAAAATTAATAAAAATTAAAAGAGTGGTAAAGATTTGTTTGTAATGGTAATGGGCAATTCTTTATACAGGATCGGCCCGTCCAAGTAGAAACATAGGAGAAAATAGAAGAAATGAAACAGAAATATGATGTGCATGTGTTAAAAAGAGATATAGGAAAAGTGGGTGGTTAAGTAGTAAATACTCATTGCAAAAAAATCCACCCTCACCATCTTCAGCAGACCCCTTTTGTAATAACCACTCCTCTTTCTACTAAGAAAACGATCTGGCCTAAAATTTTACGTCTTTTTGAAGTAGAAACATTACAACTCAATGAGTAAGAGAGAGACGGAGGAACAACAAAACAAACTAGCAATTTGGAGAATTAAAATTAAAAATGCGTTGCTGATGGAAACCGAATTTAGAGAAAATTTTGCTATTGTTATCAATTGAACGAATTATTAAACAATAAAAAAAATTTGGTAATTTGTTTGTTTTCAATTAACTGTCGATCTTAACAAACAGTACAGATACACATTTTTTATGGTACTATGCAAGAGCATTAAAAAAAAACAAAAGTTTAAGTTTAATCGATGTTTACATTTATTTTCAATTACGATTAATTTTAAATTCACCAAATGTCTCAAATTCAGGACAATGTTGTTGTTCCGTCTCTCTTACTCGTTGAGTTGTAATGTTTCTACTTCAAAAAGACGTAAAATTTTAGGCCAGATCGTTTTCTTAGTAGAAAGAGGAGTGGTTATTACAAAAGGGGTCTGGTGCAGATGGTGAGGGTGGATATTTTTGCAATGAGTATTTACTACTTAACCACCCACCTTTCCTATATCTCTTTTTAACACATGCACATCATATTTCTGTTTCATTTCTTCTATTTTCTCCTATGTTTCTACTTGGAGAGGCCGACCCTGTAGATCCGTTTGACTATCATTAATCAACTCTTCCGATCATATGGATGAGGTCGCTTGGTTGGTTGGTTGGTTGGTTGGTTGGTTGGTTGGCTGATGGACGTTTTAAACAATCCTTCTCGGCTTCAGTTATTATTAATAATAATAGCATTCACTGCTGTGAAGGCAATTGCCACACATGTAACCATCCATCGAATACAATTCCAGTCGACTATCACTGTTGCTATAACGTTAATAATTTCAGCACGGATCTCAATCCGTAAAATCGACAAATATCTACATAACATATACACGTTTCACCTGTCCTCTCTAATGATTTATTATTGAAACGTTAATAAAAGCATCGATGAGAACAATTCATTAATTTGTCATGATCGATATTTTCGAATTGATTGATTAACAATTAAGAATCAGCCAATTACTCCAAATATTCCACAAATTTTTGTTTTGTTTCTATTTTTTATTCCGCTTCTTCTGGACAAGCACATTTGAATACAGCAGTAATTTATAGCGACAGGTGTTTAAAAAAACAAAAAAATTAGACGAGTTGATTAGTATTTCGAATAGATTTCAAATTCGATTCACTGCATGTAATCTAAACTGAGTTAAAGGTGTAAAATGTGGATATGACATCATGTTATTGTATCTATTTAGATCAACTTATAATATTGAAAATAATTTCTTGTTTTTTTTTGAACAATTTGTAGCAAAAATTGTAATATTTTATACGTCTTCAATTTCATTCTATTTCTTTGCTAATCCATAGACAACGGTTCCCTGGATCATTGACTTCAAAACTCCTTGAGTTTAATTATAACCCACGAATATGTAATTACATGAACACAATCAGTAGATGTGCAAGACGCGCATTCTCGGCCATACCCATTGTAATTATCGATATATGTATACAATCACTAAGATTCTGGACATTTTATATTCAGGTTGTTGTTGTTGTTGTTGTTGTAAAACAGGCGCCGTTTTTGCCAGGAACTTGAAGAAATTACTCAATAAATTGCTGATAACAATCATATTGTTTTACTATAAGTTATTTATCAAATTAAAATAAATTATATACAGGAAATCGAATCGATAATTGTATTTTCTTCTTCAACTGTTATTCTCTATCAAGTCAGTTAGATAAGTTGAATATGAGAAATAATATAAAAAAGATACCAAACAGGCTTCATTATCCGGTTGCAATTAAACGTTATTGTTATTATTAAAGGCTGGCTTTTATTTTATTGGAAGGTCAAAATTGTTATTACATTATTCTATTTGTATACAAAAAAAAAACATTTGCTATTATTATTAAATTGACAATTAATTTTTTTCTTCTAAATTTCCCAACTGTTGATTCATTATTACTTGTTGAAACTCGAGTTTTTGCCAACGGCAACTTATTGTGCCTTGTTATTATTATTAGCAACTTAAAAAAGAAAACAGACTATCAGCATTAATCTAAATACGTTGATCTGATCGATAGATAATCGATTTAATTTAGATTTTAATTTAATTTTGATAACAATTATGATCCGATATTCTAACAATAAATTTTGAATAATGAAGGATAAAAAGTCAAAATAAATTTCAAACAATTACTTTTTGAGCTTCTGAGACATTTTACACATAAATCAAATCGATTGTTTGATTAAAAAGATTTTTTTTTAACATTAACCATTAAAGATATGGAAAAGACATAGAATGAAATACAATAAATCATAATTTTTGGACAATAAACGATGATCTATGGTTGCAATCTAATGACTTTGAAATAAGCTTGGAGGTTTATTGTGAATTAAACATAAAGAAAAATCATTTTCCTTGTTGGCATTCCACATTAATAACCGACAAAAAAAAGACGACTTTACGCAATAGCGTTAAGAATTGTAAAAGAACTAATAAAATTAATTAAAACTATTATCAATCTGGACAAATGTCCATGCTTGATTGAAGCAATCTAGTGTAATTATTTCTCTCTATAGTTTTTTTCATCTTGTTATTGTTGTTGTTTTTTTTAATTAGAAACGTCTTCTATATATGTAGCCGGATTAAAACAACTTTTCCACAAGAATGAAGACACTGTACACCTAAAGACACGCGATATTAATATGGCGACAAGTCGATGACACTGGCAAGTGTAGGCCGTGCATAGACAGCGAGATATTGTGATGCACTATCTAGATTGTATTTCTTATAAATTACTGGTATATTCCTGTGTCCATACTACAAGAACTAGTCTTAGTGGAAAACGGGTCCAGGCTACAGCTGCCTTTTCAGATGCTACAGTTAATCGGAAGAATATATTCTGGAGGATTTCCAATAACAAATGCAAAATAAATATTTTTTTTTGTACAAAAAATAAGAAAATGAATCTAGAAAGGGAATTAACCTTTCACCATTGAATCACAACAGGCGTAATTTTTATGGAAATCGTAAATACCGAAGCGTAGAAGGTATTAAAAGTAAACGTCGTAACCTCATTTTAATAAACAATAAACAAGATAGTTTAGTGGTCACTAAAGTCATCCGAGGAAGTGATCTTATATAGCTTTTAATATTATATATATACAGAAGAAATTTTGATTGTTCTCATCATTTTATTACCAGTTTCATTTATTCGTTTTATAGAAAATTGGAAAATTGTTTTCGGTCGTTGCCTTCATCACAATGTCGTTCCCAATTATGGAAGCGTTTAGTTTGGAAATTCTAATTATTTTACGTAATCTGTCTATGTTGTTGTTGTTTGTTTGTCGCTGGCCCTTATCCGGTTTGACTTTTATCTATCTACAATAATCGTTAAAGACAAAAGAAGTACGCAGCAAGTCTATTAAATGTTATCCGTTACCGAGCTATTTACCTACTCCAATTAAAGATTGATCGATGATTATTGTTCGGTAAAACAATTCCAACTTTCACCAATAAATACCTAGAGGCGAACAAGTTGAAGAAACGGACACAATTTCCAAATGCTTCTCTCGCAAACTATTGTTGATATCACCGTATATAGATGACATTAACCATTATTTGAGCCTACACTAATGCAATGTATGGAAATTTACGATAAAACGACAAGCGTTGCCATATAACGAAAACAGTTATGGCAAAATTCATTTGTTGTTGTTCTTGTTGTTATCAATTGTGGGACTATGTGGTACGTCGTCGTCGCCGCTAGCGGCTGGCTCAGCGCCCCAGGGCCCCAGACGAGCCGCAGCAGGTACAACAGCTTGCGTGTCCACCGTTAATGAATGCAATCCACAATCCGCGCGGTTGCTGTTGTGCTTGCTCGACCTGTTGTTTTCCAGTTCAGCTAGTCTATAATTTTTATTGTCACGGCAAAGAAATAACAGCGGGATAGGCTTTTGCCTCTTTCGTCTTATTGTGTGGAAAGATTCACTGTTGTCATCGATCATTGTTTGTTCTTACACTACGTAAACTATATGAATCTACTTCTATTAATATGAACATTTCCTGTTTTTTTTTTAATTTGTAGACGTAAAGACTGAATATTCGTTACAACTAACTCACTATACTCACCATGCTGCTTGTCTTTCTAATTTAATGTTCGTTCACGCATAACATATTTCCCACCGAGAGTCTAATGCCTACACACGTTTTAAATAATTGTTTCGGTGTCGAGCTAGCCAGATCTGTTACACCACACTCTACTAGATAACGATTAAACAACCACTATAGTCAAGAAAAATAATATCCAAAATGATGATAGAAAATTAAAATACATATAGGAGGTATGCATGGACATTATTTTATTACATCCTCTAGAAAGGACCAACGATCAGATAGTTGGGTGATAAGTATACAAACATAGGGACATTCGTTGTGATCGAAGGCCCTAAACAAAGAGAACTTGATGTCGACCTGTTGCATTGTGTACTAAACTAGTCGCCGTCTAATTGACAATTGTTTACAGTGGTTATACAATTATTCATGTATTGCAAATTTCTTTTCTAGAGAGAAATTAGCATCGTCTGAAACAAATGTATAGACGAATGCCAGGATGACATCGTGATCTTTTACTGTCTAATGAACGCCATAAAATTGTTCTCCTTACATTGATGTACATCAATCGTCGTATTTATCAAAGAAACTTTTATTTATTGTAAATTGATCATGAATAAACATACTACAAGAAGAAGAAAAAAACTAAAAAGAAAGAAATAGTGTGGAAAGGTGTGCGCCCACTACTAAATAGAATCATTAACTCCCACAAGGGGACGATTAAACGTTCGTCAAACTACTGCACGCACAACCAGATTCAAGATGATTTTTTTTCCTTCTTCTTCACTCAATTATAGCCGAAACATCTTATTTTAAGATGTGATCAATTCTAGATACAATTATCAAACAATTCAAGAACCTGATGTATTTGTTATAGTATTGTAATTATTTATTATCAAGTCTACAATAATTGTGTATCTATACATATGTCTCTTATTGAGAATGGAACACACCCACACTTGACACTGTCACTAAGCAATCTTAATTATGTCTTTCGGGTACTAAATTTATTGTTATTATTGAAATTTTCTGAGATTTATGGAAATATTTGATTTGTTCCTCCTTTCAATCTAATCGATCTCCTGAGAACAATCGAAGAACATCTAGACATTTCAACATATCTTTCTTTATTTCTGTTAAATACTGTAAGAACCCGTATAATAGACCAATTAAAATTAATGACCAATAAGTTAACAAAACCTAATATAAGAGAACAAGGGAATAAAGTTGAGGAATTTCATATCAATTGCATCATCATCATCAAGTCGTTAAAAATAATAATAATAATAATAATAAAACAAGGAGAAAAATATTCAGTTTCTTGATGTTATTGTATTTTCATCATAATGATGAGATTATGGTGGTGGATGTGGCGCTCAATTCTATATTGGTATGTGTGTTTGTTGATATTTATGATTAGGTCCCGTTTTTTTGATGATTCTTGTGTCAATAAAATTGCCCAGCCATCTAACAAAGAAGATTGATGTTGTTTGCAGTTGGAATATGTTGCGATTTGCCATTTAGAATATTTATAGTGCGGCATGCAGTGATTGTTGTGTAACGGAGGGCGCCTGTACACCTGTTGAACTGGCGAAACCTGTTCGTTCTGACCGAATAATATACCAATAGAGGTACATGGGCCACCGGCCAAGGTCGTGTTAGTAAAGATGAGGACGTTCCTAAGAATTGCATCCATCGAATGCGTAATAATCAATATATAACAGCCCTACCATCACCATTGATAATTATTATTAACAACTGCATACATAGATTGTCGGATGATAATTTATAATCGATAGTTGCAGATGTGGCGATCTGGTCAGTCAAGTTGTCGTCCTTGTGAACGTATTAATATGCGTGTAAGATTTTAATTAATGGCCGTCATCTAATGGGGACAGTTTTTTTTGTTTATTTACAATGACAAGAGACAATCATTTGGTTAGATGCCTTAGGTGTGGCAACATTGGATTATTATAACAGGTTGAAGATGTTGCGCAATCTGGCCCCTATTCCAACGGCACTCTCCACCAAATTAAACAACAATCATCCAACGCACTCTATTTGGTAGATAACCATCTGAGAAAGCTCTTTTTTAATGTCTCATTAATCTGCGCACGGTCTCCTTAAAAAAAAATATCAGCTATTATCAAGATCACTTGTATGCATAATGTCGTAAATTTAACGAGAACGTCACTTCATTTGCATTTCATCATCATCATCATCATCATCATTAATATTAGAAATAAATCTAATGTATCTATTTATATAGTTTCCATTTATTATATGTGAATCTATAAAAATATTAAAGCAAAATTCTCACGGTTTTTTACGTGCCGCTGTTGATGGTGGCGTCTCGACGACACACTGTTTAAGAATTCAACCAGTGTCCGGTACACAACAAAAACATGGGGTGGAATAATAGAATAGGACATGTAAAAACCCTAGGGTACTAATACAATCAAACCGTTTCCACACAATAGTTCTCTCGTTCTTCTTAGTTCATGACAATGGTCCATTGAAGGGCGACTATACATAGTCTGACAGAGAATGAACAAAGTTGTAAATTGGCCATAGTAAAAAGAAGAGAAACGACTATTGTTGTACACTTATTATCGTTATATATAGATATAGTGAAAGGCGATGACAATGCCGCCCCCAATTTTACTGTCTACTACATTACCACTTTCCGGCTGGTGTGGTCTTGAATTTTCAATTGGTACAGAAAATGCAATTTCTATCAAATCACAACTAGGCAACCAGTTAAACTGATGCAAATCAACTCAATCTTTATTTAAAAAAAACTATTAGAATCTTGCAATTAATGAAATTTGGGCATTACATAGACCCATTGATGTTTTCGGTTGTTGAATCATAACGTATGGGGATACATTTTACGGATGCCCAAATCTCGAATCTAAATAATGGGAAGACAATAAAAGTAAATATTGGAAAATCGCTTAGAAATGTACAACTGATTTGTAGATAATGGAGAAAAATTAAAGAGTTTAATCGAAAAAATTATAATAAATTAAAAACAGTGGGCATGCCATTAACAAAATCGTTAAAAATTATTGAAACATAATACGGAAATTTAGAAAGCGATTCAAATAAATTGTAGAAATTCAACAAAATATGGAAAATTCAATGATCAACAATTGTGAACCAATCCCGACACCAGATACAAGTGAAGCGGCGCCAGGACTCGTCGTACATTCTAGATAAATCGTATCAAGAGTTTTGATTTACATCCAGCATAACAAAAGCATTCCAATTTTTCACCACCACAACAACAGCAGCAACAGCAACTGACAATGAGAAGAAAACATGCGACCTGAACTACACCCCGAGAAGAACTCAAGAAGGTCCATTGAATGAATCGATGAGAACGGGTAACGGAAACAGGGACGTATTTACAATGAATCATTTATTAAAAAACGAAATAAAGTGTATTCATATTTTAATGTTTTTATTGAAAATTTTCCGTTAATTGATTCATATTTGTTTGGTATTTGTGCAAAATAGAGATTGGGTAAGTTGTTTGTTGTTGGGCTAGATGCGGACCTGCCAGATCAGGCCGGAGGACGGCGACTGGAGTCAATAAACCCAGTGCACCTGTTGGCCTCGGGTCAGCTATACATTCGCTGCCTGCAGCTTCTCCACACACAACAATAGATCTAAAATGTTGCATCCGGAACCGAATTCGGACCCAGTTTCCGGACCTCGAAAAAAAAGGCCATTTCTATAATGAATAGATTACGACAAACCTTTAATTAAATTATTAGGAATAATCAAGTGTTTGTTTTTATCTTGTTTATTCTAGAGAGTACCTCAAAAATATGAAGTTCCGTTATATAATATTAATACATAATTATAACTAGTCTTTTTTAGTAAATAAATTTCAATATTTAATGGAAACACTATTAAAAGTTTACGTAAAATGTCAGGAAATGTGATTAGAACTGTTTTCGTAATGTAATTTATTTGTATGTTCACTGAAAGTAGCCCATTAGATAAAAATTCTAACGGTCCATCTGTATTATCACAGACTCTTTATATGAAATTTTGACAGTTTAAATTTAACAACGATTACCATGCAAGGCACGCAATCCCGCTGATAATTGATGAGATCAGGAATCGGGCTTCAACTTGAGGGCGTGTAGAGATAGAAATGCCACATTTGAAACATAGAAAATCGAAAGCATCGAAAATATCTCCAAATATTTTCATTTTCAAAAAAAAGTTTCCAATCGTTATAAATTGGAAAAGTGTGTTATGTGCAGAATTATTGGTCATCCTCTGAACATGCCGTTTTCAGCTCAGTTTCAAGTTGGAAGACTTGAGTGAGTGGAAGAGGTTCATCACTTTGCTGTCTTAATAATTAAAGATCGATCCAGAATACTGAAACTTACAGTAAACTAGCAAATAGTATGGAATAGTTAAAAACTTGCAGATACTGGTATAGTTCGAGGAACCACTCCCCAAAAACCATCTTCTTTTGCAAATTTTCTACAGAGTCTACTTTGTAAATCAAAATATTTTGATTGTTCTAAGGTGCAAGAGAATAAGTTTCGTTTTATCAAATTCTCCAGTATATCACCAATTAATAACTGTGGCATTCATTCAAAGACTCCTTTAGCGATAGTAAGTGTGGTAGGACTTACAATATATTCTTCTTGTATTCATGTATAGATGTGTGTATATATAGAGAAAAGCCAGTAAGGGCATTCATCAAACCCCATGTTGCTTATTGAAGTTGCAGCACCATTTACAAGACAGTTGGACACATTTCTACATCTGTAACAACGACCAGAACCTGCTGTAAAGTTTAGCATCGATTCAGGCGATATCTCCATGATTAGAACAAAACGAAAAACTGGAGTCAGTAGAGTGAAGAAGCAAACAAAAAATTAATAGAAGGGAACACATCTAACAAGTAGATGTTTTAAAAGAGTGTAATAATAGATGTAAAAGATAATAGATCACACAGATGTGTTCGTTCCATTGAGTTGAATATTATTTCAGGACTATTAATTTGATAAATTGTGAAAAAAAAATTTAAAATACAATTAAAAGACGTTTCTTGTTAAAAATATTATAATGGTATTGATAATACAGTTTAAATCTTGACTATATTATAATTAAAACACACACACACACGCACACACACACACACTTAACACATTTCAACTCATTCGAATCTTTCTGATCCGTTGTCCTGCAACACAACATTCCACCAGTTCAACGGAGCGATCTCTCTACATCTTTGTTCAACATTTAGAAAATCAATATGCACCATCTCGACATGTCACACATGCTTATCTTTCAGGCGCTTAAGATTTAATGAATTCGAATTCCCTCTTGTTATTCCACTCAAAATGTATTTCAGTAAATTGATATTTAATTCCTTCATATCGTTGTAGATATGCGACATGCAATTGTGTATACATTGTGTGTTGACGATTTGATGATAAAACAATTTTTTTTAATTGGTATTTTAGTTGTTATTGTTGTTAATAAATTATAGGAATGTAGAGAGAGCGTCGTCCCGCTTTCTCTCATTCCTGATGTACCAGTTCGCTATTACATTTGCAATACATTCCTGAACTAGCCTGGACTGCATATTATACAGCAGTTATTCTATAAACACTTAATGTTCCATTCAACAAATGCACGAAAACTGGTATCCAACAATGATAAATAAAACGTTTCTTTTGAACAATAACGTAGTCGAACAGGTTGTAATGTGGAGGAGAATGAGGTGCGTCACATAAATAATAAATCTACAGATTTTTCTCTCCCCATTTTCTAAGCGTAATATTTAACTATATATATATATATATATATATATATATATATATATATATATATATATATATGTATGTATGTATGTATATATCGATAATAGAAACTGGGCACACAATCAGGCTTAAATAACAAAACTTTTACACAATAGCTTGACGTTTAACTAATGACCAAATAGCGGGCTTTTGTCGGTATTTTCATACAAATAAAAATGAAGAGATAATCAACAAGCCGGGACAATTTTGTTAAAACAATTTTTTTTTGTATTATTATTATTATTTTTTTTTAATGGAATTTGTCAAAGTCATCGCTAGCTTGAATAATAGAAACAACTGACTATCGTCTAAAGAATATAATAAAATTTATTGCTAGCATTTATCTTGTGGCCACCTGATTTTTCTTTATATTAAGATTGACCGAATACAACAATCAAGCTTAATCTAAGACGTTACCAATTGTGTTTGAATAATGAAAGAACTGTTTGGTAGATTTGATGAGTTCAATTGTTTGTCCATATCTTTATTATGGGAATAATTATGATCAAAAACACAGACAATATCGATCGATATGGTTGGGTTATGGATAAGATAATTCACCATCAATTTTAGATTTGTTGTAAAATTAACTATAGAGAGAGAGAGAGAGAGAGAGAGAGAGAAGTAATCTCGTACCCTAAACATTAATCGTTGCATCGTTTAATATTCGTGCAACGTTCCAAATGATGGATGTTGTCGTCGTTATCTCGTTTCACATTGGGTTATTCAATGATTGCAATTGATGTCATTATAAACGATCACTGTTCTAATCTAACAAATATTGGATTGTTTTATATGTAAATCTAATTAAATCTTCTATACGTAATTATAATATAATTACCAATTGAATAATGGTGTTTAGTGTAAGTAGCATCGTGACTTCTACAATATAAATTAACAGGTGAACGTGTTTGAAATATTTGGCGGCCGTAGTAAATTAAAGTAAAAGGTTAAGAGCTGGTCATCGCTCCAGCATACACACACACACACACATACACACACACAACATATTTAATCAATAGAATGATTATTACAAGAGATGGCTAGCCAGATCTCCACCTTCTCCAATCTATTCAACACTATTACTATTTTGTTTGTGTTTTTCTGTATACATATGAACGTGTACGTGTATGTAAAATAATTATGCATAAATTATAATTTATTTGTGAAAGGTCCTAGTTGAGATTCATGGTGTTGTTGTTGTTGTTGTTGTTGTTGTGTGTTGCGTGACCCCCCTTTGATTCTTCTATCTATCTTATTATTCTCTGTCGATGGAAAACCGTTCTCGTGTAAACTCATCTTTATCCTTATATACCACTTATATCTTATAAAACATTACGTGCGTATCCTAACACCACTGGAGACATAAATCTATAGAAAAAAAAGAGCCAACATAAACTATTACACTTGAATCGACAAATTTTTATGATTATTTTTAAAAGGTCATTTGTGGCACATGAATCAAATTCACCTATATATTTCCATTGCTATTATTAACAACACATCGTCTAGAATTCCAAACGATTGGAATGTCAGAAATATGATACTTGAATTGCCTTATTGTCTCTCTCTCAACAAAAATATACACAACAAGATATAAGAAGATTATTATCTTGCAGGTGGAAAACAAGAAGAATATCCAACTTATTTTAAACTGACTCGTATTTTATTTTGTTATTTTTGAAAGTTTATATAGAATAGCAGGAATAATCGGCTTATAGGAACAATTGTTGTGTGTAGTTATTGGTTCGAGGACAGTTAATCGTTCAAGGCCCGCCCTGCAATTCAGACAAATGAACAATACCCGTTGCAGGAATAGGCCCCGCCTGCAGTTGTTCTCTGTACAATCTATTGTTCCTGCTGAGCGTGCGCATTTTAACAGGAACAATGCACGTTTTACGACAGTTGCTATTGTCCGAAAACTTCCCAATCCTGACGTTAAGGGCGGCGCCGATCATACTATATACACCACCACCAATTACATAAATGCTATATAGATAAACATTTATTTCTAGATATGTATCCAATCTGACAGAAACCTGACGGGTGATTGTTGAATTCATTGAATTCAATAGAGAGGTTGTTTTTTTTTGTTCATTTCGATTTAACAATCTACTACTACACCTATATATGGATGCTACTTTGGTTCATTTAAGTATCTGAATGGTTATTAACGGTAATATAAAAACATAAAGGAGAAAAAAATCTATAGAGTTTCTAAATTACTACTATTATTTTTAAGAAATATACATCGTCTAGATATTTTGCCAAAGATAATTGCATAAATTATATATTTTTATTTATTGCTTTTGTCGGTCTACAATTTTTCATCTCGTCTCGTCTTTGATTCGTTTTATTTTTTTTTAAATTTTCGTTCCGCTATACATAAAGATGCTCACACAATTAATGCCAACAGCCTATCAATTTTATTAACTGTAATCCAGTAGATGAGGAATCCATTAATCAATAAATCATACCAGAAGCTATGATTAGCAGTATTCGAATAGATACCATGTCTAAACAATAATCTGATAATTATAAGGAGGCAAGCAAATGACTACAGGCTCAAAATTTATAGTGATGTCTAGTAGCGTTCTCTAGTTATAAAAAGACCGACTAAAATTCCTGCAACATTAGCAGGAATCTCGATAATATAACTTTGCGATATTGCTGGCGGCTGTAACTGTTGAATTATAGATGGCATTAAAAACACTACAACCATGGGGTGCAACACTAGAGTAATTTTATAATAACTCATCTACTAACCTAAAGAGGGCGACTATATCTATCTTCAGCTTTAGGAAAACTATTTAAATGAATATTCCCAAAAATTTTGAATCACAGAACTTTTTATTGCATTGTAATTCTAAATTGTGTTTAGTGTTAAAAAAATCTATAATCTTCTGACTATTTTCATTTGTCATATGTTCAATTCGATTAGTTCCGGTACGGGTGGACGTCCAAATGGGTTCTCTATACAAAGGTAGAGTATTGTAGCAGTGTGCGGAATGGGCAAGTGCCCAATATCCAGTTCTGGATATGAGGAAACTGTTGGCGAATGCTAAATGTAGTGGAACTTCATGCCATCCGTAAGTGATTGATGGCAGGACGCCCTTCCACCTAGCGCAATATGTGTTATTGAAATACGAGATATATGGCTGTATAGTTGTTACGCTATCAATTATAATATTCGTCCGGACCAGAAGCTGGACATATTTTAGATTGAGAGAAAATATAGAGAATCGGCCCTCAAAAAAAATACAACAGTTTTGTCTTGTGGTTGGAAAAAAACTTAGCCCATTGCTCCAAGTGGGGGGCACATGTCGCATCTGTCATCGATATCGCGTTGAATTGTTGGACGAATTAAGTAAACTACGGTTAGCCTTAAACCAGTTAGTATAGAAAATCTGCTGAGCGTAAATTTCGAGGGATGATTTCGACGAAGAGAGGGTGGTGGTTGCGCCACAGAATTTGCCCCGCATGTGTTAGATTACATGCCGGATTGGATTTCAATAAAATTTCAAAACTATTTCAATATATCTATAGTGTTGATGAGAATAATGGTAATATTAGTAATAATTTCCGTAATATGGTGGTGGTCGTTGGTGAAAATTTTACATTTCTCCAATCCATATTTTATTATATTGAATTGTATTGTCTGGCTGATTGCTCATAGAATTATTGTTAAAATGTAATCAATTGAATAATGTCGACAATTCCATAAATGCGTTCTTTAATTTCCGCCTCATTTTCCAATAATTTTCTGGGCTATCATAGCCAGTTTGCCCATCTATCAAATTACATGATTTGCTCACATATTATAATAATTGATCAGGGGTGCAGATGTTGTTGTGTGAATCAATCTAACAATCTCTTTTATATATATATCTATATATTGCGCCACAATTTTGATTTAGTGAGATTTTTTTTTTATTGTTATTGTTCGATACGTCTTTGTACTTATTTTTTTCGAAATTGGAAGGCATGTTGTTGGTAGAACTCTTTTGAGAAAGAGATCGTCGTCGTGTTCATCCATGAGTGGATCTGAACGATCTAGGCAAGGGTGGCTCATATTGTGCGGCGAAGTCCGTCCATCTGCTTTCCCTTGGTCCGCTTCGTGTTATTTCCGCAATGTGAACTCCAAAAGTCCGCACCAAACTAAAAAGCAAGAAGCTGACGTGCACCTACACACACAAATAGGTATCTCTATAGAAAGATATAGATATATACCTACAATCTATATTCAACTCCATTATCATCCCTTCGAATTCAAACAAAATGTAAACAAATCGTCAAAAAAACAACACAAAAATAACACGAATAAACAATATGTTAAAGAGCAAAGTATAAAATCAAAAAAAGTGATTGGTCATATGTGAGACAATAGAGGATAATTGTGAAGGAATATCTGAAATTGTAGTTTAATCAAGATCCTTAATCGGCAATCTGTTCTTTTGACTAATATCTTGACATTTCAAGCAAACAAATAGAAAGTAACAATACTGAGGGATGTTTGTTGACAACTGTGGGTATACTGAATATTTGTAGACCACCCACAACAACAATAGTACTATGTATGTGTCAGGCAGTAGATATTTTAGTATGTATCTGTGGTATATACCGTATAGATATAGATTGCAAGCTGCTATGGTATTCTGGCATAGAGACCTGACAGAGATCTCATTACAGATAGGCCAGATAAGCCCACAAAGGCAATACCGATTCAATATAAACACTGGGAATAGTCTGATATGCGACAGGGAAATTACACACAATCCCGAAATCCGCCTACATATATATGCTATACGCTTTCATATGGTCCTTATCTGATCAACTAAATCAAATTGATTTTACTTGCTGACCCCGATTTTGGTCACACCAGGTGTCCAATTTTATTTTCATTTCAATTTAGACTCTTCCTCCCTGT
Organism: Meloe dianella; assembly: GCA_028455855.1. Lineage (NCBI taxonomy): Eukaryota > Metazoa > Arthropoda > Insecta > Coleoptera > Meloidae > Meloe > Meloe dianella. Next base: position 654,769 of record JAPTHL010000034.1, read on the forward strand.
TATGATGCTTGTCATTTAATTAGCCATCAATTTGATTTGCAAACTATTTCAAGTATTGCACTCAAATTTCATATCGTCATCTTTACTATTTTGTTTTATTATTTGCATTTTCGTTGTGTAATGGTAATAGTAGTGTGTATATGTTGTAGTCGATGCCAATTAGGGATAGACTCGGGAATAGGTCTGTTGAATGGCTTACGGCCCGGTAACGATGAATTGCGGCATATTCAAGGGTGCATCCATCCAACTAGTATCAGACCGATGCTCTCTTTGCTAATCCAACATCTCGCTAATTCACCTGATTGCTGATCTGCCCTTTATCTTTGTGCAGTGCGCTAGTTGGATGATGTACCTGTTTCTGCTCATCTCGAATACGGATGAGCTTCAATTAACCATAATGCTTCTTGACTCGTGTTATACGCCGACCGAGTCTGAATGTGACACTACTCTATGTATACAAACAGATCTGGAACAGGAATGAATCTACACATATACCTATATATATATTAAACAGAATATAGAGATCGTAGACTAAAGCCACTACGCAACCACAACCCCTAATTAAATAAACAACGAAACTAGATACGCTTATTCTGATATCAAAGACTATAAACTATACAAGTACAAAAACTGTACATTTTATTCATAAAAATTTGAAATCTCTCCTAATAAAACATTATTATTCGAAAACTCTAGAATAATATATAAATCAAAATGTTCGTAAATCAAAGTAACAAATTAACTGCGAAAGCTATAAGTTAGTACGCGCCCAGACATATATAAATGTAGCTATTAGCATAGGCAGCGCTACCAACATCCATAAATCACGTTACAGGAGAAATAACTTGTTATATCCCATTGTATAACGATGTTGTTTTCAACCCACCCTTCCAAACTGTTATATGCAAAATTCTTTTCAGTAGTATAGAGAGACGATCGTCATCCGCCACTTTTCTCTACCCTTCATTGTATTTGACGGTGGCGTCGACTTTTCTCCATCGTTTTACAATTTGCTCCATTTGTTTGTACCACCAATATATACCCCTAGGGAAAAATTGCCAGCCGTGCTATCAATTGTTACCTCGATAAGCCTTTCTAAATTGGCTATTATTTGTTACAAATTGTATTACATATAAATATAGATTTGTTTTTTATTATTGTCATATGGGAAATAAGAGATTAAAAAATGAAAACAAAAAGATTGTCAGTTTGTTGAAATGCTAAAAAATAAAAACACAACAAGTCACGCACCAGAAAACATCAAAGACCAGCCACAAAATGAATTCTTGTCATATGCGACTAGACTTTCTATTTTCCTGTATTTGATGTGCATACATGTGGAGGGATGATTTTGTCTTTCAAGTTTTCCAGCTTGTATTCAGCATTGACAAAAATGAGAATGTCATTCTAGCAGATTAAGGAAATTAATTGGTAATTCTGTAAATATCGTCACAAATGTGTGCTTTACTTTTGCATCAAAGTGCCAAAATACTTTTTCACAGCTTTGGTAGTTTTACAAATGTATATACTTTCGCATAAATCGTCATATTGTGATATTGTTATTTTTTATGACCATATTAACTTTGAAAGAGGCAAAATAGTAAAAATTTTGTAATAATAATTGAATAAAACGTTTTACGACTGAAAATAGCGCATAAAGCAGTCGTTTTTTTACGATATTCCTCTACATAATATCATTCAAAAATCACAAATCACAACGACACGCCTTATATGACAGTCAAATATGAGGAATGTTTTTATTCTGTTGTTGTAATTCGTTATTTTTAATAAATATCCCATTTTGGGTCGAATTAGATATCTAAAGATAATGTGATATTTTGTTGAAATTCGTTTGAAGGAGGAATAGCAATAAACGCACCAACAACAACAACAGAGCGTTATATCGCGTGACTGATCCAGCATTGTTATTTTCACAGTGATCACCGGTGCGGGAAAATCACACAACCTGTGTCTGTATTTATCTCTAGATACACGTGTGTGAATCTGTCACGTATGCGTATGTGTGTGTGAAACAATTGTTACCCTCTCCCGGACAGGGTAGGTAGAATTGAAAAGTGTCCTCTATATAATAAATGTTCAAAGCTCAGGTGTTGGACCAGTTTTCACAGCTTTTCAAACATGAACTTTATCATTTGCTATATATTTTTTGTTATACTGATTGTATTCAATCCTCTTTTATTAAAAATTTTTCCATTTTCTTTTGTTAGATGGTGATTTAATTTTAATTTTTATTTTTTTAATATTCCAAATTTAAATTGAACTAAACGGACCACAAATGAATCAAAGCGTAAGCCACAACACGTGCCTTAACGACCGATTTCGTGCAATTTATTGCTAATTCGCGTAAATATAAAAATGGTCCAGTGACCAAAATTACGACGCGTGCCAAAATACTAATACGAAAATTGGACGTTTCTCTGCTTCATTGTTATAAATGTCGACTTTTTTTTCTTTCTTTCGGTTGTTTGTGGGGTTAAAAAGGGAGTCGTTCAACGGCGCCGCGACGTATTTCATATTGGGTACCACCATCGCGGGAACATAAAAGAGATGTAGGGACAATAATGATACACGTGTCTACTTGTCAAGCCACGTGGTTAACGTTTGTAACCAACGAGACGCGAAATGACGTTTTTTAACACCCCCTTCGACACTAGGAAATCGATAGTTCTCTAGCCCTTCACATAAAATGATTTCTTAATATTAAAAATAATAATAATAGTAGTGAACAATAAAAGTACAATTTCCTAATTGTATACGTTCACTCTTTGACAAATGATACGGACGAACAAAAATATATCAAACTCAATAAAACCGTCTGCGTGATCGGTCCGAAATTAATAAATTTTTCCGGGATCGTGGTCGTTAGACAGATTGCTCCCGCTGCAGTCTGATTGGTGATACAAAGTTTTCCAGAGAAAAAAGATACCAACAACAACAACAAGGAACGAATGAAAGAGAAAAGGAAATCAACGAAGAAAAAAAGTTCACTTCACCAATCTCGGCCACTTCTTATCCACACACAAATATCGTCTGGATTTATGGTTGCACACTCCCAAATGCAAACACATAAATCAAATTGGAATTGATGATGGCATAGGGAAGACACCGGTTTTCGTTCGGGATTTTATGTATTTTGTAGGCACAGCTTGGTATATTTAGATGGTTCTTTCAACGACAATTTGACGACTTTGTTACAAAGTTTTGGGAAACTGTTTATTTGATAGATACAATTCACCATCGAACAGCATCCGGGACTATATGGAATTTAAATAATAAAAGACATTGATTTGCATTTGATTAATGTAATATTACGGGAACAAGATAAACCGAAAATAGATTTCTGTTTGTTATTGTGGATAACAAGGAAAAACCGCGCGTTATCGGTATATAGGGTGCCCCGCGCCCGAGGGAGTCCTCAATGATGTAATTACAAACGGACATTGTCAGGGGCCCACAGAACTACAAATATTAATCGAGTTTCAACACAATATGCACGCATGACTGGTCCGACAAATTGTTTTATAAACTGATTACGTATGATGGCAGTTATCAGCAAGTACCATAATGTTTCCTCGCTAATCATATTCAAGTGCACTCTAGAGATACGTCTACAAACTAGTGCGTAGAGGGTTAACTCTGCTTATTCGCAATCTGTCACTAATTCAATCATTATCATCACTATTAAGAAAACAATTTTCTTCAAAATACGCTCATAATTCGGTAGATAACAACAAATAACAAGATAAGGCGAAATATAGAGAAAAAACACGACATATTGGATATATTCATCTGATAAATCGTTCAACTATGAAACGATCAGGATTCAAGGCGGAAAATACTTTTTTAAATCGAACATCCGGTTGCCTGTTTACTTCCTGTGACGGAAACCTACTTATTTTGCATGTCGGAATTGGCAGAAAAAAATTTGCAATTCAAAGCAACGTTGCAGAGATGGCACATTGAATTTGCATCTTTGCTATTCGAAGCATCCACCACAACAGAAGGAATTAAAAAACACAATGATCAAATGGCGAATGACTGCCATTTTGCCGATGATTCGATTCAAAATGTGGACTTTGATGTTTGAAAATCGCATCGCATCACATTTTCATGATCTGTAAAGATTTAATTTATATAAATAGGCTGTAGATAGGTAACGTTTTTACGTCTAAGAAAACACTTAGAGCACACCGATTCCCATTTCTGATGTTAATTAAAGCAAATTCTGAACGCACAGGTATGCCATTATTGCCGTTTATCATTCGTCTTACAATTGACAGCAATATTGTTTGACATCAGTTCAAAGCTTGTTGTTGTCTAATTGGACTATCTAGTGAGCAATCTATTGGCCCTTAGAGGATAAGAGAGTCTCTCCATTCGATGATTATATGATTATGAACAATTCATTTCGTATCGAATCGTTTTAGCTGTAATTTGACGGGTCTTAAGAGGCGACTGTTGCAATAAATCTGGTCGGCGGGTGATATGACTGGTCACAATGTTAATATTTACAACACGTGCCAAACACGTGCTATAAACTCCTCGGCTTTTTGATGTCTCCATTTTCTAAAAGCGTCCTTACAATCAAATCTGACACTATCAGTGCGACATTTTAATATTAACAACTTGAAAATCTCCCCCCTTTTGTGTATCAATATATTTACAACTACATTTCGAATTTAGTCCTACATAATATATATATAGCTATATGTATAGCGATACTTCATCAGTATGAATAATAATGGAGATCTTTGTTGATGTACACAATTTTTTTGTTGTTGTTCGTTTCTTTCTGCAAAAAAAAACTTACTCAAAGTTTCGGCCTTTTCTTTACAACACGCTTGGCTGGATGATTCTTTCAGTTGTTTTGTGTCTGTATTTTTTTGTCGATGTGCAATATTTTGGGCTAGTCCTAATGGGAAAATGTAACAGTACCTATTCATTGTTCGTTTTGTAAAAGAATGCCACAGGATAAATATCGAGATAGAGAACAGAAAAAAAAACACACAGACACATACCACCATCAAACGAGGGGTTGGTTTTTATTGATGAAAATGTTGAATGGAAAAGCAGTTGCATATCAAGCACGCTTCGTAGCATCCCTAGAAGCCGTGCTGATTACAACAAAAGGGCGCAGGTACCGAATATCTAGCGCGTGCTTGAATCATCATCGTTCTTATTTTAGAAACTTAGTATCAAAAGAGAGTTATATTGTCGCCAAACACTATTTACCAATAATGTAAGGGCAAAACCACCATCTTAAGCCGGATTGTTCCTTCCAGGGCTATCTTTTTCACATAAGAAATACCGTCCATTTTTGTCATCGTATTTATCAATAACCGTTGCGAGATGTCTTTAAATTGTATTTTATTTAAAATTTGTTATTTGTATGAGACGAAATTCTTTTATATTTCGTATATTTTCAGTTTCTTTGCCAATATTATTTGCAGATTATATAGCTATAGGAGGATATTGCACGATTTTCCCTCAATAATATGATTGAACGTCATATGCAGTTCAGGCATTTTTCATTTCAGATTACTGGTTTTGTATAGCGCTTCCAACAAATGCGTTCAGATCGCTGCTATTCGTAATATTGTGAATGATAGAAATCAATTTTAATAGAAAATATTCAAATAATAACAACATCACTATTCAGATATTATCCTCAATAATAATAATAAATTGACAAATATCTGACCGTATTGGGTTAAGGACGATTGCAAAAAAAAACATATTTACTTCCAATTTGTAAACATATTTGCAAGATGATTCAAAATACTATTCAAAACAACAAATCATTTGTTGTTTTAATAAATTTTAATAATAAATTGAGAATTATCAATAAATGGCATTCTTTCAACAAGATTTAGGTGTGTTTACCGGAAATTATCTCCGATTTTGCCACATTCGTTTCGTGTTCATTATAAATCATCAATTACAGTACCATTATGTCGCTCTATCAATAAAAAAAAGAAGAGAACATAATAGCGAGAAGAGTGTATATTCGTTCCGGCCATAGTCATCGTTTCTATTGCTAAATAAAAGACATACAATTAAAGACTGAATTGAAAGAGATAATGATTAGGGATATCATCGGGCACAGTACAATGATAGGTCTTTACGCGCGAGCGGCCGCAGTCTGCGTGCCCGAATCAATTAAAGTATAATCCGGAACTGTTGGGATATCGTGACAGACCCTTCTCTTCTCTACTCTTCTAAACACATATAAAATCGACCCCTCTAAAAACAGAAGAATAGTACACATATCCAGTATTTGGGATTAACCAACGAAATTTCCAACTATTGTTCAGCATAAATGCCATATAACTATCGAAAATGATTATTATTCTACTTACATTCAATTCACACCCAAAAAAAAAACAAAAATGCGTAGTCGGTAATAAAATTGCATTTTTTAAAAATTAAAAAATAAAAATTACACACGAAAGATTTTCAATGAAATTAACCCAATGTTCTGGCTATACAAAAGACTGGTTTATTTTAAGTTGATTTCCCTCAATAAACATTGCATGAATAATCGTAACAGTAATTTGAATATTCATTAATTTATTTTAGAATAATTCTTTTTTCTTTTTTGGCATTAACCAAATTCCACATTCCACCAGTTGTGTCTAACATCAAAAGCTTGATGTTATCATCATTGTTTTTGTTATTAGTTGAGAATGACCTCCCTTTATTGTTCTTTTTTTTTGGCGTGTTTATTCCTCAACTATTAACACCCTTCAAGTGACATTTATGACGAATCGGGTGACTATTATAATGATTCAACACAACTACCAAAATATAAATATATCAAAAAGTGTTTCCTGTGTGTGTGTGTGTGTGTGTGTGTGTGTGTGTATGTGTTATGGGGTAAGTTTTGTCGTTAGGAAAAGAGTCGAACAAGAGCAAGCGAATTAACTGTCATGGATACAGGAGTTTTGAAACTGAGGGCGTAATGTGATCTCAAAAATCTATTGTCTGCCACTTGTATAGAACTATCAACAGGGGGTGATGAGATGTTTTAAATAATATTTAAATTCATATTTAATAGAAAAGGCAATGGAACACCCTTTCTATCTGTATAGTCAATGAATATTTATCACATCTTTGTTCGCCAAGTAGTTTTTTTTTGTATGAAAATATTAACGAAGTATTAATAATGGAACAATAGCCGTTTAAAAATTATTTCACCATAAAAAGTCTATTGAAACTGTAAAGAGATCTTGTAACAAAAGTGATACGGAAAGAATTAGAAAGAAGTTTGCAAGAGTAGTTTTTTTTTGCTTCAGGAATCAGCAAAAAATCTGAAACTAAACGAATCAATCTCGGAAAGAATATTTTCAGTTCTTTCAAATATTAGCAATTTTTACAAAATCAATCCCCATCATCATTTCTAAACGCGTCTGCGAAGACTTTACTGATCAACTGCAAGAATGACGTTTAGATAATTACCAATAATATGAACATGAGTTCGTTTGAAAACGTGAAAATTGCAACAATCGTCTAATTACAACATCAATTCCATGCAATTGTGTAAAATCCAGGTATCATTGCAGGTCATTCAGAACAGACACAGGGACAATGGTCTGACTTTCTTTTGTTAACAAAAGCGCATATGGAGAACTCTGACGTCAAAGAAGACTTGTAAAAATCGAATGTTTGCGTCGTAAATGTCTCGTTATAAAATTAACTAAAAACTATCAATCAATTGGAAATGTTTAATCTTCATTTAGAATTTATCTTTGTTACAAGACCTAATTATTGAAATTTGAAATTTTATATTACATCAAATAGTTTCGATAACTAAACAAATAATTGAGTGATTAGAAACAGTTAGACGAAACGAAAAAATGTAATTAATTTCATTCGCAATCAAAGTTGACATTCGCGTTTTATTGAATGAAATTATTATTATTATTTTTTTTTATGTATACATTTATAAATGATTATTTCATTGAACTATTTAGCAAAAAAGTAAATAAAAAACGTGCTAGATATAAACAATTTCCGTTGATCTATGTAAAATTCTGTAATAATTAATAATAATACTATAAAACGTCATGCTCAAAAAAGTTCAACGTTTCCATTAGATAAAAGAACATCGTTTATTTATTTCATTTGTTGTTTTATTGATAACATTCAAGGTCATAATACAATCAATGTTCATAAATAAAATTTTTAAGCCATATGAGTTCAATGTAGTAAACAATTTTCATATTTGTTTTATTGATTAATTTAACAACAAAAAACGAAACTATTTAACTAAAATTGAAACTACGCAGTAATTATTTGGTGATTATTTTTTTGTTCTGTATTACAGAAAAACAAGAAATAATAAATATATAGAAACATGATTCTTGTGGTGGGAAATCGATGAAATTCGTGGAATGAAGCGGAAATGTGATAAATCTTATAATTAATGGGTTTCTATGGAATTACAAAATTGAGATAAAAGTGACCTGAATAATTCGAATTCGAAAAAGTTCCTGTTAATTATTTGACAATTATTAATAAAATTATGGATGATTATATTGGAATTTTCGAACAATCGTTATAAATTACGCAAGCGCGCATTTTTTCTATATGTATATACATATATATATATATATATATATATATATATATATATATATAAGATCTATATACGAATTGAATGTACAAATAAACAATAGTTCCATTTATATAAATCGAAATCGAAAAAATTCGTCGTTATTAAGTTGTTTATAATCATAACGTTAAGATGTTCTTGCAAAATATTCTCGTTGGTATTATGGTTGTGATATTAGCTGTGCAAAGTTTCGGTGGTGTTATTTTACCAAATAATAATAATAATAATAATGAGCCGCAAGTTATCACATCTGTGAATAAAACAATCGGGCCATGTTTACAGCGGGAACCATGCGGATGGGCATTCTATAATGGTTCAAGACGTATGATCCAATATTGGATGAGGAACGCCTGTTTCTGTACTGACGCACAAAAATGCATCCAAGAAAAAGACCAAATCTCACTGCATGCATTCGTGTTTTACTGCCATACAGTCAAAGATGGCGAAGATATTAGAAGTAATTAAATAATAATAATAATAATAAATGTAAAATTTCCCATTTATTTATAATTGATTTATTATTTTTGGTTTGTTTTTCTGAAATTTACAGTTTTTCCAAAATTAATAGGCGATGGCCGAATAGGTAAGCCCGCGTAATTTCCAATAATTCATTCATCGATAATGAAATTCTTGTACGGTTTACAGCGCTAGAGACGCCAGCACTTGTTGAAGAATAAACCAGCTACAACATTAAGATATTTATTTAAACAAACAATATTTATTGTATTTTTATATATTTTTACCAGTATTTCGTTTCGATTTTCTTTCTTTTTTTTGATTATTGTCAATAAAGTATTTCTTTCTATTTTAATGAATTCGTTGTTGTTGTTGGTCGAAATTGCGGCCAGAATTTATGCCCGAAACGTGTTAGTCGTGCCTCATTAGTCCTGTACAAACTTGAATCGTACACACACGCACACAAACGATTTCCGGACTATTCTGCCATTTATCTGAACGTAAACGTCTGCATTCGATGACTATGTCTTGTTCCTGATTGTGCCGCATTCACTGATAACTCCAATATAATTAAATTAATTAACGTCAAATTTTCAATTATAATAAGACGATCTAATCTTGAGTGACATTTAAAAAAAATTCTATCTACAGGAAATATGAAAGAGTGTCACGTGTTGGCGATGAAGATCAACCGGAAGTTAGACTTTTCTGACTATTACAACAAATACTTTTTACACTGTTGCAAGGGTGATGAATCTATGAGGGTGATATTTATATGTATATGTATAAAGGAAAAAAAATAGGGGCTCGATAACGATTATAATGAAGCAGAGAAGCGTTACAAGATTGACTATGACAAGGCGAATTCTTTCTTTTATCATCAATGGTCTATAATGTAATATCCAAAGTATTGATGATTTATGTAGGAAAAAATGGGAAAAGGTCAACAGTGGTACAGAGATGAGTTTTATAATTTCTTATTTTCAATTGTGGTGCAATCATTCCAAGAATTGTCAATTTATGCCGAGGTCATTGAAGATATCAATGAATAAATAAGAAAAAAATCAGTCGTTTATCTATTGTTTCTGTTTCTGTCACTTGTTCATCTTTATGAACAAAGACTGCACTATAGAATGATAACAGTATTCTATAGAATGTCATTCGATCTGTATCTCTCTTGTATCCACACCGAAATTATAGTGAATAAGACAAGGATAAGACATGTTTGTCCATCTATTATCTATCTGTTCAACATGAAATCGATTTGACCTTTATCCTGCAAATCTTTTATTACAACTATTAATGTCAACAAGTCATTAATATTTCAGACAAAGAGTTTGATTCTATTCCAAAGGCTGTTTCGATTAATGATCCTTTCTCAATCTCACATTAAACAAAAATACCTACTGGAATTCTTGTCATACTTTCAATTACATGAGACACGTTCTTTCTATGTTAGAAAACAAAGAAAAAACATTTAAGAATCCAACAATATCTTCTCCTATTTGACACAAAAAGAAATCGGGTTATCATCTAACAAGAAGACGAAGATATATTTGGACATAAATCCCTACCATCGGTCCTATCTAGGCGACTATTCAATATATCGCCCAAAATAAAAAATATGTGTGTGTGTGTGTGTGTTTATATATACGAAAAGTATAATAGGAGGAATAGTAGACAGGCTTATCCTTGAAAACTGTAGGGTGGGCGCTCGAATCCTGAGATTGTCCAGTTCGTTGAGATTAAGCCAGAAATTGACCCGATCAGTGAAGACTGGGAACCGTTTCTCATTCACACTACGTTGGACAAAATCGCCTGTCACACTCGTCCTGGATGGTCCAGGGGGTCCATTCGACCAGAACAGTCGTTCATGATGGCATATACACACGCGCTTTATCCAATATAAATCCATCCAATACATTGTTTTCGTTTTATATTGACGTTATGTAGGCGTTTAAACAAAATAAGACTTATAAATATTTAAAAATGAAACCATTTTGTATATAGATGTAAAACTACAGTACTACTCCGTTCTTTTACGATCCTTCACGACTGTAAGCAATAGAATATAGGTACCAGATATTTGCTGCCATAAATACAGGCAAACCTTCACACGAATACATCTTTCACAGTCCAAATATTCGTTTTTACACTCGTTTTTCTAGGACAACTCTAGAATTTCGTACAATAACAGGGCAGTACTGTGTTTATTTCAATCAAGTAGGTAGCTATTTGCTTTTCTTATTTAAAACGCATATATTCACATTAAGTACTCTATAAAAACGTTGAGTGAACTTTAGTTAACAGAGCCGGATCAAGAGTAAGATTTACAACCACTCTATGTATATCTATTAAAAATTCAAGCTTATCTAGGTATATAGTCGGAAACCGTGCCCGGGACAGGTGCTCTTCTAGCCCCCCTCGATGTAGCACCGTTATCCATGTAGTTAATTACTTCACATAAAAGTTAATGTCTCTCACTGAATGGCACTTGTTGTAAAATATTGCCCAATTCAATTACGAAGTCGGCGTCATCACTATCACTAGTTCCTATTAACTACGTATACAAAGCAACCTATTTGGACCATTTGTCATTGTCATCACTTGGTTGGTCAAGTTTGTTGACGATGTGAGTCCGATAGAACCCGAGTCGAAAAATTAGTACGTTTTTAGGTCTCAAAAGTGAATTTTGGTCTCATTTGGCTCTCATTCGACCGTTATTTTTTCAGTAAGTCTCATTTAGACCTCAAACATTTGGAATAGACGTCGTAAATGAGGGACTAGGGTCTGAGTGTCGGCCAGATGAGTGTCTGGGATATCAAAGATTTGGAAAAACCCCTAAGCTTTATTACAGGACATCGCTGTAAAATAGTTTGGACGGAACGTTCCTTTCCAAAGACAATTTTGGCCACATGTCTAGTTGTCTGACAGTCTTTTCTTTCTAAATATTCAGTTGTGTTTTGGCTTAAATCGAAACAGTTACAAACAATTAAATCTACATGTATACCCGTTCATTCGCGATATGAAAATGCGACTGTGAAAGTAACGTGGAAATGTGCAAACTGAAAAGTTAGTGAATTCCTCGACGCGAAAGTTTTAAGAATAATTAGTAAGTGAACATAGATATTAAATTAATTCAGGTATCGGTAATTATTCAAAAAAGGGACTCCCCGATCTTTAAGTATGAAAATTTAATATATTTTGAATTAGTTTTTCATTGTTGAAGTCTATGTCCGATTAATAAGAATTGAAAAAGTTCTAATAAAGAATATTTTCGTTTTATTATTTAAATTAAAATTTCACAAAATGCATTTCTCTTTTAATTCATAAAAATCCGTAAATAATGGACAACAAGAACAAAATATACAACAACAACTAAGTGATATAAAACAACAGAACAAAAATCAACAACTAAGAGATGGACAACAAGTAAACAAACATCCGCATCAACAACCGAATCAAAAGCAACAAAACTGGCAAGATCAACCATCAACCAATACGGATATCAACAACAATACGAACAGCAACAACATTACAAACATTCGATGCGCATCGGAAATATCGATGGTTTTTGGCAAATGAACATCAAATTTTTGGTCATTTTACACAACATCCTAATCAGTATAATAATTCCAATCATACTCAGCACCAATACGATAACAATGCCGAGAAAAACTGTGAAAATGAGGGAAAAATGACATTTTTCAACCTTTAATTTAGTTGTCAATAAATCTGTGTATGACACTTTTAAAAAATAGATATAATTGCTTTTAAATTTTAGTTGTGTTTTATTTAAATATAGGTAGAGCACTATCTTTTTATATAATTCTTTGGCCGGCAGGTATTGTGTATCTTATTCCTAAACAGACATTGTTTTAGATAAGTCTTATTTTGGTCTCATTCTAGAATTCGGTTGTAATTCAGAAAAGTCACATTCTGGTCTCATTCTAGAATTCGGTTGTAATTCAGGAAAGTCTCATTCTGGTCTCATTCTAGAATTCGGTTGTACTTCAGAAAAGTCTCATTTTGGTCTCATTCTATAATTCGGTTGTAATTCAGAAAAGTCTCATTCTGGTCTCATTAGAATTCGGTTGTACTTCAGAAAAGTCTCATTTTGGTCTCAATACTGAATATTACGTACCAAATGAGACTTTTTCAGCTATGAGTTTTAAATAGTGAGTCCAACTTGAGACAAACCTCATAACTGCTTTTTGAGACCTAAAAACGTACTAATTTTTCGACTCGGGAAGTTCTTGTGTTTAATAATTTAGAAAGAATACTGTTGACCAATAATGTAGTTGAAGAAAATTCTTCAGGGCGATTACTTGATTAGACTCAGTGATGCCGACAACTTTGAGAATAGAACTAACGAGTGATGGGCATGATCTTTTCATATGAAAATTGCATAATGTCTTGCTACAATAAATGACAGTTTCCACTATTTCTGGATTTATTCTAGCAATGAAACATTTTTTTTTGATTAATTATTATTACTATTATTGTCTAAAAAGTATTAAGCTTATTGTTTTATACATCAGACAATCATGACCTATCCACATCAATTAGCTCGACTAGAGGAAATTGAACACTTCTCCTATAGAAAATTCAAGCCTATCACAAGTCGAAAAAAGTTAAGAACAACTGAAAAAAAATCTACGAAAATTAGTTTGAATGTCTATAAAAGTAAATCGAACAACAATACAATATTTCGGATTTTCCCTAATCTAGACAAGCAGATTAATGAAGCTGCCATACAAGAAAAAAATTACGATTAAACGCAAAAAAAGGATTGATATTAAACGCTTAGGAACAGCCCGAACATTATCTTTTTTCTATATAGTAAACAATTTTTTTCCCGTCTATTTACAGTAAAATTATACCTACTCTATTTCAATACAGTACAGTATATATTTTTCGTTTATCACAAAAGACTAGAAATAGAGTTTGACACAACAATGTCAACAATGTGCGACATTTCTGCCTCTTTGCAAACGAATTTGGTCGATATAAGCCGCCATGTAAATAGTTTGGAATTGGTTTTTAATCAACACAGCCTGGAGCCGATAGTAAATAGGTTCATTCAATTCTTTTATTTTTATTTATTTAATTTTTCGTTTCTATTTTGGTAATAGTATGTGTGTTCGTTTATTTTGTTGGCCACGTGTACATGAAATACTATATTGGACATGAACATCTGTACCCGGCCCCGCCTTCAGTATGCCAGTCACCAATGTGCGTTAGAGCGTGAATAACAAACCGCCCCCTGTACCGCCCATTCTCTTTCTTTGACAATTCAACCTCACAACACGGTCGGCATATTCCTTTGATCCATAAATAAATCCAACCGCTCAATGATAATGATAATGATAATGGTGACTGACTGCAACAACTACTTATTGTAATTAAAAATTAGATTGGAGAAATAAAATTACAATTTGTTAGTTTGTATTGTTGTCAGAGTTAACCGAGGAAAACACCACCATGAGCAACAGTGGTGATATACCAAAGGGATAACACCAGGAACAACAATAACATTGAGGCTCAGTTAACGGCTTGAATTGAGATGATGGTCATTAACCAACAGACACTAAATATCCACAAAAACGTTGACGAATAAATTGATAATCTGTGATAATTTTTTCTTTGTAAAATTGAAAGTTGCTCGCCTTGGTTTGGAGGCCTTTTATCTGCTGTAAAATTGCATAAATCGATTAAATTTCATTCCATCAATGGTTTCGAATGCAATTCGTTAATTTCTCAAAACGAATTTTGTATGGAATCAAACTCAAATGCTTCAAGCTTTTAATAATCGTGCCTACAAATTGATGAAAGATAGTATCAATTTGAATTTTGCTAACTAAAACGAGACAGAGTGAAAATGAAAATTCGGATTTTAAAGCTGGACTGCTTTAAACAGGATTGTTTTAATACTGTTTTATACTAATCGAATTTGATCTGATAAAGGGTGTTATATACTGACACACACACACGCATATGCACACATATACCCCTCGATTTTCCAAATCTAGTAGTTCGTTCCCGTATACTAAATAACATCCCCTGGACATGTGTATGACGCGATAGCATTTACACTAATGCACTAATACGCATACAGGATTTTAATTCAAACGTATTCAGAATGATCGGTCGACTGATAAATATTGACTCCAAATATATATACCCGGGGTGCGATGCTAATTTTTCATCCAACAATTCACGCTCCTACCCTGTTGTAGAGAATTAATTAAAAAAAACGAGACTGGCACTGTTATAGAAGTGCAACATTCAACAAAATCCACCAATAATGATATTTTCACAAGAACAGTAAGAATAAAAGATTATTCACGGTCTTGCACACGAGAAAGTTTAGACAGGCACCGGCGCAGCGTTACTCATTTCCACACCTGTATTGTTGCAATAGGGGTCGCGAAATGAGCAATAAATTGGGAGATTGGGGATAAAGTAACAATAAGGAGACACAACTGGGTATGTAGTTAATTATATAGAATTTGCGACGAGGGTGTTGTCTTAGCGACCGGAAATAGGGGCGATATTCGTACATACACACATCGGTACTCAAAGAAACCGAAACGATATTTAACACAATCGCTTCTATGACTTTAATAAGTTTCCCGCTACTTGGATTTATTATTTTTAATTGCCATCAAAACTACCCCTAAGATTTCCAACAATATACAAAACCTATAGCACAAAGCGATGTAACTTTATTTTATAAACAAAATATTTTATTAATTCCGACACAATGTCAGTTGAGGCGTACACAGTAGACCTCATTAAAACCCTGCGATTTTCTATAGAATAGAACCACTTCAGACAATTGAAAGACGGACTAAACAAACAAATACGAATGCTTGTTTAACAATGAGAGAGAATGACTATGTTGTAATCACTATATTGGCCGCACTTGAATTTATTTGATAGATAGGTAACGAGGATGTGCCCCAGGTGCAGGCAGCGGTCGTTACTGCCTCCAGAAACCGACTGCTTTCCATTCTCATCCACCATCCTTATATAGACTTGCCGAATTTTGTGGACCACTTAACTAGAAAACCTTACGCTTACACAGCCCGTTGCAAATGCAAAATTACACGGTTCAACTTATCAAGCCGTGAAACCGGCATTAAGCGGTTCCGTGCATGGACGCACCAGTAGATACACCGCCCTCAACTACAATTTTACAGAACCAACCATCAGGTTAAACCGATCAACAAACAACTAAATAGACTAATAGAACCAGTTGTCTTGTCATCCTTCGAATATTTACAGTTTTATATTATTTTTTAACGTTATTTTGCAACTAAATGGAACCGTGTGTACGAAAATTGAGAGCTCCTTAACGAAATACACACGCTTCACTTTATCCTTTAATGGTGGGGGCGGTAATGGTCAGATCGATAAAAACTGAATGGGAAAAACCGCCCCCATATACGTCGACCTTGCGCTTGTTTTCGACAAGAATTATGCTTTTTTTCCGTATCGTTATGTTGATTAATCGATTTTGAGGAGAACAATCGCTACGAATTCACACAGATACAACCAACAAAAACAATCTTATTATCTAGTTTATATTATTAAAATCCGATTCTATTTTAGGGGTTGTTGTGGTTAAATTCACTGGCTTTGTGATATTTATAAAGTGATTTAGGATTTAGCAAAACTAAACTGCCTCATAGCAACCGACAGGAGATGAGATGTGAAGTGCATCATTTTATTGTTAGAAATCCATTTCAGCGCATCTGCCTCGTTTGTAACCTTCTCGATTATCTACCTCTTCTTCTTCGTCTTCTTCTTCTGATTCTGCTTATCTCCGTTTCCGTTCTCTGATCATTTCCGGCTAGTGCACTCGAAAACTTGCATTGAGGCTATATACGTTCTCGGACCGATATCTATCTATTATCTGACATTCCTATTCTAACCTTAATACATTTTCTAAGTATTGTTGAAAAATCGATGTTGTGCCGCTATTTGCAAAAGGAATCCCAACAACGAATTCAATAGATCCACTTTTTATTATTATTTTTATAGAATGCACTAAACATGTATAAATGTATGTTTAACGAAATAATGTTTGAAGGGTTCAGAATTGCATTTATTTTAAAATTCCCCCTGCCCCAGCCTCCAATCTTGAGTCAATACGGAACTAATTCGATTTGCATGCAAATTTCGACTAGGCACTCGTTTCTGTCAAAGATGACGAGCAACATTTTATGTGATATTAAAGCAACTCTAACATTTCATCCCCTATCGAAGAACATCCATCATTTTAAATATTATTAACTAGAAACAACAAAATCGTTGTGTTGTTTTTCTTTTGTACTAAATGTTGGTTGATTTGTAACGGTAACTAATCACCCTGATAGATGATGATGATGGTTGTTACAATGGTAACATCTGCCCTACTGTTCCTAGACAATGATTAAAAATTGTCGGCCATTTTACTAGAGACTCCAACAATGGCACCCAGTATAAAATGATGGCTTACCGCACTGGTTTTTCGTAATAATACAATGCGAACAAACACTTTTCACTCATCTTTCCCCTACTGATCAAGACGAGTATGTGGTGTGTTATCTCACCTGCCTGAGGGTGCGTTTTTCAATCAGTTGAAATAGGGGCGGTCTCCCGGGTTAATAATGCAACAACGATAGATAAACAGATGAAACATAAATATTTATGGTGGTTATATGGATAAAATTCAACAAACCATTACCATTTAATTAAAAATTATAATTTCAAAATTTAAATCAATTCAAAATCAACCGATCCGACTGTAATCAATGTGTCTACATGGCGGTTGTGTGTTTTTCTGTTCAAAAAATATTCGGGTCAGTTTAGCGCCGTTTTTGGCGTTAATCCGCGTAAAGCAAGATATACAGCGTAATTATACGTAGGCCAATATTTGTAAGCCCTGGGAGCTTTCGAGTATCCAAGTGATGTATGATAGAGCCTAAAAATAAAATCCTCACTTGCCGGATTAACTCCTATTTTATTTTTTTGTACGGATAGTACAGTACGAAAAATTGGAATGTCGAAATAGCTATTATCGATACTCGTTGTTTGGATAATAACAGCGAATAGAATGAAGCGCACAAATTTTCATATTAATTAAAAATCCAATCCAATTAACACAAGAGATCATTGGGAAAACGGGCGCTTGTTGAAGCTGCACTTGACACACGTCGAGAACAACAGCATGACTACTACGACCACCCTCATAAATCGGCAAGGGCAGCGCCTAGTTTTTGCTATTCGATCATTAAACTTCAACAAATCTCGATAACCAACAACAACAAAAAAATCACAATTTAAACACAAAAGAAACAAATTGAATCGATTGACTTTTATGTTATTGGATGTTTGCAAAATCCGGTTAAACAGTAATTGCTCTAGTCATGTTGTTCATAATTGTATCGGGCAATGATGTTGAGTTGTAGTGGCAAACTGCCGTTTAAGGGATGACTATTGTATGGATAGAAACTATAACACATTTGTTTCAGTTGTTGCGAGGGTTCAAATTGTGAGGGTGTAGTTGTAAGTGTACGATGATACTTGAAAATCTGGCACGAAACTTGTGTACAATTTTGTTTATGTGTTCGGTGATTAAATGTTTGAACTGTTGACGACAGTTCTGATTAAGCTAATTAAATCACCCTCCTTGCACGTAAACAACAACAACAACAACAAGAAAAATTTAACTATTTTAAGAGTACAAATATGACGAAATGCGGACATCCGGTATTGGTGATATTCAATAAAAGTAGTGAAAAATGCGACAATATTACAGTAATATTATTTATTCTTGAAACAATTAAAAAATTACAAAGCAAAAACAACAAATTCATTTTTTTGTTTTGGAATGGTGGGCAATCATCAAACGAATTTCGGGAATGGGATATTTTGGATGGGGTGAATAAATTTATTATTTTTTAAATATTTACATTAAAATATATCTTTGGCTCAGCCAGCATAGCATGCATTTTATAATAGGATTTTCTTAATTTCGTAGAATTTTTTTTTTCAACACTTAAAAGACGAAAATAATTAAGCATTTTGAATGCGTCAAATTTTCCGACACAATTGTCGTACGAAACAAAACTAAAAATGAATATTCTGATAAAGCCTTCTAAAATCACCTAACATTATTTACAAAATTCAATTGTTTGTCTTATTAAATGTATTTAAATAGTTACAAAATGGAAGATTATAAGAATTTTATAATTATATAGAAAAGAATAGAAAAGTGTGCGGCTGCATAGAACAGAACGTCGTGTATACTATATTATATAATAATAATGATTTAATCGTAATAGTTTGTATAAAAACAAGTGACTTCCAAAAATTAATATCAGCGATTAATATTGCTCCCAGTCAAAAACGTTTCAAATTACCATTTGAGCAACCATCATAATAACATAATATTGCATCATTTCTATACACAGAATAGTAGAATACCCTGCATATACAATTACTACCTATAGTCGGTCTACATATGTCGATTCGGCCGACTCAATCCAATTCTTTAGTCATATCCAGCAATTGTCACTAGACAAGTCTTCAGTTGTTGACAAATATTATAGATGACTATCTACCAAGAAAAACACCACAGCTCTCACCTTCAACCACGTTTATCGTTTGTTGGCACCCAGCCGACCAAATCTAAACAGACCGTCTATACATCAAAAATCCTACACGAAAATTTGGCAAACGTTAACCTATTTTATTTATTATCGTTACTTTATTTTTTTAAGAATAGATTGGCAGTGCACTAATCGGGACCTGCCCGATAAATCTCACCTAATAATAAATCCACGAAAAAGATGATTAAAGAGAGAAAAAAACACCCACCCTTACGTCGTTCTATTTTTTTCTTATTGATTTTTTATTAATTATTAAGTTGTTTTTGTCGGTGTCTTTTGATTTTGTCCATCATTAATTGGTTCAGCGGCTATTGATAATGTTAATGGTTTCATTTTTAACGGATGTCCATTCATTTTCAAATCAGTTTTGGACATTGCAACAACATCTTTAAAATCACGACTGTGCGATGATACTGAACCAGGACTGGCTGCCGGTTTATAATTGTTATCAGTACGATTTGTTTTACTTTTGCTGGTTACATGTTCACGTACGGCCATTTGATAAGCCAATTCGAAAGCTTGCCCTAATGTTAGGATAATTTCAGTTGCTTGTTCCTAAACCATTGTGGAAAATGTTCAATAATTGTTTGAAATTAGAATAAATTCGATACTTACCGATGAATTTGATTGGAATACATGACAATAGAAATTCTCACCGTCTTTAGTGATATAAGCGAAATAACATTGGTTTTCTATATCTTGACAAGCACAATTTATATTGCGTATTTCATGTTCACATATAGTATTCTAAAACAATATATTTTAACAATAAAAACTCAAATTGCATCGATCAAGTTAACCTTTGTTATAGGATTGATGAATTTAACACCCCTGTAAGAAATCGACAATGTGATCTCTTCAATGGGATGATCGCGATTTTTAATAATTTTCTGGATTGATTTTCTCGTCGATTCTATCCCTTTAAATTCGATAACACTAGTTGAACCCAAATACTAGAATTTTTATACAAAATTATCGATTTATAGATTTGCTTGAGTGGTATGTACCACCTGTCATCCATATTAATACTATCAATAAAAAGTTATCAATTGTTGATAACTTTTTATTGATATTATTGGATCAATGTTTTAAATAAAATTTAAAAGACACATACATTAGCTGTGTATTTAACAACGCCTGTTATTAATAAAATGGGCTGATGGCGCCATTGTGATTTAATCGAATTATTACCACCGACAAACATTTCAGATGGTCCTTTCTTTTCCGGTACAGGCGTTTGTTTAACAGGTGGCGGCGGTGCTGGTCTTGATTTTTTATGTCTATGACGGATTGTGCCCGTATTACTGACATTATTTGTTGAATGATTCGACGGCGATTTCATTTCTTGATTATGATTCGTTTTCTAAAACACAAAAACAAATAATCCTGCTGATTTGACGACTCCGTCCATTGTCACAACGCAACTACACACAACTCGCAGCACCGCGATAGGAAGATGGAGTTGCAGTTGGATTGTGTCAATGGGCGACCGGCCTTTCCTTGGCTTACCAATAGATTCAAATCGGCATTGATTTCTTCCAATTTTGGTCCAGATATAATATGTTCACCACTACTAACGCTAGCTAGAATTCGTTTGCGATGGCCAATTTTATCAATATCTAAAACGGCCGATAATTCAACATCCCAAATACGTTTAATACGATCCATATCATGATATAAATGTTTATTGAATGTATCATAATATTGTTCGAGATGTATACGAGTTAACCAACTTTTAACTGGATTTTGTTCGTTATTGTTATTGTTGCTGTTATTATTATTATTGAGAGTTTGATTGTGTACTTCAGTTGGTAGTTGTTTAATTGAATCTAAAATGATCTGACGTTCTAATTCGCTAGTTACATTCATTTCTTTTAAATCGTTCTCTTCTAATACACCATTCTAAAAATTGTTGAAATCATTTATTTCGTTTGAATAATTCTAAAATTTGTGTTTATTCTGTTGTATCTCACCAGAAAATTAATATCATCAAAGCCACACGACATAAATAAACCAACATAATCATCCATGCCTAAATTTTGCAACCATTTCTCAATCGTATTTGCCGTTTCATTATTCAAACAGTTTTGTGAACAACTTAAAGTCATTAAGCGATTTTGAAATTCCTTCTCCAATTCAGCGACAAATACAGATTCACGGACAATACCCGTACCAAACGAGGCCATTATCTCTTGTATTTTAGCCCATTCCTCTTGTTCATCAAATGGACTTAATGCAGATACTCTCTCTTTGTTCTCCTTATTATCAGATCCCTTTTCAGTACTAGAAGATTTCTCATTATCACTTTTCAAGATATCACTATTATTTGTATTATCATAGACGCGTTTTAGTTTTTTTAATGTTTTCGGACGTTCAGCTGGCGTATTAGAATTAATATTTTCTAAAACACGCGTTGAACCCTTTATTAAGCCTAAAATTATGGCCGTATTATCCGAAGATCAACAAATTTGGCCCCATTATAAGATTCGTTCCTACCCACAACTATGAAATGTTTATTTACTATTTTATTGCACATGTCTATTGCACGTATGCCGGATAGTTACCGATGGTAGGAACGAGCTTATAGAGATCTGATTGATAAATACCTGCAAATGGGGCATCGGAATGATATTCTTCAATAATATTATCAACACTGCGATCTGATAATGAAACACTACTTGAAATACTGCCCGATGATTCATCGCATACAAAAAGATATTCTTCTTCTGTCTCAGTTTCCATATCTTTAGATTGTCTTTTACATTCCTAACAGGACAATGATAGGCTATTTATCAAAATTTTATCGGGTAACATGCAAAAATTGTGGACGTGCCAGCGTAATGTGCTACTATATAGGACAAATTGGTACCGATCCCATTTTTTGATAACAAAAAACAGACCAAAAACAAAAAGCAAAACATAATGCAAAAAGCTTTATTAAATAATAATAATGGTAACAAATACTTAAATAATACATTTAACAACATAACATTGATAAAAAAAATACACGATTAAGTCTTATCGTCAAAAAATCAAAAAAAACCGGGAATACTGAAACATTGATTCGCCCCACATGCCAGATTGACAGCATCTTATTATAAACTCACCTGACTAAGTGGACGAATTTTCTCGTGTATCATTATTTCAGCGTGTTGGGCAGATGGGGGTGGGTGGTCAGGTGTTGCTGGTTGATTATAATGTGTTGGACTCAATGGGAAATTCGTTTTCGTTAATACAGATTGATGATGTTCATCATTATTATCACCAGTTATCATAATAAATGCACTACTAACAAATTTTGTTTCCGGTGCTGAACTACAAGCAATTGGTTCATCAAGTTTTTTACGAAAATCAAACTCTTCATAAATTTCAGGATTTCTACGTAATTTCCTGCGTGGATTTTGTTGTTTTATTAACATATTTTCGTACATTGATGTTATAGCAACTGGTTCTAATCGTTTTCTACTATCTAAATCTTCACTTTTGCCACGTTGTAATTCTTTAATTGAACGTTGTTGTTGGTCTTCATCTTCATCTAAAGTTATATTGAAAACGTTCATTTCAACATACTGATCCATACTACGACCATGCGATAAACGTTCACGACGATTTTTGTGATCAATATCGGATAAATTGCTTTGACTGCGTGTACCACTGTGTGCCAAAAATAGATATTCATAAGCATTATTGCTGACACCATCAACGGACATTGACATCGGTTGTAGATGTGTTGGTGATACTGATAGATTTCTTCTTGGTGGTTTTTTCGGTGGTGTCGGCTAGAAGATTTTCAACAGATAATTTGTTTGTTTTGTTTTGTTTTTTGTTCTGTCGTATTTTTAACCTACCGAAACTTTACTATTCGAATTTGGACTATGACCACTTCGTACATTATTCATTGGTATATAAAATGGTATACCACCACTATCTGGCCGTCGGGCATAACCCGAACTAGATGTAGTTGATGATAAACTAATTTGATCCGATTCACGATTTGTACATAAATAATTAATATCTTCTTGATGTACAAATGAATCCATAAATTGTTTCGGTACACAAGGAATTTGATAGAGACTATTGTCCGATTCCCTAGAAGAATTAGATTGTCTAAACTCCCAATCGATTGCTGTATGATAAGAATCCGATGATGATAATGTACTAATTTGTCTCAACGACATTTGTTTACTAAATAAAGCAGTAATGCCATCCAAAATCATTTGTGTTCTATTGTTATTAATATTATTATTATTATTATTAATGTTGTTTGGTGTGTGATATGTGCGTTTTTTAACCGGCAAGCTTTGATAAACTTTGTTGTGACGCCTAAAACATGCAACTATTGACAGAACGAAAATCAACGAAATTAAACGTCGATGAACAAAAGCTAAATGCTTACTTGAATCGTTCGATGTTAGTTTCATGAAATATTGACAATCTACTTCTACATCATGCAACATAAAATTGATATTTAAAAATAAATCATGTAAATTCAATTATTGTTTAATAGAAGAAAAAAACAATAACAACAAACAAATTACTTACAATGAAATTCCTGAAACACCAGAAACACGACGATCATCAAATTGTTCTGGTGGTCGGGCATGTCGTTGAAAATCCCACCGTTGCGGTGATGTACCTGGTGATGGATCTGTAGTTGTTGATGATCTCGTATTTTTCGATGATGGCCGCACATTCTCATAAGGACTACCTAAATCTGAATCCGTATATGCTAATGTTGGAAATGGATGACTAACACTCTCACCATCACTATCGATAATTGTTAAGCTTCTTTTATGTCCTAAATAAGTTTTATGATAACAAAAAAAAGAAAAACAAAACAAATAAACATATCATAGACGAACGAGATTGGTAAAAATGTTTTTGTTTTCTTTTCTGCTTACTTTTCAATATTCCCATAATTTCTTGTGAAGCTTGAGCCGTATTAAATTGACTCAGCAAATCCATTACCGTATAATTGTTTGAATCACGTATTGATGGATTCGCTCCATGTTCGAGTAATGTACGTACAACTTCCACTTTACCACATAATGCAGCTTCATGTAGGGCAGTACCAGCTTTAGTACGCATATTAACATTAAAACCTGCCCTTAATAATACTTCAACGACAGCCCTATAGATTTAGCAAAATAATAATAATAGTAATCAATATTATTAATTAGACACCTGTATGTATTATTATGTGTTTAAATGGGAAATTGGAACATACAAATGTATTTATTAGATACATGATAAGTCGCAATATGTTAGAATAAGAGATATAGAAATGATGGGAGGCAGAGAGGGTTTCGAATATGTATAGGCAGTGGTATGTGTATGCAATTTGATTCGTATATGGTTCGTAGAACACGCATATTGCGTACATAATAGTCGCGAATTGTGGTAAAATAGGGCAAGCAGAATATAGGATGGGAATGGTAGGGCAATACTGAACAACGGCATTGTTATACAATTCTATTTAGAAAAAAAAACAATGAGTTGTCTATTAAAGAGATAATTATATAAATGTTGAATTTTAATTGAATACATTGCACAAATTTATTATTTCGAAATCGCATCTAAATAATCAAATTCAAACAACTTATTAAGCTGAATCTATAAACCTAAATTTAAAGCATATTTTTATTCAATACATATATTACAACACAATGCTTATATCACAGTAAAAAAATAATTTAGCTGAATATTAAATCTTTTATAGACATAAATTTGCAAAATATAAATTGATGAGTAATAGAGGCGGCTGTGTATCTAAAAAGTTTATAGTATAAGTAGAGTAAATGGAACGATATTTCAAGACAAGGCCGGCAATGTTATTTCCGGACTTTTATTTCTTGTTGTATGATGAATTATTAAATTATTAAAGTGGTGCAAAGTTTCAATTATATCAAATAAAACATTGTTATAGTTAAAATTATTTGATAAGATGATTTATTTCCCATTATTATGATATTTAATATTTCACAACTGAACAATTACTATTTGTTACATGACCAAAGGTCAATTGAATCACAATCTTTTATCACGTAATATTTCACATGACCTATCTCACACCTGTTCATTAAATGAATAACTAATTAGTATCTCAAATGACCATTGATAATTGTGCAATGTCCCTTGATCATATCCAAATATACTGGTCTTTTGTACTACCGTTTTGAATATTATATCCCTAGTCTAGTTTCAACCTACATACATATAGGGGCTAAATTTTGCTTGTACTCAAAATTGATTTGACGACTTTTTGGTAAATTTTCTTATGAAAAACGGCGCATTAGTGGTAGTAGTGCACGGCCGTCAAATATCTTAGGACGGCCCTGCATATATCGAATTTGATAGAAGGTCTAGTTTTAGATGCAACAAGCTTGTTGACTACCATCTAACATATGTATACACATGTATAGGACACACCAATATGGTAATATAGTTTGATCATCTTCATTAGTATGATCAACTAATCACATCGATAACAATTACATTAACTATTTGGTTTTAGTTTGCCAAATTCACTAAACAATTAATAGTAAATTTTTCTTTTACTTACTTGTGTCCATTACGACTAGCTAAATGCAATGGTGTATGAGGATAAACTGTATCTGGTGCAGCTAATTTTAAACATTGTATTAAACCAGGATCAGTTCGTACTAATAATTCAACAGTATCTAATCTGGAAATCATACAAATTACGATTGTAACAAGAAATTCTTCAAAAAAAACACGATCAATTTACCTGCCATATTGAGCAGCTAGATCTAATGCTGTCTCACCACGACAATTCCTAATGCCTGGATTACAAGCTCTTTCCAATAATAACGAAACAACAGCCGTATGTCCAAAATGTGCGGCACAATGTAATGCCGTTTCATCATCTTTAGTCTATAATGAACAAACAACATGAATTTAAAGAAGAAAACAAAACAAAAATGAAACAACCAACGAAATCGTCTTTTTTTTTAAAGAACGTACAACTATAGAAAAGTTTAATTAAATATAACAAGCCAAGTTTCTTACGAAACCGGAATGATTTGAGATTACAATAAAAAACTAGCAACAAAAAATAAACAACAACAACAACCACAAACACACCCCGATACATGTTGACGATGAAATGTAAGAAAATGGAAAAACCAAACGGATTTCCTTAAAAGTTTAGTTTTAAATTTTAAATAGGCAAACTGTCTGTCAACAACAGCTTTTGCCTTCAGAGAATCCGTCAAGTTAAAACTGAAAATAGCATCATACTGTAATCGTTAATGGTACAGGAGACGGTGACTGAATGTATTTCTGAAATTTGTATACGATCTGGAAAACGTGCTAAACGAAATGTGATCATTATATTATTGCAGATTTTTTACTTGACAAGAATTGATTTAAATGAAGTAATATCAAATAACAAAACAAAACATTTTCAGGACCTTATACGTGGAAAAAAAACTAGCGCAATGTGTGATTTTCAATTGATCCTGTTACATTCTGGATTAAATATATGAAAACAGAATTATTTAAAATGAATGAATCTGAGGATATTTTGTATGGAAATGGTCGTTTCTGTTCGATATTTTAATTAAATGTGTATAACTAATAGAGTCATTGTTCAAGTGGTGAAATATGAAAAGGATCATTGAACCATTATCGTAAAGGTCGGTGATTAATCGATACAAACAACCCCTTATAAAGTCTGCCAATCATTCAATATTACTTGAAATACAGACAAATCGAAAAAACTAATCAAACAGAATCAAAATTGTAATGATTAAAAAATGAAAAATGTGGCGCAGACAGCGCAGTCGGTAGGATTCGAACCTACGCTCCCAGAGGGAATCTGATTTCTAGTCAGACGCCTTAACCGCTCGGCCACGACTGCTCAATATTATCAATTGCAAAATTTCATACACTCCTATATATTTAATCACAAATATAACTTACCGTTAAATTAACATTACATATAGATGGACCACTAAGTAATAAACGTACAATTTCAACATTTCCAGACCAAGCTGCTAAATGTAATGGTGATGAACCTTTATTATCGATAATATTAGGAGATGCATCATGTTCCAAAAGGAGTTTTACAATCTCTCTAAAGTTGTTTAGATTAGAATGACAAGACACAAAAAGAAAATCGAATATACATTTACCTGTGCCCATTCAAAGCTGCATGGTGAAGGGCCGAATATCCACTGGGATCTTGAACATTAGCTCCAGGTCCACGTCTTAGACTGTAATTCAAAACCAACCACCACCCCAAAAAAAAACAACATTCTTTTATTTCCTGTTTGATTATATTTGAAAGAGCAATAATAATACGTCAAGTTATTACCAAACAAGAAGTGTTTGTGATAAAAGCTAATAATATAAAAGGACGGGATTATTGCACTTCCAATATATAAGTGAGAGATTAAAGAAAGGGTCGCAACAATAAGACAAATACTCTTGTAAAAATCTTATTAAATTGCATTAAAAGAGAAGCGAATTAAGGGTGGGATATAATAATAATGATAGGAAATAAGTTATTAATTGTTATGGTTAAATAATAATAATAATAGATATTTGATAAGGTGTATAAGGGTGTGGCAAAATCACTTGCAGTCTGGCATTTATATCGATCGTATACACCACTTCCCTTTCAGCGTTTACTTTAACGTTTGTAACATCAGCCCTTTATCCCTCTTTTCAATAGATAATCATTTTCAGACATATCAAAAGAATTCCTGAATAAACCACACACAATAACAACAACAACAATAATAATAGAAAACGTCAACTATTTGAAAACAATTATAGATGAACGAAATAAAAAACTATTATCACATAAATTATAAACAATTTCAACATTTGATCGTATTTAATTACAATATACACATTAATTGATAAGAGTGGATGATAAATTAATTAAATTTTCAATTATATAAATGATGAAATTCGACTGCAAAACTTACACACCCATTTGTCTAGCCTTGACCAAGAAATTACATGTAACAGGTTGGGCGAAAGGCGATTCAATTAAACGAAAATTATATTGCATAAGTAAATATGATATGATACAATAAAATGGAAAATTCCAACAATTATAAATAAATTAAAACATAACAAAATAGAGGAAATGCTCGATTTGTTTTAAATTCAATCACAATTAGAGCCAACAATTCAAATGAATTGCAAAATTTGTAACGATGAATCACCAAATTCAAGCGAATTGTCGCAATTCAAATGATTGAATTGAAGAAATTCCAATAGTAATTTAAAAAACAACAACAACACAAACGAATCAATACACCTTTGGGAAAAACATTTGAAATGAATTACAAACAATTGCGAGTAGAGGACAGCTGATTGTCAGATTTCCAATGTGGTATACATACGGTGACAATTGATTAAAACAAAATAAGGCACAACTCACCTTGCCAGAGGGCCACTCCTTTTAGCCCTTTGCCCCAAGATCTTCTCAACAACAGCAACATTACCCTTCCTGGCTGCCTCTAATAATTCTTGATCTTTCCCCATTTTTCTATCACTAATTACAGTTTGACAGCGAATTTTAACCGTCGCCTGAACAAAACCATTTTTATTTGGCTGTTTCTTGGCTATAAATAAAGGGGCGATAAGGAAGTAGTGGCCAAAAAAAATAAAAACAAACAGTCGAAAATCTACACACGGCCGTAGTACAAATTCATTGATCGCTGTCAACCATGACAGCTACAACAGCGACCTCCAACAACACACACAGAACCAGCAACAAATGACAGGTGATTACGTACTGTGTGTAGTCGCGAATTTTAAATAATCAACAAACAAATTGTAATAAATCCGTTTAAATTGTAGAAAATCATGTAATACAAACCAAGAAAAATGCACGTTTTATTCTATATGTGTTTTGTTTTTGTTGCAGTAAAAGGTGAGTGTCCTTTTAAATAATAGTCGAACCTAACCTCAAATTTTCAGGGGAATCTCAGATTGTTTTCGATCTATCCGTATATGAGACTGAATCGGTGTATATTTTTGAGAAATTCACAAATCTCACGGATACGACAACTGTGATCAATGTTGATAATAAGCCGCCAAATTCGTTTTGTATTGTCCAAGTACACACATTCATGATAAATGTAACGTTAAGTACGACAAAAGAATTGGCGGTAGGCTCGTTTGTTAATGGCAGTAATATTGGTTTAGTTTTACAAAATGAAACGCATTTTTATCTAAATATACCGTATAATACGACTGTGTTGATAGTTGTGGTCGTTTATAACGATTCACATCCAATACCGGGTGGTTGTAATTTGAGTTTCGATACGCCGATAGCGCCCTATCAAAGGGCTTTCTACACAGATGAGGTGGTTATTGTGGAAAGTCAAGCTGCAATAGCGCCCGCAACGACATGCGACAAAAACAATGTTCCAGTTGAGCTATACCACATGCATTTAAAAGAATACGATCACGATGAAAATTCGTATTTTTCTAATATTAAAAAGATGATAACAGTGGATGATATACGTAAAAATGGTAGAAAAGTGAATACAATCAGCGGTTATTTTACATATAGAAAATTATATAGTTCCTATAGAGGTGTTGGACATGTATTTGCAATTATAGCAACATTTAATAATTATAGTGCAGCTTATATACCGACTGTATCTTATGGTTGTGATTTGTACAATTATCGTGAAGACTGTATTGGACCTATCAGTGGTCATTGGAAATGTATGTTGCCTGTCCTATTAATTGTTGGTTTGTTTATCTGTTTTTTCGGTCATAAATTCTTTCAATTTACAATTTATTTCAATGGGATTTGTTTTGGAATATTTCTTTCATTTGTGTTTATTACAGCAAGTTTTGATTTTGATCTATCTTGTACGGTATCCAAATGATTATTTCATCGGTCATAGATGATTAAAGTAATTTTAGTTGCAGCAAAAACGACAATATCGATAGTAATCGGTGTGATTTATGCAACGATTTGGTTATTATTATGGTGGAAATGCGGTATTCCATTATTATCAACTAGTATAACATTCTTTCTAAATGGTTATTTGATTGTGTCTATTCTGTTCTATACAGGTGTTGGTAAGTGATAATGGCAATATCCATTTGTGATGTGTTTAATTTTTGTTGAATTTTAGCCGATTGTCAATTTTTCACAAATAATTTTAATTATTTTTTAACCCAATTTTCGTTAATTATTCTCATTATGATTGTATCATGTATATTTACCCAATTTGGTCATATTACCGCTTGTTGTGTACTTGGTTCATATGCTTGTATTACCGCATTGAATTATTATATCGGTGGTAATTTGCAATATATAATTATCAATTCGTATCGGCGTATAATTGTGAAGGATTTTAAGACGACAACAATCGATCCACCATATCAACTTTACGGTTTGTTATACAAGTAACAAAAAAACATTATTAAATATTTAATATCATTATTTAGATGGAGCTCAAACGATTTTATGGATTATAATGGCAGGGTATGGTTGGTATTATCAATTGAATGAACAGAGAGGACGACCACCCTTTCCGCCACATCGTGATAATGATATTGAAAGAACACCTTTATTACAGGAACGGCAATCGTTTTGGAAATATACATTTCCGAAACGAAAAAAAATGTTTATACGATGAATGCGTAGATACAGAAATTAAATTCATTCATAAGTGGATTAATTAATTTATTGATTCCACGAATGCACTATTATTTTTATACATCTAAAACAGCAATACTAAATCTACAATGAAACTTGAATTGTTTAATTCCTTTGAAATGAATCACAGCAACAATAATTTATACACGACATTGATTAATACTTATTAATTATTTTTTTTATGTGGTTTATCGCCTATACACTATGTCATAAAAAAGGTTCTGATTAAGCATTGCAATTTTTTTTTATTTGTAGGAATTAAAAAAAAATTGCCTAACATTGTCCTGTAATTACAAATATGGCTTAAAATTAATACATATATTTATTGCTATTTGAAGTGTAATCCTTTCTCAAATAAGTGTGCCAAAACGAAACATGTATTGCTTTTTTTTATTGTTTTTACTATTGTTTAAATTCATTATTGGGATACTTACAGTGAAATAAACATTGCTTTAATAAAAATTAATCAAATCCAAATTGGATTTGGTTGTTTCACTAATTATTGCAACATTTTCTATTTTTTTTTTTTGAAAATATAAAGTACTTACATCAAATTCAAGAAATACACTATTCACAATCCTCGTTTTTGTTTTGTCATAATTTTAACGCTTATTTACACTATGCACAATTGTTGGAAAATTCTACCCTGACTGATGATGGTATTGAACAGGTGGCGCCGCTATTATTGAGATGTGTCTTGATCCTGTCGTTGAGGGGTGGTGGTTGTTGTTGTTGTATTTGTTGCAATCGGTGGCGATATTGGCGGTTGCAATGTTGTCGGGTTATCCTGATGCACGAGTATACTCGGCGGTGGAAACCCGAAAAGTTGAGATCACTGAATCCGTGGCCAATAGTTCGATGCTAAATTCGATGACAAATCCGTTGTTTGGCTAGGTATTTGTACTGGCACAGATACACCAGCCGATATTACGCCTGTAACAATAAAACCTCCTAAATATAATGAAAATAGTCGATTTATGGCTGTTGTGATTTTTTTTTTTGATTTTTTATAAAGAAAATTCGCACAGATTCTCAAAACATTTTGTTGTGCTTTTTTTTGTTGTTGTATATCCCTCTTGCCGATAGTAAATCTCACATATGAGCTAGCGGGGTTTCATTTTATCTGATCGAAAGGAATGAGTTTAGCAGTTTTCCCGGTTTGCCGTCGTAAATTTCATTGTCCGTGATCAGTTTAAAGTGTCGGCGTCAGAGGGTGGTTTCCAATTCTCGGCTCGGCGAACGCTCAATAATGTGCGAACTAAAGCGAGGGTGGGGACACCGTTGTTCTGGTTACAAGGTTCGTTTGGTACCTTTTCTCTCGAGACCCGCTTAACCTCAGTCAAATACTCTCGCACACACACACACAGACACTCACACATCGTTCAATTGTCAAAGCACTTTTCCAATATGTTATCTTTTTTTATTAAATTTTGCTATTTTTCATCGTTTATATAATTACCTGTTCCTGTAGATGTGGGTACTGATGTTGGTGTTGATCCTGATGCATATGAGGGATGTGTTGTCGGTTGAGCATGAGCTACAGCTGAATTGCAAGCGGTAGCCCTTGTATTGTACGTGGAACTCAACGAATGCAACGGATCGTGAAACATGTATGGATAACCAGTAGCGTCTCTCTGTTGGAGGCAACTGCTGCTAAGACCGCCAGACATTGAACTGAAACAAAAAATACAACAAAAAAATACAATTTTTAAACATGAACCAAATGGGATTGTTGTTTTTAATTCAGAAATGCTATCTCTACGTCATCTACGGCATAAACAAAGGTGTCTTGTCGGAATCCGGACGACGTGACGTGCTTATAGTGGCCATGTCATGTCAGCGGCCCGCCAGAGGATTAGACTGTCGGATGAGACAGTGAGGGACAGCCAGAATCCTACCACTTAGCCTCAACCATGTTGGGCCTAGCAGCGGGAAGTCGCGTGCATTATAACAACGCCAAAAACAAATACAAATAATAATAATAATACTGAAATCAAATCGAGATGGAATAAAAAACAAAACAAACAATAAATAAATAAACACCACAGCTACCGGCGTTTGTGTAACACAAAGATACATTCTTAAAAGAAGCTGTCATTCCAAGTCGCTACAAAGCTGTTTAATTCCACCGATGGTATTTAAACTTAGCAAAATAATAAAATGAACAGAGAAGGGACTCACCTGTATGTATCAGCCATGGTGGCGATTGGTTGTGGAATGGATGAATACATGGAATTGAATCCAGAATTAATCGGAAGTCTGCTAGCGGATGTCGGAGGACTCACTGCACCAACTTGGTCAACGGCCCTTCGCTGATTCCTCAATTTTTCTTCTCTTCTCCATTTAGCCCGTCGATTACTGAACCACACCTACAATAAACTTTCAGTTAACTATTTTCAGTGGTAATGGTGTCTTTCTCTTTTCCTTTTGATACTTTATTTTATTTTTGTTTTCGTCGAATGATTAATACTTGACGACATTGTATTTCAACCTAATATTACTGTACAATTTCAATGAAAAATGACAATTATTCGTTTTGTTTCCCTTGCGAAATGTTGATGGGCATTTTCTTTTATTTATGTAGCAGGGCGATGACATGGCCAATATTGCGTGGGCTAGTCGTTTATATTATCCACGGTCGATAGACACGGATTCGGATCGTTGGTCCGTTTTTCTATTCCCCTTTTTTCTTTCATTCCTACGCAATTGCTATGTTTTCAAACGAGCTGGTTAATTGCCTTTTTTGCAGGGCTTTAGTTGTAGGACAATCCACCAAGACTGTAATTGCGTTAGTCGTAAATTTCGTCCTGATATGTTTAAGGTTAATGGAAAACAAAACAAAAACAAATTGGACGCAATTCAGCCGTTCAATTTATTGTGTGATACAGAATTATAAAAGAGGGAATGAAAAAAAAGGAAGAACGAATAACAATTTCCAATTTTGATCTCATCCGTTTACTAGAAAATTTGAAAATGAGCTTGAAGCGGTTTGAATGGATTTGTCGTAACGTTGTACAAAAATACGAGCGTAAACACATCCGATTCAGGTTTGGCACTCGGAGGGTGATCAATACCGGCAGTCAACGAACCTTGAAAACATGCGTCAACACCACCGGGAGAGATCGGGGCCCGGTTGTAGTCCTTCGCCCCCATCGGGCCCCAAGCCAGGGGCGGTTCTCATCCAGAGATGTACATATGTATTTAGAAAAGGAAAATCGAAATAATCAGAGAAACGTTTATTGAAACAGAAACGTGTATATATAATATGCATGTTTGTCCTTTTAGAAATCTTCTTGGGGTAGTCAAAAGAACCGAGTTGCTTCGCAGTTGTAAAGACAGAGAAAGCGAGACGTTTTACGTTATGAATCAAAAGATATTCCATGAAAGTACGTAATCATTTCATGTTTCTAAACTCGCGTACTGTTTATATTCACATAAAAGGCGCGTTTTACAGCTTTCAGTTGATGAAAACCCTGCCAGTAATTTAGATAAAGTATCCATGCGAGCGCGCGCCATTTTGCCGGTTCTCTTTATTCACTTCCTATGTTACTTATCCAAATTACACTGTTTCTAAAGACCCATCCATTTCTGTATTGCCCTTATAAGTACTTTAGTAGATAAATACAAATAATTGTGTACAAAAATCAGAAAAATAATACCTTCTGTAAGTAGGTATATTGATAATCATGGAATTCTCTAGACGACAATTAATTTGAAACATTCGCCTACTATCACTTCCTAGTGGTTGTGTTTATTTTGGAAAAGAATTGTTACCTGGATACGTGCCTCAGGTAATCCAATTTTCTCAGCTAGTCTCTCCCTGGCGAACACGTCAGGATAGTGGGTGCGCTCGAATTCTGTAATCAATCACAAATACGTATTAATCAACGGCAAACAATTGTCAATTGAAATCGTTACCTTTTTCAAGACTATCGATCTGTTCGTTGGTGAACGACGTCCTGTTCCGTTGAAGTTTCCGTTTCAATCGCAACCTCAGCTGGGAGTCTTCGTCGCCTGAAGAGTTGTGTTCCGAATTCCCGTCAGACGTATTCTCGTGCATAGCATCACCTGAATGAAACAAAATCTATCAACATCGTTGGAAATACGATACGAATCTACCAGCGTCATCAGGGAATCGAGACGAATCAAATTTCAATAATAATAATAATAAAAGTCACATCAGAATAATACGCATAATGTGTAAAACAGGAGAATCTACAAGAATTTATTTTTCAAAATTTATTCGAATAATTTTTTTACTGTTTAGATTCGTTCCTTCATAAATACTATTCGTTGTTTTAAATAGTTCTGAGAAAACAGACCTGAAACAAAACAACGTTCTGTTTCTGATATAGAAGAACATCGGCTGTTTCCACCACCGCTGCCGCCGCCGCCGCGGCTGCCACCAGGGAAGTTAGCGTCTCTCTGTGCATTTCCCACCCTGTGTGCGCGTCCCTATTTACTTCCGCTTCTGTAAACTCCACCCCATTTCATATCCACCCTCGCCATTTCATTCTCCTTGTTTTATTTCATCTTCTGATCCTATTCCCCCTCCCTCCTGTTTATGTTTTCCACTGGCGAATCTCTCGCAAAAGCAACGAAACCTATGAAACACCCAACGGCACATGATTTGCATAATTTCAGATTTTCGAATAATTTTTTTCTTCTGTTGGATTTTATGAAATTAAAAACAAAAAGAAGAGTTAAAACACCCGACAGTTTTTTTTAATTCGCTTCAATTGCTTCCTCTTTTTTTATTGTTCAATGTAGGTATGTTTAATGTTGTATGTATACATTTAGTAATATTGGAAGACCAGTTTGAAGCCTCAGCCTTGAAATATAGACCGTATCTCGACTTAATCAGGTTTTGTGTCCTGGAACGTTTTCCAGTCGACTGGATTCTTACCTCTGACGGTTCAAAGTGCGTTTTATATTTAATAATGAGATAAAACGGTGTGGTAGTGAAGGCGGTAACGACCATCATTCCGGCAATATGGCTATGGTAATGTTGAATTGTAGAGGAAAAAATCTAAGGGATGTGTTACAACGGAATTTAACGCTAACACAATTACCAGTTTAAGATTGGGCAGCAAAAGTTCACTCGCACGGAAGTTATGTTCATTTTCAGAACGCACACCCCCCTCCCCGCCTATTGCAAACTAAATTAATTTCTCTCCTGCCGGGCCCTATTCGAATTTTAAGTCATTCCACGCAAAAAAAATAAAAAATAAAAAACAATAAAAAAAGAACACGCATTTTGTAATTATAATTTACAAACATTGGCATGGAAAATGGAAAACGTATATTGTTTGTATATTGAAATAGTTTATGAATGAACTACGGTGGTTTTTGATTAATTAAATTCAGGTTATTTTAACTGAGTTTCGTCCGTTTTAATATGAATTCACTTTTATGTTGGAGAAAAGTAAATAGTTGCGGTGATCATTGTTTATATAATCTCGTATGTAAACTACGAGTTTATTTAAACAATGCAAATTAAAAAAATACAGTTAGACCGAAAAAAAAACACACACACACACACGATGATTACTCACTGCGCTTTTGTAGATCGTCTCGCGCTATTTGACTTGCAAGTGCCGAAGGAGCCGGTGGTAGACTCAAATGGGGAGCTGTCGGCGTCCCAGGATACCAGGCCCA
Organism: Meloe dianella; assembly: GCA_028455855.1. Lineage (NCBI taxonomy): Eukaryota > Metazoa > Arthropoda > Insecta > Coleoptera > Meloidae > Meloe > Meloe dianella. The sequence goes on from JAPTHL010000034.1 coordinate 691,841, forward strand.
ACCTGGTGTTTGTCCATTGAACATTCTCAATTTATCATAGACTGACTCACTTTGAGATGATGCTTGTTGTTCTTTCTGCGATGCTAAATTCCTTAATACCCTGTTTATTGAGGAAACCTAAAAATTTTCCATGAAAATTACATAATTTTTTTAACTGTTGTTTTTTTTTATTCATTTTTCATCATCTTTATAATGTGGGAATTGAACGTATGCAAACAATACATATGCCAGATGCAATTCACACAAAAACACCCCTAACTCCTAACTGGCTTAGCCCTATCCCTAGACGGATGCCCTATTACGAGACTATTCTTCGCGGCCAACCAACTGGAAGTACAACACCTCGTCAACGGGCACGTCATCGACAAGCGGTCGATGGACAGGATTTTCTCGGTTAAATTTGCGCAACCCGTACTGAATCTAATTAGGAAAATTGTAATGTGCCGAAATGAACACAGATGAAACGATAATTTTTCCCATTGAATCATAGGAAACAACAATAACAGAAACTGTTTTTCTTTTTTATCGCTCCTATCGAATATTTCGTCATTACACCAAAAAAAAAATACAGGAGTAACATGTACCCCTTATAGTAAACAAAATTGATTGATTTTAGATGGAAAATATTTAGCTTGCTAATTGGAACAATGAAATTAATGTAAATATATGTATGCATACACCATGGGGCATTGTGAAGCCACATGTCATCGAACTAGTCCTGCCTTTGACAGACTGGTAGATCGAGGAGTCGATATTCGCTGGATTTGCTAAAACCACCGCTCATCGTCCGGTTTTGACGGCATGTCGTCACCACTGCATCCCTTCTTCATTGATACTACACTGCCATCATCATTATCATCTTGAAGTGCAACAACAACAACAACAGCAACCCAAAAAAATAAAAGAAATTGAAACTACAGTAGGGTGGCTCTATATAGTCGTGGATAGTCCGGCAATTAGGGGCGCGAGGGGCCTAAATTTTTTGAATAGGATCAGCTAAGCGTATTGTACAATTCGTGTTCGGTCATATGTGAAATCTACCGACTCGTGTAGAGGGACTTTTATACAGGATGTCGCTCTGATAATAATGCGAATTTCAAAATGAACTTGAAAGAAATTTATCGTAAAACGTAATTGAATTCAGCCATATTAAATTGTTCAATTTATGAAACCACAGTGATTTCCCTTTCGACGGGATCTAGTCCCGAGGGACAATGCGTTCTTGATGGTAATAACCGCCTAACTCCCCACTTTAAATTATAAAACACACTCACCGCCACCGCATTCGTATACGCCCTTCCTTCTATTTTTACTTTTTTTTATTTTTGATTCATCTGACGATAGTTATAGGGATTTTCGACCACAATGTATACGATTCAATTCTTGACAAGATGTTCAAGTATCAATAAAATGAAAAAATAAACTTTTGCGATTTTCCATGAAATTGGCACAAATTGCCATTAAAAAAACCGATCGGCGAGTGTCTGGAAATGGTTGTAGAAAATAAAATCACAGCAAATAAGAAGAAGGAAAATTGGAAAGCGACGGTATTTTGGGGTCGGTGTAACCAAGGTAACGGCTACAAGGGCGGGTGAGTGCTAGAATGCGGGGATTATAAAAATAGACAGGGATTAGAGAAAATGGTGGCCGTGACGTTGAATGTTGGGTGCAAGTCCCATTTCATTTTACGTCTATGTGTGTGAATATGTGTGTGTTGTGTGGGGGCTTAGTTCTTGTCCTTTGAATAATCCGAAAAAAATCTTAATGAATAGTTGAAGCTTTATTAGTTCGTATGTCGATTTCAATTTACTCTTCTCCCGGTTTAATGTTACGGAATTCGAATTAGCTGTCTCTAAACTAACACTTGAAGGTTATCTGAAAACTAGGGGGTGATAAATATATATACAGACACGCAGACTATAGATGACCAGCAGCAATTCTATCGGAATTGAAGGGGCAGTTTCATCATTGACATAAATAGCTCCAGGGGAGAGCAATAGCTCCTGAAAGCATGATAGGTCAAACAATTCATGTGTAATCGAATGTGAACAGGAAATGCTACTGTAAGGAGGAAAATGTCTGTAAATAGGGCTGTTTCAACGCGGATACAAGCACCAACCAGACAGCAGATAGCTTCAGGATCTGAAAATTGTGTTCCAGCTCTATATTGCCACAATTACTTATACGACCGATCAACAGAGGTTTCGATGAAACTTTATCCAAAAACAAACTTTACAACATCGCCCTACAACTTTACAATTCCCGAATCAACAAAAGGATAATTCAAGAAAATTACTTAATTAGTAAATTCAGTACAGCATATTTCATTCAAATCCTGTAAAAGTGAAACAATCTTGCAATTTGGCTTTTTTCTTAAATGTGTTCATGCATCTTAATGTTTTCGTATAGAATTTTCTATGGTTGGATGCACGAATTTTACATGTTTTGAAGATAAATCTGGTAAAGTGTAGTAATTTGGCGCGTGCGTAGGCCTACTCATCGATAGTAACTATGATACGCATTGCGTGAAAGCATCAAGAGGGACCACCAGTCGGAATTGCTGTCAGCGCCTTATACACAGATTAAAAAGAGGGATGCGCTCGGACAGGGAAATATAAAATGGCGGCGTTTCCGGTACGGCTATTGGACACATTCCAGACCAGAAGGGGATATTTTCATCTCATCCACAAAAGCCCAGTTTGTTTTTATGATAATAACGAACAATATCCAGGTGGTTGTTGCCATCCAAAAAAAAAGCAATATACATTATTATGGAATTCTGGAGGGTCCATGGAATCTGAGGGTTTTTTCTCTTATTTTTACTATTATTTTGCACAATAGAATCCAATACAAGAGGCGGATGCTTTGAGTGTATGTATCGCGATTTTGTGGACAAAAGTGAGTAGGATTGTTAGACGGCCGTCCGATCGGTCTAACATAAATCTCCTTATAGCGACGACAAGGGCATTTGTCCATAACACAATAGCACGCATAGAACTAACCTATTACTGTTTCGAGTATCGTTTTGATGAATTTGTGTATTTCTATAGGGGATACGTTCCGAAATGTAAGCGGCATTGTAATAGAAACTACCTGCAATTCTGTCAACTTTAGGTAAATAGAGCGAGATCTTGTCACTAATAGAGTTTGCACAGCATTGACATACGACATGTTATACAAACAGAAGGTGCAGAGATACGTCTAACACAACTCGCAATTTGCGCTCTATTCTCCTACTCTCTCTTCCTCTATTTGAATGTACTTATAAAATTAAAAATAAATACACAAAACTTACACTAGGAATATTATCGTTGTTACATACTCCTTCCGATAAGAGTCGATCCCTTATTTCCCATGCGAAGATCGACGGACATTCCCTTTTAAATTCTGCAATTTTATTGACAACTGGTTGGGTGGCAACTCTTGGTTTTGAACCACCAATTGCCCTTGGTTTGATCGAACCAGTCTCGTAATATCTGTGAACAAAACTGTAATCACCCAAAATACTCATGAAAACTTACTTCAAAATTTTACCTTCCCAAAATCTTTGAAACACATCCATTTGATACTTGTAAAATACGTGATATATCACATGGCCGTGCACCGGAATGAGCTAATTCGACGATTTTCTGACGTGTTGAATCAGGTAATGGACGACCATTCACATAAACACCACCTAATTGATTAATGCCACTATGACCAGCCGTTGAACAGCCAAAGATTGAATTTTGGCCCATTGATGTGTGATGCATGAAGTCTTCTTCTGGAAAAATGCCTTGATTAACGTAAAAATTTCAACAAATGCACGGTGTCTGCGTGTATGGGTGTGTTTGAAAGTGCGTAGGATGGGCTGATGTTAGGAATCGAGGATAGGATTTAATCTATGTCCTATTTTACGCTTGCTCGAGCGCATCCTGCTTCGCTTTGAATTCGTCGAGTGTAGATTAATGTTGAATTACAAGGAAAATTCTTGGTTATTCACGACAAATAAGTGCGTCTAGATCGCTTACAAATAAATATCGAGATAATTAGAGAAGCATTTGCTGATTATTTCTCAATTTTCAACTCTTCATATTAGCACGTATCTAAAAACAAAAGCTTGCAGGAAATGTTTGTTTGGTATATATAGAATAAGTAAATCGCATAGATGAAATCCATTAAATCTGAAATTACTTTATCCCAAATATGTAGCATCAGCACCCCCTGAACATAAGTGAATGGCTGGGTGGAACTTGCTAACTTTCCAATCCCTTGCTTTATACTCCGTGCAGAATTACCTCCACTAGTCAGCTTCCTATTCACTAATGTTAGAGAGGATTATAACGCACTTAAACCCCTTTTATCTATCTACTCGTCTCTTGTCCATTAACCACTCGGCTAGAATTTGTGTGTTTTTCATCATTTAACTCCAAACCAAATAATAATACCGAAGCAATGACAAAAAAAAAGAAGCAGTTCTAAAGACAACTGTATTTTACAAAAATTGTGTATTGATCCAGATTAATCCCAACAGACAGGATCACCTGTCTGTCATCATCATTACTCTATTATAAGAATGTGTTTGACATTGTGAAAATGGTGTCTCTTTGTTGACTCGGCAACCAGTAGTTCGCGACACTTTCGTTCAAATTGCATTAGTCTTCACCATTACATGGCGAATTGAGAATGTACCGAGACGTGAAACTCCCAAAGTGGGAGCTGTTTAACACAAGATGATGACGGTGCGACGCTAACCGAATTATTACATCAACAAAATAACAACAACAACAATAAATAGAAGGAATCAGGAAAATCGGATGCAGTGTAGTGCAATATTAATATTAACTCGATTATAAGAGGGAGCTGATGAAAAACTCGAGTTAATTGCTGCTTGATTAAAGATCATGGCATGTATGTGTAATTGGGGGGTGCGATTATTACTAGGGGTTGTTATGTTGTACTTGAAAGCCACAGTGAAAGAGAGAATGTCTTTGATGCTGATCGATTTGATGATAATAAAAAAATATAATTGATTGTACCTTTGTGGGGCATTTTCCACAGGGCCTCAGCACACGATGATTCTCTTAATGAGAGCGTTTTCGATGCTGTTAATACAGGAGAAAACCCGCCCGGAGTCGGGACGGGTCCGGACGTCGCTCCCAGGTTGTCCTCTTAAAAACACCTAAAACAATAACAACATATGTACTATAAATTTATATAACAAAAAAACTTGTATTGATTGAAATACAATTCAATTTCACCAGCAACCATTAGATCTCAATCATCTTTTATTATTATCTTTCTATATTATCGCTATATCATTGCCGATTCTTTGTTGTTACTCGTTATAAGTTGTAATCAGCTAGAGTCTGTCACTATCTTTTGAAATATATTTGTGTGCGTTGTTTGAAATTTGTCTTCATTTAGTTGCAGTGGTTGGTGACCTCCTGTTGTGAACAATGGCTTTTACTATGTCATAGATCTCTGCTACTCATGTTCATATATCACCCCACATAACTATATAGTTTTGAAGAAAAAAAACAGATACTGCTAGATTTATTTATTGTTAGTGTTGTTACTACTAACATTATAATAGTTGTAGAATTGGACAGTAGGGAATCTTGTGAACAGAGATGTTAACCTTTTCAATTTTCTATGACATGTGAATAATTTGTATGTGGTTTATTTCTTCTTCTTCTTCAATACAACAATTTATTACAATCAATCGAATTTATTAATCGTGAACTATCAAAATGTCCATCGATAACACGAATTGAATGGACTATGAAGAAACAATTTTGAAAACTATAAATTAGCCGGTATTTGCTTGGCCACAGAAGAGTCTGCACTTGTTTCAAAGCATAGTTTATCAACTGCGAGTTTTGTTCTTTTTGCTGATAATATTGGCAGTGCTGATATTTGATTTATCTGAAGAACAAGACAAGAAAATCCACACAGAAAATCTTGTTCTATTGCAAATCTATTTCTGTCATATTATAGTCGGATCAAGTTTCACAAATTGATCACCAAACAAACTGAGTGGTAGTGAGAAAGAAGATGACCGTCGGCTTAATTGCATTGCGAATTAATTAGAATCGTACATATTTTCTTGTCTCATTTGAACGTATATTACAATCCGTGTATACAGCGATATTTGTACGTAACTTGTTTGAAGTTGAACGTCTTTAAGTGTTATACTTCTTAAAAGTTACATGAAAGCGATTTTTCTCAAATACTTTCATATATTTGATAACGTTCTATATGCGAAACGAATATACAGTGAATGCTTATCGGCTTAGTTAGTGTTCCGATTAACAAAAATTACATTTCCTTTGATCTATTTCAACAAAATTAAAGAGAGCGAGTGAGGGCTGTGGGGTGGTGTCTTTACAATTACATGAATATAAAAAAATCCACCACCACCGACATTCGTTATACATAAAAATGTGCCCTTTCCAATTATCCGACAAGTGGTTGATAACATGCATAAAGCTTGCCGATTTCAATACTCTAAAAGGCTTAAAGTTAAGTGGCGTTGTATAATCAGCGATTGGAATTTATTTACTATACTTACGTTTTCAATAAATCCCACATTTTCACCAACACGAATTCTTTTTTATTTTTGTTTATCTACCAATCTTTTTAATCACTGCAATTTTATTGTGTTCACGGAACTATTTGGTGCACTAAATTGTTTTTGTTTTTTTCTATAATTCCATCCCCTTTGCTATAGATTTGCGATGAATTATTCCACGTAATTCCGCTTGATTTGTTTTTGTTAATTATCCGTTTGGTTGATTTTTAGATATAAACAGGGCACGTGTTCGATTATATACGTTTTGTGTATTTGAGATTCTATGATAATTTAGAACCACTGTGCTTTACCCATACAGTGGATAACAACGACTGGCTTCAGCATCATGTCAAGGATGACTTGATCTACGTTACATTAATGGGCGGGCTTTACGTTCAGTAACGCCCAATTTTCAGTAAAGGCAACAGAAAAAAGTGGGGCATAAACAAAATCTGCAGATCTTTCTTCACAACATGCAAATTCGACTTTGTTTCGTTCTGAAATAAACGGCATGAATGAAAATTTGGAACTTTTCGATTTCAATCGAATTTATTTTGCGAATTTCCAAACAATTTACTGAATTTTCATGTATTTCGAAAATAATCATCTTATTGATTGATAGTGATTATTATTGCATTAATGATAATTTGTTGTTATTGTAATAATAATAATTATTATTATTTTGATTTGGAAAAGGATGACTTAGAGGCGGTATCAGCGATTCGTTTCAGTTGACTGGTCAATGTTGATCAGTTGCATTTGATTGGTTCGAATATAGACGCCATTGTTTCCGGATATAGTTGCGGCGGCGCAATTCATATCGACGCTAGCCTGCAGCGGCGTCGGTTACAACATTTAAAGTCTCGACGTCTCGACGTTTATATACTTGGCTTCCAGCTATCTTTTAATATACACACATACACATATATACAAAATTTTTTTTAAACAACAATCACGTCGAAAGTGGCTGATTAAAATTGTCAGCCTAAAGGGGATTTGTTGTGATTCCTCTTATTTATTTTGTGCCCTATCACAATAGTGTGGATGTTTACAAAGGTAGATCGATATAGAAATAATCAAAAAATTAGTGAGTAGAAAGTAATTTCCCTATTTTGGTCGGTTTTGGGTAGCTGTTCACCCACCCCCTTGTCAAAATTTGACAGATATCATATGGTGAACGGTAGTTTGAAAAATGACAAATTAGGGATGTCAGCAAACATCTTATCCTCTAGCACTGTATGAAATTATTAACTGGACAAACAGGAAGACACCACTTATACTATGAATAGCACCCTCTACCGTACATGGTGTATTCGGTTCAAACAATAACTGGCCGTTGCTCCAGTTGCTCAATCTCCTAGGGGAGGAATTCTAATGTTTACCACAAAACAAGATCGAGATTTCTAAAAATAAATTCGCATCATTTTGCTCAACAACTGTTGGGTGGTGGGAAATATTATCAAAGTAAGCCGCCAAATAAACTATCAATATCTATATCTTTAGCTACAAGTGCTCGGTATAAGTCCCCGATAAGCTGTAGCAATCTTTTTAAATCCTGAAGCCGCAATATTGGCGCGACTCCAATACCTGTATTCGTTTGTAATCCTTATAATGTAAAATCCTCGTCCTTTTTCTTCAATCTTCCTCGTCTTCTATAGGTACAAGTTCCATCCTTCTACACGAAATTTCAAAAGCTCAAAGACGCCGACGATTATCTAGTTCATAAGCCAGATCCATAGGGACTTTTTTTCTCTCTCAACAACAAATGATGTTTATCTTTTATAGATATAGAATTCAATTTTTTTAGAAGATAAAAAAAAACTTTATTATTGTTATATCGATTATTATCCTCGGTTATATTCCGGACGATTTTTCTATTATTGATTTGATAACTGGAGCTTTTATTTAATAAATTAATGGAATTATTATAACGGTATTGAGAAAATCCTAGGGTTTGATGATTGAGAAACAACCCTCTGAATGTTGCATTCAATAGAAATTGAATCGTTACAAATAATGTAAATACATTGGGGGTCTCTTAGTTTAGTTTTTGTATATAAGGGGCTGAATGCACCCTCTAATACTTGATTACGCAACTAATAACACGATAAACTGTAGTCCACACATACACGACATTCAACCTTTTATTATTATAAGTGTAAATATTGATATCGATATTTATATATATATATATATATATTTTTTTGGGGAGACATACTTACAATTAGCCAATTAACTATAACTTGTTATTATTATATAATAAAATATAATAAACGAATATCGTTATCAATTTCGCATATCTTATGGAGTTTTAATTAATTTCATCTAAATAAAACCATCTGGATGTTGATGTATCAAGTTACTTTCATCATTTGTTTGTGTCTAGTTAACCCCACAAAAATAGAGAAATTTGTGGAAAGTCGCCAACAAACAGGGTGGTCGATCTTAGTTTACCAAACAAAAATTGAGAATAAACTTGTTTTTTTCTATGGATAAATGAAACAAAAAATTGTGTGAATAGAACTGTAATTTTCAATAGTTACAATAGACGATTGCGGCTGTTTTATACCATAATCCATATTGGTAAAGATACATAGAAAAGCCAGTAGCTGGATCTGTATAGATCAAAGGCGGTCATCATTTAAGAGAACTGAGCGACTGTGTGTGTGTGTGTTTGCTGGAATTTCTTAGAGCTATTACAAAACACCGCCGTCTTTCATAAAGATACAGTCGGATGTGAAATTCAATTAAACAAAATATAAACAGCCGATGTTTTGTTATTGAAAACGGAAAAAATCAACAAAACCACGATGATGATGATGATGATAGTGGGAAAGACTGTCTAAAAATTCAGGTATACAAATCCGTTGCACTAATTACAAAAACGCATAGCGAGAGTGGAATCGACACCCTTCACTTCTGTTGACAGTGGACAGGTGAAACCCAAGCTTTTTATGTATAAAAGAAGACATCGACGACGGACTGTTTTTCAGGTAATTTCATACGTCGTTATAACGATATCTATTTTAAGAATCAAACACAACAGTTCTGTTAATGTCAATAAGTCGTTTGGGGAAATCAACAAGAAACCGACTGTCTCAAAACGGAAAAATCACTGAAAAAAATTTTTATATACCTATATAGTAAAACGTTTCAACTGTATTTTATAAAACAACAAGACCACCAAATGAGAAACCGGCGCGAGTTTAGATGTAGCTCAATAGCGATATTGCGATAACAACATGTCATCCATCATAGTTGTGGACGAGGACACTTCTTTAATGAAACGACAGCCGCTACGTACTCGGTCTATGTCTATATAGATAACAAGACGAATAATATTGAGTGCAACATAATTAACCTGAGTCTTGATCAAGCCAGAAGAAACGCTGTTGTTGTTGTTGTTGATGACGATGACAACAGCAAAGTTGATATTTCCATAATAACTGACAGTGAATGAAGCCGGCTTATTATCAGGAGGAAATATTTCGCTTTTTCAAATTAGAAAGAAAAATTTCTAATGGGGGGAGGGGGTATTTGAAACGAAATACCGCTAGCGCCGTTTAATTTGTTTCACAATCAATCTAAACCGAACTGATGCGTTTTCGAATGAATTCTCAGATAAATCAGTAATTTCAACAACATCGCTTCGTATGATTGTTTTGATCATAATACTAAAAAAATATGTTTCTTGATCATATTAATTGGGGATCCCACTGTATTTGTTGTTATAGAAATGTGGAAAGTTAAATTTGTAAGACATTATTTATGCATCGACAATTCAGTTTTGTCGGTACTATTTTAAAAACGATCGATCCGATCGCACAAGTGATGATTTTCAATTTCGGGCCTATTAGAGTAGGTAATAATAACGATTTAATTTTGGAAATTTCATCATGAAACCCAATATGTTTCGTGAAATTTCATTTTGAAAACAATCAATCATACGCACAACATTCACAGATCCCAATGAATCGTTATATTCAACAAAACTAAATAATTTACGGTGTGAGAATATCAACTCACTTTCCGCCACTACAACAACAATATAATGGTAGTAAGGGTAGTTTTATTTAGAATAGAAAAAAAATCGAGGACCATCATCTATTTGACAAAAGATTTTCGAAAATCGTCCATCTCCACCAAGCATATTAGGGTGAAATCGTGACTATTGAATAAACGTATGGATGAGAGATGTGAAGAAACCATCAAACAGTAGCCGGTCATTACGAACCATGAGGCAATAACGAACCTGCTAAATAAATACAATGACGAGACCGATTCAATAGCTATAGATTTGTTAGACACGTTACTTGTTGCTTTTTAGTTAAATAAAAGCAACCCGCTGGCTTTTTTAACAACTCCAAACAACAACAACAACAACAACACAGAGAAAGAAGCGTATGACTTGGATCTTTTCCCATGATGTTCACAGAAAATAAATACAAAAACTAAATAATTACTATTAGAATTATAAACTACCACTACAGCATGCTATTTTAATTAAAATCGCCTAATTTTCCAGCTATCAACATATATTAGAATTTAATTAACTTAAAATTTCTAATTATCAAGGCTTGTTAACGTTTTAGGATTGGAATTTTCGGTGATTTTAAGTTGATATTTTCTAAAAGGATGATTTTAAGTAGAGTCGTATAATATTCATAGAGAATTTTAATTTTTATTTCTTTACAACCCTATTCGAAATCTCAAAGTATTTCCAAGTATTTCCATATTTAAGAAGAGGCTTATATAGTTCGAAATCTTTTTCAAAGAATTTGAAGAAATGCGAAAGTAGCATTATTTATTCCGTAAAACTGTGTGGGGTCGTTAAAGTTTTAGATTCTGATTGCTAAATACAATAAAAAAAAACAGACAAACTAACAAACAGTCAATTGACCAAAGTTTGTAAACTTAGGTAAATTACAGGTTATTGACATATTTACTGTTCATAAATTACAATTAATGACAGCCCAAAACAGTTTTGACAAAAGGTAATTTCGGTTTAACAAGGGTTGTAGTGAACAGGCCACTAATTCCGTCATAAATAAGAACTTTTCAATAGAGTTTCAGTTGAAGTTTTGAAATCGAGAAATGGAAAGAGCTTGGTGGAAATTTGTAAAATTTCACTTCTACATGCCACAACAAAAGAGATCGCTTAGAGGAAACCAACCAGAACATACCTCCGTCTATTGCATGTGCATCGACTTCACTTTAGATAATTGGGCGCCTATTAATGGCGAATTTAACCGATTATTATCTCCGTGTAGTTGTGAAAATAATAATTACGCATTGTTTATCGATAGTTGCCTAAATTTTGGCAACCACCTCTGTTACACTAGAATCAAATTAGCCCACTCAAAATAGACGAAGTATATGTTACGAACACTAATAATACAAATCCCTGTTTACCAAACATAGCTTCTAGAACTCATGTAACACGGATTCGTGTAATACGAAACTTATCACCGTGTTATCCGAGATATACTTTATTTTGTTTTCGTCTGTTTAATTTATAATGCGTTTAGAGGGAGGTATAGCTGGGAATTTTCGAATACAATCTCCAATTAAAATACAGATTTTACTATATTCTCTCTCTTTCTCTCTCTCTCTCTCTCTCTCTCACACACACACACACACACACTATCTGTACAAATTGTAAAACATTATAAATAGTTAATCGTATTATAAAATTAAACCGCGATTCGGTATATTGTTACTGTTGTTGTCATTTATAAATTAATAATTTGCAATTTGGGAAACAAATACAACATTACAAACTTTAATTAGACAGCAAGTTAACAAAGCGACAGTACATTTGAACAATTACGAGACAAAATGGAAAAGTCATTTTATGCACGGCCTCCCATCACCGCGCCGTTATTACTGTACGAATCTAATTAAATAATAATGAAAATGTATAATTAGATAATTAATATTAACAATAACAATATGCAACGTTTTTATTAGAGTTAATTTAGAAAAAAAAACAATTCTAACGGTTCTATTAAATATTTTGCTTCGATGATAGATAAACGATGCCAATCACCTGTTCGATCGAACTATCGTTTTCTTGAATGTGCACTTATTAAAAGATCACGATCTGGAGATTTGTGATAGTTGCAACCGGAGACGGTGGACATCAAACGAAATCAGTGACTCTCATTCATTTTAACAATAGACACAAAAGTTGTTTAAACGATGACAAACTAACTGTTGCTGTACTATCAGAGATGTACACACTCTTCATCTAAATTTAATTGGCATTTGTGACTTACGAATACATACATACGAATTCTGCGATTTCTCTTCTTCTATTGAAGAGATTTGTCGAGTAGCTGAGGGTTTTTCGTCTTTTTTTTTGTTTGTAATAAAGACGTGTTGACTTTAAGTACCTGCAAACAACGAATTTGTGATTTATTACATGCAAGCGTTTTACACAATAACATCAATACGTATTGTTGTCATTTATGAAAAAAGAAAGCCGAACATCATTGAAATCTTTGTGTAAAATATTAACTATGACAAATTTACTGCTGTTGCATTCTTCTACATTATTGGCAGAGTCTTATTGAATGAGAACAGCTATGTCATGTCGGAAAATGACATGGAATTTCATACAAAAGTTGTTTGAATTGGGAATTAATTCAATTTCAAGCTGCTACAATGATAAATTTGAATAATTCGCCAAATTCAAGGAGCCAGCGTTATCTCTTACGCAGTAGCCCAACTATAATTTCGGTTACATAACAGGAATCTGTAAATAACCATCAGTGCTATTTCTGCATTATGATAACTCCAAGTGCAGTGCTATCTAGCAGACAGTTGCTTTAATGCGGGTTGTTGTTGCAGAATTCTATTTCTATAGAAGCGCGATATTTGATTTTTGACAATTTTACGATGACAAATCTATCAAACAACTACTTGTCCTCACAGATATTAATTGTGCAATGATTGCTGAATTTCTAGGTAAGTTATTGTTTGCTTCTATTCAAATGAATCGTTCATGTGAGGTGAGGAAATGATGAAAATTGAATCGTTTATTATGCAAACATGTGAAATTCCGTTATAATTCTGACATTAAAAAGAAAGAAAAAACTGAAAAGAAGTTCATTGTCCTTACTGTAACAATAACAATCTACAATAAAACAACAACAACAACAAAATCTATTAAATGGAAATCAAATAAGCAAAATTTTCATTAGTAGAAACAACATTACGATGTGTTCCAATTCTTGTTAATATCATTGACTTTGCTCTAATCAGCACATATTTTCGTTTAATTTCTCATCTTTTCACAGTTGTTGGATTATCTTGAATTTTGTTGAAAAATTTTATTCGTAGTATATCAAATGGAAAGTTGAATATTATTCAAAATGATTAAGTTGTCGCCCTTGACAGACAATCATCAATTTTTCCATTATTATTATTATTATTATTATTAGCACGGTTGTTTTATTCGAAATACATAATTTTTCTAAAACAGATCCATGGCCGATGGTAACCTTTTAAATGGGATATTGCGATATTGCACACAGATCATGTTGTTGTTGTTCATGATGATGATGATGATGATGATGATGATGAAATTAACGACAAACAATTTATCAAATACTGTGTTTTTGTTCGTTTTGTTTAATGAACACTGAACATAACGCAATATTGGAAAAGAATCTTATAGTAACAAAAATTGAAAGTGGTAATGACCTAATTGGGGGTAAAACAAAACAAAAAAACAAACTAGTCAACCATTTCTGTAACAAGTTTCGATTTCGTTAAAATACTTTCAATAATTCTTTGTGCTTTGATTATGCTAATCCGAATCGGTTTAAGTCAAAGTGTATCTTCACTGTCGTTGGCAGATATTCTAACGACCTTCACCTTTAGCGGAATTTCTGTGTTTTTCAACCAAATCATTGCTTTCAGTTTAAAAAAACACACACACACAAACAAATTAGTCGATTTGATTAATTTGGAAAAGTTTGTTGGAAATTAATTAACATTAAGTCAAAAGTCAAGTTCATTCCAATTAGATATAACGTAATTTTTAGTGTCCCATCCATCATATCGGTCTTCTTCTTTTTTTTAAAGTTGTTTGTAAACACAATTTCAACGATAATGTGAATATATTAATAATAATTTAATTGGATTGCATTTAGTTGGTTTCTATACTCATAATTAAATTGAGTTTCACTCCAAATCAGTCGTGGCGGTTCTGCAATATTCGCTTGTTTGAAAGTATATTTAAACAATTTTTGTTGTGTTTTTTGTTGTTGTTGTTGTTGTTGTTGGTTTATTCAATGATAACGGTATCAAATAATGTTTGTCATGTGTTTAATTTAGAGAAACAATACGCATAATAAAATACAGAACGTTAATAAATCTTATATTTTATTATTATTATCAACAATTGGATCAAATTTAGTGCTATTGATATTTGGAATGGATAAACCACCCTCTTATTTCTCTTATTATATTATTCACCCCAATACAATATTATAGAAAGGCACCTGCTATTGTAGCAATTTGTAAAGGGGAGCGAATTGTATTTGTACCACCATTGTGTGTAGTGACTGTTCTACTATCAGGTCAATATCGTTGTGGTTTAGTGTTTAGCATTTCCAATTTGTAATTTGGAAAAATTTGAAAATCTCCTAAGGGTATGCCAAATTGTTTTTCTTTTTAAATTAATTTTCACCTAAATTTAGCAGAACCTTCCAGTTAATTAACGAGGCGAATCTGTTTTGTCTCGATTTAATCATGATGATTGTTTCCTTAAATTTAAATTAACCGAGACCTTCACTGTTGAACTTAACTGATTTGAAAAAAAGAACAAATAACAATAATAAACAATCATTTATAATAATGACTGACAGATCTGTTTAAGATATTCATCAAATTGTGAAGGACAATGTGAATATTATAGGATCATCACTGTAATTTAGAAGGAAAAAACTACAAAATTGCCAGTTAGTTTCTATCAGATGACCTTACATTTCTACAGTTATTTGATGGTCCGGTTATTCTTCACACGCTTAAGCGTCAGTTAGTGGCGGTTTTTGCTCAAACGCATTTGATAGCCTCTCGGTTGAAATAAGACGTTTAACCGGTAATATCACCTGGCCTCACAGTTTGCTCATTTAAGGATGATTGAAAGTTCTTAATATTTTAAAATCTTAAAGTAAACGTGTAATCTCTTGCCCAGTACACCTAATCCCAGATCGGAACGCAATTTTCAGCATTCACATGTTGACAGTCCAACTCTCAGATTTTGCAACTGTGATTGTTATTTCCCAAGAGACATTCTAATTATCATCAAAAATAATGACGATATTAGCATGTGTATATTCTCTCAAAGGAATATTATTCGCTGTAACCCACTATTGAAATGTAAAAAAAAATTACTGCTCTTTTGGGATTAATAGAATGGTAATACAATTGGTCCCTGTAGACAGTAATACTTTCGGGAGACAAAAATGATATTGAAATTGCGGTTATCGAAATTGCGCTAACTTTCGAAACCGTACTGCGACCCAGTAAAAAAGCCCAAAGATACATATGTTGAGTGTTGCTACCCTAAAGCTGTCTTCATAGATGGTACCAAAAGAGGGTTCTTGTTCAGGATCCGACTTTTAGCATCATCACGTAGTAGAAAATAGTTTCCAAAATACAAACACGTAATGGATGGAAATTTTAAGGAAATGAGGAAAACACCATATCAAACAATAAATTCGTAATGTTACCTAAATAATAATAATAATAATAATAATACTGATAAGCTTTAGCTGCCAACTGATCAACAGTTCCAGTGATGGGCTAGCTTCGCGTCGCTGATCATACCCTCGAAAAAGAACCTTAGCTATGGAAGTTTTTGCCATTATTATCTAAGAAATAATTGTTTTTGATCTTTTTGCTAATCTCCCCAATTGACAAGAAATAATCGTTGTTTTTTTTTGGTTGTGAAAGATTTGAAAAGTGAAATTTCTCATTATACAAGGCACCTTTTTTATGAATTAATCTAAATTATTTGTTGTTTGTTTTTTTTTCGTCCCCTCATTTCAAATGTATTTTATTTATTTACTTCAATATACGAAATGTGCTTATAACGCAATCGTAATTAATATTTAATTCATTTAATTATTTTTGGTGAATTTCTAAATCAGTCAGACATGGTCCTTACATAAAATTTATGATATGCAGATCATTTTATTTATTACTCAATTGAAATTCTTTTTACCAAACAATGAATTAATAGGTTGAATTCTCAGATTTTAACAATATAGTTTTCTATATTCAACCAAGCTTAAATTAATCCAATTTCGTACTCTTTTCCTCTCTACCATAATTAATTGTTTTCTGATTTATGTTCCCAACTTACTATTAGATACGATAATCTACGTATTTCCGCATGTTAGAAATCTCAGATTACGCAATGAGATCGAAATATAGAAACAAACACACACAAGAAAGAAACGTAACCAATTAAGCCTTGACGGTTTAATTTCATCCTTTTTTTTGTTTGTTTAGAATAAAGTCTGTTCCTGTAAGCAGCTAGCGAATACATTGTGGTAATGACGACGATAAATAATCAAATTCTCGGTGTAGGTGACAATTAATGATGATGATGATGACTACCTCCTGAATTCCAAATCCGGCTATATTCAAAAAAGCAGAAAATTGTCTAAATGAAAATTTTTGTTCTATTTAATTATTAAACGTCGTGTTAGTCTAGACGGGATTCCTGCAACATTCCTAAATAATCGAAAAAAGGAAAGGTTGAATAACCTGCTGGATGATTCTCTTTATCCTCCAATACTTCGATATCGGAATTTTCATTACGTTAAAAAAAAAAATTGAAAATAATTTGTGATAATGGTGGCAGCCGCGCGCACACACAAGGCCTCACCTTGTATAATCTGAACCACCACCATCACAACCACTATACCACTACTATTATTCTATCTACCACCACAATAATCAAAAGTCCACAATTTTGTTGCAGGTATTAATCGTAGTCGCGGCGAGAATGTGGTGCCGGGCACAATTGATTGTGCTCCTGGCCGCTCTCTCAGCCCACGGCGACAGTGATAATAACAACAATAATAACAATAATAACAGTGGATCAACACAATTAAACGACGAATTACAAGTGGGCCGTTCAATTGATATATTCACACGTTTTGGCTATTTATCATTAAGTGTTAAAGTTGTGCCCCGTAATGATACAATCAATTTTTTATTTCGTGAACCAACAGTTGATGTATTTACTGATGTAACAAAATATATAATGAAAAATACGAAATTATCAAGACGTTCACGTCGTATATTCGATGGTGATTTTCATATGGAATTTTGTGACAACATAAATCAATTAGTACAAGCATATTTTAGAGATTTTACAATTGAACGTATCGATAGACCATGGAAAGCATTTACAGCTAGTTGGTCATTAGATACAGTTGCTAGGAATTTAGGTATAAATTCATCATTTGTATATAGAGACCATTGTTATGTATTAGTGAGATTATCAAGATATCGTGATAATGCGAAATTAACAAGAATACCAAATAATGTCAATTTGGCCGATGCTGTACAACGTGAAATTGATAAAATCCAAATTGGTGATGTTGCCACTGTTATCAAATTCATCAAAAAATATGGAACACACTATATCGACTCTTATGTTACTGGCAATTCACTATATCAGGTAAATATAACAACACACACGCACACACAGACAAAATGATAATTAGAAAGAATTACGGAGGTTTGTCGAACGGGAAAGAATTCTTGAATGATCTTCAATGTTCTATAAATATAGAATCTATGTCGATCTATTCTTAGATTACGCTTATTTTAATTGGATTAATCAACATTTTAATTAGAAACCATAAATTTCAAAGATTCATTAGTGAATTGCATTTGTGACATTTAAATAGTCGCGTATCTTCCGGATTTCTTGTGAATAATTAATGAAGAATAGCAACATTCTACTGTATTATCAATTATAAAGTTAGATTTATTAATTATTAATGTTAATTGTTTGAGAAATTACAAGTTAATGTCACGAACACACCGTCTTTTCACTTTCCTTTTCGGTGGTGTTAAAACGAAATCAATATTTCTGGTGTGTGTGTCGATTAAAAATTAGAGAAATTTTTTAATATTACAACACGCAACATCTTTTCAATCAATAATTTTGCGGTATTGTGAAAAGTCCGCAAGAATATTTCGTAAAACACACACTTTGTTGTTTCTTCTTCTTCTACCAATTCGATTATGTTTTGTTGTTATTGTTTTTCTGTACAGGTGTTTGTATTCCGTCGTCCACTCTACAAAACAATTAAAGAACGTCTACGTACCAAGGGCATCTCAAATTTGGACAAGGCTGAATTACAACAATATTTCAGTCCATGGTTTGCGGACCATTTGGGCCAAATACGTGTATCTAGTGGTAATAAAACAGTTGAACAATGGGCATCAGCAAAATTACAAATCTATTATACAATATTTAAATATCCAACATTATTAAAAGTACATGGTGATTTGAATTTATTATCAATATTAAATAATATTTTACAAAATGAAGCTGTATTAGAAATGAATATGAAAACATTAGCACCGGCATTTAAAGATCCACAAAAACGACAGTTCTTCGAAGAAATTCTAGATAATTACTTGAAATTATGGGAAAGCAATTTGTAGTTAAGTAGGGGGATAAACAACTCGCAACAACAAAAAAAAAGAACAAAACATCCTGTTTGTGATATGTTTCAAATCGTGTGATAATATCGCCCACAAATTCCTCAGAGAGGTACGGGTGGAAAATTTAAACAAACTATAATTTAATGATTAATCTTATTAGAAAGAGAGCTAAATTAATAATTTTATTGTATCAAAAAACACAAAAAAAAATTACGTTAATGATAATCTTATTGAACTTGTTGATATTTGTTGATATTGTCAGTCAAACGATCGAAATATCGACATCTGTACACCTGCTTGGAGATCTCTGTTCACTTTCTTGCCATTCACAACAAGAAGCAATGGTGTTTCTACACGAATCAAATTAAAATTATACCTCTAAAAAACAATCAACATCAATAAAGAAGCAGTTAATTAACAAACTAATTACATTGTCTTTATATACGAAATCGATTTTTGTTAGATACGGTTCTGGAATGGCAACGGAATCACCAATAATCACACCTTTACCTTCAGCTAAATTATAAACAGTAACAACAACACAAGTTCCTAATTTATCAACCAAACAAAATGTGCTGAAAATGTAAATATAATCCTTTTATATATTGTATATATAAAATAATTTTTAATAAATTTTTTACATACAATGGTACTGTATCTTCATTTTGTACCGAACATACAACTTTACCTAAAATTACCGTTTCATCGTTTAAACCAATTTTTAAATCATTCAAATTCGTTTCAATCAATTTAACAGTGTGTTTATTCGTACTTGTATAACTACCACCAGAATATGGACCCAATTGATTTGAATTAATCGATTGTATGATTTGTTGTAAACGTTTCAATTTCATTTTGCCACTTGTTTTCACTAATTCTTGTATATCGTTTAGATATTTGACTAAATTTTGTTCTTTCAATTTCGGCGTTTCCCATGTTGGATCGTATAATATCGCTTTGTTGAAGCTATTTAAAGCTAATTCGAATTCTTCTTCGTATTTCAGTGTCTACAATTATCCGTTTTAATACTGTTTTAATTAAATTAATTACACTTACAATTCCTTTATTGAAGTGCAAATCTGGTGTACTTTTTGCTACAATATCTTTCTCCTAAAAGTTTTCGATTAAAATCTGTTTTGATAATGATTTATTTTCAACTTACAGCTTGTGTATAGGCACTTAAGCAGTGTTTTAGCGTTTTTGGATTTTGTTGTATACCAAAGAACGATGATAAATGTGCATTACCTAAAATATACCACGACATACCATCTTGTGGATCTAAATTGACGGCTTCCTTTGCATATTCTAATCCTTTCTCAATATTATCAATTAGATCTTTGCGATTTTGCGTTGCTTCTTGCCGCGACAATATCGACAATTTCCTTAACGATATTTTATTTCTTCTCTAGAAAAATTCTATAAAAATTAACAAAATCTCTGTTGAATTTCATTATCGAATCGAAAATCAATTACTTCTTTAAGTGCGCGTTCAAAACAATTCATTGCTTTTTTAATATCATCATTCTTCCAAAAACATTCACCTAATTCATTCCATGCTTCTAATATTTTCGGATCTAATTTCACTGATTTCGATAATAACAATTCAGCATCATTATTATATTTATGTGAGACATTTAATAAACGTCCTTTTAAAAAATAATATTGTTCACGATTGATATTTAATGCGGCATTTTCGTGTTTTTCAAAAATATCTACAGTCTTTTTCAATTCCCTTTCAATATCATCATTTTTTTGTATTGCATCTTCGATTTTATGATTTTCAAAATAATGATCACGATAATAATATAATTTGTCAACATTATCCTGCAAAATAGAGTTATGCAATTATTGGACCACTCCTAGATGCTACGTTGATTAGCAATATTGGTTTATTGGGAAATAGCAAGCAAAATAAAGACGAAAAAAAAACTGATGTAGGTGGAGGAGAAGATAGACACCTGGAATTTGAGTCGAAAAAATTGTACACTTACTGTAAGGAAATCAATTAAATTGCCGTGAGACTTTTCACATATCTCACAAGAATTCTCAATTTGATTTGAATCACCCATTGTTTTTATTTCAATTATTTAAACGAGAAAAAAAATACAACCACTACTGTCGGCTTCACATGTCACCTTCGTTTTTTTTAAATTAAGGTTATGTTGTTTTATTGCAGCATTTATCAAATTGAGTCCAAAAGTCACTACTAGATGACGCTACAATTGAGGAAGTTAATTACTTATCTACAATATACAAAGTCAAAAATCCAAAAAATTTTGTAATAAAAATTGAAGCTCTTGAGATTATGAAATCAATTTGTTAATTACTACAAAGTAATTTCAAATCAATAATTAAATAGATGTACCACAATCATAAGCAGTTGGAATATAATGTACTAGATGTCGCTAGCTTAATGCAGCAGACGGTTGTCATCTATAAGCGTTTTAGATGTCTAAAGTTAGCTCCGATGCGACGTTGCCAGTTTGAAGTCGTAACGGCTTACGCTCATTAAAATATTCAATAGCACTTAGTGGTGGATTTGCGTGAGAAGACGTATGTGGAGTTTCTATTTGTATATATTCGATGTGCTCGAGGGATTGTCCTATAGAAGTAATTGTATGATGAGAAAGTGCACTTAGAGTTGACGTGTAGAAAAATAAGCGTGCTATATATGGAAAGGAAAGCAATGCCGGATGAGGCTCAATATAACTGAAAATCAGACAAAATCTTGAACGATTTACTTCGCTACGGTGTGAATAATCCACCGGATTCTGAAAGGAATTGTCCGTCATATTTTGCCGGTGCTATAGCTAGGCAGGTGCAACCGCACTGGGCCCAGACCTGAGAGAGCCACTTAGTGTGCCTACGAGATAAGTTGTTTCATCCGTAATTTTGTCGCAAGTATTACAGGGAGTCCCAAATTTAATATCTAGCACAAAGCACTTCATAGGCTAGTTAGGGCACTGCATTTGGCGTTGGTCTACCGGATTCTCAATAGGAATACCTTGGTTCATCATTAAACGAAAATGATTTGGAAGCCAAACAATGGGGACGCCGCGCTAATACTGTTTGGGGCCTACCCATCAATCATAAGCAGCCGACATTGAAGAACATTCTCATTTTATTTGCTGAACTGTAATGATGAGGGAACCCATCAATTGAACGGAGTGTTCATAAATTCCATAAAGTGGCAATATTGTAAAAATACTGTAATTTTAGAGAATAATGTGGCAATAGTGCATTTGATGCGCTACATCTAGTTGAAGCGAATTTAATCCGAATTGGATCCGAACCAAATCTATTTGCAGAGAAAGTTGAAAAGATTGATATGGCGCAGTCGCATTCGATTTTGTGTCTCCCAAGTCGTACTGCATTGTTTGAAGATCTTTCGATAAGTTGTTTTGGCTGTGTGTTATCTCTATTTTAAACGAACAATAACAATAGAAATTTCGTGTGACATAAAAGACGTAGATTTTATTGGACAATAACAATAGAAAACGTTCTAAATGTTATTATAGTGTTGGAATATATTAATTAAAATTAGACACTTTTTTGTGATTTCATTTTTCTACTATTCTATTTTTCCTGTGACTGTGTGTGTGTGTGTATATATATATATGTGCATCTGTGTTTAGTAGGCTAGGTGTCCGTGGCCTGGCCCCAGCCCCAACTCCGCCATGAAGAGCTAGAAGGCACTTATTAGAACGAAATCTAACATTAAAAGTACACACCTAGAAATACAAATATTCAGCAGAAAGAAAAAGAAAAGAAAAACCAGAACACTAGAATCAGTCAACATGAAATAAAAGAACCACTCTCGTCGATACCCCATTTTATATATTAGTTTGTTGTTAGTCTACCTGTTTTTGGTGTGTGATTGTCTCGCAATTTTAATTGATTTTAACGAAATCCCCGATTGATTCAATAGGAAATAGTGGAAATCCACAACGATGTCAACCAGACATATCCCTGCAGATAAGGTAAGGTGAAATTTCAACCGCACCCCTATAACAACATTATTTTCTCTATTGTTGCACTAATCTAATAAGGTAGACATGAAGACCAAAAATAAAATAAAGAAACAATAGTCCAGGTAGATTGATGATTAATTTTGCTTTCGCGCCCGGGTAACCAAAGCTTTCACAAAAATTACCTAAAAAAAATCTATCGATTAGAAAGTTAATTTTTTCGTCAATCAAACAAACAAACACCACCCTCCTCACTACATTTGCGACATTTCGAAAATATCAACAAATACGAAATCTTGACCTTTCCAATCTATTGTTCCAACGAATTTCGCCCTTTGCTGTAATTACAAAAAACAAAACAAAACAATTGCTTGACGATTTAGTTTTTTTTTTAAATATTTCGTTATTCGTGTCCTAATTACAGGTATTTACATTTGTTGATAAACGGTTTCGTCTCTGGGAAATTGGCAATGATTGATCCCCCACATCAAAATCAAACCGAAATGTCTATTTTTAACTGTATGGTGGTTAAACAGGTGCTGTATTTCTTTTTTACGATATTTTTATTGAAACGAAATTTTTTAGAAAATTATAACGGAAACAGATGCAAATCTTGTTTCGTAATTGAAACGGAAATTGTAAGAGTTTTTTCAGTTTCATTTCAATAATTGCAGAAATGACGTTAGACGCTGAAGTTTTATAAATTTTTAAAAAATAAAGCAGAAAACGTGCCGAACTTGTCACCACAATTATTTTGAATAATTCAACAATTATATCTTTATTTTCGGTATTAGCGTTATGAAATCACTTAAAATTATTACAAATAATTAATTATATTTTTTCTTCTTAAATGTTTATTTATTATTTTAATTACATGCAGAATTGTTAAATTATCCATTTATTTATTTATTATAAAACAAAATATTCTTGGAATTTGTTTTGTTTTTTTATTTTGTTGTAAATTATGTTATTTCAGTAATAATTTCTTTTAATTAGACGATAGTGTCATCTACTAGTTGACCCGCTTTATTATTAGAACAAACAAAAAAGAGTGTTTTTATTATTATCATCATCATCATCATTATTATTATTATTATAATTGTTATTAAATGCGACAATTAATTGGAATGATTAAGAAATGTCTCTTTTATCTCGTCTTTATTTTGTTGTTGTTGTACATTTTCTTTTTTGCGTTATATTAAATTGAAACAAAGGAAATAATAATAACAAAAGAATGAGATTGTTGAAGAGGAATTGCGCCTTTATAACTCTTTTGTATGTAACGCTTGTCTTTTGCAATAAAAGAAAATATAGTAAAACTTGTATAATTAAAGAACTGTTATTATATCGAACTGGTATAACTGTTGTTTTAATACAGTCCCGGTTAACTAACAATCCGTTGAAAACACATTATTTATTATCGATTAAAATGATTTAAAATAAAAAAAAATCATAAATATAAATATGAACAATTTATATCAAAGATCACAATTAAATCGTTTTTACTTAACTAATAGAGGACAATTATTTTATCTTGTTCTCTTTCAAGTATTCCATTAAGTACGATTGTTCATATTAATTATTATTGTTTTTAATATAATCAATCAGGATTGTTAATATCTAATATTATTTGATAAATGTAATAAAACACAATTAAGTCAAGTATGATTATTAATTATAATCTGATATTTTAGAATAATTAACATTTTAATGGATTCGATAATAATTGATAGTTTATAGTTGTTTGAAATCATAATCCTTTATGTTTCCTTCTAATTTTCATGTATAGTATTTCAAATTTTTTAGTGCTTCGCATCGATTTGTAAATCTTCTGCTTATTCCATCAATCCATTGCAGGATTTATGTTGAAATCTAACGAAATACAAAAGGGGTTTTAGTGCTTATACTAATAGAATTCCTATAGATTTACAATTTCAGTTGGTTCATTAGAGATTTTGAAGGACTATAGAGGTACGTGTGGCTTGACGATTGTACTACCTTAGCAGGTGTGTCAAGGTTTCACACCGTTAAATTATATTAGTTTGAATGAATCAACATCTAGCTGTTGTTTGATGGGCTTCAATAATGCATCAATCTTTGAATAGACACAATGGAATGTTTCTAAGAAAAACATTTTTGTATATACCTGTACGTTTCATCCCCATTTATTAAAAAGTCCATCGTTGTAGAGGATTCTTAGAAATGTTTAATAATAGATTCTTTCTAAAAGGAAGTACAAAAAATAACTTTCTAACTTTTGGTTAAAAAGAGCTAAGCGAAACAATGTGTTTATAGAATAGAAGAATAATATTTGACCGTTGACGCGTAATACATTCATGGGGCCCCAAGGCGAATTTGAATTGTGGGGGCCCCATGTAAAGTGTTGAATCCGATGGGAATATTCTCAGTTAGGTTTGGATTTGCACAATACCATTAAATCCGGTCCTGACTAATGATATTGACACAATTCAAGGGCAGTATTGTAATGATTAATGGGCAATTTTCGAACCAAATATTGTTTTGTTTTTTGGACTATTCTAACTTTAATTAATAGTGTTTTTGTGTTAGAAAAAGTAATTTCTTGATGAAATATTCACGATTTGCGATGTGTCATTTGATTTTCATATTAATCGATATAATCAAATACGGTATTCAAGTTCATTATTTATATTGACAATTACGTAATAAACAAAGCTTCATTATAGGTGATAATTCGCTTTTATATTTCCTCTTATCTATTCATGCGATATTTAAAGATTTACAAATGTTAATTAAAATATACACAACGAGATTTTCGAAGAACTATCCATCAGCCTTTAATAATAAATAAAATAAAACAGAGCTACAACAACAACAACAAAAAAAGAAGGGTCCAATATACGAACAATGCTGTTGTACGCTTTGTAAATGTATATACAATCTCTATTTTAGACTTCTAAAAGAAATTTCCTTCTCAATTTATCGAATTGCTTTAAGGTAACTATTAGTTATGTGGGCAGATTATCTATTTTGAAAGATTTATGGTTAGTCAGTTATTTTTTTATTCTTAATTATCGGTAGTGGTTTCGTTTCTATATTAGGTGTGATCTTTGTTGTTTGTCGGGAGAAATATGATTTTTTTTTATTGAAATCTGTACGGAGTTTTCAGTAAAAGATATGGTTTTTGTGTAGGTAAATCTAATTAGATAATAACGGTTAAATATTTACAATTAACAAGGATTTGTATTTAGTAGGAAACGAATCGAATTAACAACAAAATTACAATGTTTGTTCGTTTAATTAACAATGAAATATTTCACATAGATTGGTTGGTTAATGAAAACATACGTAAATACAATGTTGATAAAAAGGACAACAACAAAAATAACAATATGATACAGTAAAACTCCTGTCTTCTCATTTGTACGGATCCGTTACGAATCTTTCATGACACTGAAGTGCACCAAAACAATCCGGAATTGCCCTGAAACCCGCTCTTTACCACTGCAATACAGGCACACCCTTTTGACTGTCCAGAAGGTCTTCTATACCATGACAAATACTTTTATTACACTCGTCAACTGGCAAACTTCGTAAAAGATCGGAGTTGTACCGTACTAATATTTTGTAAAAGTCAAAAACAATTAAATACGAGTTGACATTGAGTAAATTCTATTCTATTCGATCTAATTTTACAGTTGAAATTAACAATAGAATGTAATTGTTTAGGTAAAAATCAAATATGTATCAATTCATTTTAATATTAACAAATTAATAAATTTTCTATTGGGAAAATATAAAATTTTAGTTATAAATAAGTGAAATTTATTTACATTCAACAAAATTTATAACAATTTTAATTTTTCTGTTTGCATTGTGTTCAAGTCAAATTAACAAATAGCTTTTGATAAAATTCAAAATATATATTTTTTCATTACATTGTGGTTTAGATGGATTTAAAATCTTGAGCAAAATAATCTACAGATTGTCCCGTTAGAGCGCACAGTTTTACACAATCCCATGATAAAGTCACTATGACACAACAATAACCATAAATAGAATAGTTTAGGGGTGTATTGTTGAGTGGACACGTGGTATATCCGTAATTTATTTCTTTGACATCACTCAAATTAAAATAACTTTGATCGTTCCAATTAGTCGCCAATCCAAGAGTGTTTTACTATCTATGTAAATCATCAATTAATCAAAGATTACATTCAACTAAACATCTAGTTGTATGGTTGTTAATTAGAACTGGCTAATTAGTTGAGTGTCTATTTGGAAACTGTAATTAGAGAGAGAAAAATAAAGTCAGTATTTAATATATTTCTAATTTAATAATTGCGTGATTAATTTAATTAATCTAAAAAAATATATATCCAATAAATAATTCATTTCCTTGTTGAATTAAATAAACGAAACACGTAGTTATACAGCATACCTTTTATGTAAAAGCTTGTCTAACTACAATGTAATTAGTAATTAACATTTAATTGTGGTAAAATGTCACAGTTAACACCAGTTTTATAAGTTTATTGACGTTTGCATTACAAGAATTTCGATTATTCTTTATTAAACACGAAATAATCGTTCGAAAAATTGTGGAAAATATATTAAAAAAATCTACCAAATTCATTGAGTTTATTAGATGACAAATATTTATGTATAGTGAATGGTTCTTGATTTGGCCGACTTGACTCACTAACAAATTTTTAGTTAGCATCAAGTGATTGGTAGGTGATTGTGTACTTGTGGTTTGGGGTATATATTGTTGTTCATACAAGCTATTGTTGTGTTGTTCGTTCTTAAGTCAAGTCATTGTGGCTTGACTATAAAATCTCGCAATAGTTTTTGTCCCTTTATATGGTTAGAAATGTTTCTTATTTTATTTTATTAAATTAAATTATAAAAAGGATAATGGTTTTTCAACTTTTTCCGATTGTGAAAGTGTTTCTAATGAGTTGTTTCAAAAAATAAAATGAAAACTCGTGATTAGCTTTAAGCTATATTTAGATACAACAAAAACAACAATGAATAATCCTTTCTATTCTATTTTTCGTTTGATATTCACATACATTTGATAAATCAAAAAACATTAGTTCTTTTTCTGTTATAACTATGGTAAATACAAATAAACCAAACAACAATGCAGAAAATAAAGTTGTATTGGTGTTTTTTTTTAAATGTAGTAAACTGTTTATAACACTTCCTGTGGATTTTAGAGCGAATTTCATAACATTTTTATGTTGGTAGCAATAAATACATGAGTACAAAATGTTTTAAAATGATGATGAAATTGTACTTAACCAAACGTTCACGTTTTATTTTAATTAAATGTGTTAAATAAATGAAAATTTTAGTGGAAAAAATAAATAAAGAATGAATAATATCACCATTATGTTTATTGAAGGAACCTGGTGAAGAAAGCGCCAAACTTACAACTTTCTCTTTAATGGTTTTTAAAGAGAAATACAATTACAAATAATGTTTCACTATCTACAACACACAATCACGATTATCTTTTTATTTAATTGGGAATTGCGTTATGTTTGTTGAAATAGCTTCGATCTGTTCCAGTTTGGTCAACACGACTTTGATTTTTTAAATAATCACCCAATCAAGTAACAATCAATCAGTTGATCGATTCATTTATATCAAGTTTTGAAGTCGAGTTGGCCGAGCTCAAATAGACGAAAGTACTGCGATGTTTCAGAGTCAAGTCAGCCATAATAATAATAATAATAATAATAATAATAATGACGATGATGATGATGATGATAAGAAGGTGGAAATTGCGAGAATTAACAATTTAACTCGTACGTATTTTTTGGAAATCTATGTCTATTAACTTGTAATTAAGTTCCTCTAAAGACGCGCCTTTCATCAACTTTAATAATAAACTCTCACTCTCTTTCTTTCTATGGGCCGACATGTTCGTTATCTTCTACACCGTCACTCAACTATCTAATAGAGAACAAAAGGCTTGCTTGAATTGAATTGTTTCATATTTCTTTTTTCTATTGGAGTTTCAGTCGATTTTGTTTGTTGTTCGAGAGAAAGAATGAAATTATTTAATTTATTTATAAAAGAGTTTCTAAAATAAGAACGGAAAACTATGTGACGTAAGTTTTCTTTTTATAATTGATTAAGTTGATTGTCCACAGTAAGTAACTCTTCAATTATAACAATTTCCACCAACAATAATAACAAACGTTACAACAATAATTGATTCATCCGCTTGGAGAAAGTAAAAATTGTAAACACCTACAATTTATTGTACCGCTAATATTTTTCGGTTGTTGTGTTTTTTTTGCAGACATTTGTGTGTAACAACCTACTTTTTAATTTTTGAAACCGTGTCAAAAATAGTGTTGATTTTCTAACAAACAATAGTGGGCATTTGTTTTGTTTTTGTGTAAAAATCGATCGTTCTATTTAAAAATTATCAAATCTAGCGTCATTTGTGTATGTAAACTAGAACGTTTCATTGGCATATTAATTAAAATCCTTTACTTCTAGTCATTTATATGTTTCTTATAGTAAAACCAAAAACTTTCTATGATCTACTTTGGTTTTTTGGTCGCTTTTTCCCCATGCTAAACAACAGAGTTTACGCAACACTATATAACGCCAATCTAATTGCACATGAGTAGTGTTAAACAAATGGCCGCCATCACTTTAATGTGAGGTTATGATGAATGAGTAATTTACAACTGTTTGAAATCATGTTTTATTTTCTTTAATTATTATCAATTGTGAAATTCTTTTGTTTCGAGTTTAATTCGACAATTCTATTGTTGAATGTTGTTCTTTCGTTAGAAATTGATACGTGTCCTGTCTAAAATTACTTTTAAAAAAAATGACGCTTGGCCAGTTTTAGAATTTTATCGTACCTATATTGTTTGTTGGAGACTTTGTAGAGTATCAGTGACCTCATCCCGATTTGTTACAGGTTCAACTTTCTAAGGTCTCTCACTTCGAAAGAATGCCCGTTCGGAGTCTGTATCAAAGATGTTGTTATTTAGTACAGTACCCACCATAAAATATATATATATATATATATATATATATATATATATATATATATCACACAAATATAATAATAATAACACTGTTGGAAAAAATCCAATACGAAAATATTAAAATTTTGTTGTATCATGGTCGCAATTCGTTTTTTATTCCCCTCTGTTTGAATTTCTAATAATTTTTTATAAAATTTTCATAATCCAACCGGATCTATTTATTATCACTTGCGACAATATTCGTTTTGTCAGTTGATCGTAAAATTAAATTTGTATAAAGTTTGGTATTTGTGTGCGATTAAAAGAAAAAAACAACATAAAAACGGAAATATTCTCTCGTAATACCTTGAATTAATAAATTAGCTGATGTGTTGTTTCCGTTTTTACCTCTCTTGGGAAATAGAGGCACCCATCAAATAGATGAATCTAATCGATAAAACACAAGGAACTCTTGTAATAATAATCATGGAAACGAAACGAACTTGGCTAATAATATTATAGTTTGTCGATCGAAATAACAGATTCTCTTTGAAATTTTGTTGAGCAATAAGGATATAATATTAATAAGTGATTCATACTGTATGTATACAAATTTAAAGCCCGGTTCATCTTCTCTACCTATATAAATCTCCACTTACGTAAGATCGGAGTTGTCTAAACGGAGTCTAGTGTTTCTGGAGCATAAGACTCATTTTTAACTCGTACTCGACTCTCCCTTATTAAAAAGAGTGCAAGCAACTTAAGGCCGGTTTAAGGCAAATGTCCAATCATCAGTTGAGATTTGGGAAAAGTATACATAGAGAAATTACAGTTTGGATTATTTTTTGAAGATTTGAATAATTGATACTTTTCGAGTGTAGTATAGTGGCACTAAGGCAAAAATAAGGACTCGTTCTTTACTCTAGTTACTACGTAAGTATTATATGCGCGATATAGTTGCGCAAAAAACAACGGTGATAGATTAGTCGGTATATAAGTCTGTTATCTTTCGACAGACTATAAACCAGTGGCCGATTATCTAACGTACTGGCGGTGGATTTGGCCGCCTCGGACCCCTCAATCCAATATTTTCTTGAACATATCTTATCCGATGATGCTCATTCATTCAAATGGTGGGGCTACAAAAATGTTGTAACGACTCATTCCTCCTGCTGCTACATTTTGTGTTGTCCATTACTTTAAAACTACTTGATCGATAATCGATTAAGAGAATCTCTATGTTCATAAATTTAAATGGTTTCGTACAGACAGTTATACATGCGCATACTTTCTTTCAATTTGAAAGGAAGTAATAAAATAATGCTCTAGATTAAGCAATACTATTACTGCGGTACTTATTATACGCTAGTCAAATAAGGGTCATAATTTCTTATCAGTTAGATGCCAGGGAATATTTGTTATTAAATGATTTAAGATAGAATTTTCTTTTGCATTAACTACCAAAATTATTGACAACGAAAAGAGAAGAGCTATTCGTTTCAATATTGATTAACAAGGTCGAAAATTACGTAACAAAGTGACACACACACTGTTAGCAGATCAAAAATCTTGACAAATTCAAGGTTTTTTGTTTTTTTCTTCTGTAATACAATTTGGCAAATGGCCCAAAAAAAAACACAAACAAATCCACGAAAACAACAACAATTTGATTTTTCTGTACATTTAGCAATCTGTTAATTAAACAAATTTTTGTTTTTTCTATATTTATTACTATAGTTGTTTGTTATTTAATTGAATTTCAAAACACACCAATTTGAAATTGAAATTTCGGAAACATTGTGTTGAGCCATTTTCTGATGACAATTTCAAAACATTGTATTCAAAACGAATTAAACACGTTGTTACATTCATTGTAAACTAAATTACAATATTACAAACTTTTTATGTTGTACGTGATCAGAAAAATCGATGTTTCTTCTTCTCTTTCAATTGAATCAAGCTTAAAAATAATTAGATACACCGGATGGTTTTTCTTCTTTCTTTCTTTTATCATTTTCAATATTTCGATCTAAAGTTCAACGAATATTAGACAATTTTCAATAAATTGTTGATATTGTTGATTGTTTCTTCTTCTTTAATTCACACCAATATGTTGTATTATTTACATTTGTTGCTATCGTAATTTACAAGTGTTTTAAAGTAAATATTTATACTTCAATGTCGATGATCGAAGGTGATTTGTTTGGAAATAATCTAACCTTCACCTTGTTAACAACAGCCAATCTTTTGTTAAACAAAAATCTCACCAAATACCCTCTATCAACCCCCTTGACATTTGTTTTATATGTGTATAGATAAATATAAATTTACCTACAATCTGGCTTTGACATAATCTAAATGTAATCTTGTCCGGAACTAATTACTTTGGTTGGTGGCTCTCCTCTTGTTAGTATTCATAGAAAAACCAACACCTGACAGAGGATCAACTAATATTTCACTTCTATTTATTAACGGAATATTTTTAATAACACAAATAAGTAAAAACCCAATCGAGGATCTGATAGAAAAGGACTTCATTTGAAAATTTCAACCCTTTATAAACTATTAATCCTGTAATTTTATCCAAAAAAAAACAAAAAAAATGGGAAATTAGTATGGGAAACGTGTTATACAATAGTTGGTGAACAATTTATAAAAAGATTATAAGTTCGATAAAGATGTGTTGGCAACATTTCAAAGACTTGACTTTTCGTTGAAGGTTCCTTTTTATTGTAGAAACTAATAGATGGTGAAATTTAAGCGAATCGATCGATTTTTCATTTATACCCCGTTGATTTTTGGCTGGCACACTTGACTGTAACACACAATGAACGATTTGAAAGACTGTGGATAATTTCATCCTGTTCACGGTGTTCATCTTGAAGAATTATGTGCGACATTTGTCGTTTTAGTCACCCCGCCATTACCACGTTGTTATTCTTCTTTTTTCCCCTTCGTCTTGTTCGCCACTTTATAGCTCTAAATAGAATTTGTTGTACGTGAAAGGGTGTGTTGTAAAATATTCGAACCAGATGTGTGACTATTACGGGCGCTTTTTTTCTTTGTATTTTGTCTGAAGATGTTTTTGTAAAACAACTATGATAAAGAATTGAATTTTCTTTTCACCATACCTGAATTTCTATTAGCAAAGTGGCACTTTTCAAACTTGTCACGGTTCTGCAATTGTAATTATTACCACCCTTTCATTAATTATCGTCGTTTGTCTGCACGTTCACCATCTTTCATGTAGACTTTAAATTATAGTTGCGGCATTATTTTTCTAGTTGATTGTTTAATGATAAAACAATTGTTGTTTTCATATATGTGTGTGTTAACTCAAAAGCTCATCATCAATAATGAAGAATAAAACGGTATTTCTTTACTGGCTTACATCATCATGAAGTTGATTCAACTTGAAACGTGATTGGTAATCGAGGGGGTAGGATATTTTATAAATTGCTCAGTTTCATTATATTGAATTAGACGAGTAGACGTGAAAACCAAATAAAAATACAGAAATCAAATTATTGTACATTTAGTAAGTTTTCAATTATTTACGCGGAAATAGAAGAACCGACAAAAACACACAAACTTTACCTTGTTGGTTTTTTCTCCGTTTTTTTTCCTTCATCTTCTGTTCACTAAATCATTGAATGAAGAAACTGGAAGGATTTCAGTGACGTGAAAGAAATGCTTGATTTGTTTTCATCGTATTTTTCAATACCTGCTGTTCAGAAAGTTTTCATTATTCCATTGAAGTCTTATATATTTTTTTAGTAAGTTATAATTGTGATGAAGGCTACAATTGATTTGAATTTGGAGATTTATTTGAAGAAACCATCCCACCTTTATGTGACAGCTTACGGAAATAATTTACTATGAATTTTGATTAGGGTGAAATCGAATATACACAATGAATTTGATCATTAATGAAAATAAATGAATGTTTATATAGATACATGATCAAAGTGTTTATTAATTTAAAAAGAAACGACAATCGGTTGTTGTAATAATGAAAGTGTCGAGACTTTAAACGAAGCAGAAGAAGGAGAATAGGAAGAGGTATGTGACACAAGGAGCCCAGTTCTGGGTCAGAGGGGTGGTGGCCCCACAACAGTATTTTAGTAATGCTGGTGGTGGTGGTGCTGGTGGCGGCGATGGCGGCAGTAGTAGTGGTGGATCGATAACAGGCAAAACGCATTGCATTTATCGAGTAAAGTTTATACCCCCACGAGGATAGTGATGTTGTGTTGACTAAGAAACGAAAGAATTCCGGCACATTTTAACAAATTCTAGAAAATCAATTATTTGGATAATTAAAACAAATTGTTCTTGTTTATTCATTCCTAACTGACTCTATTCGAAAGGGAAATGACGTGTGATTGATAAAAACCCACGGCATTAAGTTAACGTTACTTGTCTTCTGTTAAGGATTTTCTCGTAAATTTGGCGGAATCGAACACTAATCCTCGTATGATTCATATATTCGTCGCCTATTTTGTTTAGACATTATTTTACGGACAACGATCTACTCTCGTCCTCCCGCACACTCTCCTCCATCTTTGTGCCTTTTAAAATGTCATTGACAGAAATTCGTGCATTTAAATTTAATGACTCATTCATTGGTGTGGGTGACCCTTCTCAAACTTTTAAAAAGAATTTTCCTCAATACTTGTCAACTTGATCTATTTTCGATTAAATTGTCCTATGCTCAATTTATTCCTTGTTTCTTTTATATATATAAAAAAATATATGTTAACTCTTCTTTTTTTTAACATCCTTCAACACTCACACAATTATCAATAAATTGTGCAAATCGATATTTGTGATTTCAACCGTTGTTATATCCAATTTATAATCAACATTTCCTCCCTTATATCATACGATGGATTATCCCCTGATAAAGGGGAATGTGTAGAAGGATTGGTTGTGTTTTAGTGTCGTTTCAGATTAGCTAAATATTGATTGAATTGTAAACCGTATTATTTATGATTATCATTTGGGCAAATTGAATTCAATTAGAGTTTTCGTCGGAGATTTATATGTAATTTAAAGGAGATTTTTTGAAAATTTTTGACCTGATTTTCCTCTTCAACTGTTTGTTGGCACTCTGAAAATATAACAAGTTTAATTTTAGATCTAGTACATCATGTTGTATCATTTTTGGTTTGTTTTGTTGGTTTTTTTTTTGGTTTGTTTTGTTTTTCATCTCACCACCCTTTCTACATCTAATTTTGATAACTGAGATGAACAGATGTTGAGGCGTATTTTCAGTTGAATCACTCTCTATTAAGAGATAGAAAAACAGCTTTTATAAACTGCCAAAATACAAAAAAAAATGTATATAAATATAGAACACAGACTTACAAAACGAAAATATCGATAGAGTAGTGGTTGTCGTGTGTTGACGACAATGTTGTAATCTCAGCAAATCTAATTTTTATTATCGAATCGATAAATTCAAACGATTTGTGTATTAGTAGGTGTAAAGTAGTTGGTCATCTGTCGATTTTCCATAAATTTCCAATTATCTGGCGGATTTCGAAAGATTACAATTGTATTTGTGGGCAATTCACAAGATGTGAAGAAAGCCCATTCGAGACTCTTTATCTTCAATGCTTGTTTTCATTTTATTATTTAACTTAATAACACAACACAAAAGCTCCTATTTATTGATTAAATAATAAGAAAATTTTGGGGAGATCTTGAATACTTAACTTCCATGATTTATGTACGTTAGGTAGTTGGAATTAATCAAACCTCTACCTAAATTATTTCCGTTATAATTAAAGATACATACATATAATGATTGTTTATATGTATATACAGGTATGACAAATTCAAATGATGAAGGTGTAAATTTATAAATATAGGAAGGATTGTATTAAAGACTTGACCTAACGGGTTATATCACGCCCACATTCTTCTATCTTCACATATGAAAACTGTGGGAAGATATTAACTATCCTGTCTTTGTAAATGAATTGTATTTTTTTTGCCTCGTTCTTTTATCTTTACACCCACCATTAAAGGGGTGTAATTGAAGACGGGAAAACCAAGAGATATCTAACAATAATGTGTGTTTTTCGTATTTGGTCTGTTGTTAATTCCATCCCATTTTAATGTTCCAGATAAATCTCAGGCTTATTCTCGTCAGTGGCAAAACAAAAGAGTTCGTCTTTAGTCCGAGTGATTCTGCTGGTGATATTGCACAACATGTCTTCGACAATTGGCCAGAAGGTAAATGGATGGTTTTGTTATTTCTGTTTAATTGAAACAAAAATACATTTGAAACCTTCTAAATGTTTAAATACTTGAAACCTATCAAATTTTACAATATATATCTATCTATCTATTATATATTTTATTATTGTTATAGATTGGTGTCAAGAAGCAGTATCAAAAGCTGAAATTCTTCGACTCATCTACCAAGGTCGTTTCCTGCATAGTAATGTAACATTGGGCGCTTTAGGTTTACCATTTGGTAAAACGACAGTAATGCATTTGGTACCAAGAGAAAATCTACCTGAACCTAATTCGCAAGGTTTTATTGATTCATTTGAATTCAAATTAGAATCGTATAATAAATATTGTTTTGTTTTTTTTTGCGTAGATCAACGACAAAAGAGCAAAGGTGGTAATAGCAGTTGTTGTTCAGCTTCTTGTTGCATTCTATAGATAAGGCAGAAGGGGAATTATTGAAAATTCAAATATTTTATCATATCGATGATGATGTTGATGACGATAATAATGATGGTGATGATGATGATGGTGTTGGACGTGCAAGGAACTGTGTTATCAATACATAATGTTGTGATATCAGTGTAAATTTTAATACTCATGTGCCAGACTAGTGTGTGTAATTGTTTTATTATCAAAAAAAAACAACAACAACAACAAAAGAAGATAGTTTAGAAAGAGAGATACATCTCATTCATCTGTTAGCATATTTATCTTAAATAATTCATTGTGTTTTTTTTGTTTCCACATATTATTCGTGATTTTAACATTTCTTTAAGTTCATTGATTTTTTTGATTAAAATCCTGTGTAACTTTTGTAAACAATCTTAATTTTTATTGTATTTGAAACTGTTTTCGTTTTGTTCTTGTTTTTTTTTACATAAATTGAAATATTTATAAAACTGTAAATGTATTTATTTCTTATTTACATCTTCTGCGTTTCAGGAATCCTATTATTTTGTGTATTATTATAGGTTTTTTTATATATAATCTATATAGAGTAGAGAATAAAAACTGTATGTGTTTTATTGCATATTCGAATCAAAGTATTACTTAAGTAGATATATATTTCTAGTTACTTAATGTAACTATTTAAGTAACAAACAAGGAACATGTACATTTGAACAAAAACGAGTAGAATTTGAGGAATCCTTAAGCCCAATTTATCCCTCCATGTGTTCTCAATTGTTTGTTATGTAATTTATTTTAAACAAATTCCAATTTTTCTTTATTATTATTATTATTATTATTATTGTTTATCATAAGCAATTTGAAATAAAATAATTATATAGAATTACAGGGTGGTCCAAAATTTTTAACATTTATTGTAGATGTTTATAAGAAATGAAATCAAACTTTTATCTATATGTTACAAGTACAAATTAAACCCTGATGTTTGAGTCTCTTTCTATTTTTAATATAGTTCGTTTTTTTTCTTTGTTGTGGTCGATAAAGGGTGCGATTTGGTTGATATTCAAGAACACATAGCCTTTAATGTTATTAAATAAAAGATGATTAATAACAAATGAAATTGGTGTAATATATTTAAACAACGATACTCATGTTTTGTTTTTTTTTTGAAGCATTCTCATTTGTATCAATGTCATTGTAGGAAAACAAGCATAACAATGTATATGTTTATATAACACTTAAAATACGATTTCTAGTGGAATTGTATTGAGTTAAACATAATAATAACATCCATTAAATTAAAACAAAAACTAGTCTTGAATTATGGAAATTTAAACATCAATGGCGTTAAGACTATTCACAATTTTGTCTATATTTTTAGTGTAAATATGTATTAGATTTACATAATGTAACTCTTCTCCTTCGGAATATATATATATATATATATATATATATATATTTTTTTTTTGTTTTCACAATAATTGTTCAATAGTTTTGTTTAAATTATATAAAAATAAAATAAAGATCGATTTTAAAAATCTCCGTGTCGATTAATTGAAATTTGCCGCTTCTCGTTTGGAATATATGAAATCTCTGTTAGGTGGCGCTTCAATCGGTGGCCATTTTAAATTTGCCGCACACCTGCCCTCTATCCTTTGTTCGATGTTCTTGAGACAGATATATGAAGTTTAATAATGACAACAAAGATGGACTGTTATTGTTGAGTT
This sequence comes from Meloe dianella, assembly GCA_028455855.1. NCBI lineage: Eukaryota > Metazoa > Arthropoda > Insecta > Coleoptera > Meloidae > Meloe > Meloe dianella. Next base: position 730,425 of record JAPTHL010000034.1, read on the forward strand.
GTTACGGTTAGCGGGGCGGTTGTTGAAGTTCGCGTCTTAAAAGATGGCGGATAACGACATTGATTTGTATGCGGACGATATTGATCAAGATTTTGCTCAGGTAAGCAACTTTTTTTGTATCAATGATACGTTAATTAGCCATTTAAATCATCTATCAGTGTACGTTGTTAGTTTCAGTAGCGATCTGATATTTTGTAAATGGTTGTTTATTACCGGTAGTGGTGGTGGTGGTAGTGCGAACAGATTTGTTTTTCTCATTCTTCTTATATTGACGATTTGTTCGTTTATGTTTTCAGGATGATTTCGGTGGTGATAATGTTGATTTATATGATGATGTAATTGCCGCACCGGCGGCATCAAATAGCGCGGAAACCCCTGAGACGAATCATCAACCTGCGCCAGCGGCCCCAACTGAAGAAACCAATGGCAACACATATTCGACACAGGGCAATAACATCACACCAAATGTTGGTCGCCGACATCAGCTTTATGTCGGGAATTTAACATGGGTAAAATTAAAATATATCCTTTTATATATTTAATCTTTGTTATTGATTATAATTGTTGTTTGTTTGTTTGCTTGCTTTTTTTTCCAAAATTAAAGTGGACTACAGATCAAGATATCGCTAATGCGGTTCACGATATAGGCGTCAATGATTTTCATGAGGTGAAATTTTTCGAACATCGCGCCAATGGCCAATCAAAAGGTTTTTGTGTCATTTCATTGGGATCTGAAGCTAGTATGCGTTTATGTATGGATCATTTGCCGAAGAAAGAGATCAATGGACAAAATCCTGTTGTCACTTTACCTACCAAACAGGCCCTAAGTAATTTTGAAAGTCAGTCCAAAACCCGCCCATCACCTGCTAATAATTCCTCTAATCGTCCCCAACATCCTAGTCATGCTAACAATTCCGTCGCTCCAGGTCCTCATCAGAATTATGGTGGACGTATGCCGATGAATAATCAAATGCGCGGTCCAATGCCACCAGGTATGCCAGGTCCTGGTGTACGAATGCAAGGTCCACCTGGTTACAATGGACCACCACAAATGAATCAACAACCACCACGTTTTCAAGGTCAACCACAATGGAATGGGCCTAGGCCTAATGGACCTGGACCTAATATGGGACCAATGAGGCCAGGACCCCCACCAGGCGGCCCCCAAGGACCACCTCGACCACCAATGGTAATTTTATTTGTACATTTGCTTAATCAGATAAAAATAAAGCAATCATCCGATTATTTAAATTGACTATAAAATATGTATTAAAATATTGAAGCTGTACATACTTTGCATCAATTCAATGAATATTATATCATATTGATACATACATAGTAAATCAAACTGAATAATTTAAAATATACATATTTTTGCAATTTAAATAATCGCATTAGTTAAAAAAATAGTTGATAATTGCATATTTTTAATATTAATTTATGATAGCCGTATCATGATGATCGAGTGCAATTCCAAGTACCACCACAAGGGCAAGGACCTCGAGGCATGCCTAATCAGGGACCACCTACTGGTCCAATGCGTCCAGATTGGAATCGACCACCAATGCAACAGGGTTTTCCACAAGGTCCACCTCATATGCAGGGTCCTAATATGGGACCTCGTGGTCCTCCCCCAATGGGGGGACCGCCAGGACCACCACAAGGTCCTCCTCAAGGACCACCGGCTCCACATGTTAATCCTGCATTCTTCCAACAAGCTGGTCCACCACCCCAGATGCAACATCCTGTTATGCAACCGGGTATGGCACCACAAGGACCACCACAAGGTCCCCCACATGGTCCACCTCATGGTCCACCAATGGGTCCAAATAATGTACCACCACATGGGCCACCTCATGGCTATGGTCCACCATCTAGTATGCCACAAACACCTTATGGTGGGCCACCACCAGACCATCGTAATGATATGCCACCATTAAGTGAACAAGAATTTGAGGATATTATGTCAAGGAATCGTACTGTGTCATCATCAGCAATTGCTAGAGCTGTGTCTGATGCAGCAGCTGGTGAATATGCTAGCGCTATTGAAACATTAGTAACAGCAATATCGTTAATTAAACAATCTAAAGTTGCTAATGATGATAGATGCAAAATCTTAATCAGTTCATTACAAGATACATTAAGAGGTGTCGAAGATAAAAGCTACAGTTCAGGACGTCGAGATCGTTCACGGTCAAGAGATAGAGCCCATAGAAGAGGTCGTCGTGAGCGATCATCATCCCGATATCGTGAAAGAAGTCGAGAACGCGACAGAGATAGAGATAGAGATCGTGATCGTGATCGTTATTATACTGATAGTTATCGAGAACGTGACAGGGAGAGAGATAGATCCAGAAGTAGAGGTGAAAGAGAACGGGAACGGGATTACAGAGAACGAGAAACTGACGAAGCGTAAGTTTGTCACAATATTATTATTATTTTTTATCATTATTTTATAAAATTGCCACTTAATGCTATCATACAGGTCACGTGTGTCGCGATCACGTAATAAATCTCCACCAGATGCTGTGGATACTGCAGGTGAACCAACTTCAAAATCCCGATATTATGAAGATCGTTATAGAGAAAGGGAGTCTGGAAGAAGAGAAAGCGATCGAGAACGTGAAAGGGATCGTCGAGATGAATCGCATCGTTCTCGGCATTAGTTGAAACACTTCATTAATCAATAATTGTCATTTATTGAGTTTATAAACAAAAAAAAATTATTAAAAAACTATGTAATACGTCATATTATAATATGTAAGATGTAATTTGATTTTTAGAATTAAGCAACAATTTAGTATTGAATTTATTTCAATAACCATAACAAAAAAAAAGATTGTTAATTTTGATTTATATTTGTAATAAGCACTCATGTATAATCCGGATTTTAGCCGGGCATTTTCTTTCAGACGACAGTTACAATAAGGAAGAACAAAAAAGAAGATTTAACCAAGAAGATTGTATGTTTTAGATAAAATGTGGTTCAGACTAAATACGGATTTTTATTTTATTTTTCTTTTATATATAACCAATTGTTGTCACCTTTTTTTCCATATTTATAAAATTTTGTACAAACTGTAATTAATCCCTTTAAGTGTTCTTATTTTTTTTTATTTATTCACTATTTTATTTCATTTTATTTTAATCAAACGTACACATAATTTAGTTTATGTAACATTTTTAAATTATTGTTTATAGAGATTTTACTTTTAGTTTTTCATTGTATTAAGGACGCAAAACTAAAAATGGCTGTGACTTTTAATTTTTAACAAAGTTTCGTAGTAGAAAATTTCAAACTGTGATCTCAGCAATTAATTTTGCCATTCAGATTGACTTAATATTGTTCATTGGTGAAAAGACAAAACAATGACTAACAGAACAGATTAGGAGTAATTTTAACAAAAGACAAACAAAAAAAATACAATAGTCTTAAGATTTTATAAATCTCAAAATTTCTTGTAAAATTTTGTAACAACCATAATCAAACAAGATAAATCAATTTCTATAATTTTATTTCTAGAAATAATTTGATGTAAATAATAAGATTTGACCAGAAATTGATTTATTTTAATCTCTAAATATTGAAGACACATACACACACACAAAAAAAACAGTCTTCAATACCGCAGTTGATTTAATTATTTATAATTAAAAGCTTTATGTTAATTAACCATCAATAATATCATCTTTGCAAAACACTGCCACGATATGTAATAATTTTTTTTATTATTAGCAAATGGACAAATTCTGTCATGATATTTTTTGTCTGAATATAATGCCAATTTTGATTTTATGATTTTTCGTAAATTTTAACTATTTCTATATCATAATTTGTATTTTAGAGGTAAGCGTAACGTCAGTAATAGCGCCATCTATTGACAACTGACAATTGTTTAATTGGGGGAAAAATGCTAATTGTTGCACAAAAAGGGAGGTAAGTTGATCAATTCAAACATGTTGTATTTTACAGGAATTACAGGTGTTTTAATTAATGGTAACGTTTGCCACATTGGTAAACAAGATTTTTGGCCCTTTGAAATACTGGTTTAATTCAATTTTTTCAGTGAACTATTGAAGAAAAACTGCAGTATTCGAAAAAATGCTTTATTTAATTATCATATAAGTTTATAAAATACTGTTGCAAAAAAATATAATCAAAAAATTTTAAAAACTAGTGGTCAACACTTCTCATTTCCATCAACATAGCGATAAATTCTATCATTTTTTTTCACTTCTTGTCGATAATAAAACCTGCAGCATATCGAGAAATTGATGATAATTTCGAAAAATTCCTTCACAAATTTCTAGAAATATTCTACAAACCTTAACAACAGCCCCTTTTCGAACAGCAACAACCCCCATCACCATATGATGATGCCCTGGATCCAGTACTGGATGTCTTCGGTTTTTGTGGTGGTTTTGTCGGTTTTTTAGTAGTCGTCGGTTTTTTTGTGGTTGATTTTCTGGTGCTTGTTGATCTTGTAACTTTCGGTTTACAAGAACCACCACTACAGGGACCACAGTTGGACATTTTTATTATTTTTTTTTAATATTCAATAACACAAACAATAAAATAATAAATCAAATCTAATTCGTTTTACTTTTCAGCACAATACACACTAAAATACACCTTCAATTGCACGGATGGGCTTTATATACGTTGAATTATCAACAATTTTGGGAAGGGTTGAAATTGGAATCTGCGCCAATTTCGGCTAAGCTGCTAAATGTCGACCTACTATCAATATTATTTAGCAATAAATAGCTGTATTATTACATCGTAATCAATAACATTTTTAATCAAACATCAATCATTTTTCATAATTTACGTTATTATTGTTTGAAATTGCAATTTAAGGAATGAACAACTATTGTTTTTACAAAATTCGATTTATAGACAGATGGTAACACTGACACTTGGCAGTGTCAAACCCAGCAAATCTTCAATACATCTACTGATTTGTGGTCTGCTCCATTTTGTAACAAATTATCCTGTTTATTATAATGCACATAATTATTGAAATTACGAAATAAATAACCATGTGAACAATGTCTGGTATTGCTTATTTAATTAGGAATCAAGAATTCAGTCGATTCTGTAAAATACGATTTGCATTTGTTCCATATCGATGTTTTTCGACTTGGCAACAGTGTACCGAGTGTCATTTGTGTGTCGAAAGTGGTGTAAAATGACACCCTCTTTGAAAATTTCCCAAATCTTAATAAATGTAAGTAATTGAATTCGGATTTTTCTCTAATTTTCACACAATTACCGTTGAAAACTATACGAAATTAATAATTCATCAAAGAAATAATCGAATAACCTAATTTCCAGCGATTGTCAACATCTGGAAGTGTTGAAGAATGTACAGGGAAAATTTACGGTATCCTAGCCAAAAATAATTTATTTATATTAGAATTAAGTATTGATTATGATGAACTATCCGATATTGATATTATAAATTCGTTACCAGCCGAAATTGATTGTTGTGGTATTCTACAATTAGGTGATGGTACATTCGTTGAAGAAACAATATTAAAACGTTTATCTGCAATTGATGTTACTGATAATCCGATCTTAATTAATTACAACATCTTCACGCATAATATACAAACGTATTTGTTTATTAATGATAAATTAGAATCGATTCATTTTAATGTTGTACAAGAGCAAGAGATATTAACACAATTTTCTTATACAAGATTACAAAGTTCTATGTCGTTATTTTGTGAATTGAATCCTAACGCAGTTAGAGAAGCATTATTAACATTACGTAAAGAAATAACATCAGGATTGATCGTATTTAATTTTGATAAAACAAATATTCATTTAATGGGCACTAGTAGTGGTAATTGTTTAGTTGGCGTAACAGGTAATCCTACTGTTGGTGACTTATGTAATGAATCAGATGATACAATTGAAGGGAATACTAGGAAGAAGAAACAGAAAAATATGGATATTAACATACTAGGGGTGAATTTACTGAAACGGATGACACGTGATAATGATGTTAATATCGATAAAGATCATGCTCCTGTTTGTGTTTTAAATAAAAGTACGATTTATTATTATGATTAACAAAAATTCTTCAATTGTATTAACATTTCAGAACAGTCGAAAACTTTAAATTACAGCGTTAAAATTGATAGTTTAGCAATGGTGCATCAACAAACGAAAATAGAAAGCCTATATGAGATACTTGTTGAAAGTGCAATTAGAAATTTACGTTTATTAGAAACATGCATTTTAAATAATTTAAATGGTATTGAAGGGAAATTATCACAACCTGAAATATTACATTTTTATCCACAAGAATGTGGACATTTTATCACACGAATTTATCTAAACGATAATAGTGATAATGTTTTATGTAATTTATTTGTTAAAACTTATTTTATCATTATTATTGTTAATATAATCATTGATTTTTAGTACCAACACGGAAAAGACTGCATCAATTCCTTTTATTACCGCAAATTCGACCGATATTCCGTCGAGCAAATTCATATATTTTTAAAAGTTCCACAAACCATTCACAACCTTTGATTAATCCACACGAAGGTGTTAAACTAACTAATAATGGTGGTACGGTAAGTCTAGTTAAAGGTAAATACAGTTATTATCATTATGGCCAAAATCGAATGGATGATAATGGATGGGGTTGTGCTTATCGTTCATTACAAACATTGTGTTCGTGGTATAAACATCAAGGTTATACTGATAAAGATATACCGGATTTTCGAACAATACAAAAATGTTTGGTTGATATCGGTGATAAAACAACAAATTTTATCGGCTCTAAACAATGGATTGGTTCAACTGAAGTTAGTTATGTTTTGGATACATTATTTGGTGTAACATCAAAGATACTTTATGTTAGTTCTGGTGATGAAATGGGAACAAAGGGCCAGAATTATTGAATCATTTCGATCATCACGGCTCACCTGTAATGATTGGTAATATCTATAAAACAAAAAATCCAAACAAAACTCGGTTGTATTTAATTTTTTTTGTGCAGGCGGTGGTGTATTGGCCCACACGATTCTAGGTGTTGATTACAATGAAGACACGGGCAATTTGAAATTTCTTATATTAGATCCACATTATACAGGCGCTGAAGATTTACATTTAATCCAAAATAAAGGATGGTGTGGTTGGAAAGGTGTAGATTTTTGGGATAAAACAGCTTATTATAATATGTGTTTACCACAAATTACAGTCGGTATTTGATATAATTTTTAAGAGAGAAAAAAAAACAATATATTTATAAAACATTTAGTTTCTATATTTTTTACGGTTTGATGAAGGCATTTTATTAAATTTCTATTACTGGAATGTTGTTTGAAACAAATGCACAGCCTAATTAACTAAAATTTTTTTTGTAGTAATTACGTTAAGGCACAATTGAAAATACGTCAACAAAGTGCTTGGAAATTAATTAATTAATTAATTAATTAATTGAAAAACAAAATCAACCTCGTAGTAGGTCATATGCTGCCCCTAATGCCCAACTAATTTCATGTCCTTTAATTTTCTTATACAACTGAAATTGTAATAATGAAAAACAAAAATTATATTTCCAATCGGAAAATCCAATGAAACTTACGTAAACTTTTGTATCGCCACTTAAACCGAAACCTTTTCGCAACAATACCCAAATGAAACTTAAATCTAAACACATGAATGGTTGGTCGGCATTCGGTTCTTTACATGCTGTAAATGAATGTTGAATTAGTTTTATCATAGAAATTCTAATTGTAAACAATTTTTTACATGTTTGTGCGGCTGTTTTAAAATCATCAACATGTATTTGTCCACCTTTTGTATCATCAATTAAACCAACTTCTGTTGCCCTATCGAAATAGTAACTAAATGCAAAGATGGTTTTTGTTGGTAATTCTTCTGGTGGTTTTGCTTTACGTACAACATAATCACTGATCAATTTTGAACATTTATCAAAATCAACAATTGGCACCTCTTCATCCGGTTGTATTTTCGCTTGTGCTAGTTTCTGTAATGTTGGATAATTCTTTTGTGGACCACTAACATAATAATCGGTATTATCAAAATGGAATTTACGCCCTTTTATAATATGATTGACACAATCTGATGTGACATTAATTTGATTTGGTTGATTTCTTGTTATCATTGCTTTTCTAGCTGCCATTAAACCTAAACCTAAATAACTGTGTGTATAAACTGGTATTATACCGTTCGGTGATTGTGCTTCATGTAAATATTCTTTTTGTTGTAGACTAGACGGCGTTAAGGCAGCAAATGTTACTTGTGTCGAACCACCACCCAAATCTAATGCAGCCACGGTTTTTGCTGGATTACCATGTATTGCATCTAAGAGATAATTGACAGTAAACCACGAGAATATCCCCTCATCTGTACCATCCATTATTTCAACCGAATTTTCGTTGGTTAGAAATGGGGTTTTTTCGAAAAACTCCTTAACAGAATTCAATAAATTCTCAGCTTTCTCTTGTGGTAACATTCGCAAACCGGCTGTTGCCTTCAATATTAACGGTGTTTGATTCCAATATTGTTGCGGTATACGTTCTTTCGCTTGTTCTAACAGATTTGACAGACTGTCAACACCCTACATCATCACATTAGATTAATTAATTGATTTAGAAAGAATACGAATTTGTACTTTTTGCGGATTGTCAGCAAATGATGATAATCCTGGTTTAGTATACCTAAATAATTCATCATCTAGAAATAAGTGATCACCTACAAAAATGAAACGATTCATTCAGTTGTATTCGTGATGGAATAACGCAGTAAATCTACCAAAATAGCTTTGATGGAATGTAAATGCTAATACTCTAGAACCTGTACTACCAGCGTCCATCACAATCGCATGGACCGGCTTGTGATAGCCGAATTTCATTGCTATAGTATCAACAATTCTATGACCAATGTGCCATGGAATATTGTCGATATAAAGTACTGAAAATATGATCATTATTTGTATTGTTTATCTGTGAAAATCGTCGATTTCCTTACACATAAATACTGTAAATATTGTAGCGCTCAAGATAAGACAAAGGAACGATCGTTGTAGTGTCGTCGATGATTTAGCTTCTTTCCGTTTCTTATTGGGGGCTTGCCGACCATTTTGGTCCCGTATCTACAATTAATTGCGATGAATTAACGAAAAAAACAACATCACTTATCAAAAGTGAGGTTATGTCCTGTTTATTTCTTTACGAGCCTTACTTGAATAAAAACCATACGTTTTTTGCTTTTTTTTTGTAATAAATTATAACGAAATCATTCAAAAGAAAATAATGATACGAGTTAAACGAAAATGAAAATAAAGTTTTTATAATCTAACGACTTACTTTACGTCTACGTAATTCGTTGTTTGTCATTCTATATTTATTGAATTTATAACAATGGTTTTATGATGTCTTGTTTATTGCTTCTCTTTTATTATTTAAAACAATGGTAGAAACATTAATGTCTCTCCCTTATCGATTACGTGTAACATTTACTTTATACAATGAGAAACAGTATATGCGCACTCAATTCCATTTATAGAAAAAAATTACAATTCACTAATTATCGGTCTTGTTTGATTGAAAAGCGCCAAGTCATGATGAGATTTAGACACCAAATTGATAAGAAACAGTTATAAAAATGCCCCAAATCAAACTATAGCGTAAATTTGGTCGAGTTCTAATGGAATTACAAATCAAAATACTACTTGTGAGCGTAGCCTTATATTTTCATAATAAAATTATTAAAAATTTCATTTTATTTATGACAAATAAGAAGGGGGAAAAACAATCAAATAAAGAAACTAAAACTAAATATCTTCAGTATCAGAATCTGAATCAGCTTCCATTGCTTGTTTGGCAGCTTTTTCAGCATCCAAAAATACATTATCAGGCACTTTCTCATGTAAACCTTTACTTTCTTGACATGCCCATGATAGTTCCAATTCGAAATTTTTGTCTTTTAATTCATCATGGACCAAATAAATTCTAAAACAGGATAATTTTAAGTTTGATTAAATATGGGTTTTTGGGTGGGTTTACATTTTTGCAGCCTCTTTTACTAATTCTCGACATGTCATTTGGCCTAATTTCAATTTTTCAATTTCAGTTTTTGCTGATTGTTTCGCTTTACCTATAGCACAACCATGGTAGCCCTATAATTGTGGATTTTATAATAAAAATGAATACATCAATAAAAGATGGTAATTACATAACTGACTCCAGATGGATCAATTGTGTGCATAGCAGGACCATCTTCACCATAACTAATTAAAATTACACTACATCCATATGGCCGTACAGCACTATACAATGTATAAGCATGCATATACATGCTTACACGATCATTTAGATAATGCAACGGTATACTGATGCCATATTGTGAACGATAATTTGCAGCCTCTTGTCTAGCAATATCAACGATTTGTCTAGCATCAGCAATTAAACCAGACAGTGCCTAAAATTACACCAACTCATTATCAATTATCGATAATTCAATTAGAGAAACAATCAACAAACCATTCCAACATGTTTATCAATGTTGAAAATTCTACGATTCGTGCCTGCTTCATGTAATTTAGACATGACCAATTTTTCAGCAGCTAACACAATACCATCGCTACCTTTTAAACCGATCACTGTACCACTGTTTTCAACCGCTTTCATAGCATATTCCACTTGGAAAACACGGCCATCCGGTGAAAATTGGGAAGCTGATAAATCATACTAAAAAGAACAACCATTTTTTTTTTAGGTTAAGTTTAGAATTTCATAGTTTTCAACTATATGAAACTTTATACTTACGCCAGTACCAATGGAACTCATTTCGATTTCGTGTGTTTAATGAAATTGTCGATAAATTAATTAGAAAATTGTCGATTTTCTGATCCGTAATGATTTGCAAGATTTGTTGGCCAGCACAGTTTTCCAAGCTCATTCATCAACAACTTTTTGACATTTGACAGTCGACAGTAGTCGCAATCACGGTCTAATGAACGCTACACACTGTCGTCGTTTTATTTTGCGTTCGTCGAACCACGTCGAAAAACGAACGACGATGAAAAATTGCAGTGTGGATGGCTTCGTTGCCACGAATGTTGGCCAGTTTCAGAAAAATTGGTAATTGAGGCCCATAAAAGGGAACGATGACATGATATTAGTGGTGTTAATTTAAAGAAATTTTACGCAGAAACTGGTCTACAAGCAATTAATTATTTATTTCTGAAGAAGATATATGAAATACAGCTTTATTGTAGATATCTCAAAATGATGAAGTATTTGATTTAGAGGTTCTGATCTGTATTTGAACTGCAATTTGAAGTAGATACATATCTTTGGTAGTGTTTCTAAATTGCCCTTGGCATAAGTGCAGAGTATGTCCAGAGCTCACTCATATAGATTTTTGCCTGTGCTTCATTCAATTGTATGATGTCTTTGTTTGGAAACTGCTTTAGGAACACTGAATATCCAAACGGCTGCCATTACTATGGGCAATTAAGAAGCACAACCTTCTAAATATAAGTTTCGTTCCACTTGCGGCTAGTTATGAAGTCATACTTGAATATTTTCTTCTTAAAAGGCTGAATGCAGACGGAATAAGTAGCAAATGCCCTTCAAAAAGACATTTTGTTTTGACGTACTGTGGACAATTAAGAAACACAGCCAATGTTAAAAGTTGGGTGAATGAAGGATTGCCAGATTTTCCAAATGTGGTTAACGTTTAGCGGCAGGAAGATTTCGTTATCTGAAGAGAATAAGAATTTTTCCAAATTTTCTAAAGAGAAAACAGTATTTTATTTCCAACTCTGAATTAAATACATTTTATGCTAAATTAAAATTTATCTATTATTTTGTTATGTGTTCAGATTATTCGATGATAGTCCGAGTATTATTTGGTTTTCTTGACTACACAACAAAGAAACGTATAAACGATTACACGAATTATACGATAATACAATTTTCTAGACTTATTGTTACGAGTATTTTAATCAGTTGATTTTTAGACGTCGCAGTGCTAACATCGGTGTCAACAATTTATATATTCGTGTTCTGGTAATATGAAAAGTGCACTATAGTGTTAGTGTAGTGCAGTGAAATAGTGCTAGTGTTTGGTGAATGGATTGGTTTGCCATGCAGGACCAACGGGTAAGCAGAGATTCAACTAACCGGTAAGTCGGGGATATTGAGAAGAGGACGCTACAAAGGTAGGACGTCGCGGGATTTAGAAGAGGAAACCACGAAAGGTAGGATTTGTTAATTATAGTCCATGGATAATTACATGGACCAGTTAGCAAATGACGATGCCCATAATAAACCGTCAAGTAGGATGCCCTCCCCGCCCTATTATAGGGATTCAACATAGGTTACTCCCTCACATCCCAATAGGTTTTTTCTATTCAATCGTCTGTTGTTAGGGACAAATAGGAAATTATTTTGCGAATATTTTTCATCGTTTGTGTCAGGGTTTGGTGAAATGAGCAGTAACCACAATCAAAAATCGTGAAATTCGCGTATTTTCCGTGCTTAATTCGAAACAAAAGTGATTTAGTGAAAAAAGTGTGTGTGGTGCAAGTGAAAAGATTGAACAGATAAGTATTATGCAATTAAACAGATAAGTATTATGCAATTAGACATACTTATATGTGAATAAATTACAATTTAGTCAAATTCTATGTTTCAGCATTATATTGTGATTTAGTAATTTCAGATTGTTTGTAATTTAATATTTCTATTTCCTTCCCTTTTAGAATGATTTTCGTAAGTACCTTCCGTTGTTAATAAATTTTTACATGTTTTTCCCAACAGATCTTCTATTCATTGTTTGTTTTTTGTTTTATTCAAATCATATTTCAAACCGAAAATGCTTCAGGGTTTGGTGAAATGAGCAGTAACCACCCTCAAATCGTAAAATTCGCGAGCTTTCCGTGCTTTATTCGAAATAAAAGTGATTTAGTGAAAAAAGTGTGTGAAATGCAAGTGAAAAAATTAAACAGGTAAATATTACACAATTAATTAATTTTTTTATCAAATTCTTTGTTTCAACTTGGATTGTGTTTTTGTAATTTTAAATTGTTTGTAATTTAATATTTTTATTTTCTTGCATTTTAGGTGATTTTCGTAAGTACTTTACATGTTTATTAATTTTTACATAATTTTCCCAATATTCCTTCTATTCACCGTTTGTTGTTAGGGACAGTTTGGAAATTATTTGCTAATATTTTCCATCACTTGAAATTTTATTCAAATTGTTTTTCGAAACGAAAACTGCGTCAGAGTTTGGTGAAATGAGCAGTAACCACCCTCGAATTGTAAAATTCGCGTATTTTCCCCGCTTTATTCAAAACAAAAGTGATTTAGTAAAAAAAGTGTGTGTAGTGCAAGTGAAAAAATTAAACAGATAAGTATTACACAAATTGTATATTTCTATACAATTCATTTATTTATTTTAAAATTTAAAATGATTTGTTTACAAATCGATTTAAAATAAAATGTCAAGGAAGCAAAAATTTCTTATTGGGATGCTTTAGGTATTTGGTGGCATTTTTTTTTCTTTGACATTTCAACAATTCTTAGTTTTCTTTTTACTTGCTAGCTAGCTAGCAAATACTTCTAGAAGTATATACGGGGTTGCGATTGTTTTAAATTATTTTAATTGTTTTACTAACACTGGTGGTTTGGAAAGTGGATTAGGCCTACGGGGGATACCACTATAAAAAAAACGCACCATGTGCTTTACCTCTAAGGTGGTGTGGAAAAAAGCACACAATTGAGGGACAACTATCTGTTCCAACAGCAGAATTAACCTGATTTCCTGTATGGACCAAACTGTATATAATTATTTTTTGACAATGAAAAATGTTGGTGGATTCGCCGGGAAAATGTAAAAGTTTTATTTTTTATAAAAAAATTGGGGGATGCGCAGGAGATTTTTTTAAATTGTATTTTTCAAAAAAAAATTGGTGGATTCGCCGGGAAAATTTAAAAACTTCCTTTTTTTAGGAAAATATTGGTGGGTGCGCCGGGAGAATTTATGTTTTTTATTTCCCAAGAAAGATTTGGTGGATGCGCCAGGGAATTTTAAAATTCTTATTTCCCAAGAGAAAATTTTGGTGGATGCGCCGGGTGAAATTTTTGAGGAATGCGCCATTCTTTTGTTGAGATATCTATAGAAACCAAAGACACGTCGTAAATTCATTTATTTTATTTGTATTTAAACAGTGTGTTAATTAATTAAATGGAATTGTAATTAATAAAAACTTATAAAACCATCAATCTAGGTGCAATATTCATTGACAATAATTCTTGGAATAATAATATAGCAGCATATGGTAAACGGACTTGTGAGATTTGTGTCTTATTTCTGCAACCTTTACATTTAAATGTATTATTTCTCATATTAGCAATTGCAAGTAAACCACAAAAATTACATACTTGTATGTATCCTATATGGATCAGATACTTCAAATAAACGTTCACGTAGAAACCATCGGTTGAAATATTATTATCTGTAATGGTCCTCTAACTCTTGAATGCATTTTATCATCAACCATATGTTTTAAACGTTGATAAAATGTTGGTCCAAGAAATATTTGTGAATTTATTTTACGTCCAGTATGCCCATTATATATAATTTCATTACCACGTAATTGATAACCGTATTCTTGTCATAATGTTGAGATCTTTTGTACATTAACAGCATCATTGAATGGACATGCACAGCGGCGATCCTAGATAATTGGCCGCCCATGTGCCACACGGAAAGTGGCCGCCCTTTTAAGTCTTCTATACGTATAAAACACACTACACATTTTGCTAAATGTTAAAAAAGATTATATATGAATTTATTAATGAAACTAAACATGAACAAATTAGATGTGAAAAAAAAGCATGTATTTTTAGCCCCTGCCAATCTTGCGACAGAGTCACCGCAACAGCGTCGACATAGTGTATAACACAGATTCTTATGTAGGGAGTCAAGCTTGCGACTGGCGACAGAAAAAACGTCGAGCTCGGCGTTTTTGGAAATCGGCGACAGAAACGCTCACCATACTTTCTTATGGACCACGTCAAGCTTGCGACAGTGTCGCGGCGTTTTTATGGGCAAGTTCCCCAGATAGCACACAATATTGCAGCAATATTGCTGCAATATTGCATCCTTGCGGCAACTTGCCAATATTGCAGCAATATTGCAGCAATATTGCGATGCAATATTGCACGGACATTGCAGTGCAATATTGCAGCAATATTGCATGGATATTGCAGTGCAATATTGCACGGACATTGCAGTGCAATGTTGCAGCAATATTGCATCGATATTGCAGTGCAATATTGCATCGATATTGCAGTGCAATATTGCAGCAATATTGCAGGGATATTGCAGTGCAATATTGCACGGACATTGCAGTGCAATGTTGCAGCAAGATTGCAGCAAGATTGCAGTGTAATATTTAATATCGGAAAAAAATGTGTGCATGTTCGGCCACATTCGCCTATGAAGGACTCTACCAAATGTTCAGAGAACGCCATTATTAAGTTGATGTTGTTACGACGAAGAACTATTTTCACTAGACTTTTTTAAATATTCTTTTAAATATATAAAAAATCATACGGCCACGAATTGCAAGTGGCGAGAGATGTAAGGGCTTGTTGAAGCTCCCGTATAAATTAAGCGGAATACAATAAAAACGGGTAAAATTGCGGCCAGTGATTGAATGTGATGTCATTTGTGCATGTGTTATTATTTTTAAGTTTTTATATTGTTTTTTTTTGTATTTTATTTATTGTTTTATTTATGTCTATAAGGGTTTTTAATTTGTTGTGTGCATAGATTTGTATATATTGTTTCCAATTTGCCTATGTCTCTATACATGTTTGCTTTAATAATGCAACAATTCATTTGTTTATATTTTTTTACGTAATTGTTATGTTGAAATCTGGTTGTTTACAATTGTTCTTTATTTTATATGTTGATATTTTGGTTTTTGTAATACTAAAATTATTAAAGATACATTTGAAAAAATTTTTTTTTGGTTGATGACGTCACTCCAACCATAACAATAAGAACATTGCATTGCAATATTGCTAGCAATATTGCATTGCAATATTGTAGCAATATTGTGTGCTATCTGGGTCTTTATAGTACTTAGAATTCTTGGAAAAAGATAAGGATTGGAAACTGTTTGAGATGTTCGATCGTAGGGGCATCATAAAACTAGTAATTGACAAAGTACCGACAGGCCATTGTCCAGGTGGAGGTACATTGGCCGTTATGAAAAATACTTCAAAAGCAGATAGTCAATTACCTTTTAAGTAGATATGAGATAATTCTGCTCCGATTTTAATATTTGACCACCAACAACCCGCGAATGTCAACAATCAACACGGTCGCGACATTTTTATGTATAGATTGTTGGTAGTATGTAGAATTGTTGGTAAAATGATGAGAATTTTAAACTGTTTGAGATGTTAAATTGCATGATTCATTCTGTCGCCGGCTGTCGTGTCGCTCTAGCTTGGCACCTATTATATATATCTACCAATGTGTTCACCACTAGGCGACGCTGTCGCGGCGATTCTGTCGCAAGCTTGACAGTAGACTTAAAGAAGAAGAAACTTATTAGGGATAACCAATCTCCACTAAATATACGATCGTGGGATTTACATTAGTCATCACCATACAAAGTTTTCGTAGAATAGAGAAGGAAAAAAGTGCAATTACCAACATATATGCTGGATTTTATCTGATCTATTGCTTTTGCAAATGAAAAGAAAGCGATAAAAGATGAATGTTAAGATATATAATAACTGCAAAGTGGTCATTCTCAATATTCCCAAAAATTTCATGAAAAACAAGTGGTTCTATATAACTATATTATGGTGTGTTTCGGTTACTAACAATGGTTACCAACCTTGTTTTTTGTGTGGTTATGTATGTTCAATTTTGGCAAAAAAAATATTCGTAATTGAAAAATGACTGAAGAGATCGAATATATAGAGCCACATTATTTAAATTTGAATTTTAGTGAAGTAAAAACAACAATATACTAAATAATAATCAAAACTTAACGTTTCTTTTATTATAGAATTATTTATCAACTCAAGACTCAGAAGTATGGATAGAAGTACCATATCCTATTACAAAACCACTAAAGAAATCCATTGATATAATACGAAATTATGATGAAATCGTCGAAAATCATTATGAGAAATTGAAATTATTAAATAAAGACTGTGTACCTGATAGAATAATAAAACAAAATTTAAATAACAAATATTTAACAGTAACCAATGGTCTATTAGAATGTTGCAATCAAGAGAACTCACAAATCTCATATAAAACCGACTATAATCCATATTATTCGAGAAGTCTATTAGAAACGTTTAATTTAAATGGTAACCAATATTTAATTCGACCCATCCACAATAATAATTTAGGTATAGTGTATCCCCAATTAGTTAAAAAATGCTTCTAAGTAAACATTGAATTACAGGTGTGATCAATTTAGGTAAACGAAATAAACAGAAAAAATTGAAAATAAACGAAAACTTCCCAGAATTAATACGGGGCATTTCAATTGATAATCAACAGAATTACATTCATTTATTATTGCGTTTTAAAAACGATTTAAAACTATTGAAAATCGGCGATATTAATGAAATTTGTCGTATTGAATATTTGAAAGAATTTAATCGGCAAATTCTTGATTGCAAATTACAACAAAATCATCTCGGTGTAGTTTTCGACAATGGTAATCTACAAATATTCGATATAAATATTAATAAACAATTAAATTTAAATAAGCTAACAATAGAGAATCCAATTAAATTCGATTTCAATGATAATAATTATGCTGTATTAAATAAAGATTGTTTACAATTGATTGATTCAAACACTGGTGATAATGTTCAGTATTTTAAACCGAATTTGAGAAAATGCGATAGTTTTTGTTCGTTTATTATCGATGATTTCTCAGTCTATCTCGGTACAAGACATTGTTTATTACGTACAGATCTACGTAATTTAGATCAATTTGAGTTTTGTTCACACATGATGAGATACTCACCATGTTATATAGATTTGAACAAAACCGATTCAATAACAGTATTGTGCTTATCGAATCAGAAATCTAACGAAAAAGTTCTATTTAGTGGCACACCTATCAATAGTTTACCTAGAGATATACCGAATATTGATGAAACATTTGGTTTGTATTTAGAACGAAATTCACCAGAATTGTGTAATAACTCAAAAGAACGAATAGAATATTCAACAGTTGGCATCAAATTACTATCAGAAGATGACAATTTAAATTTATATTCGTGCAATATCATCGGTGATGTGTATAAACAATCAATTTCATCAATCCACCAACCGATTTGTTCCGATAATGCTAAGAATATCTTTAAAGATTGGATTGACCGACTACCAAAATGTGAAACTAAGCTTTATTTAACAAATTTCGTAAATTTAAGCGATCTATATTTTACGTTAAATGATAATTTAACAAACACAAATTTGTTTAGAAATAGTAATGTTAATGCAAATAAGAAATATGATGATTTTTTAAAGAAATTTGAACATCATTATAATAGTGATAATTTGAAATTATTAGCTGATAATTTCGCAACATTATGGCATGATGTTGATGATAATGATGATAGAAATGTTGATAATGTACCAGAAGTTGCACCTTACGATAAAGTAACTAGCTGGATAGAATCGAATTATTTCGATGATGATAATGACGATGACAATCGTGTCTAATAAATTTGTTTTGGTATTGAATCAAATTTGTATGTTTCAACAATTTCCTTGCAAATTGTTTGAGTTCGATTTGTTAGTTGTGTGAGTAATTCTTCATCACCGGTTGTTAAACATTCAACAGCTCTTAACGTTTGATCACAATGGTCATAAATATGTTGATATTTGTTTTTTAAGTCTTTAAAATTTAAATTATACTTAATTGAAATACATAATTAAGTATCCTTTAGATTTGGCCATTCTTATAAAGATTTGATCTTCTCCAGGATGGGTTTCATAACAAATTGCTTCATTTTCTCTATCATTACTTTTAATATATAGCAATTTTTAAATCGTTTTTATTGCCAGCTAATTTTTCATATGCTGTAATTGTTAAAATACCGTTTTGATCAAACGACATTGTTGCACTTATTCTACTTTGTCCTGGTGGTGCTGTTTTATTGCGTATAACAAAACGACCTAAACAATGATTTTTATTAACATCACAACGTTCACCTTCGTAAACAATAAATTTCATTGCTGTTTGTCTTTCATATCATATTCCCAATTTCGAGTATAATCTGTTTTAAATCTGATAAAAACTATTTATTGATTGATTAATATGTGTGGTAATTTCATAATTATAAAAAAATAACACAATTTCCATATAGGAACAATAAGAGAAAATTTATGGCATCAGTTCAAAATTATGCTGCTTTACTATAGCATTGCATAAATCTTCCACTTCTCTCGTTAATTGTCTGATACGTTCTTCATCGCCTACATTGAATTTCTCAGTAGTTTTTTGAATTGCATCACAACGATCATATATCGTTTTATATATTAATTTTTTCTTGTCTAAATTATATTTAATCCGTACACAATATTTGATTAAATATGCTTTGATTTTTGCCATTTCTTCAAATATTTGATCATCGTGTTTGTTGATTTCAGCATCCAAAATGATCGATTCGATTTCACTGTCACTTCTTATACCTCGTGTATAAGCGATTTTAAATCTTTCGTTTTACCACTAAATTCTTCTTTAGCTGTTACTGTTAATATGCCATTTTGATCGACTGACATTGTAAGAATTACTGAACATTGGCCTGGTGGTGCTGGTGTTATATCATAAATATTTAATGTAGCTAAATGGTGGTTTTTCTTTGCATTTGCACGTTCACCTTCATAAATATCAAAACTCATACTGCTTTGATTATTATAAACTGTTACACGAAATAATGTCCAACTTGTTGGTATTTTCGAATTTCTTGGTATCATTACTGAGATAAGATCAATAAAATTACTGACACCAAGTGATAAACTTGTCACATCGTTTATTGTAAATTCGTTAATTTTCTGTTGATTATGCGTTGAAAACATTGCTGCTTGTAATGCAGCACCTTCAGCCACACATTCATCAGGATGAACGAATTGATTTAGATCTCTACCATCGAAATATTCAGATATCAATTGTTGTATTTTTGGGATACGTGTCGAACCACCAGCCAATATAATTTCGTTAATATCATCTTTATTTAATTTCGAATGTTTTAAACAACGATCCATTATTGTTATTGTTTGTTTGAATTGTACGTCAGCTTGCGTTTCAAATTGTTGACGTGTTAGAACTATATCAATTGGTTGAGCAACGAAACCGATTAATGTGAAGCTTGTTTCTTCAGTTGTTGATAACATCTTCTTTGCTTCTTCACATTCATTCATTAATCGACGCATATTGCTGAAAAATTTCACATCATTAGTTTTGAAGTGCGTTTAACGAAATTTCATTTATTACACGTTATTATTACGTGGATTATATTTGTATTTATTTTGTAGAATATCACAAACATAATCGACTAATAATTTATCAAAATCACGTCCACCTAAATGTGTGTCACCATCAACACCAATGATGTCGATTTGGTTTTTCGTACGTTTCAAAATTGCCACATCAAAAGTACCACCACCTAAATCATAAACCATCGCATAATTTGTGTTATTATTGTTATTTTCATAGAAATATGACAGAGCAGATGCGGTCGGTTCATTTAGCAATTTCAAAACATCAAATCCTGCTAATTTTGCAGCTTCTAATGTTGCTTCACGTTGGACAATATTAAAGTATGCTGGCACAGTTATTACAGCTTTTATAATATTTTGTCCCAATTTCGTCTCAATATCTTGTTTGATTTTCTTCAATATTATAGCAGACACTTCTTGTGGTGTTCTCTTTATTATTTCTTTTTTATTATCAATAGTGATTTTCAATGAATTACTGTCATTGTCTTTGTTAACTTGGTAACAAAAATATCCCAAATTATTTTGGACATGTAAATCATCGAATTGACGGCCGATTAAGCGTTTCACTTCTGCAATTAATAATTTGTAATAATCTAAAATGTTTGGAGTAAGGATAGGGCTTTTGGGTTTCATAAACTTTCCGTATAGTCACGAAAATATCGCCTAATTAAAGGCACGGTACTCAAAGGTAAGACTGATTTTTTTTAGAATTTCCAAGCAATTATTTTCGTTGAAAGTGTAAAACTGCTCAGCTACTTTGTTTTTATTTTATTTTTTCATCATCAGCAAAGATAGTTGTTTGAAAACTCTAAAAAAAACGAACTTAGTTACCTTTGAGCACTCTGTCTTCAGCTTGATGACACTTTTATGCGCCTCGAAACCCTCCTCTACATTGTGATGGAGGAGGGGCGCGCCCCTATATAGGGGTGACTTTTTCCGGAACACAAAAGCCCCCCCGCTTACCAAATTTTTAATTCTCTTACCATAAACACCATACTCCGGTTTAGAGTCAGCTAATTTCTTTGCATATTTTCCAACAATTGTACGAGTGTTTTCCATAAAAAATACAAATGATGGCGTCACACGATCACCTTCTTTATTCTCCAGCACTTTAATTTTTTCATTGTAATAATATGATACACAGGTATTTGTTGTACCTAAGTCTATACCAACAATAATTGAATCAGCCATAATTTTACCTTATGAAATAACAGGAAAAAAACTGTTTATCGGAGATGTAGAGAACTGCGTGCCATAACCGCCCAGATAACAATGATAAAAGATGAATGACTTCGTTATTGGGAAAACCCGCAATACAACCTTGAAACCGATTGTGGGATTTGGGATACAATTCCAGAATTATTCTCAGAAAAGGCTCTTTAATAAACTACTTTGAAAGTTCAACGGTATTTTTAGGAAGTTTCCTAGAAGTTGTTTAATAGTTTCTTAATTATTCATGTCGGTAATCAGCTGTTATTCCAAATTGATGCAACCAGCAATACATTTTTTTGGGGGACCAAAAATCCACAAAGAAACTGCTATTTTTACATTTTTGCTTCCGGCTTCGAGAGCTCTATGGCGGACCTCCGCGGCTATTTCCAAACTGTTGATCTCGGATCTTGTGCATTTGTCTTCCGAAAATCAAACAAATCGGGACTTATTTCAATAACAAGAAAAAATAAAAAATTTACAGTTAGTTTTATTAATTTAATATTCATTTCTACAATGACTTTTTAGTATAAAATCTATGTACAATTCATTTGAGGAAGGGCATGTTTTATCTAAATCAATTTACAAAAATAATAAAATTACAAAGAAACAAACAAAAAAATATGGCAAGAGGAATTACATTAAAGCCTTGATACAAGGTTTTTATCAAATTGTTTAAAAAGTCTTTTTGTTTCGAGGCGAAATTTCCCACTAATTGAAAAATAAAATCATTATTGTGTAAACGGAACATCAATTCTATACATATTCTTCGGATGGTTTAGGAGCATTCGTTAATCGTAACGATGATGGTACACGTCCATTGACCGAATCAGGTAATTCGGCAATGTCTTTAAACACACCCGCTAAACTCTCAAAATTCGGCCCCCAATTGAGCAAATAATCCCAACCTAATGCTGTGGTTGATGGTGATGCTGTTGATGTACGATGATACATCGGCCCACCTAATTCATCATCGGATGCAACTAATGTACTCATTGAACCACGATATGATGAATCGAAACCATCAAATGATGGTGGTGGTATATTATTTTTACTACCCGAACTAGAATCGTTACGTCTTGTATCTGGTTCGTTTGTTTTGTATTTATCACCAGTTAAACTGGCATTATCATATTCAATTTCTGAACATGTAAAACTATCATTACCACTTTCATCTGTTGTTGTTGAACTATGATGTGTTTCTGGTACTGGTGAATGGCGCATATGCTTTAAATGATTACTACTATTGCCTCTTGGTGCTTCACTTGAACTAGAAACAGCATCTAATGTTGATACTAAACTGGATGTACGTGGACGTGAATTTAATCGCTCTATTTCTTCAGCAGTCAAACCCATTGGTGTATTATTGACTGGTGGTGGTGCGGCTGCTGCTTTCCGACTACTCGAACTCTGTCCACTCAATTGTGACATTACAGGACTATTTAAACTACGTTCACTATTACTATGTAGAACATCTTTACCAACACCACCTGAACTGGATGTTGTTGCTAATAGGGCACTTTGTAATGGTTTACCACTAATATCATGCAATGTCAATATGCGTGGTTGTTGTGCACTCATTTCACTACTTGGACTCAGCCGTGCTAACGGTGTACTTTGATGAGGTCTTGATGCGGGACTAGTAACTGGTGGGGCACGTGGTGCCGGATAACCAGCTGGGTGATGTGGTGAGTGACGGTGTTGTGCTTGTGCTTGAGCTGCAGTATGTTTATGATGATAACCGGCAACTGGTGGTGGTGTTGCTTTATATTTACGTACACCACCAGCTTCTCTATAACCTTTATAATGATAAACAATATCAATATCGGATGGTGCAATAGAACTAGCATTCTCTAAATCGTAATGTTCTGGAATTTCTGAATTTAAATCGTTCGTATTATGATCGTGATTATGATTAGATGTTGGCGGTATTGGTGGATGATGTTGTTCTTCACGAATTGGAGGATTTTTAACAACTTCTCGTTCAATAATATCGGGCCGTTGTGGTCTTGGTACGTCTCCTTGTATCAAATCTCTTTCTTTGTATTTTTTCGATAATAATTCTGGCCCTACCAGTGGATGACCACTTATCCCCCTAATAACATCTCCATTTTCTGAATGATAACCCATCGAATTATCGTTAGAATGTAAACCACGACTCAATACATTATCATTAACGGTATTCAATCCATTAGTATTCATCATTGTTGCACCGCCATTCTGTTTGCCAGATGGACTTGATGGAGCACCAACTTTTTCTTTGTGTTGTTTTCTCAATCTAAAAACTACAAATGATACTAATATGGCAACAAGTAACACCACAAAGAAAACGATAACGAGCGTTATTCCAATACTGAGCGGATCTGGATTTGCTGCTGCTCCAACACCAACAGGACCATTACAATCTTTAACGACTTTCCCTTTATACACAACATGATGGAATATGCTTCCAGAACCGTTGAAAGGTTGAATTTCATTGTTGATTGAGAAATTTGCAAAACAACCTTCAAATGGTTGCGGTATTGAGTTGCGAGCATAATAGAAAGTCCGTTGAGCACCACCAATTGAAAAATATGTCAAATATGGGTCAAGAAAATCATGGACACCAGCTGAATCTAATTCATCACCAATACGTGAATGATCCAAGAAAATCTCCAAGCCACGACTGTGCGATCTAAGAGTCAAATTATGCCATTGTCCATCAGTGGTAGTTGAATGAGCACCAGTCATATTAACACTAGTCGATAAGTTACTTATGTACACTATTTGGCCGTTGATTAATTCAACTGAGGTATATTGTTTGTTGCTTGTTGCATAAAAGATGATACCATCTAAGCGGACAGTACGGAAAACGATACTAATCGATTTTGTTGGTGGTGTATTATCGTTTCTATTGGGAAATGATAGAGCTCTTGGTGATCGATGTTGATGCCATAATGTTGAACCACGATAAAGTGATTCTAATAGTTGCATTCGTTTGTGCTTCTTCGATATTGTAAATTCAACAAATCCATTTTCACTCAAACTGATCGGTTGTAGGGCATTATGACAGTTTGGCGCTATTAGATTACCACCACAATTACAATTTATTGTACTCCAACGATGATAACATGTACCAAAACCAAGGCAAGGATCGGAGGCAATTCCAATACAAGAACCCTTTCGGCTGCACGTCCTTTGAATGCCTTCAGACTGAATTGGATTACTCAAATTTAACAGACGACCATTAACGGACACACTATGAACACACCCAACTAAATCATCGGAATTAATCTGACCGGGTCTTTCTAGGACTGGATCAGCATCACTTAAGCCACCAATCAGTAAAGGTTGATTGTTGAAGTTTAACGTGCTGCAATTTAAATTGGTATATGGTAACAAAATATTGTAAATTATACAGAAAATAACACTCACCCTGCTGGTCCTATGTCATCAATATAACAACTAGCATCTCCTGGTCGACATTCTTCACAAACATCCCCATGTTCAGTACATGGAGCTACACTCAATGAAACGACTCGTCCATTTCTTGTTGCTATGATTTTATACCAATTACCATCGGCTAAATTATTTGTTTTACCTCCAACACTGATTGCGGTTACTGCTGTTCGGGTGCCACCAAATGAAAATACAGCTTTTCCATTGATTAATTCCACAGCAACGAAATCGCTACGGCCACCGGTTTGTAAGCCATAATTATAAACTAGTAATGCATCCGGTTTTGTTGTTGAAAAAATAAATGTTATATCATTCGTAGCAGCATCTAACGCTGGGAATGTCATGAATGATAACTCTTGAAAACCAAACGTTGATTTTTCACAATGCCGCCCATATCGTCCATCTGTACAACTACATTTATAGCCCGGTTTAAGACTAACACATAATCCACCATAAAGACACGGATTTGGTCGGCAAGAATCAGCAAGTGCTTCACATTGATTACCACGATAGCCTGGACGACATAAACAAAAGAATGATGAACCATCAGGACTTTGACGGCAAGATCCACCATTCTGGCAAGGATTCTCTGAACATGCATCACCACGTTCCTGTTCACAATAACGACCGTCTCTTGATGGTGGACAACTACAATGGAAATTGAAACCTTGCCGTCTGCATTGACCGCCTGATTCACATGGATTTGGTAGGCAAGGATCTTGGCGTTTATCACAATTTTGACCTACAAAACCATCAGCACATTGACAATTGTATTCGTGTATGACTAATGGTGATGTTAAAACAATATTTTGGCTATCAGTGATTTTCGTTGAACGTTTAACTGTGATTTCTTCTGTACAAATGCCACCATTTTCACATGTATCATCGTTACAAGGTGAATAACCAATTTTGATGTCATTCGTTTGAAATAAGCTAATCACTGATTCTTTCTTTTTGGAAAATTTATCAATTACATACGATTTACTTTTATAAGTAATTCCAGATTTGATTGCAATAGTTATTTCCAAATTATTCTCAATATCATAGAGACCATAAAGTATCATTGTTTCGCCCGGATTTAAAGCTGCTTTAAGAATATCTAATAGACCACGATAGTATTGATCGAGAAATTGTTTAGCTGTATAATTGCCAATTCGGATTGTTATTGAATTATCAACAGTTTGATTTGTGAATGTCACGAATTCAACAGTAACAGTCGACACAACATCTGAATGTTTACCATCATTACCAGCCACTGATAACGAATAACCCTGACCTGGTGTTATTCTAGATGCATGCAAATTACAACCGGATGGTATTGATAATACACCGGAAACTGTAGGTGTTTGTAAAATTCTACATTTGTAATCACCAGTGATATCGAGATCATTTGGATGGACATCAGCAATTTTCCCAATTGGAAATTCACTATTGAATACATAAACCAAAATATGAACAGATCGTGAACTTGATGGACTATCATTCTGGTCTAATACTTCAATTTTAACATAATGCTGTGATCGCATTCGCGGACTACCACTATCTTCGACTTCAACTAAAATATCAAGTTGTGGTGTTAATTCACGATCTAAAGTTTTCGTTGTTACCACAATACCACTGTGTTTATCGATGTTCACATAATCACGATGTTTACCACCGATCAATTTGTAAGTGAATGGTGCTCCATTCGGTGGTAGATCTGGATCTTTGGCAACAAGTGTCATGATTTTCGTATTAGCCGGTTCGTTTTCTAAGACTTTACCAACAACTTGTGGTGGTTCAAATATTGGTCCATTATCATTTACATCAGTTATATGGATTTTAACTGTAGTCGTACCAGTTTGTGGTGGTAATCCTGTATCGATAGCGCCGATTGTTAACGAATAAATTGGAATTGTTTCTCGATCTAATAATCGAGCAGTTTCTATTTCACCAGTTTGTGGATCGATTTTGAATGCTTGCTCCAAATTACCACCAATTATCGAATAGCTGAATTGATTATTTTGCGGTCGTACATCTTTATCAACGGCTTTTACAATTATCACTTTACTACCAATATTGGCAGCTTCAGAGATTTCAGCTTCATAGAGATTTTGTAAGAATTCAGGTGGATCATTACCATCTTGAACTGTAACGATTACTTGAGCTTCATCTGTATCATTGCCACGTATACCGCCAGCATTTTTCGCCATCACAGTTAAAACAATACGACTTTGTGTTTCACGATCCAAATGCCGTGAAACACTAACCACACCAGTTTCAGGATTGATATTGAAACCACGATCATTACTTGAACCAACAAACAGATAATACACTTTACCGTCATCACCCAAATCTTGATCGGTAGCTTGAACTGTACCAATTTTCGTACCAACTTCAGATGATTCGGATACATCGAAATGGAAAACTGGTTGGATGAAATGTGGATAGAATTCGTTAACACCACGAATATGAATTTGAATTTGTGCTATATTCGACATTGTCGAATCAGGATTTGCAGCAACAACAGTTAAAATGTAAAGGTCTTTCTCTTCATAATCGAAACTGTATTTAGCTGTGATGCGGCCAGTTTTTCGATCAATTCCAAACGAATTTTTATCGATACCATCCTGAATCGAATAGAAGATAATCGCATTTTTCGGTGAATCAATATCAGTAGCCTTCACTTGATACACAAAACTGTTTGGTCGGAGATTTTCGGAAATGTATGCCTCATAAATTGATTGATTAAATATTGGTGAATTATCATTGATATCTGTCAGTGTGATTGTTAGCATAGCTATCGTTTTCCTTGGTTTAAATCCTAAATCGGTTGCTGTAATATTCAAACGATATTCTTGAATTGTATCGTAATCTAAAGGTTGTGAAATTGCAACAGCTCCTGTAACACTATCAACAGCAAATTCTTTCCGATCATTACCATCAGCGATCTGATAACGTATCATTCCATTTGGACCATCATCAGCATCTGTGGCATTCACAATTAAAATCGTTGAGCCTAAAGGTTCATTTTCTGGTACAATTACTTGATAGCTTAATGCTGTAAAAACTGGTGTATATCGATTTTCCCCAGTAACAATCAATGTAACTGTAACTTCATCTTGTTGTGGTGGTATACCACGATCAGTTGCTCGTATACGTAAATTAAAGACTTTACCAACACCTGTTACACGATCATTAAGATTTATCCAACCTGAATTTTTATCAATTGTGAAATAATTGGAACCATTTCCTGTGACAATTGAATAAACAATTTCTGCATTGACACCAAAATCAAGTGAATCGGTAGCTTTAACTTGAAGCAATAATTGACCTTCTGGTGCTTCTTCAGGTACTGGTGATAAATACGAGTTTTGTTCGAATTTCGGTGCATTATTATTCGCATCAACTACATTTATTGTTACAAGACATTCAGATGACATTGGTGGTTTGCCGTTATCAGTTGCCAAAATTGTTAATGAATACATATTTTCAGGGGATGATTCTAATTGTGTATATTTATATCGTAGACTGCGTTTACTGAAAATTTCACCGGATGCTGGATCAACGGTGAACAAATCGGATGGTTGTTGTAATGAATAGCTGATAACAGAATTTGGTCCTTGTTTATCACGATCAGTGGATGTAACTTGTCCAACAAAGACAATGTCTCTTTGTAATTCAGGAAAATTGAAACTATAATAAGAATGTTCGAATTCTGGCGCATTATCGTTCTGGTCTTGGATTGTTATTGTTAAAGGTGTTTCAGCACGCCAAGCACCATCAACGGCTGCTACTTTCAATAGATACTCGTCTTGTTGTTCACGATCTAAATGTCCAACAACTGTTACATTACCACTAATTGGATCAATTTTGAATTTTTCACCAGGATTTTCGGTAAAACTATATGTTGCATTGGCATTTTCACCAATATCTTGATCTGAACTCGTTACACGTATAACAAATGAACCAATTTCAGCATTCTCTGTCACATTCACACTGAACAATCGTGTGAATCTAGGTGGATTATCGTTTTTATCTAAAACGGTAACGAGCACTGTTGCGGTACCAGTTAATTGCGGCACACCCTGATCTAAGGCTTTAACTACCAATTCGTAATTTGAGATATCTTCGCGATCTAAACGAGTATTTGTGTAGATTTCACCACTTTCCGAATCAATTTCGAAAGCTTCATCGAAACCATCAACTAATCGATAAGTGACTTGACCATTTTCAACTGAATCGATATCAGTAGCTGATATTTTAACAACTAATTGTGGTGGAGCCTCTTCTTCTAAGATCGATGCATTATAGAGGAGACTAGTGAAAATTGGTGGATTATCATTAGCATCAGTTACATTAATTGTTAATTTCAATACAGTCCGTAATGGTGGTGTATCAGAATCTTTTGCCTCAATCCACACTTCATATTGTGGTGTTGTTTCATAATCTAAACCATTTCCGGCGATTTGAACTTCACCATTTGTTTTATCCATAATTAATGCCTCGCCGATATTGCCACCGGCTATTGCGAAACGCACATTACCAGCTGGTCCTTTTTTCGGTGATGTTGCACGAAATCGTGCTACCAAATTGCCAGTTTCTACATTTTCTTTTAAAACGAATTGTGTTTTGGCTGGTGATGTGAATGTTGGAAATAGATGATCAGTTTTTAGATAAACACGTAATTCTGTACTAGCCCGTCTCGGATAGCGACCACTGTCTTTAGCTTCAATTTCTAAATTGAATACATTTGTTGATGATTTTGCTAATGGAATTGAGGCTTTAATAACGCCCGTTTCAGGATTAATTGTGAAATTGTTAGCATGTTCACCAGTTAATGAATAAGTGATTTTACTATTGATGCCAATATCGTCATCTGTTGCTTTAGCACCAAATACGAATTGATGGGATTCGGTTTTGTCTGAAATGTAAACTTCATATTTTGATGATGAAAATGATGGTGAATTGTCATTCTCATCGGTCACAGTGATTGTTAAATTGACAGCAGCAGCTCGTGGTTCTGTTGGTGAACAATCCTGTGCCATCAATGTTAAACAGTAGACATCAGTCTCTTCACGATCTAATGATGCTGCAGTTGTGATAACACCAGTATCTTGATCAACACGAAAACGTTCAACTTTATCACCTAGTAGACTATAACGGATTTTCGAATTTAGTCCAACATCTTTATCGGTTGCGATCGGTGTTAGCACCCATGTTGAGATTGGTGAATTTTCAGCAACATTTGCATAATAAGATTGTCGTTTAAATTCAGGACTATGATCGTTGATATCTTGCACAATTATACGTACTGTCCCTGTACCGGTCAATGGTGGTGAACCTGTAATCGAGAAACAAAAATAACAAGTTACGACAATTGTTAGGAAAGACCTATGGCAATTCTATAAACGTTTTGCAATACTAAGAAACATCGGTACAATGTTGTGAATGTAAATTTGATAAGTGAGAGTATGTACAGCAGTGTTTAAAATGCTGGACTTGTCTGTTGCTGTTAAAATCCCACGGCCTTCATTGTTGAAATACATGAATGATAATTATCTTATGTAGTGAACGACGATGCGTTATTAAATGTGTATAAAATTATAAGAATGATTGAATAATAACGATTTTATTTCCGTTTGCATTCTTTGACACTTATAATGATGTTAATTTCCGTTTCCAATCGATTTCAACATAATAACCGATCAAAAAACACCAAGTATTAGCGGCATTGCTGAAAACTTAATTATTACACTGTCGCTTTAATTGCTCAATGTTCAGATTATTATATAACACGGTCAAACAATAGAAAGCTTGTGCTTTTATCGTTACAAAAAATGAAAGAGAATTAAATTGCTTTAAATTATTTAATTCGACGGGTTCTTTTAAATTTGAACTTTAAAGTTTACACTACATTCAAACAAAGATAAAGTTTTGATGTTTTATAATTTGTTTCCCATTAATTAACATTTTCAAGAATTTCCTAATTGTTTTAATCGAGTAATTAAAGTTGTTGTTGTTTTTTTCTCTTCGTATATCTACTGTGTTGTTAATTAACAACATTAATTCAACATTTATTTAGTTTGGATGAATGCTAGTAGAAGTTGTGCTCGCAATGCATGAATAATGGTTTTGTATACGGGAATTTATGTTATCATTTTGGTTTTTGTTCCATCGAGACGTCAATGTCAAATATAAATGCAATTTAATTCCCAGTTCGAATTAAGACGGATGGTGGCCATTGGGCGGAGTCTCAAGATCATCACTTGAACCTGTCCACTAATAACGACGCCATATTCTCAACTGGATACATACAATAACTACAGAATATTAAAAAAAAATCAATTTTACTATAAACAACACTATTTATTCCAATAAAAAAATTATTGATAACTATCTAGTTGGTTATTGACCTGAAACTGGTAATATTCACGCAATTCCACACATCAACAGAACCAAAAATATGTGGAATTCGCTTGGAGGTAAATGCTAGAACCTTTCCATCTGATCGCGGAAACAATAATTGTTTGGATCAATTCGAAATTGAAATAATTTGAAACAACAAGATTTAGATGATACAAAAAAATTGTGATATTTTCGTGATTCATTATTATTATTATTATTATATCAATCGAACAATTCAAGTATTTTAATTCTGGTTGCTGTATTTGCATTACCTGAAGGGGCGGATGACCCCATCTGACCCGTGAATGAATTTTAAAGTATAAACCTAGTTATGTGCGCTGAGAGCCCGTTCGCCCTCCGGCTCGGAATTGCTACACACACACACACACAGAGAAAGAATGGGAAACCGTCGACCTCGTCATATCTTTCCGTTGTCTAGGATAGTTAAATAGGCCCATATACAGCATGTACCTGCAATTACCGTTATGGCTTATGCACGCAATTGTGCCATCTTGCATAGTCAACGATAAGGTGCGACCAGCATATTACATTTCCGTTAAATATTTAATTAATAATTGGAGATTTCTACCATTTAAACTGATTAAAATTATTGATTGTTAATGACGGTAAATATATTCGAGTTGATTATTTTCCAAAAGGATCAAGTCGATCTGATAGAGTTGTGATGGTGGTGTAAGAATGACCGATAAATATGATAGCAATCAGAGTTTGAGGTAATATAGGAAAACAAGAAAAAAACAACAGCTTGACCCAGGTTCAAATCTATAATCAGTTGAAGCAAGTATAACAATACGTGCTTTGCACGATCTGTCCTGACTCTGTTCAATGAAATGTTCTTAGTTTATCGATATTACTGATTGAGTTTTCTGATTAATCGAAACATGTCCTATTCCTGGTACCTTCAATGAATCCC
Organism: Meloe dianella; assembly: GCA_028455855.1. Classification (NCBI taxonomy): domain Eukaryota; kingdom Metazoa; phylum Arthropoda; class Insecta; order Coleoptera; family Meloidae; genus Meloe; species Meloe dianella. Next base: position 762,950 of record JAPTHL010000034.1, read on the forward strand.
ATAACTAGACAGTAGAACGGATATCTGTGCATTGGTAGCCGCCACTGTTTGTGTATTTATCAATGTTGGCGAGTTTTTTAGAATGGCGTTTAATTGAACCGAATGAGAAGTTGAATCGTGTGTGCTATTACTCGATCTGATTCTCCTGGCAAACTCGTTCTGGACGAGCCCAATAAATAACTCTTTTGATTTCCTTTATATATATATATATATATATATATATATATATATATATATGCATGAAATAGAAAAAAAGAAATAAATAAACAAACATCCATCGTGAAAGCTCTTGGAGTTGAGCCGCCCAGCGTGAGTTGCTAATGAACGATCGAATCCGAATTTATCAAGTCGCGTTCAAGCACTGATGCATTTGTTTAATGTATGCCATAAACCACGATAAAGCATTTGCTTGCATCCATAAAATAAGATAGTGAATTGAATCCTGGAAGAATTCCAGGAATCTCCGGTTTATATACTCATATATCGGTACATAAATAATGTATTTATATATTCATTTGTTTAGTTAGTTGATGATGATGATGATAATAAAATAATGATTGAACCGCCGCCGAATTGCTAAGGTGATGGATAAAGGTGGACGGTATGTATATCACTGTTGGCGGCGGTGCACGTACCCCGACGGCCGTCACCAACATGAATTGTCACGAAGCGAAGTTCTCACGATACTGTGATTAGCATCTCTGATCGTAACGGACTGAAGAGACAAAGCGATCGATGATGGCCACAGATCGTGGCCGATCCGAAGAAATGAAGACGACATCCCGGCCGCATCTCATATTGCACTTAACATTCAAACAATTTCACAATAAGAAGAATGCAGAATTGTTTGCGTGTTGTTTTCTTTTGAACTTTTGAACATTTTAACATTTTCCATTTCCAAAACGAAAAAAAAAACCCGAACATGATAATTATTTGCGATGGATAAACAATATTAACACAAGATAATCTACTTTTATTATTAATTTACTACTCCATATAATTTAGTAATAAAATTAAAGCGAAACAAATTAATTGAACACTTGTTTCTACATACCTATTTATTAAACAGCAGCTTAAACGATACAACCTCTAATTATTGAAAAAAGAATTTATAAATATTAGTTGTATGTCTTAAATGGCCATCAGAAGAGTTTGAACAACTCATCTTTCAAAAATGGTAATTCTAAGATCAATTTAATATATGCTAATGTGGCCATAAAACGAAAAAACGTCTAATCCCAAAAATACAAACTTTGCAAAACGGAAACTAAACAACACGTCAACTTTTAATTGACGACATATTATTTATAATAACTGAAAATTGGGTTATTTCAGGAAATTTTCAACAGCTTTTTAATTTGGACTGTTGAACGAATTCACTCCTAAGCAAATCTAAATCCTGTTCAGTAAAAAGTGTGTTGCGAGTTGTTGCACCCAAAAATAAGGTGTTTATAATAATAATTATAGGAAAAGAAAATGTTTAGAATGGTGTGTAACTGTTTCTTAGTTTCGTTATTTTAATTAATGAAAATTATATGATGACTTACCGGTATCCATAGCAACTAATGATAAGGTGTATTCAGGTTGTATCTCTCGATCGAGTGCTCGTAGCAGGAAAATCTCTCCAGTTGATGCGTTAATCCGAAAAATATCCGTATCACCTTCTTTGATGAAATACCGTACTAAATTATTAAATGGTGGTGTATCAGCATCATAAGCTTTAATAGTAATAACATAACCACCATTTGGTGGTATAATATTTTCCATGACATAGGCGAGATATGGTGAATCGAGGAATGTTGGTGGATTATCATTGATATCTGATACTGATATTGATATTTCCGCAGTATCTGAACGTACAATATCACCATTAATATCACCGGCACAGTCTTCGGCACGCACTTGCAATAAATAACGTGATTTTCGTTCATAATTGAGATTCTTTGCTACACGCACCACACCTGTGTCTTCTGCAATACTAAAATCACGATTAGTATCACCTGAACTGATGGAATAACGTACACGACCATTCAGACCATCATCAATGTCGGTGGCAGATACCTGTAATGTTCAATAACAAATTTGTTGAGATGGTTGGGAAATATTTTTGTGATTATGTTATTGTGTTCTATTTTGTTTCTTTGATGGGTGGATTTTTTTGTTTTGTTTGTGTTTTAGTTTGTATTTTATATTGAAACAAGTTCCAAATTTAATTTTAATAACAGTCAGGCAGGTTTCTCGAAATCATGACTCGAACATTTCTGATCGTATAGAATAAGCGAGTTGTCGCCAATTAATCTGTCATATTGACGAGGATAAACTGTTGGAGATTTTGTATTTATTTTTTCTGTCGTTTTTATTTTATACCACAGAACGATCGATTAGCTCTTTTATTTTACAACTTCAAATAATATCGAACTGATACCGAGATATGAAACATCATTGTCTTTATATTTTCCAAACTGTAGACTACCATTGCAAGGTGATTAATCAAAACGAAATTTTTTCGATTATTCCTTACCTGAAGGACACTAGCACCAATTGATGCGTTTTCAGCAATCGATGCACTGTATTGTTTCGGATCAAATACAGGACTGTTATCGTTTTCATCTAAAACCTTCACGAAAATGCTCATCTGCGTCGACTTGGGCGGATCACCACGATCTCGAGCTGTCACAATTAACGTATAATTATTCTTTGTTTCACGATCGATCTGTCCAGAGATCCGCAAAAGACCATCAACTGGCCCTAAAGAGAAAACACCGTTGATTGTTGGATCATTCACTAGCGAATATTCAATGTATCCATTCCGTCCTTCATCTTTATCAATTGCTTTCACAGCCATAACAACAGTATTTAATGGGATATTTTCAGCAATTGCTGTTTCATTTGGCGTTACAAACTCTGGCGACATATCGTTAACATCTTTTAAAATAATTGTAACCTGCAAGATATGTAAATATACAGATATTATTAACAATGTAACACAATCTGAAAAGTCGTTGGAGATTTTACGATTTCGATAAAATTACAAAATCATAAAATATTTCAATTTTGACTAGAGTGGTGTCAGTTTTTCTTTCTTTTTTTTTGTTTGGTTTTATTTTCATTAGAGACTTTAATGATAGATGAAGAAATCAAATAAATAAAAGTCACTGAACTTTATTTTGAAGTTTTAAATAAAAATTTTCACAAGTTTTACGACTTAATTATAACAATCATAAAGTCAAAAAAAATATGTATATATATACAGTTTTATTCGATTATTTTCAGAAATTTTCTAATTACATAATTGGTGTATTTCATTAAAACCTTAAGGCGTGAAATATTCCAAAAGAAATTCATCAATAGAAAATCCACGTTAATTACAATTTTTCTGCTATTTTTGTTTCTATCCGAAAAAAAACCTTATAGTTAAGAGGCTTAGAATTTTCACTATAAAAATTTGTTTTATAACAATGTCAGAATTTATGTGAAACGCTGGTATTTTTATTGTGCTATTAAAGTGCATCATAAATGACGGCCTTTTTAACTTTATCGTAATTATAAATATGTCATATTTTTTATTAAATAACCGGGAAAACAGTCTGTTTCAGTGCTACTGAATTTGTGAATCAATCAGTTAAATAAAGAAAGATAGAAATCAGACATGAATATTAGTGAAGGCCGTACGATTTTATAGCTAAAATTTCTTAGATTTTATCGCTCCTTTTTACAACCCACACAACACACAAATATATTGATCGTTATCATATAAAATAATATTGATTTTCGACAAAAATTTTCCATGTGGAAATTCCATCAATAAATAAATATGCGGACAGTAACGAAAATGTTGGACAGTTGTTCACAATTAAGTCTTTGGTAAATAGACAAGGTGCCAAGTTATTAAGAAAGTTGATTTACTCATGATGGAGTGTTTACACAGTCAATACCGTGGAGAACTTGTTAACACCCTTGTTCGGTGCATATTTACAGCATGTCTTTATTTTGGAATCGACTTCTGGTGGTCGACGATTAGAAATTTTCAAAATAAACAAAGTCTTCTTTTCTCTTTTTTTAAGATAAAACAAATAATCGAGCCCGGCTATAACGAACAACATTATCTATAATCTACTCAAATATACTCAAATTTCTGTAACTTGACTTTGAGTGTTTGTTTGACCTTCGGCTAAAGCAACGTCGACCGGATCGGAATAGACGAGATGTAATCAACATTGTCCAAAAGAGAATCTATTACTATGCCTTCTATACTTCAGCCACGCATGGATGATGTATCGGTCTATCTTGAGACTTGCTAGAAGGTACCGTTTGATTTTTGTCGTAATAACCGAGTTGTAATCAAGTCCTGCTGTGTTTTGAATCAATAAACAATCAGGAAATTTATAATTTGCCCCAAAGAATGACAGGGGAATAAAAGGATAAACAAAATTTCACCATCAACAGTCCTGTTTGTAGTAAGTTTATGTTATGTCTACTAGACATTCAATTTAAACATAGTTTGTATGATATTTAGAGCCAGCAGCTAGAATCTACTTATTATCTAATCATAAAATTAAGAATTGTACGTGCAATAGAATCTAATCGTATGCATTTGCGTGATCCATTTTCATACACAGAAATGCAATTAAATTAAAAGAAAAAAACAAACAAACGAAATCTTACCTGTACTGTGGATGATAATCTCAATTCAGATGGCACAACAGCCTGATCTGTTGCTGTCACAATCAAATTATATAAACCTTGTTTCTCACGATCAAGAATTTTCATTGTAATTATCGTACCATTTTCAACAATTCCAAAATCACCATTTTCATCACCAGCTGTGATTGTGTATCGTATACGTCCATTATCACCTGAAATATCATCATCATTATTATTATTATTTTATGATTGGAAATGAAATGGAATCATGTTGATTGAGTAGAGAGTTAATGAATATTCCGGGTGTTCTAAATGGTTCATTACGCTATCAGTTTCGATATGTATAAAAAAAACGTAATGTAATTGGAAAGGCGATATATTTTAATGGTGTGTTCGAAAACGTTGATATCGTTGTATGTTTCGTTTTATTTAATGTACATCATCAAAAATACATGTTTCGAATGCCACAACATTACTAAAAGGGTTCGTTAAATTTTTAATTTGCATTAAATTAAATTAGTTGATAACGGGTGGGGTATGCGATTTTAATATATTGGAAGGAAATTTAAAATATTATTAATAATAAATTGATAATTGATCATTTTTCATTTTGTTATCATTATAGTTTTGATGTTTTAAAGCATATAATTCCAACACGGCCGACCCTAAAGGTCGCAACAATTCTCACTTATATTCACGTCTATAATATTTAATAATAATCTAAACGATCATTGGCATTCCTTGTCGATTATTTATTTGACAATAAAAAATCATTATTTACCGGAATCGAGATCTGTTGCACTAACTGTAACCACTGATGTGGAAATGGAAACATTCTCAAAAATTTCATTACTATACGACATTGGATCAAATAATGGTGCATTATCATTCAGATCAAGTACGTTACAATAAACCGTTAGAGTGCTGGATAAAGCTGGATGGCCGGCATCTTGAGCTTGAACAACCAAAATATAATGTTGAACCTGTAATAAATAGATAAAAATAGATTATTTACGATTAATTATTAAAAAAATCCTATTATGTTTAACTGTTTTATTGTCTCATTATAGATGAGGCAACCACAACGGAAGTCAATCATTGTAAAAATTTTGATAGATAACAGAACAGTCAATTAGTGCAATCATTAACGTTTTCTATATATCGTCCGATGATTTAAAAAATAGTCAATTTATACAAAGTCATCAAATTAGATTTGGTGGTATTCTATAATAGCTGGCCCTCCATCTTTATTTCATGTTGTGTTAACGTAGCTATTTCACTAACAAATTTTGTAGGTCAATTGTAGAGATCTAGATCCAGACCGAGATCGAAACGTACGGGAATATTTGCGTGTATTTGCTAAATGATGTTAAACCGTCCTTAAGTTCAGCTTTATTGTACAATAAACGTCCGTACTCAACTTTAAGCTGAGTCAATGTGTAAGTTAATGATCTCTTTTCTAGTTCGTATTTATTTTTTTTCTTTTTCTATTGAGAATTGTGTTGCCTTCTAAAGTTCCACATCTAACGAACGAATGCGAACACGCGCAAATGTTTGCACTGTGTTGACCAAACGCGCGATTCGCCTGTTGTCGGTAATTCAAACGAAATTGTTTGTTCGCATTCGTTCGTGCTTGTGTAGTGTAGACGGGTAGTACAAATGTTTATTGTGTGGAACACAAGCGACATTCATACTTCTGTTTGCACATTACCTTTCTGAATATTTGCATGTGTTTGTGTTTGTTTACATTGTGTTTGTTGCCTTAGATGTGGACGGGACTTAATTCAACAATTCGCATCATCCGAAATAATCAGAAGCGTGCGCAGATACGTATTGTAAAAAACAAAACAGATCGCAACTGTAAAATGGAACGAACCTAATAAGCTGTCTATTTGTTGAAATTCTAAAAAAGTTCCATTATATAAATACATGTTGAACGGATTTGAATTAACTATGTGAGTTATTTAAGTTATAACATAATTGAGTCTAGTTTTCAGTTTTATATATATGTTGGTAAATGACAAATTATTGTTGTTGAAGGAAACCAAAAAACAAACAAAAAACGATTGAATATTATATGAAAATATCGTAGTTATATACTACACCTTTAGGAGACATAAAACCCGTTCCATGTTTTATAAAAGAAGTGTGAATAAATTCTTGTAACTTAACTACAGTATAGTGACAGTGCAATAGCTACAGTGAACGCCTTTAAAAATTATTCTTATATACTACTAGTTTATAGTTCTTTAACAGAAACTCGTCAACATATCAATCGATATCCTATTAATATTATAGAACATATATGTTTGAATTGTTTTTTGCTAGTTTTTTTTCTTAATTTATTGCTCTTGCAGTTGATTTTACCATTTCGAGTTTCTAATCAGGTTATTGTCTTGACGTATCATTGAAGTCTCCAATAATACCAATGTGTATATGTGTATAAATGTTTGTTTATTCGTTGTTTTTTCTTTCTCGGTGTTGTTCGATGAGAAACAACTTGGACTGAATTAGTCAAGAACATGTTGCGTAGATGGTGGCTACGAACACAACAACGCACTATCATCATCACCATCATCATCATCATCATCATCATCATCATCATCATCGTCATTCCTTATATTGTACAAAAACATGACCGACTATAATACAGTTACAGGAAACTTTCTAGTTTTTTATAATCAATTGTACGGCCAGTGTTACTTAAGCGATTCTTTCTTGAAAACATTCCAACTATAATAATAATAATAATAATAATAATAATAATAAACCAAATCAACATTGTCAGTAATTAAAATCGTTAATTTTTTTTGTGTGTTTATAAGATTTAATCGAGTATATCACAAATATATATATATATATATATATATATATATATATATATATATATATATACAGTGAAACGCCTGCACACCTTTATGGTCAACTATAATTCATTTTAGCAGGATAAATGCTAGATTAGTTTGGATAATTATTCTCTTTTACAATTACTTGAAGCACAAGTTGTTGTTGCCCACACGATTGGCTGGCCACACCATTCGACTTATCTGACTTGTTGATTTATTTTTGTTAATATGGTAATATGTGACAATTTAGAAATGTTTTAAATTATTATTATTATTGGTTTTTTTGTATGGTATTGTTAATTAGCGGACGGGCTTGCATTCCGATTTGTAATTATTCAAATAAGTTTCCGTGACGGAATTCAGCCCGGTCATTTATTATGTTAAATGTCCTGTAATTGTACCAACAATGCCAATGGTCCATTGCATATAGAAGGAGTCATGTGCGATTATGCACGGTTCTTGCATTAATACTACAATAACTCATTAAAATAAGTCTGTTGTGTGTATGTTTTCTTATTCGTCCTCGTCGTCGTAGTCGTCGTCTTTTTCTTCTTTTCTATTGACGATCAATTGTTTTGTGCACGTATTTTAATTATTTTCTACTCTGTTAACTTAGGTGTATTCGACACAACTATTGGATACGTGTAGTGGCTAAACAATGGATTTTTTTTCTTTAGTTCTAAACAACAATTCAATTCCGTATTCGTCGAAATCCACTTTAAAACGAAATTTGATCCTTTTACTCAAAACCAGAATTTTGTTTCATTCAATTTTTACGTTTAGATAATAGAATTATTATTTTTGGTAACCATAGACGGTGCTATTGTAATGTTGAAACACACTGTATTGGTATAATTGAAAAGTAATCTGTACTGTATTGAGTATTTCCTAGGGAGTCTTGCAAACATTTTTGCCTCAAGCTCTCGAACAGACTGTTGTTTGAAAATAGATGCGACATTACATGCAATTGTTTCTTTTTTCGTTCTATTTGCATATATTCTGATCGATACAGCAATACAATCATTTGCAATCCTTTGTTAACTTGCCGAAAGAGAAGGACAATAACGGGCATATTGGAGGTTAATAACGACAAAGAAAACTTGCGGACAAAACGGCTACAAGGATGTACAGTTGGGTGCGTAAAAATTTTAACGGTGAAGGTTGTGTGGTGTAAACCTGACTTTCGCTTGAAGGGAACAACATTTTCGATAGTATGCTATTGGATATCTAGAGAAAAGAGACGATTTATTGATGTACCTGAAATAAGAAAAGACCGCACCCCTTTTAATGAAATTATTGAAATTTTTTCATAATAATTACTTTTTGTGAAAATATTGATAATCTAATAGATTATATCATAGGTAGATACGTAAATTACTTTCAGTTTCAATAATATTTCTTACAATCAGACTGTTTATTTATTTATGGTATGACTTCGACAGCAACTATTGGTTAAAGTAGGTAAAGCAATAAAGCAATAAATGTGGGGATCGGTTCATCCTCAGTACGAAAAATGGTTGAAGAACGGTTCAATCTATGTAAAAAAGGCGAAATTTCACACCAAGAGTCGTTAAAATTTTTACGCACCCAACTGTACATGAAGCGATTCCAATTGAAAACTGAGACAAACGTCGTATAGGTACTCTATTGTTGTTTATTTTGGATTTTGAGATGAATTATTTCCTCTTTCACAGTCGAATCCAGAAAAACACTTGAATACACCGTCAAACTAACAATAGAAAATACGTTGACTTGACTGGAGAGAAAAACGGCCATTTTGTCTCTATCAGCGTTTGTTGAGTTTAAAAAGAAAACAAAACAGCACGTTTTACCAATAAACACAGCTAATAATTGTTTCTAAACATGATTTAATTATAAACGAACGTATAAATTGCATCATTTGTTAATTTTTGTCAGATGTGTGGAGGACAACAACAAGAAAATCGAAATCGGATCAACTTGTACTGTGTCCGTTGTTGTTGTTGTTTTATTTTTTCGTAGCTTGTATTGTATAAGTGCGAAGACCTCCTTTCCGATAGAAATTGAAACCGTAAATCTCATTTAGTAATGAAAAGGTGTCATTAAAACTGGCAAAGTCACTTTCTATAATATAAACAAACCGTGAACTTGATTTAAACTGGCGCTATACACGTTGGTTCTTCTTTTGTTGTTGTTTTGGTAATTTTTTTTTAAGTAAATTTTCTCTTGATATTACATAATAATGTTGTGGTTGACCACAGTTTTATAAATAATTGAAACTTACTACTTCATAATCGAGCCGTGATGTTAGGGTGAACACCCCAGTTTGTGGATTTAAACTGAACACATCATTTGCCCAATCACTAATTACTGTATATGTTAATTGTGCATTGATGCCTAAATCGGGATCTGTAGCACGAATTTGGCCGACACGTGAACCACGCATGGCATTCTCTGGTATATCGAAAGAATACGCATTTTCCAAAAATACAGGTGGATTATCGTTTGTATCGGTGATCTGAAACAGAAAATATGATTTACTTAATTAATATTGTCGATAGTAATGCGGAACTTGTTTTTTCGTTGGTGATGCACAATAAGGAGAAATGAAGAAAAAGGGGGCGTTCCACCAACATTATGCAGTTATATAGGAAGAGAATAATAACCAGCCAGTGTTTGTAGTTTATCATAGTTGCCACCAGATGCAGATCCAACAGATTTCATACTGACTACAAGAGAGTAACGAACTATAATTGGTGATGAGACTCAACGATTATGCTACTCACAAAAATATATTGATAGAACAACCTACATAAATATTATATGGAAATGTTTATAATTAATAATCGTAACATAAACCGAGAATACTTACTTGCACTGTCAGGATGGTGTCAGTGTATTGATTGCCATCGCTAGCCCTCACCGTCAACTTGTAAGAATCTTTCGTTTCTCTATCGAGCGAATCAACCAATTTCAAAACACCTGTATCTTTATCCAAAGCAAAATGTCTATCATCCCCCTTAATTAGAGTATATTCAAGTTCACCGATCGTATCAGGATCGTCGGCTTTCACTGTGGCCACTGATTGTCCAGGACTTAAATCTTCCGAGATCGAATATTGTAACGGTGTATCTTTGAATGATGGTGGACTATCGTTTCTATCAAGCACAGTAATTTGAACCTGTCGAAAAAACAAACATAACAATAATAATAATGATAATATTATCTAGATAGTAATAATCGGGGGGGGAGAAAGAAAATGTATATAAAAGAGGTTAATTGTTGGATTAGTTTAAGGTCATCGTGTTTGTGATTGGTTGGTGGGATTGGTTGGAAGTCGGCATGATTATGTTTTACGATAAATTCTCGATTTACTTGTTGTACTCGTTTTAATTCGATTGCAATCTATTGGATGGAACTAATTGGTTTGATTGATTTATAATAAGATTGTCGACCACAATTTCGTTACCATCTTCCGGTATTGAAGCGTTTCTATTCAATTTGAGAGAATTGTAATTAATCTTTAAATTCCAATAAGGTTACTGTCGTTTATTATTTGAATATATACGCCAGTCGGCAAGATTAATGTTTTATTTGTTTATATTTGAAAAGGATGAGGTAATATCCAGGATTTATTAGATCGTTATTTTTCGTTGGATACAATATATGCTAATGTTTACATGTGGATTTAAACAATTAAACATGGCCAGCCGTTCAGATAGTTAGAAATACATGTGAAATTGTAATATATCGTGTGGTGGATTTATAAATCATTTAACATATAACACAGACATCAAATGAAGTGCTTTATACTTGTAATAGGCAACTCCTACTCTAAAACTTTTAATAGAGCGTCTAGCTAGCGACTTAATAACTTATTAACATATCTTATGATTCATTCGCTGTTTAGTTTCACTATAGTAATTATATTGGTTATTTTTATTAACCGCAGTGATCGTAAACATGAAACCTAACACAAGAATTATGCTAGCACATCATCTAAATCATCCTTTTGCCCCTTCAGACATACAGAAACCAACATGTTTTATTCATGACATGACTAGCTTCAAATTGTCTTTTAATCTACGAACATTTGTCACTCGATCCGGATAGAAGACGACAACAAAAACAAAAGAAAAAACCTATTATTGTAATTAAGTACAATGAAAACTTGACCAAATCGTCTTCAACACATAACATACACATCATTCCATCACTATCGGTTTTAGTGTATTATTATAAAATTGAACAACCAGACGAATTGTATCTATTCCTAGAAGTGTATATAAACGATGATGTGACACAAACAAGAATACATTATTAATACACGACCCTCTCATTAGTATTCTCTGTGAATTAATCCGAAAATAGAAATGCAAAAGACACCGACAACATTCATCGGTGGTGCACACATTCCTGCTCAAGTCATTTCAGCCGTTAAACGACGTCAACCGGCAACAGCAAATATTTCAAAAACCGCACTGAAAAACTGCAGAACTGGACGGACGCGACTATATATATATATATATATATATATATATAACATCCAACCGGGAATGTGGTGGCTGTTATCGAAACGGTCGAACCATCAATTCGATGACTATTGTATGAACAATTTTTATTATCTGTTATCTTCGATTTATCTCGATATTCTTGTATTACATTTTTTTTATGGTTGTTTTTAATAGGAAAATTGTAGTCGACAGTAGTTGCCTGAGGTACTGTCGGACTGGTGTGCGCATACATCACCAAATGTAGGGGCCATCGACCACTTGTTCAAATGATGATTTCGACTAGATAAAACTTGACAAACATATGACGAGCTTATATATATATATATATATATATATATATATATATATATATATATATGATGTTATGAGTGATACCACAAGGAGAAGACAAGAAAAAAACAGTATAATTGTATTGTTTCAATGTCCTCTACCCTTCTAGCAATGAAAGTTAATTATAGATTAAATTCTTGAATTTTTTAATGAGACAAAATGGAATTTGAATAGAATACTGATCAAACTTCACGATTAAATTAATAAATAAAACTCATTGCCTGAAGATAAACAGAAAATATTATCTGTTCGTACAGTTTTTTGGAACGATTACACCGTGACAGTTCAGTATAAAAGGACAAATAAAAATCCTTGTCGACTTAATTGACCAATCTAACATTTGCCCGTTAAAAATCAAAAATTACAACGGAAATTGTTGATGTTGTATACATTTTCAATCTAAACGACTCCATTTACTTAGGATTATCACCAATAAAGATGAACTTGGCAAACAATCATAGATTGCATAAGGAAATTGCATTCAATAATATGTGTTTAACGATCGGTAATAAATCGAAAGTAGTCTCTCTTGTACATTCATGAAACCTTCAAAAAATCGTAGATAAACAGATTCCAATAAATATTTGATAAGCACATTGATACACGAAATGCTACTTAAAATTACTTCAGTCGATTATCTGGAACAGACGTACACGGATTCTTTATGATTACACAAACACAAAAAACATTTGCAAAGATACACTTTCCCCAGCGTTGCTGTGTTTCGCTCTCATATTGATAGCATCCGGATCAGAGGACAAACACTTTCACCACTTCCAGACTGAAACAATGCGAGCGGAATTTTTGATATATTATTCATGATACTGTTATTTTTCATGAATGCCCCGTTGGAATGCTTGATTTCAGCTACAATAAAACCATCCAATGACTTATCCATTTTCATTATTGTAAATAATAGAATCAAAACCATATCGTATGGTCGTATTGTTAAATACCAGCATAACAAGTCGTACCCTTGACCTGCTTACCCCGTCTGGGCACCTGAAGCAACTGTATGACCAACAGAGGTAAATGACAACAGCAACAACAATAATGGCCAATACAATATCCAACATCAATTCATTTCGACTTTCGTTTAAAAACAAACATGGAGACACACAAAAGCAATAAATAATTTTCGAGAATCTCTATAAATCGTCTTAATTAAGTTTACAGTTAATTTGGTTTTGTGTAAATGTTAATTAATCGGTGAATTTCATCGAAAATATTCAGGTTATGTCCAAATTTGGGCAACAACGTTGATTTGTCAATGAACATAAATTTCAGTTGTACGTTTCTAATTAGAAAAATTCATCAACAGTTAAATTGGTAACAATAATAAATTATTTTGAAGATTGTTGCAACAACATATCGAATTCTAATGGAAACATCGACTTTCCAAGTCGAAAATCAACTTTTACTTGTTTTAACAGCGATCAAATAATCAAATTAATAATAACAACGATTGACAGTTATCTTTGCCGAATGTCATTTGCAATTAGTGATTCTTATCGATCATTTAGAGTGACTTTCAAGATTTTCGTCACATTTTGAACTAAATAATTCAAAAGTTAATTTAGAAATTTTTAACAAGGACGGTCGTTGAGACCGCTAATGCAATAAAAAGCACTTTTCGATAATTCGATCGATCACTTCTTAAACTTGATTTTAGATTGCAAGAGCACTTCTTGACAAGTTGAGAAAATATAGTGTACGATAAACATTCATAAATGGACATTTTCAGCGTCGGCTTAGCGTCAATTTGGCCATTTTCAATTGACTGACACTAAATCAAAAGAAATAACAAAAATATCAACAAAAACTGATATACAAATCCGAATTTACATATCACTAGATCTACACATACATTAAATATTAGAACAAAACAAACGATTCTAATCTAGTTTCATTTGTTTGTTTGTTTGTTTGTAAATTCGCAATAATTATCTGTTTGTAATTGGTTGTTTTCTTGTTTTAATTCCGCTCGAATTCGTCGAACAATGGTGCCAGTTTCGGGTGGTCTTTCGGCAATGTTTTCTAACTAAAAAATATCCATTTGAAACCATTTTCACATACAAACAGTTGATTGTTGCAGCTTGATCGACCGTTGAAATCTCCAACTGTATGGTATTGTTGCGACATTTTTGAAAGCTTTATTTCAATATTGGATAATGTTAGAAGTCTTACCGCAAATAGGGGACTGTAGAGAAAGTCCTTCGTGTTGTTTTTTTTTGGTCGTATAATTAAGACACAGTGATAAGGTGGTTTTCAGGGCCCCAAGCATAATATCTAGTTATTATCCATTGTTGTTTGGAATTTTATAGCCTACATATTATCATCGAAAATAATTGATGTTTGGGCTCGTCGCCTACGTAAATTCAGAATCTTTTGCATATAATTACAGCAATTTACATTAAGTCAATTATTTTTTTTTGTTTTGTATCTTATTTTTATCCTTTGCAAATGATAAATTATTGGAATTAATGATTGTCAAGTAGTAATTTGACAGTAATGTTTTCTATTGAAAATAACTATTTGTTATCGAAATTTCGACATTTGTCGATTGATTAATTTTGATTGATTTTCTATAAAATTAATAGAATTTATTTGGAATGGTGCCAATCGCTCCTTTTGAATAGCAAGGACAATTTTAATTGCATGTCAACTGAGAGATATTGCCGGCTAGCAGGAATGTCACTGTAGTAATTGTCAATTACCTGACCGTGAGGAGCGACTAATACTCAAAGATCATCTCTCTTCCTCTTCATTTCTGATGCATTTACAGCAACAACAGCAATCATTTATTGTGTGTGTGTTGCTTTTAATTACAACATTTTCGTTGGTATTCTAGTATCGATTGCCGTTGCCCTCACCATTATTATCAACTAACAATCAAGATGACTTGATCATTTCTATTGTCAAGTATGTAATGAAAACTGATCATGCGAGACCTGAAAACTACCAACCACAATCAGGATTATCGTTGGTTTATCTTGAATGCTGCCATTCGCCAAAAATGCCACTTGTCAAGAAATAAATCGAATTAGCCAAGCAAATGGAGAAGAGACCAGGGAAATGTGTCGATGATATATTATCTACATACAGTTCAATGTCTTATAGTAACCCTATTAATGTTATCATTTTTGTTTGTTTTTTTAAAAAGAGAAAAACCAACTATTTAATAATTATTAATAGTGTTTTAATTGACGGCTGATTGTGTATAAAATCCTATCAATTGGTGGACAGATTATTTACACAGCAATTATGTCAATTTTGCTGACGATATATGGGTAAGAAAACAACATATACAAGTTGTGCGTGACGTACCACGAAATCGACAGAAGAAAGCCGGGAGATACAAAAAAAAGGATGATTGTAGGTCTGATGATGTTAAGGTAGAATCGATTCAAAACACAGAAGAAGAAGAAGAAGAATGTAGAGTAGACCAGCCTGGGGCCGACAGAATCGTAAGAATGTCTACAATGCGCCCCTTATCAGATTCTAACCGTTAGTTTGTTAGTTATTGTGTTTCTTCACGACTGGCTGACCAGCAAGATAACTCGACATGTATTAGTAACTGTCAGTGTTTACCGATAATGTCGTTGTCATCGTCATCACCGAAAACCAAAAACGATTCTCTCACAGTTTTGTGTACCTATTTGAAAATTTCAATTAAAACCAGCTTGGATTCGGCGCAATTTTACAAGACAGATTTGACTGTTGTAACTATACACAATATACCTACATATGTTTGTATGTGTGTGTGTGTGCGTGCGCGCGTGTGTGTGTGTGTGTGTGTGTGTGTGTAACGAGTGAGGTCGTCCGGAATTGACATCGTCGACGGCACGTATTATTTTACATATTTATTGGTCGGGCGTGCAATTTCTGTGAATTTATTGTTAATCCCAGTCCTGGTGTTCGCTCCCTAACAAGATTCATAAAAGTCCGGATGAGCTTTTCGCATCTTAAAAACGTCTTTGTTTTTTCTCTTCTTGATATTATGTATCTATGTATACGTTAAAAATGACATTGCTACAAAACAGATGTGTTATCCACAACATTGCCGGCATTATTTATTAGATTGTACCACATATACAAGTCGAAAATAATTGTCAATTATGAAAAGGTCGAAAATTATCATAATAATAAGGCCCCGATTACACTGAACGCGCGTCACATTTTTCATGACTCGCGCGACTCTTTTGTAGTTCTCGCATAGTGTAATCGGGGCCTAATAATAATAATAATAATAATAACAAGATTGCATCTAGCCTTGATGAGTTTCATTAATCAAACAATTTCAATGATGTAATTGATCTTATAGAAATAAGATTACAAAAAAATATATCCCATATTAAATCAAGATAACAGAAATATTTCGTTAGAGGATTACGCAAAATCAAGTCAAGATCTTATGGTTGAATGCTTTTTTGAATGGCATCTTTGAATTAGAAATTTCGTTGATGGTAATAATCAAAGACTGTACTAAAAATTTATTATGAAAATTATTATAATGAATAGAAAAAAAATTGTTCGTTATAAACAGAGAAAGGTCAATTAACTCCAATGACTGTCCATGTAACAATTAAAATTTATTTTGGCTATACGTCCATTTCGAACATTAAGTCAATTTATTGGAATTTCATTGACGTTTAGTAAAATTCAAAACATACCATGATGTAGGCGAACGATGAAGATGACTTGCACAGTCAATGCGCCGGTACTACTCTATGGGGCGATTGGTATCGTTTCTTTAAGATCGTTAACGACCTAAGATTTGTATTTTGATATTTCATAAAAAACAAGCTATTGCAATTAATAATCAAAAATTCCTATAAATCCATGTCGATATATTTCGGCATGTTCTTTATCAAATCCCATAGTTAATCTTGCAACATATCAAAAGTTTATTGGTGCCGTCACGAAAGCCCACCAAAACCAATAAACATCAATTATTTCAATTAATTTACTATTATTATTATTATTATTAATTAAAACGATTTATAAAAGGAACCCATTTCTAACAAAGGCACTTCTAAATAGTTAATAACAAATATCAGACAAAAACGTTTTTTTCGGAAATACAAAGCGTTTCAGGTGGATAAATGAAAGGAAAAGCTCCGGACCGCGCGTCGATATCGGCTGAAAAACAAATTCCTACCGGTAACCATGGAAACGGCACAGGAGAAAAAAGCCCCATTGTTGAACAAAATAAATTCAAAATGGCTGTTAGATATACAGGTTCGGCCCGTCCAAGTAGAAACATAGGAGAAAATAGAAGAAATGAAACAGAAATATGATGTGCATGTGTTAAAAAGAGATATAGGAAAGGTGGGTGGTTAAGTAGTAAATACTCATTGCAAAAATATCCACCCTCACCATCTGCAGCAGACTCCTTTTGTAATAACCATCATCAAATGTCTCAAAACCATGACAATGTTGTTGTTCCGTCTCTCTCTTACTCATTGAGTTGTGATGTTTCTACTTCAAAAAGACGTAAAATTCTAGGACAGATAGTTTTCTAATAATATTTATAATATGTGTAATTTTACTATTTAGAATTTTTATTTGCAATCTCTCTAAATTCGGTGCCAATCAGCATTTTTTATTTTAATTCTCCAAATTGCTAGTTTGTTGTTGTTGTTCCGTCTCTCTCTTAATCATTGAGTTGTAATGTTTCTACTTCAAAAAGACACAAAATTCTAGGCCAGATCGTTTTCTTAGTAGAAAGAGCAGTTGTTATTACGAAAGGGGTCAGCTGCAGATGGTGAGGGTGGATATTTTTGCAATGAGTGTTTACTACTTAACCACCCACCTTTCCTATATCTCTTTTTAACACATGCACATCATATTTCTGTTTCATTTCTTCTATTTTCTCCTATGTTTCTACTTGGACGGGCCGATCCTGTATATATATATATATATATATATATATATATATATATATATATATATATATATAGGTGTCTCAGCTGCTGATTAATTTCGTTTTTTTTTAACTTAATTATTTATGATTGTCGTTGTTTATTTTCGGTTTTTCTCGAATTGGGGGAGGGCGGGCGTGTTGACAGAAGAACGCTTTCAGTCTTGAATCGCTTGATTAATGTTTCGAGACGAATTGGTCAATGTTTACCATCAACATAGACGTGTGTCCATCTCTGCTTCATGGTTGTAGTAACATGTTGTTGGTTGCTGCCTGTTTTACTTCTGTTTCCCAATCTCAATTGGTAAAAATTTCGTAAACTGCTATGTTTCAATCGAGCTCTAACATTAACCGTAATTTCTAATAACAATACATTTGCAAATTGTACAACGATTCGGATTAGAATTAGTAGAACAATGTAGTTTTAGGTAGGAGAGAGAAACTGAGTAATTGGCGACATTTCAGGGATGATCCAGCATTTTCTAGGCCAATTTGTATTTCTCTTGTTTACCATAATTTCTAACGGAAAATCGATTCAACACGTATTACCAACTGCATTAGATATTCGTTTATTAATTATTGTATTGAATTTAAGTATAGATTAGTATGAGGCTCGGTTAGTTATTTACAACCATTCGCACTGCAATTACGTGTAGATTAAGAAATCAAATGAATGTTGTTGTGGTGATAAACATTTGTTATTATTTAAATGAGGCAAAGGGCAAGTTTACAAGTGTGAAAAACTGTTAACCAACACAATTATTATAATTATCTTTTACAGTGCGAAGTTCCTAATAAATAAATGAATACCTGCAATACGGATGAAATATATACACATGGGCTATGTGAAACGGACCAACTTAACTCGCGTCAATGTTGACATATGACAAATATGTTAATTGTTGAATATTTATGGGACTGTATCATTTTTATTAACGACGGTATTTGGGCCAAACATAGCGAAAGCTAATAAATATCGCGACATGGGGTCAATTCAGCATTGCATCATTTTCTCGTGCTGTGCACAATACTGAAAATGTTTCCATTTATTGTAATGATTACTGATGAAATCATCCTTCGTGGACTATGTTTTGTTTTTCTTTTTAAAGGGATATTTATTTAACAAACATTATTTTTTATTTTTGGTAGAGTATCGTAATTCAGTAGCGTAGGAGGTTGGTATTCTGTTCACCAAGCATAACATGAACGCCCACAGGCGGTTCCTGGTGTATGTATGTGTGTGCATATATGAGTATTCCAACGCCTCGAGCATAGCTCGTTTGCAATTTTCGTATGTTACCAACAATAAATCGAAAATAAATCAAATTGGTTTAAATACATAGTATTTTTCAATTGGTTTAAACGATAAGAATCATCATCGTGAAAGTTAAAAATCTTTGTTGTCTCCTTCGCTTTATGTGTGTGTGTGTGTGCAATCTCGATTAGTTTCAAGACATGATTCTTGTTTGTTCGTTTCAAAAGATCCACTTTCGACTTTTGAGCTTTGATTTGTTTGGCTATCTTGTCGACAAACTCATAAATTCTCTGTTTATTTCATTCTGTTTATGATTTACGATAAATTATAAATGAAAATTTTTCTTTTATATATAACCGAAATGTAAAAAGAAACCTTCCAGTTATAATAATTATTTTATAATAGATCCCCAATTGGTTTAGAATTAATTTTAAAATAATAAAAAAAACAACACACACTCACGCAAAATGGCAATTCCGCTTCATTAAGCGAAATTGAACTGTAGCTAATTTATTAATTTTTTTCATTCTTCTTTATATATATATATATATATATATATATATATATATATATATATACAGGGTCGGCCCGTCCAAGTAGAAACATAGGAGAAAATAGAAGAAATGAAACAGAAATATGATGTGCATGTGTTAAAAAGAGATATAGGAAAGGTGGGTGGTTAAGTAGTAAACACTCATTGCAAAAATATCCACCCTCACCATCTGCACCAGACCCCTTTTGTAATAAACACTCCTCTTTCTACTAAGAAAACGATCTGGCCTAGAATTTTGCGTCTTTTTGAAGTAGAAACATTACAACTCAATGAGGAAGAGAGAGACGGAACAACAACAACAACAAACTATCAATTTGTAGAATTAAAATTAAAAATGCGTTGCTGATGGAAACCGAATTTAGAGAAATTTTTGCTATTGTTATCAATTGAACGAATTATTAAACAATAAAATATTTTTGGTAATTTGTTTGTTTTCAATTAACTGTCGATCTTAGCAAACTATGCAAGAGCATTAAAAAAAACAAAAGTTTAAGTTTAATCGATGTTTACATTTATTTTCAATTACGATTAATTTTAAATTCACCAAATGTCTCAAAACCAGGACAATGTTGCTGTTCCGTCTCTCTCTTCCTCATTGAGTTGTAATGTTTCTACTTCAAAAAGACGCAAAATTCTAGGCCAGATCGTTTTCTTAGTAGAAAGAGGAGTGTTTATTACAAAAGGGGTCTGGTGCAGATGGTGAGGGTGGATATTTTTGCAATGAGTGTTTACTACTTAACCACCCACCTTTCCTATATCTCTTTTTAACACATGCACATCATATTTCTGTTTCATTTCTTCTATTTTCTCCTATGTTTCTACTTGGACGGGCCGACCCTGTATATATATATATATATATATACTGTTAGAAAATTGAAATTTCTATCGAACTATTCAAAGATATCAAATTAAAATTGAACATAATCAGCATGCGGCCGAAATTCCATTAGAATTAACAAAAACTGCCGATATTATCCGTAATTTTAAATAAATAATTTAGAAATCACTCGAATTATCTTAAATACAACGGAAATTAGTCGTGAACTAAATGCCTATTCAAATAACATTAAAATTTCGAAATTATATTGGAGACTTTAATAGAAGATCAGAACAGAATCCGCATTGTATGTACGTTTATGGCGATAATAGAGTAGCGGATATCCGTGACTAGTCTTCACACGAACTGTAGGTGTTGAGAAAGCTCAAGTTCTTTTGTTAAAGAGCTCTTTTTCTCTGCTTTGTACAGAAAATATTTTGGCCGTGGTTATAGTGGTAGCCCAGGTAACTTTGTGCAGGTATACGGTTTTATTTATGAAGGGTGTTGGCTTTTGTTCACTATCCCTTCACTACAGGGTGCCATAACTTTGTTTTTTAGTGTGTGTGGTATTCGAATACAGATGGTGGTTCATTGAAACGGACATTTCATAGAAGCGAACAACAAAAAAATTGTTTAGTAGTAGATAAGAATGCCACAATTATTCCATTCTATTTATTCTCACAATCACAGGTTTCAAATTTAGAGAATGTTGCCAATTGAGGTCTCAACATTCGGTGTTAATTGTTTTTTTTTCCATTTCCAACCAAAACACAATTTAATTCTTCTTACTACTAAATAAATAAGTAGTATGAAAAAGAACCAACCTGAATTGTGTGTGTCTCATTTATTGGAACACAATTTTAAAAATTATTCGAATAGGTTGATGTTTATTTGACATTTTCATTGTATTTTATTGGATGTGAAAATAAATTTTTATAGCTTTATTTTGCGTTATTTCTATTTATAGAATGTTTATTTGAAGAGTAATCACCTCATTATTGGGTTTTTATTGAAAAATATTCGTGCAACAACGATAGGTGTCGAATTTTAATAACACTGAA
The DNA here is from genome assembly GCA_028455855.1 of Meloe dianella. Lineage (NCBI taxonomy): Eukaryota > Metazoa > Arthropoda > Insecta > Coleoptera > Meloidae > Meloe > Meloe dianella. The sequence goes on from JAPTHL010000034.1 coordinate 784,872, forward strand.
TATAGCGATCCAAATTGAACTTGACCGATGCGATTTCAATCGAATTATAGGAAAAAAGAAGGGGCCACGTTCTATTCACAAACTACTTTGTTGCTCTCTATTTGCATGAAAGTCAAGTCGATCAAATCTACATTTTCTTTAGTATATATTGGTTGGATAATTATCTAACAAAAGTAGTTAATTATAAAACACCGATTATATGACGTTGGAAATTTATTTAATTAACGTATTTCGCAATACAAACGCACTCAAAATTTATAACTTTTCTAGGAACTACTGTGAAACACAGAAATGTGCATTTCGATTAGATATTTGTTTATCAAATTTACATATGGTCCAACTTGAATTATTTATGAATTCCGTAGATAAATTCCATGAAGTAAACAGAAAGTCGAAAATAAATTGACAGTGAACCAAAATCGACTTGACTAGTCCTCCCATGAAAATGCCAAAGTATTGCTGTCTTTATTGGTCAAGTTATATTCGATGCAGTATAAACGAAATTTTTTGCCTCGTTAAATGATGTCTCCACATCTACCAGATGATTGTTTTTAGAAGACCTTTCTGACCGCCCATTTTAATTTGTTGCCACTGTTAATGAGAGGCTTGCCTGTTTCTAAATTATACCGAGTATATATATACCTGACCTGCCTGATCTATGTAATACAGTTCTTTGTAAATTTCAAAATGAAATGCCAGTCTATTTATTATCTATGTTATAGCTTCTTATACCTGGAATTTTTTTTTATTGTTGTTGGTTAAGTTTAGTTGAAATATTCTTTATACAAATCGACAAGTTCATGCGAATATTTGAATAAATTAACATGTCTGTAATGGTATTTGATAGAAAAAATCCTGTTAGTTTCAAGAAAACAATGCTTCTATCTAGTTATCTAATATGACTATTATTCATCTGTCTATTGGAATTTTAAGAATTCCCCGTAATCTTATAATGATTTATAAAATCTATGGAATGCACAAACATTTCCGTTTGTTGTATCTATATTTAACAAAGAAATCGGCTAATGTTGTTGGTGATTTCAATGATCGATTAAACGACGAACTTTTTCATTGTGGCATTTTTTAACAAATCTTATTGAATAAGTGTCGTTTGTGTTATTGTCGATTGAGTGACATGGGCCTCGAATGGTTATATAGTCGTCTGTTGGCAGCTGATTTTATTTAGTCGGGACCTGTTATATGCCGTGGGACGGTGACGGGCCTGATGCCCTAACTCAAGGTGAGATTATAGATAGACGAAGATTAAAGTCTTTCCGTCTTCACACTGACTGACAGTGAATCTTTTCATTACAAAATCTTGGCCTTGGCGGCTATATTGTATAGAGTTAGATTTCGTATACAAGCAGGTAATGTTAGGATTTGGATTCGACACAGATCTACTTTAGGAATTTTTTTGGGATTTGATTGTTCGATTTTTTTTATTAATTGAGCTGGTTTTCGTTCCATTATTGTGATTAATTCGTTAGTCCGGGGTTGTTGCCGACTTGATGGCGACTTCATACAGACTTAAATAAGATTTCAATGATAGAAACATTGCAAGCAACATTGTCAGACGATGCGATACCAACAATAGAACAATAATAGAAATCCACAAACGTTCGATTCATCGAATAAAACACATTGCCACGTATATAAAAGCATGTTATATTGTGAAATTTTACCAGCTACACACTGACAATCACCTGAATAATTAAAGATTTGGCGATCGGCAATTTCAATAAAATCGTATCAAGCTCACAAATTTCACATTCTTTAATCGAAATATCGCCTCTAATTTATCCAAGTATAATGATTAGAACGTCCATAAAACGATAAGTATTGACATAATTATGCGACAGTGATAAGGGCGTTGTGCATTATAAACACAAAGCTGGCAGACTTATCGGTCATCTTTATGGCATCGTAAAAGCTTATAACTGTTTACGGTTATAGATCGAAGCATCTAACAATAATTTCGATTTTTTTTATTTTTTTTTGTAATAATCAAACTTACAAAACTTAAAGTTTCCATCGTTATTTTCCAAAGGATTTTCTAATGTAATTCAAGAATAATTGTGGCATGCCTTTGTGAGAATGCGGAAGAATTTGCCTATTAAATTTTATGATCAAAGTTTAGATGTACGGCAAGTTAATTGCAACTATAGCCAATATTTCGAAAGCTTTACCCGCTATTATAAAGCTTACAATTTCTATATAATTTGATTTAAAATTGAAATTGGCAATAGGTAGCCGATAACAAAAAAAAAAACTGAACGACGTTATCGTTATATGGATTTATTTAATTTTTAAACTTTACGACCGCCAATAAACATGAGTATACGTGCCATTCCAGTCAAGATTTAAGACAATGAACGTACCATAAATCTCCCAGTAGCCGAAGTATTATATGATACGCCTCTGGTTTGAAATTGACTAACCAACAAATGAAGAGCGAAAGAGATATTTGAATACAATTACTTCGACCACGCCACAAACTCGTACATAAAATTAATTGTAAATATATTTATAGAAAGTTTAAACACTTCAATGGTTAATCACTGATTTGGATCTGTGATAACCCACATAAATCTGGTCGCAAACACATTGTTTATCCCAACGACAATATGAACACGATTATGTGACACTGGTTACTGGGACACCATAGTTTTTTTTTCTTTCTTCTGTTGTTGTTATTATTGACAAAAAAAATAAATCTTTTACAACACAACAGATTACGCTTTATAACAGAATCACATCAACTTTCACACTCATTCAGATTAATTTCCTAATTTAAATTTATGTTGAACATCCAAATATTTCTTAATCGTAACACGGATATGTTATATATTGACATCATCATTGACACGAAATAACAATAAATAACTGTTGCATAACAGATATCTCTATTGGCGAAAGTTTAATGGAAACTAGAACCGTATTTCATCAAATCTAGATCGGAAATTATAAACAAAAGGAAACTGCGCAGTGATTAGATAACGAAATGGATATTTATAGGCAATTGATCACCATTATAAAATGATAAAATCGTCTATATACAAGTGGTTTTATTACAGAAATCTTTGAATAATGATGATTACTAGTAACTTTATTCATGTAATACTTCTATATGATCGCATTTATGTTGATCTTAATCTATATGCCTGTATTCAGCTGCGTTTCAACGTTGCTGTTGTTGTTGTTGTTGTTGTTGTTGTTGAATTGAAATCATTTAAGTAATTGCAATGTTATTTTGAAAAATCATTGTAAATCTTGACAACAATATTGTTATAATGAAACTTTACGAATTTACAAGTTTTTTTTAACAATGCCACAGATAATAAAATAACGACGAACAGTTTAATATTCAAACAGACTTCCTCATTGTGGACGTTTACTTCTTATTATTTCCTTCATAAATAGAATGATTAAGTACTTAGAGTTGTGCGTGAATATGTCGTTTAACAATCATCATTTATTGACATGTTCAAATTAAATAACAAAATGCAAAACAAAACGCTTGTGAAATAATGTTTGAAATCATCCATCTGTCTTTTGTTTATAAACATCACAAATATAGTTGTAATTAACATGTTTACAACAATAATATTTATATGTCTTTAATAATATTTGTTACAGTTCTCATTTTACAGTGGGTAATACCGTAAAGTCAACAGTTAATTAACGTTAATTTTCGAATTTAATGCGAATATCATGAATAATCCGGGATCTATGCACTACGACATTATTTTCAACGTATACTTCGGCTAGCTTGACTTAACCGTGAAAGCAATGGCAATAACACATTTATCAAGGTGAAGCTGAACGTTTAACTAAACTATTGTTAGTTTTACTGACATTTTGAAGACAAGTTAGCCAGACAAACGATAAGATAGTGCCTTTAGGTGCATGTGTAGTTTTCAATGACTCGTGTTAAAGATAGCATTTCTAACGCTGCTCGAAAGTAACTGCGCATTACGTTGTTATTGTTTAAAACAGGGAAAGCTATAAGTGACACGAATTCCAACAATTTTTGATAAAATTTGGCGTATTTCTCCATTTTGAATAATGAAAGTCTCCCGTAACTCAAAATAGGGACTTTATATTCTTAGATAGTTATCGAAATAACTGGAAAATATTTTGATTAGAAGAAACGTGTATGAAAATATCAAATAGAATTTGTTGAGTGTGCAGCTTTGTCTCCTAACTTGGGACACTTACTTTCTAATAAAAGGAAAACTATGAAGTGATAATTTGCATTATTCATGCAAGATTCTGATGAAATTCTCTAGATGCAAACGGATCTTAAATAGGATCTACTGACGATACATTTTACTAATTATTCTTCTTCTTCCGTATGCATACCATGGTTGCACGATGTGCGACAGTGCTGAAAGCCACGTTTGCGTTTCAGTTAATTTGTAACAATTTTTGATTTTCATCTGACTGAATTATGTGAAAGATGAAAAATATGGGACGAAATTTGATCATGATATTGTTTAAAGTGTGATTCTTATAAATAACAGAAATATAGAAGTGGAGGCATTGTTTGATAGAATATAAATACTTGAGTCGAATAAGATGACAAATCAAGGAAAGCCGTTCCAGTCTCGTTGATTTCAAACTTGTTTCATTATCGACTGATTGAACAGAAACTATTTATCTTTGTAAATTGTTTTGCGTATACAGCTTCTAATAATTTATTTATTTATTATGAAACGAATTAGATGATATTCATATGCATATGTATTGTTGTTAGTTAATTAATCAAATAACAATATGACAGAGTCAGGCAAAAAGTTTTTCTTCTTTTCGAACAGTCTGGAATCACAATCGATACATTATAAGGAATATAAGTGAATATTAATCTTCATTATTGTGTTTGTGGTGCCGTAATGAACACCAAATCGTTTGCCGCCTACAACAACAACAACATGAAGAGTCCAGTGATTGCCGCCGGGTGCGGCTAATACACAATCGCAATATCCTGTCACTTTCTCACACATTTCTATTATAATTAAATGATAATAACGATTAGTAGAATCGTTGAATCAATAGTTTAATTCGATCAAAATATCATTCACATGCGATCAACAATTCAAAACAACCATGCTCCATCTAATTAGTTATTCTTATAAGAAATAAAAGCAATTATATTGTAAATTATGACGACTTTCTAAACTTCCTGCTATCTAACGTAGTTTGGTCAGTTACTAATAATTTAGATGGTACTTATTTATAATCATACATCAGTGAACTCTTACAATAATTCTTACTTATATTTTTGATTTATACATCTTGTTATTAAGCAACGTGATAAATCACTAACCACTTGGCGATTGTGACAATTATCAAATATTTTTGTATAAGAGAGAGAAACAAATGATTTCCTCTTTACGTAGTTTCTATCTAATCAACCAAAATTGTCGGTGAATCAATTCTATTTACCGTAAATCAATATTATTTATCGTTTATATATTAATAATAATCAGTCTTAGTGGAGTAGTTGTTCAAAATCAATGCGATCATTTTTATAAAATAAACACAGTGTTTTATTTATGAAAAACATCATGCTGTTCAAAAATTATAGTTGTAACGAAAAGAACGTGCATTTCGAGTCTGATAAATATATGAACAATATATAAATATTACACGTCTAAGTGATAACTTAACATCTTATTAAAAGTTAAGCACGCGATTTTCAGGATAAGTTGCGGAATTCACGCCATTTTTTTTTGTTCTATTTAGTTCCTTTTTAACAACCGTCATGAGTTCCAAGCATTTCCCATTCATTCATTTATATGTGATTAATTATTAATGGGGCAAAGATTAGAATTCTTACCGGATACTGTTTGTCGTATTACCTTTAACAAAAATAAGATGAAATTAATTATTGTACTCGCACATATTAGATTTATTTTCGTATTTATTTAACCATCTATAGTTTAACACTCACACCATGGGGTACAATTACCGGTCGCAAGTAATTTCTAATAAGATGAAACTGCTGTTGTTACGCGTTAACTCCATGATTAATTTCGCAATGTTGTATAGAAAATGGTTATATATTTCGATAAGATGGCTTTATTTTATTGAAACGACCTACAGCAACGTCATATAGTTTCAACTATAATTCAACAATGATGATGATGATAATAATAACAACGGGCAAATGAAAGCTTTAGTTAACTAACTGGTTGGTTTAATAATGGCAATTTTCTGATGATTATTGCAATGAAAAACGAGACTATTTAGTTTCGATGATTGTTGAAATTTTGTGAAATCTACAGTGCGATGTGTACAAGGCAGCAATTGTGAAATATTCCAACTGGAATCGTATAAACGCCAAAGAATTATTCATCCCAATTAGCGTTAATTCTACGAGATAAAACGTTGAATCTGCATTTATTTTATAAATCGAGTAATGAACCAGTTTTGCATTAAAACATTAATTAACTGTAGATTAAAGTGGCAAAAGTGACACGTTATGTTGGATAAATTCAACAACAACAACAACAAAAATAGAACGACGTATGTAGCAGTATAACAACATAAAGATGGTCAATCGTGTTGTAATTGTCAATCAGAAATTATAATTTCATCGTAAATTGAGAATATTTAATTTCATATTTGAAATTCAAATTGCTTAAAATCAATTTACTGATTACTGCTTTATACTTGAGTATGATGTAGCTTGTCAGTTTTATTAATGAAATCAACATTCATAAATTAATTAAACAAACAAAAAAAAACAAAAACATGCAAAACGGATGCTGTTATTACTTTTCCACTTTGAAACTTGCAAACTACAGAATACAGTGATCGCCAATTATTGTGAACACAATTAAAGTTCTAACGGAAATATTGGCCAGTATTTGTGTCATTTGACGCAAGAAATTGAATGGCACTGACTGTAGTTGGGAACTCGCGACAAGTACCCTCAGAAGAATGTGAAATGCTGTTAAATATGCCAACAATTCAACAAGTTTCAGCCACTCTAAAACTGAATAAATTTCACACAGTTATGTTAAGTGGTTTGACCGAAAACCAACAAGAAAAGCTGCAAAATATCAACTATAAGAAATCGTAAACCGGGTTCGTTGTCTATTGTCCTATTGAAGTCTCTTGCGAATTTTTCTTTGAACCTAATGAAATTTGATGTGCATTTGAATTACAATGATTTCATATCAACGATATGCAAAAGTGTCGTGTTTGGAATTCGTTTTAATGTTGACTTCGCACTACCCCAAGTGTGTGCATAGTTTGGAAGCAATAGCGAAACACACCCACGCAACTTTCACTTACGCCAGCTGCATAATGTTTGTCTGCCATTAAAGGGAACAAAAAAAAACAGTACAGTACTGTTGTGAAATTTCCACCTAATTGGGCAATTCGAATTGGTTGTTTTTCATAATAAATTTTGTGAAATTGAGGACAAATTTCTGAATTGTTAGTATAACAACATTATCAATTATCAATGATTGGGCCAGATGTAGTTTTCTTCGAAAAGGAACAAGGTGTTAAAATTTTAAATAAACAACAACTTAAAGGAAGAAGACGACTTGAATAATCAACAGTTGTATTTAACAAAGATCTTGTTAAATACAACAGACGATACAACATTTGATATTTGTCAAGGTGGTGTTTGTTAGGTCTTTTATTACCTTGCCGTCGACGTTTTATAGACATACTGTTGATTTAAATTTTCGTCCATAAAACAATGTTGGAACGTTAATTAATTATTAACAGTTTCTGAATATAACAATTAAACGATCATCTTATGGTTTTATAATTAGCTTCCGGTAAAATAAAATTTACAGCAATTTCTTTTTTTTTATTATTATATAGATTTGTTTACAATACGTCGTTCGGTGTGATAAAACCGGAGTGTTTGTGCTTGTTTTTACCTTGATCGCCAATAAAAGCCGTTTGTAAACTGGTCGCGGTACTACCGATCGGATTATTAAATAATCGGCTTTTTCTTGATTTTCTTGCATGCCAGACCACCTAACACACACGCACATCTTTACATACCTAGTGTTATACTTGCCAACCGAATCGCGAGCTAAAGCTTTTTGTTATCTTTATTGTTGTTGATATTCTCCAAACATGCACTAAATCGGAAACTTCCCAGAACAATCTAACCATAACGAAATAAATGAATTACTGTTTAATAAGTAATAATAACAAATACAGCCCGGAATGTAGACAATATATCAAAGCAGAAAGACAAATTACTGTGTGTTTGCATGCAGCGAAGCCGTAAATAACACTCTGGCTTTTGATTGAATATGCTGAATGCATAGAGAGTTGGTACTTTGTGCAAAATATCATGCCCTTTCCCACCCAGACGACCTCTCTTGCATTCCAAATAAGAGAAATTTTCCGTTAGAATCACATGACAAATATACAACAATTAGATTTGAATTGAAGGATAAATGAAAACAACAATCAACAATAAATGCACATTTATTGCTTTCATTGTTGGTCGCATTGAGGATGAGTTACGTTGATAATTATGCAGGTGTTGATTTGTGTCCATCTCACGTTCCCCAACTCGATCTAATATAAAAAGTAGCTAATGAGCCATCAAGCCAATTATCAATGTTAAATAAAATTCGTCTTGGTAATGGTTGATTAATTTATTGTTCGTCAAGTATTATGGTGTGCTAACGAATTAATGGTACAGCCAAAAAATATCAATCTATTGAAAATTATTGAATAGTGTATATCTGGAATTTGATGAATTTTCTAATTAAAAACGATCACCGATCATGGTGACTTTCGACTAACTTTACCCTCTGTCTATTTCGATTCAATCAACGCAACTCTTATCAATCGAAATTAAAAATTGCAGAGTCTGAAACTATTAACGACCATATCAAGTTTAGGTAGGAATGTTCAGCAAGTTGCAACGATTTGAATTGTTGTACTATATAATACTGTACCGAATATCATACATGGATACTGGATTGTCTAAAGATATTTGGTGCCCATGGGCTACTTACAATAATGCGCCCCTCTTCATACGAAAATACCCGGAAGGGGAGCAGGATCGGGTTAACCAGTAAAGTTTCAGTTTCCGGCCGTCAAAATGATTTGAGTGCAAGCAAAATTGCCGCCCCCAAAGGCTGTAGCCCATTTAGCCCTGTGGTTAAGGTGGCCCCGCATCGATGATTGATTGTTGAATTCGTTCAGATTTATTTGTTTTATTCATTTTAAATAGATGTAGTTCCGGTAATTGTCTTTGAACAATTTCATAAAATGATATCAATTTTATAGTAAAAATATGCTTGTTGTATATAATTTCGATACGAAAATTGAGCAGAAATATTCATCCAACAAGGTAATCATTAAACTGTATGGTCTATCATTATACAATTTGCATAAATTAAATGATTTTGGAAACAGATAGAAGTACAGAATAAATTTTGTTATGGATTTATTGGGAAGGTGCGCCCCTGTAATTATATTGTAAACATATAGATTTATTACAACAATTTGATAATAAAAATTAAGTACTAAGAGAATTTGTTAGGCGATAATCTTATCACATTAGTAATGTCACATTGTAATCATTTATTTTAATGTGGGTGGTCATCATCACCAACACTCGATTGCCGTGCCGAAATTTCGTATGATTAAACTGAATTTTTGTTCATATTTTACAGCACGTGGGAACATAAAGTTCTACAGTTGCAACAACCATACCATAACTAACAAGTAATTGACGGTTGTTGCCTTAGAAAACAATTCGCAGGTTAGAACCGCGGGCCTTCACGAACTCTCCCAGCACACAATGTTTTTTTCAGCAAACGATCAACCGCTCAGGATGTTGCCAGAGTTATGGCCACGTCCAACTGCATATAGAATCTAACAACTGAAAAGTCACTGAAAAATTCTCATTGGTTTTTAGAAATGCACACATGGATACATAGTTCCAACAACAAAACAACACCGACTATTCGATCGGAGGGGATACCTATCGGCTTGCGGCTGTTCTAGTTTGTTCCTACAATGAGAACTTGTTCATGAATCAGAATTGAATTAGAAAACAGACAAACTTGTTTACATTAATTTCTACACCCGCATTCTTTACTGTTCTATCGATACGAATTAATAGTTGTATGTGAAAAATTTCTGTAAAATTTCAACTGGTTTGATGTTATTATAGAAAGTGGTCTTGTTTTCTTTTTTTAGAAAACAGACAAACAAATTTCTTGCTTCTCATGAATTGCAAATTTTTACAGCAGTTGGGATGTTATAAGATAGCAAGAAGTTTACGTTTTTTTTTGATGGATATAATGGCCTTTTCTTGTACGAGTTATTTTCATAACAATAGCTACTTTGAATTGTCTCTATTCCAGTAAGTAACAGACCTCAGAGTATCCACTATTCAAACCATTAAATAGACTTATGCATCTTTATAAGCTTGTTCACAAAGCTCGCAGTGTGTTGCAGAGTTCTTTTTTTTCAAAAACTGATCGATTTCCTAACAGCTTTATATTACTGTTGATTTTTGTATAGAATCACAGTCATGGCAAAAAAATAAATAGTCGATTTAATCATTTTCTAACAATATTGCCGTTGATTATAGCTTTGGAAAAAGTCACCGGCTGTCAGAAGTTTGATAAATGAGCCGAAATACGACCGGTAGCTCGCTTATTACAGTGTTAGTGTGTGTCCACTTGCAATAAACTCTATACATAACAACATAAAGGTATTTTATAAGAAAATTAGTGCAATTTTCACATTACCCGTAACGTTACGTATATAAATCATTTATCATCATAAATCAGAGACGTTTTAATATTTTTTTTGGAATTTTTCAAAATACCACACCAAACGACATCATCAACATCATTGTTATTATTATTATTATTATTATCAAATGTTATTATCGCACAAACATCAGAAGTTGACGCGATTTGTCTTGGACATGTAAGGATTATTTGATACAAAACTAAATCTTGTCACACCGCACTGGTAAACGAAAAGATACCATCTACAGCGTCACTCAAATGTCTGATGGCCACCGTTGATGGGCCATTCAACGAAATACATTTGGGCGACATATACCTATATATACGATTTTTTCGAGGACTTTCAATGATTAAATTTTGACATATTGACAAGCTTTCGTGGATGTCCTTTTATAGACAACACTTCCCACTGTTACATGTGTGCGCCAACAGAAATACCAATCAATTCAATTACACATCTTGTTGTACTCGAAGAAAATTTGCAATACAATTAATTCAATTTATTGTGAAAGTTAGATTGATGATAAATTGCAAGAGTGTAGTTATACTAAGTGTTTTCTTTGGAAATAATAATAATAATTATAAAAATCAAACTTCAGCCCTCAAATCATCGATAAACCTTTTACGATAATTTACTACACTGTTTGTGTTATTAAACATTTAATTGTTTGTGTAATTATCGATAATTTGTTGCAGGTCAATTACAATGATTGGATTGTGAGATAAGTGTTAATTTGTTGAATTAAAGACGATGTAATTTGAATCGTGATATAGCTTTCGCATTATTGTTTATAAATGAATTGTGTGTGTGGGTTTCTTTTAGTTATTTCGCAAACTATGATTTGTATTTTACATAAACGAATTGTAAGAATTCAAAGCATTTAGTCGCACCTATTCCAATGTTAATAATAATGTTCGGACTTTATTTACGACAATTTAACGGGTTTCTCATGTCAGCGATTTTAATCTATAATCATTGTTTAATGTATAGACAATTAACTAAATTTCACATAAGTCGTTATTATAATTTTTGTTTTCTATACATATTGATTCGATAGAACAATGCCTAATAATAAACGGATAGAATAGTGCTGTTGGTGAAAATGAAGAAATCATAATTATATTATAATTATTGTATAAGTTGCAACGACTTGACGCAGATACATAAAAACGATCGTTTGTATACTTTTTAGAAACAGAATGTCCAATTTACAAGTTTATGATACTGACAAAGAGGAGAGAATTATATGTTTATTTGATAATACTGTCATCTAATGTTCTTATAAATTTCTCTAACATATAATTGTGTTTCCGTCAATTTTAATGGGATTTACTTACTTAAACGACTTCATCATCAAGATAGATAAACAGAAAAAAAAACAACGTTAACATTAAATAGAACAGATATTATGAATGCCAATTAGATTACAAATATTGGTAATTCTGATGATATTTCCATACAAATTGTCACATAACGTTATCAAGATCGATTTTATCACTGAAGAGGGTCGAAACGAAGGCGATAACTCTACAGTAGTAGTACTTATACTTTGTCTGTTTTGACTTGACCCAAATTTAGGCTAACATGCCGAAATATACAGAGTGATTCTCTTAAACAAGAACAGAACAAAGCCAAGAGTCTTACAAATAAAAACGCTGAGAGATGGATAACTTCAAAAATTGCTACAATAATCCAAATAAACGTCTATCGAACACTTATTTGTTAGTTTTGTTCAGGCAAGTTTGCTGTTGTGCAACTGCTTTCAACGTGCGAATTTACGATCTGTATAGAAATATCGATGTACCGATGGCTATCGGCGATGCGTTGTCGTCTGTTGCGGACCCTTCTTTTTCTTCTTCTTATTTGCTTTTATTGAGACATCATATTTTCGTTGATGTGCGACCATCCATTTTATTAGCCACGTAAACCAACAACAGCATAATTTCTTTTGTCTCTTTGATTGCTGCTGGGTGTTTCAATACATGTTGGGCACATAGAGACAAGTTGAATAAATAGATGCGGATAGGACAAACAACAACAATTGATAAGTATTTACTGTTGAATATGGTAAGAAATTTGAACAATTGTTTAGTAGTAGATAGAGGCGGCGTCGGATGGCACCCCGGCGATGCCACCGACGATCATATTTATCTAAGTAAGTATATGCACCTATGTGTGATGATTAATGGCGTTCACATTTGAATAAATATAACTGACAAGGCAATATATATCAATCCTATCAATTTGATGTTTGATTTGTTGTAAAAATGATTTTGTTGCAACGGTGAGAAAACAAAAAAAAATAAACGTTTGGTTGTATACGGGTTTTTCTCGAACATTGAACTTGAGCGTGGGCATTATAATGTTTTTTGAGTGCCGAGTGCGTTTTATAAATATGACAGATTGTAAAAATGTACAGTTTATAGTTAGGCTAGGGCTATTTATGACTTTTTATAAGGCATAATTGTTTGAAAGTGTAGATCGGACACGTGCATTAAACCAATTTACCACACGCCAATCAATGATTGAAAAACACATGCTGCTCATGATCTTACCGAGATTTGTAATCACAAATTTTGGACATTCTTCAATGATAGAAATGTAAAGAATTGAAAAACATATATATCTATAAATAAAACTAGTTATATTGAATAATGCGTGTGATTCGGAACGTTTCGAATAAATTTAACGATTAAAAATTCAAATGTAAATGAGGTGAATTTATTTGTCGTATAAATTTGAGTTGAAACAGTCTACCCCCCGATGGGAGCGAGTTGTTTTTTTAGGGGACACATCTCGTTGCGCCTGTCCAACAATTTTAAATAATATGAATAAAAAATTTTTTTTTGGGCGCAATTACAACGATTAGTCTACAGTCTTGTGATTTTCATCGGTTACTTTGTAGATTTGGCATTATTTAATCTTCAAGACATTAACAAATATCAGTCATCTTTATCAAATTTTCTGTGGATTTGTGTTGTTTTTTATTTCCTGCGTGTGTGTGTGTGTGTGTGTTGATCAAAAATTGATGCAATTATCAGCAATAATTCAAAATGGAACAGGCGATGGATCGACAGCCGATAAGAGTACACAAGTCCCCCAATGATTTTGTGAATTTATCACGGTCAATGTCAACTTGGCCTGAAGAGACAAGTGAAACGATGCACTTATTAGATTCGATTAAGCAAAAATATGATGAAATTGGGTGCATGTAAATGATAGCGGCTGTAACGAAAAAGAAATTTCGAACTCGAGGCTAATTCATGCAAAAATCGTCTCGTCGATACATTATCGATTCAAAATACTGAAAGCACATCAGACCGCCACCAAAATGAGTTTATCTGACAAGCTATCTTTTGCGCACAGCTGCAATTACTCTATATGTTAGCCCCAAGGTGGAAAAGACGATATTCAGCATTTAATAACATGCCATAGAGTGGGGCACATATATGTTGATGTTGGTATGTAAAATATATACATAAATACATACATTGGCTACTCTCTTCATGGTCGATAAAACGTTTAAGGGAGGGGTCAGGATATTTAAAATGTTCCTGAACAAAATCGATTGCAACTATTCGATGCGGTTCAACATCAAAATATGCATTAAATATACATAGATGACAACAACAGTCGAATTTATTAACAACACTAGACACTATTGCAATCTTGCCGAATATAAATATTTATTTTGTTCGGTTTAATGTTGAAATATCTAGTTTTGTTTTTGTGTAGAAATAAAAGGATATATTGACCATACATTTTATATTATCGATCTAAGAGATGATCGCTTATTAGAGCATTAAAATCACAAGCAATAAATCTATCAAGACCCCTTTTATTAGATAGTTCTAGCCACAAAAACCAATCTAACTACTTGTCGAGGGCAATATTATGAAATCATCCTTCCTAGATTATAAATTAAAAAGCTCTTACTACGTTCTATACATTTTCGAAATGTTGGAAAACAACTTGAAAGCATTCCAATAGATGAAACATAGAAGCGTTAAAATTGAAAACATTCACTATTGTACCTATAATATGTGTATGTGCGTGTACGTGTACATTCATTTTAAAATACTTCCTGTTGCCTGTAGCTAAATTATCGAGAAAAATCGGCTAGTAAAATGTTTAAATTAATTGTTAAAGCACATTGTACCGTGTAGGTATATTTATAAAAAAATTACCTTTTCTTTAGAGGCACTGAAAAATGATTAACAATTTTATAGAAAAATATTTGCTAGAGGATATGTTCCAATTTTCTGTTTTCAAGGCTTCTATATTCAATTAAATCGAATACAGTCAAATGTCAATGTTTCTTTATTATTATGAAAAATGAATTTCAGTTATTTCAATCAGCCTACACACATAAATTTATTAAAATATATTTTAATCGACACTGAAAAATCTCTTAGCTATGTTTTGAGTATTGGTAGGATCATCGTATCTAAATACGTTTATTTAATCTTGAACACGGCAAGCATCCGAAACATGAAGGGAATAGAGTGACCTTTCGTTCTTCTTTCTATTGGTTAAATAGCCCGCGTTTCGGTCATGATTAACGTGCATCGTTTGAGCATCAACGGGGGGGCTGCCCAGCGGGCGTACTGGTAACTTGGTCGGTAACTATCGATATGTTCAAAAATAAATAGCCCCTTGTTTGGAACAACTACAACACGGCAACATATAGACGGTTGTTTGTTGTTGGCCATCAATTACCCAACATGAGAATGATTGTTGTTACGAATCAAATGGAAAAGGCCAAGTATTTTGACATTCATCCATTATTAATTAGTCTGTCGTCTAATTAAGTCAATCAATCGTTGTTGGAAGTTTCCTGTAGGAAATCTTCATCCAAAAACCCAATATTGAACATGCGGTAAACATCATCGATGCAAATGTTGTGTTTTAACAATAGTTTCACAAATAACTGTGTTGTAAGATGGAGATGTGGTTCGCCACAGCTAGATGTTACATAACCTAATATAGGCGCCGTACGGTCACTCAGTATTACCAATCGCCCACACACATTATTCCAACCTTGTACGAGAATTTATAAAAATTGATCGCTTGTTTATTGGCCGTTCTATTAAGATAATATATACGTGAATAGAACTGTACAACTGGTCATTTGATTGATTACATGTGATACTATTAAATCAATAAGAATTTGTTAAATTATCCACTACTTAGCGATGTTGATGTTCAAAAAAAAATTAATTGGAAAATATTAAGACATGTTAAAATAGATTCGTCGCTTATTCAAGCGTTGAAATCACCATTCAAAACTGCCGTAATTGTTCAAATTTTCAATTAGTTTTTGTGGAAACTATTTAAAAATCATCTTTAAAATAAACAATATACAACTATGTATTGCTCAATAAATATCTAGCGTGAAATTTTAATTTGTTTTTTGCACGTAAACACATTAGATATAATTATCACATACCAAAACGTTTAAGGAATGATTTCAGTAATTTTTGTATGGAAAATAAAACATATGTTTGTGTATTAAATTTTTCAAATAGTAATACACACACACACACACAATAATTTTGATTGAAAAAATGTGAATTTAATCGAAATTGTTTAATCGCAACATTACATTTGCGGACTTTGTAAAAGCGCGTACAACAACCTCGTTCTCGTCTTATTAGCTTTAAACGCTGACAAATTGTAAGGTAAACGAATGTGCATGTTATTCAATTTTTTTTTTGGTTTTGTTTTGTTTTGTTAGTGTGATGGTGTGCATGTCTGTGTTTGTGTAATTTGCTTCATCTGAACACATGCCAATAAAATCTATTGCCCTATATTCGCTTTCTTTTTTTGGTTGGCATCGTTGTTGTCAATCTTGTATCCACCCACTGTTACGATAAAACACAAGTATGCAAATGACAAACTCTCACTTTCCTTCAGTTAAGCTGTTTGTTGTGTTAGTTTTGTTTCAATATTTTCTATTGAATCTAGAACGAATAAAATGGAATAAATTCAGGTGTTTTTGATAACCATCGAGTACAGATTTTTCATATGACGATACAATATCGTAATCGGCGCATTTCATTGAAGAACAGAGTAAATAAAAGCTAATCGGTGGCGGACAATATTTGTTTTGATGTCGATGTTGGCTATGTGTTATCCATTGTTTTTGCCACCCTGAATGTCGCATTTGTCAAGTATCCCAAAAATGCGGTTGACCTTGTAAAGGCCAAGATTCCATTATTATGTGCGACAATGGAAACCTACACAAGCGAAACGATTGAAATCTTTGTGGAAATTCATATTACAAATGAAAATTGTTGGTGTTATTGGTGTGATTCAAATTCAACTACAGTCCGAATTGTAATCGGATAATGCAGATGGTTGCGCTAACACCACTTGCTCTTATACTCATGCCGCAATTCTTGTGTGTACAATAAAACTACATTGCATTCAACAAGCCACAATCATGGCATAATTACACACCTGATTGGCACGGACATTCATAACATCATCCGATTATAGTTTAAACAACACCAAATAACTACACTGCTTCTGCTACTAATAAACCAACCATATTATTGACATTATTGATAATTTCCAATTAATATTCACAATAGAATAATATCAAAGTTCATTACTATTAAAACATTTATAGCAACTATTAAGCGGGCTTTTGTTAATAACATTTATACATTCTTACAATTGATATTCTATGGAATATCCTTGATCATGCGCCAGTTCAACCGGAAGCAATACAATTCATGATAAGATAATCGATAATTATCGTAAATTAGGATGGATTTAGTTTTTAGTATTCAAAAAGTCGAATTTCCCAGGATCAAATATAAAATACATCCACATGTTTATAAAACAAGTGTGTTCATCCTCTGTGAACAAAACGATCATATAATTAAAAAAAAAGAAGCAAACTATTTAACAAAGTTATTCACAGATTAAGTTGCATATCACCATGTTAACATTTTGCATGGTCTGTTTGATGCTTAAATTATTGTTATATGATGTCCAAATAGTTGATCGAATTAATTACTGGATAATATTTTCTACAACCATAATACATTGGCTTGTAATTATGAATGGTTGTACATTAATTATTGTTTTTTTTTTGGAAATTTTATTCAACAATTCGTTTGAAACTATTGGGTTGTTCATTGTTGAATTTACAAGTTTATGTGTATTTTGTGTGGGCATTGAAATCACCAATAAGGTGTGAAGTATTCATCGCAGCTTTTTTACTATATAATTTATTAAACAAAAACAACATAGCAAACAAACAAAAAAATATCGAGTTTATAGCTCGAACAAGTGAAGGTTATCTGTTGTGCATAGAGAATTACTTTAATTCGACATGGTCTTAATGGCTTCTAATCGGAAGACTAATGCTTCTAGATATGTTTTACTTGTCTCAGATGAATATTCAATTTAGAGCAAATGGTGTTGTGTCAAAAATTTTGATAAAACGCATTAGAATCATCAAATGATAAATGTTGTCAACAACAACAACATCGATTCGTTTCAATATTTTACTAATGGACGATTGTATATCCGTTACTATATGGTAACGTATAGTTAAGGAATTCATAATCATCAGTTGACAAGGCAATTTATTTGTGTATTTGTCTAATCCTGACAATGAATTCGAAAAATTCGATTTGAATGGAAAATCCTTGAGGAAGAGACAATTTTTTTTTCGGTTCTGCCAAATGCCAATGACCATGTCTCAAATTCCGATGGGAATTCTTCCAAAACAAGAAAAAAACGTGTGCAAATTATTGGATAAACAAGTTGATTTTGTGTTGCAAAACAATTGAAGCTTATTTGAAACAAATTACTAAACACCCTATAAAATGACTAGATTGGTCACTTATATTCTGGTCTGTTGTTGGAAAATATACAGTTTAAGTGGACCAACTAATCAAATATCATGGCAGTCATTACAATCGTCTATCTTTGTTTTATATTATATGGTGATGGTAAATCGGACTCTGTCCGCTTCGCTACTGTCTGCCCGCCCCTTATTAAAGTTGAAGCGGCACTTTAATTCAACTTAAACAATTACCAATCTTCTCTCTTTGTTGCTTATAGGTGGTTTTTGGACAAGTTTCAACTAAAATTTCTTTATGAAACTTTATTATTGTATATGACGTGTTTGTGTATGTATGTATACATGTCCAACAACAGAATCCACCTAACCGGATAATTATCACCAGAGATCCGGCACCTGTTATTTTGTGGGCTTTGTCGTAGTGTGCCCCGTACTCGGCACAGTTAAACACTTGCACCACGCCTTTCGATGATGCCACACGGAGATCTGAACATGTTGGATCATTCATCTTGTAATCTGACAACACAGGCCCAAGACTTGGCCATCTTGGATCACACCATAACAACAACAACAACAACAACCAACGATCGACTACACCGATACGTTTCCAATATATAAAACAAAATATCTATTGATATACGTGCAAAATTCCCACAGTGAAAATTCCAACAACAAAAAATAAAAACAATTAATTGTTTTTATTTTTTGATAATTATCATTTCAAAATAGTTAAGTGTAGAGATTTTAAAATATTCAAAAACGTACAAAATTATATTGAAATTGGGTAAGGGAAATGGAGAAGAAAGAAAAAGGCATCAATTTCGGATCATCACGATATCTAAAAATAATTATTGGTTGTTAAACAATACGCTGTCAAAAATAATTGCCGTTAGACGATCTAAAGTTAGAATTTGTTGTTTTTTTTTCAAGTAGGTATTTGTAGAAATTTCCAAGTTTTATGCGAAAAAACAAAACAAGACAAAATGTTGTCTGAATAACACAAAAATTTCCAATAACTATATACTATTATCATAGAATATCGAATTTATAATATTCGAAATGGTCTGGCAATCAAATTGAGATGAAAACAAACGGTTCGCATCTCTGACCAAGACCTGGAATATCTAACTGAAATCAAGCAAACGCTTCTAATGGAGCAAAATTTAACCGGAGCTTGAAAGCCGGATTTTAGCGATGAATCCGGCAAGCTTCTTTGAAACAGGACAATTTATTATCCTGTGCGCTTAAAAACATTCATATCCGTACGTCCGGAAATCAAACTAGTCCTCCCTGAATACATCCGACTAATTAAATAATATCGTTGATAACCAAATCGTTGTCTTTACAAATGATGAATGTGTGACTTTTTGTTATTGTTTAACAACTGTAGATGCCTTATAAACACCAATTAAATCATTTAAAGTAGCAATAAAATAAAATACCGTTTTAAATAATATATAATTATATAACAAATCACCCAAAGTTCGAATTATATGAAAGGAAAGGGAAAAAGAAGAAGTAAAGTGAAACAAAAACAATGGAGATGACCAGTATTGGGCGGATGAGGCCGGCCACAACCAAAGCCACCGAAATTCCGCCTCCGGTACACTTTGACAATATCAGACGATAAATTACATCAGTTCGATACCTTTAAATGGTTTATTGTTGTTATTATCTTAATTATTGGTTTTTGGGGGGTATTAACATAGTTGAGTAAGACTTAAGCGCACTCTGTATTTTATACAGATATAAATCTAGCCGGACCATAAAAAGAATGTGGTAATAATTCGTAAATATTCCATAGTAGATGCAATAGATTCTCGAGGATTCTCACCTTAATTAACGACTGTAGACATATGAATATTTATCAAGAAACAAACAACAAAAAACGAGGAGAGATGAAAAATATTAGCCTGTCAAAATTCGAGACGACCTCCATAAAAATACGAATTTCCAATTGCTAATATTACAACATTTATGAAAATATTAAAATGAAACTACCTGTTGGCGAAAAATCTTAAGATATCAAAAAAAAAGCAAACAAACATTTTATTATTTCGTACGAAAAACGTTGTTTTATACATGTTATTGCTGTGTAATTTACGTAATATTACACCGTTCAACGTTCAAAAGTATAGTGATCAATACGTGTTCGAATGAGGAAACGGTGGAAATTTACCATTAGACCCTATATGGAATTTCATAAATTTTTTTATGATTACATCTTCAGGTGTCGTTTTGAAAAATCCAACATCATTGATGGACCATGGCCCATACGACCAGAGGCTGACGATCAGAAATTTACGTAAAACTATTATTACGCATCAAACTATATTGGTCGTTGTCATTATATTTAGTATTCAGGCAATTTGAGAAATGTAACCCTGAAGCTTTTCGAGTATTATAATGTTTATAGTGAATCGCATGTCCAAGATGATCTGTAAATCGGCATCTCGCCCTGATATTTGATGTCGTGCAAAATCGATGGTTAAATTGAAGACCACCATTAATATGCAACGGTTGCTGTAGCGAAACGAACGTCTAAAATCCAACGAAATCAACTTTCTAACGTGAATTGTTGAAATAAAACTCTAGTTTACTTTTTTTTAAACTACATATATAAGAGAAAGTTATATTGTTTAAAATCCAACAAAAGCTATTGCTATTATGTGCCGCCAATCCGACTGAAAACTGTAGAAAACCATTCAATTCCGGTTCAATAGTAATTGAAATTATGTTTGGTATCGTTAAACTAAAAGAGACTTTAATTATAGATAAAACAAACAAAAAAACCGACAATTATGGTGGTCTAAAGTTTCTGTATCATCATCTATTTGTTCACTAGACAATCGACATTGTTATTGATAAAACAAAAAACAGTCCGGAGGGTGGTGTATTTAAATTTATCTTCGCTCTCTTTATTTTGTTTTGTCTATTCCATTCAACTCATCGATATTTTTAATAGACCCGAAAAAACAACATGGGATGAGGAATAGAGAAGAAACTTTGATAAAATTCCATCAGACAGGTGCAACGTTCCTTCTTAATATATCTACGACATTAAATTATTCCGGTATTAAAGAATTAAACAGACGGTTGGGTGTTGTTTCGTGTTAAAATCGTCGATGATTTGAAAATTTGCCAAAAACATGAGGGGGATTTCATCTGAAATTATAATTGTAATAAGATACGTTCGGTCATGGCCGATCAAATTATCATTTCCACATCGCATTCCTCGATTATTTTGTTTGTTAATAAATAAATGAGGATTTTCTGGATTGTTTAGTATTATCTGAAGATAAAGAATGTCGTGCTTGTATAAATCATCCTGTTGTAACAGGAACAACTGCCGCATTTCCAGTAATAATTAAACCGATAAACTCAATCAATTAGAATTAATTTAGATTCAAGATACCGTGCGCTTTGGTTTGTGTTGATTTCTTTTGCACAACAAAAAAAATAAAATAAACTGGCATTACTTTCAAATAGTTGTTAGAGATTGCGTGTCTTCATTGCATAAAACGGTTAGTCCTCTGTTTCGATATCTTAATGTTGGTTAGTTTAGATTTGAAATCTATTTGCAAGGAAATGTCTTAAAATTTAATTAAGCGATCGCAGCAATTCCCAGCCAACTATATAGAATGCCATCATTATTCATATAGACATGACTTATATTGTACGATGGCAGTTACAAAGTAGACAAAAAGACTTGCCAGTACTTTTCTGTCTTTTACAAATGTTTGCGTCGCTATATCTTAGTGGTAATATTTTAATAAGTCGCCGATTGACAAAGAGCGTAGGCTGACAGAAATGAACAACAACAACACACGATGCTTCGATAGTGGTGGCGATGCTAGAAGTACTGTTTGTCTTAGTGGTGGTGATGATGATGATGATGATGATGGTCAAGTTCACAAACCTTGTTATGCCCTCCTGCAGAGTATCGAACTTGAAACTTGATAGTTGCCAGTATACAAATTACAAACAACATAAAATTTATAAAGTGCACAACACAATTCAAGAACCTCAAAATTACTCTTCAAGTCAATCAACAATTTTAAATTTAGAACATTTTCTACATGATGCAAATAAATATTATGCATACTCGATTATTTCTATATGTTCGAATTGTTAAAAATCAAATAATAATGAAAACAACTTACATTTTAAGAGGATTGCAGGATATTTCAAATGATTTAATGAATTTTGTTTTCTCTTGTTTTTACCAAATGAGTTAAAGAAATGGCAGTATCTATTTCTAATCGGTTTCAAGGCGATTCTCTGATTGCGCTGATATTTATCGAACAAGACGAGAATCTGTTAAACATAAACCTAATCCGGTTCAGTTTCCATTGCGAAAAAGTTATTGATATAAAACTTTTCAAGTCTGTTACACATTTCTATTTGTGTCTAAATAATTAGTTTATCGGTATGTCAGTATTGATCAAATTGATTTGTTTTATGTCCAATTCTATCCTGTTTGCCGTTTATCATGGGAACGAATTCGACAATATTGAAATACTCACACCAACTTTGTAACTATATTAAAATAGATTGTAATAACAATTACAGAATATAGTTGGCCACATTGATGGATCAATGGTTTTTTATAAGATTGTTAAAACGAATAACATTATTGGCCGACTGGACTACTCTGGTAAAGCTGTCATGTTCATATGTAAAAGCAGTAGGTGCTCACTTCGAACCCTTAGTGCCCTGGCCATGTTGCAGCTATCAACGTCTCTTTTGCCTCTATCCACAGATTTATTACACACCCACCCACACACACATGGAAATTATAATACAGAAATTTCACAAATGAGAATAATAATTAACAAAAACCATACACAAAAAAAAAATAACAACAAGATTAGATAAATTGGTTGATATATATTTTCTATAAGAATAATTAATTAGTTTTAATGAAGATTTGTAAAAGTAAATATTTGTGGGCTATAATGAATCATTGCTTTTTTATTTAAATATTTAAATAAGAACAAATTGAAAATGATTCTAATTTAGTGATAAATTATTTCGTGATTACGTAATTTTTTTCTATATATATTTTTGTTGTTGTTGAGATTAGTTAATTTAACTTTTCAAAACGGTTAAAAAGCTTCTGACAAATCTATTTTTATGTTAATTTGCATTCTAACATGACCAACAACCACAACAGCAATAACACAACATTTAGAAGAAGAATTAAAAGAAAAAAAATACCTACTATTTGGATAGATGGTATAGTATTGTAATTTATAAATATTAAAATTTCAAAAGAATTAATCAAAAAAGATTTGTAATAAATGTTGAATTAGTGTGATTTATGATTTCAATCAAATGCAATCGATATATTTGAAAATGCTAATAAAAATTAATGGTTCGGTTATAAATTGTAATTATTTGATTAATTATGATCGACGTTAAAAATGTTTATAAAGGAATTTTTGTAAAAATGAAATCCTAATGGAATGTCGATAGTTACAACATTGCAATGAACTTGATCTTTATAATAAAAGAAAAAACAAAATATATATACCTACATAACAACTATTAAAGCAACATTAAAAAAATTTAATTTTAAGTTAATTGCGCACATTCAATTTAATCATACAAAATTGAATTTTGGAATATTGTAATGCAGTAACAGGTGTGTTTTTATAAAGCGATTGAAACTATTTGAAAGTATCACTCTTTTCTTCCTGAAATTCACTCATCTAACAATCACCAATCGAACAATTTCACATTGGTAAAAGTCAGAAATTGTCCACAAGTTTTTACAGAAAGTTATTAAAAATAATATTTGACAATCCTGAAACGAAACAATATATGAATGAGCATTTTGGAAGATGACGAAAGCTCTCTACATAGAAATTGATGGTCGAACATTTGTTATCTTTGTTATACTTACAGTAACGCTGCACCGTCAGAATGAACATATTCGACATTTCAATAAGTGCAACGAAGATCAATCGATATTCCCAAGAACTAAATAGTTTAATAAAAATTCTTTTACTGTTATTGAACATACAATGTTTGGGTGACCTTTTCTAAACAACAACAATAAAATAATGAAATTATTCATATCCGTATTAGTGTAGTCAATTCGAAATCATTAATCAATCCACAAATTGAGGTCAATCTTGTTTATTATAAATGTTCATTGGGTCATATTTACCAATAATTTTGCAATGCCAATTGTTCAGCACTATTGCATGCAATTCTCTCCGATAATTCGACATTACTGAATAATTTGTGATCAATTTTGTCGAAAAACACGTTTAAATTAAATTTCCTGTTATTAGAATTCTAAATTAGACATAGAACACTTTAATTAATTAAAAATTGTATATATCTACTATTTATATACGTATGCATTGCCAATTTTATAATTTATGATTAATTTTCTCGTACTATAAACATTTGTTTGTTGTTTTTGTCGATTTTATTGAATTTCTGGTTGAATTCACAAAATGCCATAAATCAAAATTACGATTTTAATAACGTAGTATTTTATAGTATTTTCTGTATTCATTGTTATATGTATTACAACAACTAGATATACAGGTGTGGCCAACTCATCTCGACACATTTGTGCAAGTTGAAGAAATGAAATAGTTTTATAATGTGCACGTGTTGAAAAGAGATAAGTAGTAAGAATTAGTAAACCATCCATTGTCTCTACATCTCTTTTTAGCACGTGCACATCATTTCGTCTAGTTGTTCTGCAATATGTCTAGATGAAAAGACCATGCCTGTATAGCCGGTATCTGTACAACAAACACCTTAATGTTAAGGGTGAATTTGATCCATTTCAATTTGCATGAAATCATTCACAATTAGATCTAATGTCGAACAGTCACGTATCTACATATTTATTGGTTATTGTATTGGCAGACGGAATGAACAACAAACCACCACCAAACAAATAAACATCAACTATTAAAGTTTCAACTTATATACAATACAAGGTGATTATATGAAATCCAATGCATCCAACGCTCTTATATTAAATCGTATATTGCATATACCTATATTTATTTTATAAAACAGGCAATTTAACATTATAAACAGTTGTGTATACTATGTGTGCAAAGTTGAAGCGACAATGATTTGCACTAATGAGCTCAGAAATTTCGGACTATTATTCTGCCCACTCAGTCTCAGATAAGTGACATATACTCAGGTCATTGGAGCATTATTTATTTGTTGTATCATATATGGCTTCCCATATAAGTTGGTACATATGTAATGACGTTCTGGGTTAGGCTGGTAATATGATCTATGGCCACAGTAGATGGAGATGAAGGCACGGCCCAACATTGGGGAGTGGTTGGCATTTGAAAAATAAGACGTTCAAGATAACGCCCTATGCCACCGACCCTACACAACAACCGGAAATATAGCTATATCCAATATTTTTTTTCGGTTCAATTACATTACAACCATAAATAAATCAATAATTTTATTACAAAAACAAACCAATTATTCGTGAAATAAACAAAACATGACAAGAATGCAAAATAAGTTTATCGTTTTCGTTTTTTTTTTTATTATTTATTGCAAATATAATTAACTTAATATAATTGAGAGAATATTAAATAAATGTGTATGTGTAGCATAAACGCCAATTAAAACTGGATGATTAATGGTGTGATTAAAAAAATGCCATAACTGTTAAACATGAAACTAAAAATCACCAAAAAATTATAGCAGTGCGACAATAAAATACAACTTTCGTATATATATATATATATATATATATATATATATATATATATATATATATATATATTGTGTATATTAAATGATTTTCTACGAATTTTGGATTGTTTTTTGTTTTCATTTAGTTTTACAATTTCGATTGTATTATAAATGTCCTGCAGGCTTTGCCAAATATAATTGGTGGTGTGTAATCTGCACTTTATATAGAGCAATATACAAAAGTATTATGGCGCATATAGAGCCAGAAATGCAAAAAGCCTGTCGGTAATTTATTATTCAGCAACAGAAGATTGTCACTTCAATATATATGCAAGAACGATTAACGAAACGAGCGGCGCCTTTGAACGAATACGTCGTTCAACTTGGGTCCTGTCTGACATTGGTAAGATCCATACAAAGATTTGAGTGAGAGTGTTGGTCGTGGTAGCCGCCGTTTGTATGTATACCCACCACCATCATCATCATCATCATCATCATCATCAAGTGGACGGCAATTTCAAGTACCGTGCGGCTTTATAATAAGCAATAACTTTAGCAAATTTTTGTATATGTCCTGTTGTTTTGGCGTACTGTAAGTTATGGGACAGATTTATATGTGCGGTTTTCATACCCAGATGACAAATGGCTTTTTCTGTACATTACGGTCGAGTTTTGTTTAGGTGAATCGAACTTGGTTGGCTATTGTACGCGCGCCTACTGTGCGACATAGTCGCAACATGAAAATTATTATTCCAGAAACAGCATTACTTTATTTGCCACAACTTTTATACATTATTTGACTACTTTATGAATATCAATTCGTGGTGCAACAAAAACAACAACAATATTAAACAAAATTTAATAAACAGGCAGGTCTTGGAAGAGTTAGCAACCAACTTGATTGTAACCGTTGCCATTTGGGATTCATAACTAGATTCTTAACAGCGATATCTATATTGAAAGATAACAGAACAACGAAAACGCATTAGGCTACATTCTCCCAAACGGCCACAAACACGCCCAGCTTCCACTAGATTTCATTCACTTCCATCCAACAACAACAACAACGTTGGCCAATTTTTGTTTTTTATATTTAATAAAAACCATGTGGAATTTATTAGATAAACGAATTGATCTCTAATTCTATTTATGGTTGATTACAACAAAAAAAAAACAGGAACGTTTATTATTTACTTCAAGGTCTGTTGGTTCGCAAAATAGCAAAACAAGGATGAAGTGTAAATAATTTGATAATAAGTTGTCTATTGTGAATGAATAGATGTGTGTACGGGGCAAATGATCGTATAAGTTTAAAGTTGTTTGTCGGACTCTTTGTGTCTGACTTTGTCAGTAACTAACAATATGAACAACATTAACTTTTACGATTTTTAATATATATGTATATATAATTATTATTTTTTAATTTCACTTTGATGACTCACTATGAGAATAGGAAATATTTCAAATTAATTTCTATAACGATAGAGAGACAACGATCGATTTCGGTATTGATTAGTACACAACAACTCGTCTATTAAATTGATTATATGCAAATTTGCGTGGACGGTCAGCAGAAAATAGCCAAACGATAAATTTCCATCAGTGTCTGTGTTTATTCGTAGGGGGTCGCGTTCACGGACACAAAATACCATTCGTTCGGGATTTTATTCGTAATATATATATATATATATATATATATATATATATATATATATATATGAATATTACAGATCGCTTATAGTAAAAGAACCGGATGGTAGGAGAAAATTTTCTTGTCTTTTTAATTTTTTATCAATCGCAGGAATTGTTGGACATAACAGAAAATTGCGGAGCCAACATCCATTAAGTATTGCAAGTGTGAATTTAATGGAGACGAAAGAAGATGGGTAAGAACCTAATAGTTGTATCCATTAGCCTTCCTCTAATAGAACATAGAATTTCTGCAATTAATTATTTGATTCTAGAACTACATGTCAATTTTGACGAGAGTATTCAACTAACAATTTCTATTTAAAAGTTAATTAAGATAATCGTCTGGTCAAATTCAACAATCAAATGATTCTCACAAATATACACACACAATATAAAATCGATTGAATCGGCATTTTCGCTTCCGCCTTTTATTAAATTAAATCTTAGGAGGATCGAACTTATAACAATATATAATTTCAATTATGCCATTATAATTGTGGCCAATGATCTTTACATTTTAATGAGAATGGATTAATATTGAATTGAATGTGTCCATTTTTGTTTTATAGATCTGGTTTCGTATAGATATTAAAATAAATTTGTAATAACAAACATACCTTTGTTTTTGATGTACGAGGTTGGCCACCTAAAACAATTCCATAAACTTCAATTTCGTATAAAACGACGCCCATTTCACGATCCAATTCTGTTGTTGTTGAAACAACACCCAATTTCGTATCGATGTCAAACAATCTGTCAACTTGAACACCATCACCAGTCACGTTCGTCACGTAATATTCCACCACATCGCCATTATCAAAATTGGCGGAAACTGTTAGAATACTAGTGCCTGGTGGTTCATTCTCATAAACACTACCAATGAATAAATCACTTACAAAATGTGGTCCATTTATTTCTGAGTTGATTGGAATTATTGTTAAATACGCTTCACTTGATTTCCTTTCATTTTGTACAGCTTCATCGGTAGCTTTCACTGATAATCGATATGTAGATTCCGGATTTGTTACGGCACGTTTCAATTTTAAAGCACCAGTACTTTGATCTAATCGAAATAAATCACTATTACCACTAATTAATTCATATGTAACTAAGCCATTAGTAGCTGAATCTAGATCTCTAGCGAACACATTCATAATTAACGTAGTACCATCTCTGGAGAATTTCTCAAATGTTGGTAATCGAGCTGCATTCATTGAAACAAAAATCGGTGCATTATCATTGATATCTTCAACAATCACTGTAACTAATTTATCGGCAGATAATCGTGCTGAAATTGGTTGTGCTTGATCTGTTGCCACAACTGTCAACCGGAACGTATCAATTGTTTCACGATCGATCGGCAACAATGTATGAATCACACCAGTTATTGGATTGATACCAAAATGATGTTGGTTATTTTCCGGTTCTTGTTGGGCAATAGCATATGTTACTTTACCATTAATACCATAGTCGGGGTCATCAGCGGTTACAGTAACTATAGGGGTGTGCACTGGAATTCCTTCGCGAATTTGTCGAACGATCGCCGTACTGGGAAATGATGGTGGATTATCATTGGCATCTTCAACAGCAATACCGAACAAAATTGTTGTCGATAGTCTTGGATTACCATGATCGGATGCTGTTATATTCAACTGATAGCCACTCAATTCTTCGTAGTCTAACGATTTATGTAAATACAACACACCCGACATTGGGTCGATATGAAATGTGTCTTTTCGATTTCCTGCAGTTATTGAAAACACCACCTCACTATTAACACCTAAATCAGCATCACTGGCATGGAATTGTATTAATTCCGTATTAATTTGTGTTGTTTCTATTACGGAAATTTTCGAATTTGTTTGTGTAAATTCCGGTGAATTATCATTCTCATCTAGAACATCAACAATAACAGTTGTTGTTGAACTCAATTGTTTTGATAAACCGGCATCTTTTGCGATCACAATTAAATGATATTTTGATTTCGTTTCGCGATCTAATGATTTCGCTAAGAAAATCTGTCCTGTAGCTTCATCAATATCGAATCGGCTATCATCATTCCCACCAATAATCGAATAGAATACATCACCATTAAGTCCTTCATCGGCATCAGATGTATATAAACGGACCACTTGTACACCAGCTGATGCCCCTTCAGATATTTGTACTTTGTATGGGGTTCGTAAAAATTTCGGTGGATTATCATTAACATCTGTTATATACACAGCAATTTTAACTTTATCACGTAGTCTAGGTGAACCGTTATCGGTAACAATAGCTTCTAAACTCATAAAATTCTGACCAGTATTTTGTACTAAATCTTCACGATCGAACACATGTAACGTTTTTATAAAACCATTCTTTGGATCAATTGAGAAATCATTTTGTGAATTCGATAATGAGAAAATCAATTCAGCATTACGACCGATATCATGATCAATTGCGGTTAATTTACCAACAAACGAATCTGGCGGTTCATTTTCTCTTATACTAAATGTAAATGTTGTATTTGTAAATTCTGGACTATTGTCATTTTCATCAATTACATGTATAACAACTGGCACAACGGATGATCTAGATGGATTACCTGAATCACTAGCCATTACAGATAATGAATAATAATCACGTTCTTCGCGATCTAGCGATTGGCGAACGTACAGGAAGCCATCAGGAAAAACTCCAAATTTACCTTCGCTATTACCTTCAATTATTGTGTAATAAATTCTACCATTAATTGATAAATCGGCGTCACTGGCAGCTAATGCGAAAAATCGATCGTTCACAGGTGTCGATTCCAATAATGATGTTTCATATGATGTATGATCAAATACTGGTGTGTGATCATTAACATCTTCAACCGTAATTAGAACGGAATGTTTAGAGGACAATGGTGGCTCACCACCATCTGTTGCTGTAACATCAACATGTAACATAGCTCCTGGATCGGCACGTATCGGTTTATTTAAATAAATGACTCCAGTCGCTTCAGAAATCCTAAATTGATCATCCGGATTATAACTCAAATTATAAGTCACTCTACTGTTTATGCCAGCATCAAGATCTCTAGCACGTGCAAGATACACTTCTTGTCCAACAGCAGCATTTTCAGCAAGCTTCACCTCATCTGTATCGCGCACAAAGACAGGTTTATTATCATTCAAATCCAACACAACAATATTCACTACTGTTTTACCAAAATACAAGCCGCTTCGTGCCACAATTGTTAAACTATACATTAAAGTCTGTTCACGATCAATTTTCTTTGCTGTTGTAATTTTACCACTATGTTCATCAATGTTAAAATTTCTCTTCGGATCACCGTACACAATTGAATATACCGCATCATTATTTCTAACAGTAACACTACCAACATCTCTAGATCGATGTACTATAGGTGAATCATTATGATCTTCAGTTATTTTAAATTCATAACCACCATAATTAGCAAAATGTAATTCTTTCATATCAGATTCTTTAATTATTTCAATAATTGCATCGTCAATAGCCCGTTTGTCGCCATGATCTTGTGTCGAAATTTTTAAACGATACATAGGTTTCGGTGAATTTTTCAAATTACCCTTAAGTGTCACAATGCCCGTCCATTTGTCCACTTTAAATAATCCATCACCGCCACTTTCCAATTTGAATGTTATCATTGCATTCTCACCTTCATCTCGATCTATAGCTGTCACTTTTACAATTGACGTGTCCGATTTCAAATCATCAGCTATAGAAACGAAATATTTTTGCGGATAGAATTCAGGATTGTTATCATTGATATCAAGGACATTCAAATAAACTGTTGCTGTTGATGATTGTGGTGGTTGTCCTTGATCTTTAGCTATTACAAGTATTTCGTAATGTGAAATCTCTTCACGATCCAATTTCGTTCTAGTTGTCAACTGGCCGGTTAAAGAATCCAAAACGAAAGTGTTATCATAGCGTTGGCGTACATTTGGATGTAATGAATATGTGACACTACCGTTAGTACCTTGATCGTGATCGGCAGCTGTTAACATTGCAACTAATGTACCAGACGGTGCATTCTCTGATAAACTGACATTGAATTTGCTTTGTGAAAATTCCGGTGCTTCATCATTCTCATCTAATATTGTCACTTTCAATTGTGTATACGCCCATTTTGGATTTGGTCCACCATCACGTGCTGATATATTCAATTCAACAGTACCTTGTACCTCTCGATCTAGTAACGCTTGTGTTGTTATCAAACCTGAATCTGGATTAATTGTGAACCATTGATGTTCATTACCCGAAACGAAAACATAGTAAATTTGTGCATTTACACCGGTATCTTCATCCGTTGCTGTTATACCAGCAACATAAGTACCTGGAGGTGCCAATTCGCTGAGGATGGCCGAATATTCACTCTTCTCAAATACTGGTTCATGATCATTTACATCGTTCACATGGATGATCAAGAATGCTGTAGCTGTACGTGGTGGTGTACCTTTATCAGTTGCCACAACTGTCAAATTATATTTGCTAATTTCTTCACGATCTAATACACCATTCACACGAACAATATCAAAACTGGGTGTATAATCTAAACGAAAATGATTCAGTTCATTACCGGAAACAATACGAACAGTTGTGGCACCATTTAAACCTTCATCTAAATCAACAACAGATACGGCTGCCACTACAGAACCATTACCGGCATTCTCGTCAACCGTCGCAAACATTGCCGTTGATGGAAAATAACGAAATTTAATTACTGGATCATGATCATTAGCATCAACAAGATTCACAGTCACATAAGTTCTACCATCTTGACGTGGATTACCATGATCACGTGCAAATACAGTGAAAACACAACTTTTCGGACAACCACCACTGCCCGGCTTCATTTGTGGACAATTCTGTTGTGGACATTCTAATATTTCTGTTGTTGAAATAACTCCAGTTTCTGGATTTACAGTAAATTGTCGTTCTGTATCGGCTAAATAGTATGTTATTTTCGAATTATCACCCAAGTCGTTATCAGTTGCCATCACCTGTAGTACTGGCGTACCGGGCGGTACACTCTCGTTCAATGACACGATATAATCACTATGATCGAAAATTGGTGGATTATCATTAACATCTAAAATTGTCACATTCACTTGTAAATAACCGAATTTCGATGGTATACCACCATCTCTGGCTGATATATTTAAAATATAAAAACCTCGAGTTTCACGATCAAGTTTACTAGTTGTTTCTAAATGTAAATAAGATGTTTCTCCTGTTGGATTTGCTGTTACAACTAACCGGAATTTGTCGCCTTTATTTCCGTCAATTATATGATAATCATCACTGACACCATTAATTCCACTATCGTTATCTGTAGCAGCATCTAATAGTAATCGTGTTCCGGCTGTTGCACTTTCCGAAAATGAAACGGCTATTGATGGTTCGGGAAATTCTGGTGGATTATCATTTATATCAATTACTAAAATTCGAACTTCAATTGGATAAGTTGGTTGGCTTGATAATACAACTAGATCATATCTATCGTTTTTTAATGTTTCACGATCTAATATTGCATTTGTTTTAATTTCACCAGTTTTTGGATCCAATATGAATTCTTTTGGTGGTTCATTGAAACGATAAGTGAATCGTGGTTTTGTTGGTATCCGTCCAACAACAGTACCTTTTGGTTGTCCTTCATCAATTTCTAATGTGACACGAGTATCAACAGCACGGGATTGCATTTGTGCTGAATAACCACTATATAATGTGTCAGTTGGTAGGGCACGTTTCCTACCAGGACCAGGACCTTGTGCCCCAACTAATAGAACAGTCACAGTGGCCAACACCAAACACTGTGTGCCCCACATTGTTTGTTTGTTTTTTTTTGTAAAGGCAACACTATCGCAACATTGCCAAATTCAGAATTTAGTTCGTCGATTAAAATCGTCGCGGTCACGCATTAGTATCATAAAATCAATGTAACAACATTTCGGCTCCGTTTGTTAATAGTGCGTCCGACACGTGTGGCTGTGTGTTAGATGCTGCGGTGCTCTAACATTCCTTAGTCCCTTGCCCCGTCCAAGAACTTGTTCAACCTCAACAGTTTATCTATTCTTTCTCTCTCGGGTCGATACAACACTGATATTAAGCTCTCACTTGGACTGGTATGCAATATGGCCGGCACAGACGAGATCAACGGGGGATTCGCTCTTGTCCGAACTATTACACGAAAACAAATCAAAAACATCCGGAATTTGCACTTGACACTAAAACACAATAATCTTTACAATTAACAATAAATGTTTGTCATTAATAAAAACAATACACTGTTAATTCAATTTGAACGTTTTGAATGAAACCGTTGTAAAATACGAAGACACATGAATGAAATCTTGTTAATTGAACAATGTACGGAATTATGTTGATATAATTAAATCACTGCACTCATTACCATTCACACAACACACGAATCTTTCGATAGATTAAATATAAATAGCAGCACCACAACAACAACACAATCTCGTACCACGCGCGAAGCTCAACTGAAACAAACTCACGTTTACCTGGGAGGAGTTGTGGACCACGTCCAATAATATAACCTGTCGGTGTTGCCAACTCACCTGTACACTTTTCAAAGATCCAGCTTAAACATAAACAATATTTATGAGTATGTCAGTTGGACCAGGTTTAGATCGTAAATCTATTGTGGGACTTGGTCCTTTTTTCTCTTTTGTTTAGGATTTTTTCCTTATGTTTTTAGGCTAGGTATCTAATGCACTATCTTTGAAAGAAAATAAATGAATTAATGTTGGGTTATGCCAGTTGATCTCTTTGATAAGTTATTGGTTTTAGTTTTCCGATTGGTATTCTAAAGATGGTTTTTTGATCGTTCAACAAACCATCAAACACGATCAAATTTAATCACTATCAAAATTATTATAATTAATATAAATACATAAAATACGATCAAAAATTACATTCATATATAAATATAAATATATAGATTTAATCTTCAATATCTATAGGGGATAAAGCAAAATGTAAACATATACATCATATCTAAATTGTTATAAAGAAACTATTAATTCATTTGATTCAACTAATATAAAATCCCAGCTTCCTGTACACAACGTTCAAGTTATTTTTATCTGAAATATTCCGTTTCTGATCATAAATTCACATTCCTAACCGAATTGTGTTTTGTGGGTGCGACGCAGTTTTCTCAAGAAATAAATCAAACACTTCAGTTCAGTAGTAGCTTCCCAATAGCCCATACCTGGTTTATTATCCTTATATTTTGTCAAAAATGTTTCTGGTACTTGGCAATAGTTAGTTAATGTTATCTTAATAATAAAACCATATCGCAACAGAAATGGCTCTCGGCTATTGTGAGTAGATATTAAAAAGCGTGCGAACCTATGTGATGGTTCTATAATGTTAAATTAATAACGACGTATACGTATTGCAAGTTAATAACGAAGAAACAAACTCTATTCTTGATCATTTTTCCACTGTCTATAATGTTTTGCCCCCATGCAGATTGGATCTGTTCGTTTGAACTAAACAACAGACTAGAGATGTCCAACAAACGTCTGATTGATGTGCATTCCAATCATTTCGACATTACTAATGGGGTAGAAATAATAATAAACTATACTACTAGAATTATTCCAACAATATAAGATAAATATATTCCACTCAATAATCAACTAATTTTATTGTTCAATATATGTTCTATTGCATTCAGAATTTGAACAAAGGTTGACGTAATTTATGCAGTGCTTAAGAATCATTGTTCGCTATTTGCGTTTTGTAATAAACAATCCAGTTAACAATTCTTAACATAAACTATCAGTTATCTAAATACATTTATTGACAATTTTATTATTTTTAATATTTTTCGATGATCGATTTGTTTAAAGGTTCCTTGTCTAATTGCTAATTGAAGTCTCTTTACGAATTCGGGCTAAGCTCAACTCAACGGTTTTTAATTACGCGAATTATTGGTGTTTATTATCCCCAACAAATAAACGCCAAGTAATCTGAAGAAAATAAAACTAATGTTAAACAACGATTAAATTAATTACAAATAACTTTATCATAATTTAAAGTGCATCTAGAGTTAGTTTTATAATTTTTTTCTAGAAAAACCGGTGGATTTGCTTCGAGCTGTCATGAGAATTTCCCGGAGTGTAATAGAATTTCCTGGATAATATTCACATGAAACTCGTTTCATAATAATTGATTGCACGAACAACTACATCTAACGAATCGGAAGTGGTAGTTTTGCCATTTTTGTTAAATAAGAAAGATTAACAAACACGAATGGAATGTGCTGTAGAATCTGAGCCAATAACATTTTCTTGTTAATTGTTCCAATTACAATTAACGAACATATCGTTGAATTAAAATCGAATAAAATACATTAAAGACGGTTGTGGTTATTAATAATATATAAAATTTTAATCAAACCACAATTAAAATTTATAACAATTACAAATTGCCAATCATTTATTTTTCACGTAAGAAAAATCACAACAGACGAACTAATTAATTATCGGGAATGAATTGGTCGATTATCTGAAGGCCTTTCCGGTCGCTCATCTGATTTCGTTTTATTATTATTATTATTATTGTTTTTAATTCGAGTACATTATATTTGAAATCTTTCATCTCTGATGAATATTTAATAAGAATTCGATACGGCCAACTTATGTAATGATTTCAACTATATTTGGTCAAACTCATTTCAAAACTAGATTCATTTAAAAGAAGTGAGAGAACAAGAAAAAAAACACACTCAGTGTGTGTTTGTTTTTTTTCCATAAAATATTTTATCGTTGCATATGTGAGGGTGCTTGATGCACCTCTCTTGAGGTGTCTTCAACTTTACATTCTTCACCTATTCGACCCACGCGGTTCGCCACAAAAACCGCCGCAACCTCTTCAACATTTAAAAATATTATTCATAGTTTTTTTTATGTAGAGAGAGAGAGAGAAAAAGAGAATATTTTCATATGATTGGAGCAACGGGAAATGGACCACAGTTGAAATTGGATTGGTCTTTTTTCAAGTGAGAACCACAAGAACAATAACAACAACTAACAATCTGCATAAAAGATGTCATATTTAAAAAAAAAAACTGATGTTGATGCAATTTTGTTAGCTTTATAAATATAACACACGACTGATGATGATGAAAAAACTCACTACACTGAGAGCGAAAACATAATTTTTTTTCTGTTCAAACAATATATTCAAGAGAGGCTCTAGTTGTTAAAAAATTGAATGCACCAAGCTATATTGTGGCCAATTACCTGATCACAACTCCTTTTCCATCTTTATCTATCTTGTATTTTATGTTATGTTGGATGGGAAACTACCACCGTATTGTGCACAAGTCTCTTTTATAGTAAACGTCCAATGAATTGATTGAAGCTTAGAAAACTTCTTGGGCCATTGTTGAGTGTTGTGGAATTGAGAGAAAAAGACGAACAAGGGCCTGCGGCCTTTAAGTTGAACAACAACTATTGCTGCTGCCTGGCCGCCTGCCGACTCACTTCTTGACTCTCATCCCTAACAAAATATTTTATTTCAAACAGATATATTTCAATAATTGTTGAACAATCTCTCAGAATTTCTTTAAAACAACTTACAACTAGGAGTCCAACTTTTATAACTGTTCCACTATTCTAATAATAATATATTAATAATAAAAATTATTAAATCAGTGACATTTTTATGTTTTATTTGAATATTATAACTGTTATATTTTTCATTTATTGCATATAAAAGTCTTCCGCATTTCTTATTTAAGACAATCAAACGATTTATATAGTTCTTTATAGTTTTATTGTGGAGATTTCAATGATTGGAGAGACACGTAACGTTTTTATATTAAATAGAAACTTTCTTTGATTTTACTACAAAAGCCGTATTGTTATATAAAAAGCATTCTTGTGCTAATTTGTTGGCACAAACCTAGACTTTAGATTGTGCAAATTCAATTAGCGAAGGCGTTTGTTGTTTACCACATAACAATATTTCAAAAAAAAAAACGATAGAGAAAAATTCAAACAATTTGTTGTTGAATGTGAATTCCTTCAAATTGTGACAAATACAATAAATTGTTGTCTAAATGAGCGAGACAGAGAGGTGATTCTAATAATAAACGAGAGATGATTATTATTTTATTTTTTTTAATGATTTTCTCCATAGCCGGTTCCGAGTCTTTTAACTTAAAATATATTTGCTGGCTGTTCAAATAAACAATGTGAAATAAATGAATGGATATGTTGTTTTCAGGCATGTACTAATAAGCTGATATCAAATTGATATTTTTATTTATCTTTAACAAACCCGTTTGTTTAGTGTGTTTTGGTAGGGCGGCGCGAACGAAAAATGAACATACGGTGTTGTATCGGCGTCATATTTAACGTTTTTAATTGCAATTATCTTCGAACATATGTAAAATCATTTATTTTTATTGTTTTTGTTGGGGATTCAATCATAGGGCCCACTACTGCTAACACCTAAAATATTGTAGAATGTTCGAATAAAACCACATGTTTTATATTAGAATTTCAATTATCATAAAAAGCACAACAAAATCTCAATCGATATTCCTTAAATATGGTCGACTATAAAATTGTTTAATTAATAAACTTAAAAAATTCGTAGCATTATGTAATGAATTTGATGCATTTTGTATACGATTCAATGCTAATTCTTCACATTCTTTGATTTTACCATTTGATTGACCAAAATCAAGACTCATTAGAATTTTAGCACATTCTAAATTGCCACCTGGTTGGCCGACTTTATATGGTGCATTTGATTGATGACGTACAGTTTGTGATTCACCTTTCATTTCCGGTAGTTGAGCCAAAATATAACCGGCCAATGAACGACATAAAAACCTAAATCTAAACAAACAATGCTAAATAGATTTTAAATATTAAAAATAACAAAAACAAAAATCTTACTGTATCGAAATAGAATCTTGTCGATTAATTCCAATTACACTAAGTAAACTTTTACCCCAACGAGAACTATTTTTATCTTCCGACAATTGTAGAAGGGTTTTTGCGAATTTATATAATAAAATACCTGTTGTACATTCATCGATTTCACATAATTGTTGAGATAAATTTATGAATGTATACCATAATAGAATTAATTTCGATTCAATATTTTCGAAAATTTTAACTTTATTCAACCAATCAATGATTAAATTTAATAAAGCGGCAATATCTGGATTTTTATTGATTCGTTGTAATAAAAGGGCGTACAAACCAAGAATATAGCCTTTATCTAAGAGGATCTGTTCTAATTCGGTTTGTTTCTCAACAATTACGATTAAATTTTCAGCAATATCCTGCCAATTCGGATCGAAATTTTCCGATACTGTATTTGGAAGAAAATTAAGAAGACGAAAGAAAAAAAAACAAACAACGATTTAATCAATTATCACAACTTACCATTATTTTGAAAATAACTAGTGATTGTTAACTCTAATAGTGGAGCAATTGATTTGTTTGAATTGATACCAATACAAAGTACTTTAAATAAACTTGTAATAACAATACCATCACCTAATTTATTTTCAATCCATTGTCCAAAACATTTACCACTAATTTGATTTATATTTTGTATATTATTGAATGTTAATAATTCTTGTAGAATTACGTGGAATTCATGTTCTGTTTTTATTGTTGCTTCTAAATGTTGTAATTGTTGTGTTATCACAGCAGTAATTTGTTGTTCATTATTTGTTATTAACGACTTATTTTTATTTGTATAAACTTGCATTAATTTGATGTGAGCTTTGATGAAAATTACACGTCGATTCAACAAATACGTTGTTGATTTTTCTATGATTTTATCATAACCAGACACAGTCTTTAAAAAACTATAATTCCACGATTATTATCAATATTATTACTACATTATAATAGACTTACTGTAAAACTCTATAATCTAAATCGACAGGATCATTTTTAAAAATCACATTACAATCACAACTCATAACATACCAATCCATAATATTTTGGAATACATTTGATTCAATTATATCCCATTCTAAATGTTCAGCATCAACTAATAATGTTGTGATTTTATCAAAATATTTCTGTCGTATATTCGGTTCATTTGATAATTTTATCAATAAATTCAAATAGCATTGATAAATTCTCGATTTCATTTGTATTGGTGATTCATTGATATTTATTAACCATTTCGTCCATGATATTGATACGAATATATGTCCCAAAAATAAATGACAATCTGGTAAATATTGATCAATAACACGTAACATACATTCTAAATCATTTAATGATGGCCAAAAATTCTCCCATGGAAACGATAAAAATACATTATTAATTGGTATTAATATGTATTCTTTAACAGATGCATGAGCAAAACATGTAACATACCATTGCCAAATGAAATTCAAAATGTTATTACAACCTACAACAATATCAAATTAATTCATTATTCGATTGAAAATAGAAATAATACAAACCAGGTAGCGCATGGATTAAAAATTGGATACATTCAAAGAATACATCGATAATCTTCTGTGCTAACTGTATATCCGTTGGTATCCATGGTAATAGAATAGAACGATCATCAGCTAATTGTTGTATCCATGATGCCATATTATCTTTTAAATGTTGCATAGAATATGGTACAATCCATGGTGCAAATATATTAATTAATGATGGCCATATAATTTGACATAATTTATCACCTAATACACCTTGATGTGTATTCAAACTACTAACAATAAGACCATGACCGATCATACCAAATAATATCACATATATATCAATATAATTACGACATTTCGGATATAAACCATATAAACCATATTGTAAACGTTCTTGTGTAAAATGACGAAACAATAAATTGGCTGTATCTAATAATTCTTGATGTTGTAATAAATATTGTGATTGTGCATAATGTCTTAATTGTTCACGTAATGAT
Organism: Meloe dianella; assembly: GCA_028455855.1. NCBI lineage: Eukaryota > Metazoa > Arthropoda > Insecta > Coleoptera > Meloidae > Meloe > Meloe dianella. The sequence continues at coordinate 825,808 of JAPTHL010000034.1, forward strand.
AATCTCAAATTGATTTGTATTGGTTTTGATAATGAATTGATTATATCAAACCATACAGTTTTTGATATTAAACTATTATCAATATTACCATTGCAAGCTTTCAATAATTGTATTAAAATTTCACCATAATGTTCAGGAAATTGAAATTCAAACACATTCAATAAATGTCGACGATATAAACCGTGTAACATTAATGATTCGATTGGTGGTTCTAAACCTAATACACTCAATGCTTTTATTACAATTTGAATAAATTCAGATCTTTCATATAATTTCGGATTCTTAATCGTCAACCAATTCTCAATATCAAACTATAACAAAAACAATGTTAGCAATTGGGGACAAAAACAGGAGAATCAAAATTATAAACCTTTGATAATAAAGCAAATGTAACGTCGAAATTACCACCGATTTCATGGCAGATTTTCGTATACATAAACAATAAATTCTTCGTTCCTACATTGCCTGGTGAGAAATGCGGTGCTAAATAACCACCTAATGTTGATTCTTTTAAAATTCGTTCTAATAAACGTGGCATTTCAATTTCAACACCACAAATATGTGAACAACCCAATTTTTCAATACACAAACCAAATAGTGTCTTTGTTGGTAAATATGCATTCGTTTCTTCATTGATTAATGATAAAATATAATAAAATAATTCAATACCAAGTTCAGCACTTGCTGGATTACATTGTAGTTGAGATTGTAGAATCCTAAATTAGTTTGATTAATTTTATTCTAATCAACAAAATAATTAAGTAATACTTGATTGTTTGTTGGATAGTTACAGATGATGTACACAATGCTAATGCTGGTGTTTGTAGATTTTTCGTTAATAACGACTCAAACGCATTCCTGTTCGTTTGTATTTGATGTTTCATTCTATCATTGATTCGAGCTTCCTACAATTCACACAAATTAGTGTTTGAAATACTTGCAAGTTTTGAACATTACCTGCACTTCCATTACGATAACAGCAGCTCCTGAACAATTCACCGTATCTTGTCGTCCTGTACATGGTACTTTCTTTGTAACTTTATTCAAAACAGATCGATATAATTGTGGTACAAATTCTTGATACGAACAATCTAAAGCCTTATGTTCGGATAATTTTAATGTGTTATTACTGAAAATTCAACTCGAATTAATTGAAATCTTTTTGTTGTTGTTATTAACGTACTGTGCAAATTGTTTTAACGTTATAAAACATGATTCTAATGATTTAAACATTGAATCTTTATTTGTAAAATCTACAACAGGAACAATTGGTGTATTATTACGTATTTCTGGTGGTGTTTTCGGTGTTTCATAAACTGATAAACGACGTAATATCCTTTCAATAGGATCAGAACTTTCCATTGTACTACCAGGATTTATTAATGGTTTATTAATATTCTTTTTATAACGGAAATTATTTGTTTGCCATATTTTAACACATTGCAATTGGGCTTCTTTTACTGTTTTATAATCCACATATTCCAACCATGGTGACTACAAATTTTGATAACAACAATTATGAAAGATAAAAGTATCGCAACAATTTGGATTTAATAAAATCGAAAGACACTACCCAGTCTTTGTGTGGAAAAAGGGCAGGTTTGCAATGAAATTACTGACAACATTCTTAGCTATTGGAACAGGCAAAATTCTTATTAAAACCAAATTGTGATTGCGAAAATTAAAAAAAAAACAATTACACTTTGTCCTTGTAGAATGCAATTTAACAAGTTTGGACGATAAATAGTTGGCAATGATGGTAATAATAAATTACGTTCCTGTAATTTCGGTTCTTCGAGCCATAAACTGAACGCTTTCAAAACATCAATATAATTCTTAAGAAATTGTTTCCGATCATCATCAATTTGATTGTCTTTTAAACAATTGTCATAATAATCTAATGTTTCTTGTAAACGTTTTTTAATACGTTTTAAATATGTAAAATTGACTAAACCATCAAAAAATTTATTACCAACACAACCAATATTCGCGGTTGTACGTGGATTTGGTAATCTTGTTAAATATAATGTGAAGAATTTTTGCCAAAATAATGCAAGTAATGGATGATCAATTGGTGCATCCATTGCCTGTTGTGCCCAACGATATATGCATAGTGCATTCGATGTAATTGTTGGTAATTTCAAAATAGAACATGATTTCTACAAATAAAAATATTAATTCAAAATTAGATACTATTGAAAATATGATAAGTTTTAACTTTGAGTGCTGCATCAACATTGACTTTGCCTTTCTGAGTGTAGAGTTGTATTAATAATTCACGCCATAAGCCGGTTTTTTGTTCTTTTTCATCAAATTCAATCTCTAAAGCAATATAGGCTAACCATGGATAATTCACAAGAGAGCCACAAATTAAGGCAGTATTTGAACTTGAACTGGATACCCATTTAAAGAGTGCACTTATAGTTCCTGATTGTTCTTGAGACATGTTACACTTGAAACATTAAATCAATAATTAATATATCAATAGGTGTTTGACTTTTATAATAAAATACTTGTTGGACATCTTTTAGGATCGTTTTAACAATTTCTAGAGCGTCCGTGTGGAAAAATGATGCTCTTATTAAAACATCAACCATATACATAATGCCACTATCACGATTCCATATTGGTATCGATATAAACGTATTCAACCATAATCTCACTAATAATCTTGGACTATCTAAATTGTAATTATTATAATTAACAATTTGCGTTTCAATCATGTTACCAAATTGTTCTAATATCGTTGTTTGATTACTAAGAAAATTCTTTGCCATTGATATATAACCACGATCAGCATTTATTAAATTCATTATGATCTCTTGAAATCTCTCATTATTTATTAATGATTCCTGACAATCAATAAATGTTGGTATTATTAAATATAAAACAAATAGAACAGCTTCGTGTTTTTGATGTTGTTGTAATAATAATAATTGATTTAAGCCATGTGTACAGATAAGTGGTACTAAATGGCCCCAAGTTGTCATTAGTAGTGCCACAAAACTAGCTAAAGGCTGTTGTTGGCGGATTCCTATAATTTTATCGATTAACGAACAAAGAATTATGATTTCTCTACAATATCACCTTTAATAAGATTATCGTAATGTTCAGGATCTAAAATCTGTTTGATATCATCGACAGCATGATCGTTTATATGTAGTTTCAAACGTAGAATTGTCTGCCATGGCCAATTTAATAAACCCAATTCATGTTCAGAAATTTTCAATATTAATAAAGCAACATCACAATGTAAATTATATGGTAATATATCCCAATTTAAACGTGATAAAATCATTCTAGCTAATTTATTTTCAATTGTTGTTATATTATTCGTTAATAATATTGATATTAATGATAAATCATTATCAGAAATTTCCCATATTGTCAATGGTAATTCCTCATATAGATATAACGATAAATTATCGATTATATTAATATTGATTTTGATTTCATTAAATATAATCGATAGTAATTGTGGATATTTTGATGTTAAATGTGTTAATAATGTACGTGATGTTTTCGAACATATCTCTTTTGTATTTGTACTGATAAAGCCGACTTGTAGAAGATCCTTCGTTACCGATACAATAAATTCAATATCGTTTATATCCCGTGATAATGCCATATTGGCGAATGTATTTAATAGATAATATAATTCATCATCGGCTAATGTTGATAATTTCTCTTCGAATTGTTGTCGAAATGATTCATCCCATAATTTCTGATTGCAACAATCCAAATTCCCATTGAAATTCAACAATTTCATTGCATCTATATTGGATTCATGTAAAAAATAATAGATTTGCCATATCGTTTTTAAACGTATCAAATTATATGGGATAACAGCTAAAAATTGCCATGCACCTAATTTTTGTGCTACATATAAATAATAGATGGCACGTAAAAAGAATGAATCATATTCAATTTGTAAACGTTCCATCATTGCATTATCATCGATTTTAGAATATTTTAAGAATTGTTCCCATTGATCGGTTGTATATTGTACAATATGACGTATATAACGGCTTAAACGTTTTGAAAATTGATTATAACGTAATTGATTGTATGTTAATAAGCCACGATTGATGATTTTTAATAAATTCGTTGAGAATGCCAAAAATCGTAATAGATGATGTTCTGTTATTTGCTTTATATCATAATGATGTTCATAATTTCGTTTATTAATTAATAAAATCGCACTGAATAGATTTTCAAATGGTAATTGTGTTATCAATGCAACTAAATCATTCTCTTTTAATGTATTACCACATTCATCATCTTCTTCACCATCCGAATCAACAACAACAAATAATTCATCAACTGTTGTATCATTCGATTGATTGATATCTTCTAAGAATTTATCACGTTCCTTTATTGGTGTTAATATTATCGATAGGATTGATAAAATATGATTGATTTGATAATTCGAAAATGGTGATTCTAAAAGATTCTCATCAATTGGTAATTGGATAAATTTTGATGCCCATTCACCAACACCAGCTGGACATCTTAATATATGATTTAATATAAATAAATGATCTTGATATGTTGATAAACGTAATAATATAGCAATAAGACGTTGTAGCCAATCTCTAGTTTCATTTAGAAATTGTTTATCTCTTATCAATTTCCGTTGGAATGCAAACAATATAGAAATACAAAGACGAATCTCTGATAAATATGGTTTCAAATGGATCGGTTCATTTTGTAACGATAGAATTACTGGTGAATTTACGTCCAATTTTGATACAAACATACAGTTCGTGATCGCAGTTTGTACGTATAATTCAATCTGAAATTAACATAAACAAATAAACATATAAAATAACAATAAACATCAGTCTCGCCGTCATAAATGCATCTCTATAATATAAACATATAGAAATCTAGAGATGAGTCATATTTGATAAACAAATAATTCAATAAAAACAAAGCTGACCTGTAATCGTAGATCCTCAGCTGAATACGAATATAAAACATGATTTTCATACGTTAATTTCCTGATTAATCCCAATATTCTAACAATACTTTGGAAAATCGACCGATGAAACGTTGCCTTTTGATACGAATGTACTGTTGTAACACTTGCACCATCTTGACATAAACCACGTCCTGTTACAGTTGCCGTATCAGTTGTCCATAATGCCGATTGTAATTCATTATATTCTTTTCGCAATTGTTCTAATTCCAATGTATTCCCACAGATTTTATTGCGTACATGTAAATAATTCATTAATAATTCATATAATGGATGTTGTTTTATCGCTGAACCTTTCAATTCAGCTTCAATAAAATGCTGAGTGAATTGTTCTAACATTTCTAATTCACTATTTGTGTATAGTGCCGATAATTGACTTTCTGTATATGGTTTAATATGAACTGATTTGGATCTCTCTTTCTTTATCGGATAATTAATAGTTAAATTGTCTTGTGTCGATTCTATTTCATTGATTAAACATTGATTTTCTGTTAATAATTTGTTGAATTCATGTAAATTTCCAACGTCTTCTCGTACAGTTTCTGGAATTTTTGAATGATCAATTATCGCATTGGTCGTATGTTCTTCGTGTGTATTAGTCGCAATTGTTGCAATTTCTAAAGATAGATTCGTTGTGATTTCACTAATATCGTCAATTAATTCACCACAATTTATTGTTTTATTGTCTTCATTTTGTTTTGATACACCAGGTTCGTTTTGGAGAAAGACATTCTCAATTTCGTCGTTTTTAGTTTTATCGCGTTTCTTTTTCTGGAACGTAAAGCAATTTATTGAGTACTTATTTAGTTTTTTGATTCAATAAGAAATGGCATACCTTAATTTTTGTTTTTTCTACAATTTGTTCCATGTTGAATACGATGAATTCACAATAATTTCTAAGATTGTTATTATAACGCACTCATAACAACAACAAAAAATGTAAACGATGTAAACTACAGATATCAGCTGATTATTATTATTTCACAAACAAATGAACTACTAATATATGCGTAACTGTTTATTACAGTTAAAAATCGTTAAAATTTTATTTAATTATGAAATTACGAGTATAATTGTATTAAATAATTAATAATTAATTTCGAATTAGATCGGTATTTAAATAATTTATCCACTGAATTTTTTCAAATATTTACTAAGTAGATACGAATTCTAGGCTTGTATTGGAGCTACTATCAATTGTATCTGCCTGACGTCATTGAAGTCTGCTCAACCGTATGACTGTAGGGCAGCGGGGGAGGGGACATTTGTGTGTTCTGATGATGTCACAAGTATACCATTCATTGGTGGTGACATGGACATGTGTATAAATCGATTCGGCGATGGTAAGAAATACTTCGGGTTAATCCTAGAGAATCTCCAGCTTAGAATAGCTTTCGCTAAGAGCTGGGTGCTTAGTTCTGCACCATCTTAGGTAACACATGAAGGGCGTTTTTTATAGTGGTATCCCCTGGAGACTTAATCCACTTTCCCATTGAAATTAAATGTGGTATCTGAAGCATGCGTTCCAGTATGTACGAATCGGTTTTTAAAACTACATCGTAGTTCAAATACGACAACAAGATGTTATAAATGATCTACTGTCATGTTTGTTTGAAAAAGTGATGATAAACCGGATACGTCAACAAATCGTAAAGATAAAATTCAACTTGATCAAATCTATTACGAATTCAATTTAAATTTAATTATTTTCATCAGCTTGAACATCAATCATGCCGACTGTAAGTGTTTTATTCAGATATTTCTAAATTAATTGATCTAAATATGATTGTATCTTCTATTATTAAACAGATCTTATTCATTAATTATCATATAATAGAAAGTAAATTTTTAGGAATCTAGAATACATTTATATAAAGTGGCAATGACATGCGAAGGTTGTTCAGGTGCCGTACAAAGAGTTTTAGGCAAATATAAAGGTGAGAACTAAATCAATGAAAGATAAAGCGATAGTGTTGACTTGAAGTATTTATTTCCAAAATAGATAAAGGCGTAGAGGATGTCACAATTGATTTATCTGGACAAACAGTTAAAGTGAAAACAACGTTACCATCGCATGAAATTCTTGAAATTATTAAAAAGACAGGAAAGAATACTGAATATTTACAAACAGAATAAAACAATCAGTGCTGCTACAATTTTGTTTGTTACTAATTATTATTTTGTTATTTAACATGAACGTTACAATAAAATTCGATTAATTTTAATTAACAATCTCATCAATACTTACATCATGTAAATTTTGATCTTTCTTCAATAATTCTACGTATTTTCTCAAGTTTTGTTTATGGTTTTCACGTCGAATTTTTCGTAAATTTTCAAATTCTTCACTATGTGTGATTTTTGGTGGTGCCACTAATGGATTAGTGTCAGTTTGAACATCATCGTTATGTTCATCAGCCGCAATTTGTACGTTTTTCAGTGTTATATCGACAGGTTTTCGTTGTTTCAGCATTTGCTTGCCGTATTTTCGCCACAAATAACTCTCTATACAAATATTTAATCAATTAACAAATAAAATAAACAATTCGGAATTGATTTACCGGATCGTCGTCGACCATCGACCATCATCACATGATTTTCCCCATCATCAACTAAATCTTGTTCAGATTTCTTAACTATAACATTCAATGTTGATGGAAATGGATATTCTGCCATATAATCTTTTGATGCAACAGTAAATGGCAATGAATTCGGTACTGTATCATACCAGTGATGATCACGTACCAATTTCGGATGTTCTTGATGTATTTTATCAACTAATAAATAACAAATTTGTAAATGTCGATCGATCAACCATACAACTTCAAAATCATCATCATCATCACCAAATGGATTGATTAATGTTTCAGCCACTTTCAACCAGCCCATATAAAAAAGAATTCCAGTACAGCAAATATTGGGAAATATAAATCGATATCATCATTGTTTTGATTCGTTTTCAATTGTTGTTTACCGATTGATATTATTAAAAAATATGCATATGTAGCGATTGTTACAACTTGTGTGTAAACTAACGGTATACTAATCCAATCGTAATCGAGTAATGAACCACAACGTGTACGGAATAGATTCAATTCTTCTAAAATCGTTGTTACCGATTCATCATCCCTTATTATACCTTCATGACGGGCACGGGTGACAATATTTGAAGCCCAAGCTAATGGAAGCCTGAATAATAAACACATTGTTTTATTAAAACAAAAACAAACGTTCATTCTGTAGATGTTTACCAATATTTTGAATAACTAGGAAATTCATCATCCAAATCTTCAATAATTTTCATTTCATCTTGTGTTAATAAACCAGCATCAATAAAATGTTGCCATGTTGGGAAACGTTTCTTAACTTTCGGTGATACCATTGTAAATGTCATTGTGAAGGTAAGACAAACATATCTCACAATTGTTCGACGTACAATTCTGGCGCGTTCATACTAAAAATTGTTGTAATTATTGTTTCTAAATAACACAATTTAATATCAATGCAGTACTTGTCCTTTAATACTTGCACCAACTAGAATTGCTAAATTATCAGGATATGGTATTGATTGGTACTGATTCCACCATCTAGTCATCACTATGTTCACATAAAACCCTAATACGAAACTTAACGGGATTGATGTTATGTTTTTATTGCAAATATTAACAATTTTCTCAAATATCCTACAAATTACCAATGAATTTATTAATTACTTTATAATTCAGCTTACTCTTTAGAGGAATCATCACCAGTCGCTATAAATATTCTATACATTATGTTGAGTATATAATAAAGCACTAGGAACAATACTAAATCGACCCAAAGAATCTTGTAAATACTCCCTCGCCATCTACAAAAAAAAACAATTAATTAATTAATCATTAATTAATTGAACATACCGTGCTAATAATTTCAAAAAACAAGAAATTCCCCGACTTGTTGTCACCTCACTTGTATAAGTTACCGTCATTATCGTTTTAGATTCAATTCGAAAATGATTGCTATCAAATAATGTTATCAATAATCATTGATTAGATTTGTAATGGATCATTCAAACATGTTTTGAATCGTATAAAAAAATAATTTATTATAATTTAATAATCGTACATTTTGTTTTTAAATAAATTTGGTCTAAGTAGAATTTTCTAATTGTTGTAAATATTGGGCGATATTCTCTTTAATTCTAAAAGAAATTCAATTATGAGTTGATAAATAAAGTGTTGCAGTTTGTTTACCTCATGCGGAATTCTTCGCTTCTTTCCTCTTTAAACGGTGCACCAGTTTTGTTATTCTCATCGAAATCCGTTTCTGATAATGGCTGGATTTCATCATCGCTTCACAATGAAAAACGAATTGTGATTATGATTGAAATAAAACAATGATTAGAAAAAACTCACTTTGTTTCAACTGTTTGGAAAATATCGAAAACTGATGGTTTCGGTGATGTTTTCTTCGACATGATTGTGAGTTGTTCTTCAACTTCTTCAATAATCTGTTCAATCAATTGATTTTTAACAAGTTTATTGATGTCATCATGTTCGTTGCGACTGCTTCGTCTCGACCACTGTCTTTTAAATGAATTATTACGTTTGCCATCATTAATTGTACTCGCTAATGAAAATTGTGAACCATTATTATATTTAAAATTATCGTCAATTTTCATATGGAATTCGTCATTATTTCGATTATTATTATTGCTAACACTAGCAGCTATATTAATCGTTGATGCGAATGGATGTTGTTCTTTATAACGTAATGTTTCTGCTGTATATTGTAATTCATCTGGTATAACTTGATCCCAATATTGATCTTTCATCATTTCTGGATAATCATCATGCATTTCATCAACAATTAAATAACACACTTGTAAATTACGATCGATCATCCAATTCAATTCGAAATCATCATCATCATCACCAAATGGATTTATTAATGATTCGGCCACTTTCAACCAACCCATAAAAAAGAAGAATTGCAACAATGTGAATATTGGAAAATACAAATCGAATTTATAATCATGCCCAGATATCCATTGATGGCCCATAATTACTGTTAAAAAATATGTATAAACAGCTAATGTTACTACCTAAAAAAAAGAAAAACGATTCAATCAATCTACAATCATTACATCAATTATTGTGATTTACTTGTGTGTAAACTAATGGAACACTAATACGATCATAATTCAATAATTGTCCACAATTAGCACGGCATTTATTTATTTCATCTAACATTGTCTTCACCATATAATCACTGGTAATTCGTCCTTCTTTCCGTGCACGCACTATAATACTACTGGCCCATATTAATGGTAACCAATACTTCGAATGTGCTGGGAATTTCTTATTTAATGCTTTCAATATATCAGCTTCATTCTCTTCAAGTAAGCCAGCTGTGATGAAATGATCGATTGTTGGGAAACGTTTTTTAACTTTCGATGCGATATTCGTGAATATCATTGTTATGGCTAAACATATATAACGCATTATTGTGCGGCGTATTAATCTTCCATGTTCATCCTTTAAATTGTTTTATTAATTATTGCTGAATTGAGAATATGAAAATAATTGACGTACTTGTCCGTTAATTGTTGCACTAACTATAAAAGCTATCGGATCAGGTCTTGGTATTGATACATATTGATTCCACCATCTTGTCATGATAATTGTTACATAAAAACCTAATACAAATGACAATGGTATCGATGAACTGCTTTCTTTACAATATCTCACGATGCTTTCGAATAATCTAAAAAAAATATGTATTAATATTAATTCAATGATTCCCGAACAAATTACTCTTTCTGTGGCTGATCAAGGAGGAATCTATAAGTAAAATTGAATACGTAATAAATGAAAAGAAATACAACCAAATCCCTCCAAACTAGTTTGTAAATACTGCCTCGCCATCTGAAAATTGTTTGAATATTAATCGAATTAATCAAATTTGCTAATTGATCGTACCTCGCTAATAATTTTAAAAAACACGATAGCCCCTGACATGTGGCCACTTCACTTGTGTAACTGATAGTCATTTCTCGACGATATTAAGTCACACACTGATTTCACTCAAATCGCTAAGATAACTTAACATTTTTATCTTGCTTTCAAGTTGATTTATGTGGAAATAAAAATTACAAATTTCTTAATCTTTGTTTATTTATTATTAATTTTTGTAGTAAAGTAGTAGACTACAAGTAGTTGCAAGCAATTATTATTGTCATTTTATTTGCAAAAATTTTCAAAACTTTATTATATTCGATATTGTATCAAATAAAGAAATTCCATTTATTTCATTGTGTTTTGAATAAATTAAAACAATTCTATTGTGACGTCAGATTCGCATAAATGATGATCTAATCATCCGTGCTAAATAAATTAAAAAAAATACAATTTAATCGCTTCTTATGAAGTTTCGATAATTTCTTGATTTTGAATTACTTTAGAAATCGGCGCTTATTATCACAATAATTATCATCTCACTAGATTAGAGTACAACTAGATAAACCGCATACAACGCGTATCTGCACAACACGATTCTCTTTTAACACAGCTACACAATTGGGGGAATCCTCATATGGCACGACACGTGTTGTGGCTTTATTTTCCCAACATGACAGTTGGTTAAATTAATGTTTTTCCAAAAACCCCACTATCTACCAATCTTGTATAGGGTTTATCTGCATCCTTTAATACCGATTATTTATCTATATTTGAACTCAGTTGAGTGTAGATTCTAACCCGGCCTTTTATTAAGTATAAGATGAATAATAGCCACTAATAAAGCCTCATCCACATCTAACGAACGAATCCAAACTAAACGCGATCGTACATTGTTGGGACTTCAAAGGAAATTGTTTGTTCGCATTCGTTCGTGTTTATTAAGTGGAACATAAGCGACGACAGACACATTTCGATCTACTTAAGTTTGCCATCGTTTGCGTTTGTTTGAATTCGTTCGTTAGATGTAACAGAATTTTTATCGTAAATAAAACATTGAACTAAAAAAACTTATTAAAACCAAAATCAATGTTTTATTTTACTGGAAATCGATCAATCAATAATAATCATCAAAATTATTCTCATTGAATTTGAATGTTAAATAAAACTTCTATCAATTAAATTATTAGTTAAGAAATTTTCTAAATAATTATAACAATTACGTCATCTTCTCATAAGAATATCGCATGTTAATACTTAATCATCCTTTTAATACGTATTTGTGTTAAATTATTTAGTGGAAAGTTTTGCTTTATGAACTAATGTTATCACATAATTTTGTGAATATTTTTCTTGGTAAATCAAATTGCTCCTATTTGTATTAATACTGTGGTAGGAATACCTCGTCTTAACTTAAATTAAATGGTTAATTTTGGTGAACAATTTGGATCACGTAGCAGTAAATTATCACTTTCATTATCACCTTGATTCGGGGATGTACCCATTGAACTTACTATATTCTGTCGTAATCTATCAAATTGCTATCATTAATTAAAGCCTGTTGATTATATCAAAAATGATAAATTACCGTCCTAAACGTTCTTCTTCGCGTTTCTTTCGTAACTCTTCAAATTCATCTCTTTCAGAATCCGAACTACCAATACTAATATTATCTGTTGTTTGATCAGTTTGTAATGATGTTGAAACTGTTGGAAATGGATCATATACAGATCTAAATTTGAAAATAAATTTAATTCAATCTATAAATGATATGGTGATGGGATTTTTACCGATTATTTCCAGTGTTTGGTACATTAATTGGTGTGGTTGGTGATGGTGGTCCAAAAATATCCATAACAGTTGGCCGTTGATTTTGTTCATTTCGTTGTGATGTTATTGTAGACTGTTCATCGACTTCTTCAATAACTTGATCCGTAATTTTCTTAATACTATCTTGCAATCCAGGACTTTTCGATATAATTTGTTCTAATTCCTGATCACCAGTATCAGTTCGACTATTTTCCCGACTTAAAAACCGTTTAAATAGATTAGCAACTGAATTTGTACGATTTATCGCATCTGGTACTGAATTACCAATTGATACTTGTGTATTTTTCCTTGATATTGGTTTAGCTGAAAATGTGAATGGTCCACTATTCATATCGTTCGCTTGTATTAAATCGTCAATTTTTAATGATGACGATTGTGGTAATGATGGTGCTGTTATAAATTCAGCTTGTGATGGTTTCACAGCAATATTTGCCGTTGATGGTAATGGATGTTGTTCACGTGGTGCTGTTGTTGTATATGGTAATTCAGTTGGGAATACTTGATCCCAATATTGATCTTTAACTAATTCGGGATGATCATGATGCATTTCATCAACAATCAAATAACTAATTTGTAAATTACGATCGATCATCCAATTCACTTCAAAATCATCATCATCATCACCAAATGGATTTATTAATGATTCGGCCACTTTCAACCAACCAACATAAAAGAAAAATTGCAATGTTGTAAATACTGGAAAATATAAATCGAATTTATAATTGGTGCCTTCAACCCATTGATGACCCATTATTGTCGTTAAAAAATAACTATAAACAGCTAATGTTACCACCTAAAAAACAAAAACATATTTACAATAAATTCCAACAATAATAATATCAATAATAATTACTTGCGTATAAACTAATGGGATACTTATCGTGTCGTAACTAAGCAATAAACCACATTGTCCACGGAATTTATTTAATTCATCTAATATTGTTTTTACAGCGAAATCATCACGGATTCGCCCTTCTTTGCGTGCTCTTGTTACAATACTGGCAGCCCAAACTATTGGCAACCTAAAATATTTTGAAATAATTACGAATTATAATAAAATACAATTAATTTACCAATATTTGGAATGTACAGGGAATTTCTGATTTAAATCAGCTAATATATCTTTTTCACATTGTTGCAATAGACCAGCTTCAACGAAATGTTCTAATGTTGGGAAACGTTGTTTAACTCTTGGTGCTATCATTGCCAACATCATTGTTTGACATAAACATACATATCTCATGATTGTACGTCTCATAACACGGCCACGTTCATCTTGTCCATGTACTGTTGCACTCACAAATACAGCTATGTTATCAGGAAACGGTATTGTTATATATTGATTCCACCATCTTGTCATAACAATTGTAACATAAAAGCCTAATACAAATGATAATGGTATCAATGTACTGTATTCTTTACAATATTTTACAACATTCTCAAATATCCTAGAAGAAATACAAATCTTAATGCAAAATGTTTGATAGAATCGTTTTATTTGTCTATACAGGGCCACGAAAAATTGGCACCTTCTCCGAACAGAACATTATATCTGCAAATGGTTGTTTTACGCCCGTATAGCGAATAAAATGACCGTAATTCTTTGATTGATTAACTTACTCCTTCGCAACATCATCTAATATGAATCGGTAAAGAAAATTCAGTCCATAATAGATCGTTAAAAATACTACTAGATCAATCCAAACGAGTTTGTAAATACTACCTCTCCATCTGAAATCAAAATTATATTATTCAACAATAAATGTTTTAGTGCTAATTACAATTAGTTTGTTTTATAGGCAGTTTGTTCTTCTGTTGGATACCTTTTCAATAATTTGAGGAAACAACCCAATCCACGTACTGTTGCAACTTCTGCTGTATATGTTACGGTCATTTCGATGAAAAATCGTAATTTTCATTAAAATCGTTATAATTTTAAACTAAATAGTTCAAGCCTAAGATCACCTGACCATTGTTGGGTTTACTGCTGTAAAACAAATATACCTAAGTAAAGTAAACAGAATATTTACAATATTTACTTTATTATATGTGAAAATGATGTGTTATCTAACATACGAATTTCGTATGAATCATCAACGAAAAACGATCTGTAATTATTAAAAATAAAACAATTTTTTGAGGTTAAGTCGGAATAACATTGGCCGACAATAGAAGAAGTTAAGACATGTTTTGTTTCTGTTTAGTGAAGTCACTGCATATGGTGTAGACAAAGATAACAGTGAAGATTGTGGCAATAGATAGTGGTTGTAACTTTTCAGTGGATATCTGTGGTTCTGTTACGAATCAAGGCTGTTAATTACAAAGTCTGATTGTGACACAATTAATGTAGTTTCTTTCCAATATGTTAATTAATAATCTTATAGAAACCATAATCAATTTCGATATCTTAATTAAGTGAACGTATGTCTGTTTTGCATCCGTACAAGATCAACGCATGCCCTTTCAGATGATGTCATCAATGATGTCATTCTACCATAATATTTTCTATCTTTGTTCGTTTTATATCTTTTGAGATGCAAGATATCTAAATAGCTTTCCTCTAATAAGGACCGTCACATTTGTAGATTTTCATTCGTGATTCGTTTACAGTGGAGGACTAGGCCGCCTTTCAACCCAAATAACTTCGTTAGATAGGTGGGACTGCTCAGGATTGGTCGATTTAACAAATGGTCTTCATTCTATTGTGTGCTTAGACTATTAGATAATAATCAAAGTACTTTTTGTGTTGTCATAACAACAGGAAAAAGAATCGTCTATAAACACCATTTTCTAGACCTGTTGCTATTATCTGGACGAGTACTTAGCAAAAGAAGATCCACACAATAACAAACATCAGGATCTCCCCTTGTTAGAGTCGATTTTAAGGACATACAAGGCCCGGAGGCAGAAGATCAAAGGGCCTCCCAATGGCAGAAATGAAGTAGTGGCCTTACAATATAACTGCTGTTGGAATCCGGAGTTAATATTATACCAACAGATTCTTCTTGTATTTTCATTTTGAAATATATTCATTCTAACAACACCTCGTAGATTACTGGAAATCATTATTAGGTGTGTTTCTCTACACAATTCCAGATTGTTCTGTTTATAACAAGACTAAGAACGTCTAGTTTAGAATTGATCACAAATTACTTTTAGACATGGCATTTCTATAAAATTCTTTGTGAAAGTAAGGAATAGGAATGAATGATCAATCAATCTACAGTTTCTGATGAATGTATTTTTAATTTTTAAAAAACCTTGAATCAACTGTCATATTTTTGTATTACCATTAGCTGTGTAGAAAATGACCATTTTCGAGGCATGTACTGGGAAATGAAGATTTCAGCCAATATTTGTCGTTGCTTAGCAACACCTACACACTATTGCAATCGAACACTTTCGAATTCACCACACACGATGGAATGTCGGCTGTTTTCGTTCGATCGTAATAGAAAGATCGTTTTCATTTATACGAAGTCTTTACATAGAAAAATTAACGGGCCGAATGGCCCGATGGTAAACGGATTGGATTTACAATCAAGAAGTCCAGGGTTCGAACCCTGGCAAGGTATGAAAAAGGATTTTCTTCAGAATTTCCCCTCTTCTCTTAACCTAATTTGTTAATTTCTCCATGCACACAAAATACATGGAGCAGTTAGCAAAAAAGACACGCTGTTAGGATGCCTAGCCCCCTTGCAGGTCCCTCGTCGTAGAAAAAGCGTCCGGATTTGGTGAAATGAGCAGTAACCATTCGTTCGAAACGGCATAAGCGCCTAAGGGCTTGGTGAAATAAGCAGTAACCAACCTTTTTGCAGAGACGATGTAAACAAAAAGTTAAAAACAAAAAGAAGCATACGAAACATAATGCTAGTGAAGTGAGTAGCTTGGGCCCGGAGGCCCAAGGATCAAGTAAGAGAGGCCAATTGCCAATATTTTTCATTGTCAAAATTCTATTCAAATTGATTTTCGAAACGTGAGATCAGCGTCAGGGTTTGGTTGAATGAGTTGTAATCATCCTCAAATCGTAAAATTATGATCATAAGTAGATTTGTGGAAAATTACATTATGGGTTGAATTTGTCTAAGCACGGTCCTGGTTGCGCCTGATAGTTTGTAACTAACACTACATATAAAACTTCACCCATAAATTGCGCGAAATTCAAGCATGCCACTTAAAATATCCTTTCGTTGATTAATTAGAATAAAAAATCTTTCTCAAACACACAATAAAGAAGTAATTAAAAAATATTGAAAATACCAGTTGAAGTCCTTATTGTGGGTATTTTACTAAAAATTTGTTTAAATACTGTGATTATTGATAAAATCAAAGAAAATTATAAGAAAAATCTGATTTGAAATGATGGAAAAAATAATGCATTCCATCATCTTAAATGATTTGTTTTAATTAACAATTTTAAATTTATCTCCCTTTTATGTCAAGTTATTTTATCATCAATTCGATTATAATTAAAGACGTTAATAATTGAATTATTTGCAAATTAAAATGACTAGACTAGACACTGTTGATTATGTGACATTGTATTAAATAAAAATAATAAAATAATGAACAATTTCCATCGACAGAGTTGGGAAATAATTGATTAGTACTGTATTTGATAAAAACATCAATTAACCATAATTGGCAATTAGAGAATAATAATTAAAACGAAAACCTATCTAGCCGTCTTCGTGTATTGAATTTTCTAAAGGATTTTCCACCGTTTCATTTGATTGTATTGCGACGTAGATTTTACGAAAAACGTTGGAAATAAAAAAAGAAGAAACAGTGTGGTGGATATAAGGCGTCATGACGCAGTTATAGTGGAGCGCATGTTTCTAACCGGAATACCCGGATCGTATACGATAGATTACACATTCAGAAAGCAATTGACTGCATTAACAGCAACAATTTGTGGTGAATTCAACAACAACAAAAATTGGTGCACTCGATAGAAGAAATGATTCGAATTTTGAACGATTCTTACACGAACTGGTAAGACTTCTCTATCAATGTTTTGCGTATTTCATAATAAAAACAGTAATTCTATTAAATTTTGAATCGCTCCTTCTTTTTTCATCAATAATTTTGTAATTGGGGATGATTTTCTAATGGAAAACAATCAACTCATCATTTTTGTTTTTGAAATTTGTTGAGATTTCCCTGTGAAAATAGGGTGGCGGTTGTTGAATCGCCGCCCTTCTAGATGGTATTGATCGTAATGGCGGTCACGTTCCAATTTGTAATTTCGCTGTAATTTTATGCGCGAATTTTCCAATTAGAAGCAATAAGCTAATTATTGATTTTATATGAAAATCTGTGGAAATTTCCAACGATAATTTTTCTACAAATATTACGTGCCAACGTTGTCGTTCGTCTTCGTTTTGAATTAGGTATGACTGCTTTCAAAGCTTTCATAGAATCAACAATTGTGGCTTTAGTCCGCAAAGCTTTTACCAAATAAGTTGTAATTTTAGTTAAATATTGTGCAAGTAGGTCGGAAAATAGTGAACGCTTTGATAAGGCCTTCATTATATGATAAGTTATATCAGTTGTGGTTGGTGTTGTGTTATTAAAAAGCTTGATAAACGGTCGATAATTGAGCATTCTAAATAAATAAATTTGCATTTCTGCGTGAATTTCACTCAGTATTCTTGAATTTCCCCCATTGATTATTCCAGTTGAGACTCTGTAAGGATGCACATCTTTAATCGACTATCCACTCTACGCATTCCAACAGAGAGGTGACCCATTCGCTATGGCTACGGATGCTGAACGCCAATTTCTCTGCCCTCGACTAATTGATTATTTAGCAATAGTTGGGGCACAACCAAGCAATAATCTATCACGTCAAAATGCTAGCCCATCAATTCAACCACCAGAATTATTACGTCGTTATCCAATACAAAATCATAAAGATTTTCCATTGCCATTGGATATGGTATATTTTTGTCAACCGGAAGGTTGTCAATCAGTCGGTCCGAAACGTACAGCATTACGGGAGGCATCATCGTTTGTATTTACATTAACTGATAAAGATTCAGGCAAGACACGTTATGGTATCTGTGTGAATTTCTATCGGCCAATTGAACGTGTACATGGCAGTTTGACAGCTGGTGGCCGACGGGCTAATTTGAATTTACGACGTGATTCATGGCGGAAAAGTATGGAGAAGAGTTCCGATTCAGCGTTTTCAAGGTAATTGTTGTTGGTTTTCCCATTTAAATAATTAATGTCATTTAATTTAGTGATTATAGAAGCAGTAATATTGGACCGAGTGATTCAGAAAAAGATTGTCCTAGTCGTCGTGATTCTGAAACAACAGCAACTACTTCAATACCGACACCTAGATTAGGTGTAACAGCACCAACAAATGATTCGGAGAGTGGTGGAAGTCATTCACCATCACCTAGAGCTAGCCGACGACGGCAACGTATTCGAAATCATTCATTAACATCATTATGTTTATTGTCACATCATCCATTCTTTACAATGTTTAGGGAATGTTTGTTCATATTAAAGAAGTTGATTGATGCGTGTAATGAATCATCAAATCCTAGACGTGTGGGTGGTTCAAAACAAGCTCCAAGGTACACTTACTGTGAAAACTAATGTAACTTTACTGACTGTAGTATTTTTTTAAGGGATAGCGTATGGAGTGTTTTGACTGGACTGTCCAGTGATGGGGCATCTTCTATTGTACTGCATGATGTTAAAGAAATAGAAACATGGATTTTAAGGCTGTTATCATCTCCAGTTCCAATTCCAGGCAAAACGAAGTATCTATCTACTTCTATCATTGATTACAGTGGACTTTTGGCTCAAAATAATCGTAATTTAAACACTTATTCCAAACAGATCGTAATTGTAGGAAAGACAAAATTATTCGTAGTTTCATGCACAATTTTTTCCAATCAGCTTTAATAAATCGGCCAATTTTTTCACTTTTTTGTAATGTAACTCTTTTCCTCTTCACTTGTCTTTACCAAGGTGTTAGCTGAAGGTCTTTTTAACATTGAAGCTTCTGTGAGAACGATTATATACTGAGAGTCCATTGTAAGAAATTGATTCGTATTTATGCTAACAAAAAATTTGCAGGGTTGAAATTGAAGTATTATCGCCTAGTGTCTATGAACCGTTAGTTTTTGCCTTACCCGGTCATACCAGATTTAGTTTAACTGATTTCCCTCTACATCTACCTTTAGAATTGTTGGGTAAATTTCTATAATTTTTTTTGCACTAACTTTATAATGAAAATAATCTTCAATCAGGTGTAGAAACATGTCTTAAAGTCCTCACTATAATACTTCTGGAAAATAAAGTGATTTTCCAATCCAGAGATTACAATGCTCTTTGTATGTCTGTGATGGCCTTCGTTACAATGATTTACCCTTTAGAATATATGTTTCCTGTTATACCAATGTTGCCAACATGTATGAGCTGTGCTGAACAGGTACGGAAATTATTTTAATTTGAATTCAAAAATTATTGATTTCTTTGGTTTAGCTTTTATTAGCACCAACACCGTACGTGATTGGATTACCAGCCAGTTTTTTAATGTACAAGAAGAACTTTAGGTAAGTCCTGTTATCTGATGAGAAACGATAAGTTTAATTGTTAGCTTTATTGTAGACTTCCCGATGATATATGGTTGGTAGATTTAGATTCAAATAAATTATTATCACCACATGATATACCACCATTACCTGAACCAGAAGGAAATGTTTTAAAAAATCATTTGAAACAGGTAATTTTAGATTTTATTTTTTGTTTGATGAATATTTTCAACATTTAACATTCTAATCCATACACAAATCCTCTAATTGGTTAATATTTTACAATTTTCTCTTCTTGTATTTGTACTTCAGGCTATGCAACTTATGGACCAAGTTGGCACTGGAGTAAATATCTTTTCTTATCAATCGGTAGATTGTATTGTTAGAGCAATTTATATTGCATGCTTTTAGTTGATAACAAAAACTTACACAATTCTATCAATGTTTTTGTTGTTTTTATAACGAAAAATCTTACTGTAGGCTTTAGGGAGTCTATCAACTCCTAGTGCATCAACAACTCATTTACAACCATCCAGACGTGAAAGTATCCCAACACCAAATACGTTAAGGTTAATATTCATGGTAATAATTCATGAATCTCTTGTAATAAAAATTCGGTTACAGTGTGACACGTCAAAAAACTCCAGAGCCAAGTCCAGTTCCATCACCTGTATATTCTGGATCAACTCAAAAACCACATTCACCATCTCCTAATCAACCAGCACCATCATTTCAACGTTCATCTATATCGCCAACACCTCCTTTAGGTTTTAATCCGTTCATTTATGGAAACGATGTCGATTCAGTAGATGTAGCAACTAGAGTTGCTATGGTAAGAATTTCTGTATTTTTTTTTTGAAAAATACTTTTGCTACATTTTTGGCAATTTTGTAGGTGAGATTTTTTAATTCGCAAAATCTCTTAGCAAACTTTTCGGAACATACAAGAACTCTCCGATTATATCCACGACCAGTTGTTGCATTTCAAATTAATAGTTTCTTAAGATCTCGTCCAAGAAATACACCGTTTTTGAATCGATTCGCACGAACACAAGCCGTTGAATTTTTAGCTGAATGGTCACTAACACCGACAAATGTTGCATTCCAACGGGTACAAACCGGTATTTTAGATCCATCACAAATTGGTGATAAACCAAAATGGTATTTACATCAACTTGATCCTATAAAGTTTAGTGTATGGGACGATGGTAGTTCATTGAATGGTGCTTTAAGAAGTTTACAAAATCAGGAAAATCAACCGACTGATGAGAGTGGATCTGATTCAGAAGGTGCTGATAGTACCAGTTCCAGTTATTCATCATTAAGTGATTTTGTATCTGAAATGGTATCATCTGATTTATCACCTGGTTATGCATCTTCGTATCAAGATCAAAAGAAAGCGCAGAATATGTCATTATCGTCAAATGTTGATGTTGAACAAATTTATCGACCACCATCTGAATTACAATATCCTCAAGGTGAAATGCCAATAGATCGTGCTGAATCACCACAGTCATCATCTGAGAGTGAATCCGATTTAAGTTCACCATCATTCAATCGTGATTCAGAAATGGAATTTGGCAATCGACAAAAAACTGAACAAATAGAAGAGAAAATTGGTAAAGAAGAAATGGAAAGTTTCGAAAATGAATCAGATTCAAATTCAACAACAACACCAAAAACGATAATGAGTGCAAATACAATTAAACCTGATTCACCAAGTAGTACTACCAGTGAATCGATTCCAACAGAAAGACCAACAACACCACGAAAGACCAGAAGATCAATTACTCCAGTAACGATTGTTGATCAAATTTCAAAAAAGGTCAAAGATTAATTTTAAATTTTTAGGTACCAGTAACTCCTATACTACAGAAACAACCAAGTGTTGGTAATGTTTTAGCAAGAACGTCAAGTTTCAGTTCATCTGGTAATGGTAGTCCTGTACCACCATTATCAGCAAATAGTGGTGGTGGTGTTCAACGACAAGGCAGTCAAGGTTCTTTATTTGAACAATTTACAACACAAGCTAAAGAATTAGTTCGTGAAACTACAAGACAAAGTAGTCAAGATGGGATTTTGGCACAAATGGATAAACTTAAAGTGCAAGCTAAAGAAAAATTGACAGAAGCGGAAGAGAGTCATATTTTTGCTCCATTCGATAAAGTAATAATAATTTTCAACAACAGTCTTAAATTAGATGTAAAATAATATGTGAAATTTCAGTTGACAACTCATGCAAAAAGGGCTGCCGAGGAAGCTTCAAAAAGTGTTCAAGAAGCTGGCAAAAGTGCTTTCGAAGCTAGTAAAACAGCAACGGCTGTCAGCAAAAATACTTTAGAAGATTTAACTTATGTTGGGAAGTCAACAATTGGTGATTTAACAAAAAGTGCAAAAGAGGCTGTATCAAAAAAAGGACTTCTCAGGGTAACTCTTTGAAGCATAATTAAACGAAATGATTTATTTTGATCAATTTATAGGGCGACTCATTCTCAAAGTCTTCCATTGATTCTAGACGTGAATCTACAAGTAGTTCAACCTCTCTAGTAGCCACTTCTAGTGTTATTAGTGGTGCCAGCCGTGATTTCTTTTCAAATATTAGTTCAGATTTAAATGGAATTGCAGCAAGTACAACAAGTATGTTTACCGATTTATTTGGTACTAAAAAAGAACAAAACAAATCCATTGAACATACCAATACACAACAGAAATCAAAAGAGACAAAAAGTGGTTTATTTGGACCATTTCCTAGAGGTCCTAAAGGTTTAGTTGAGAAAAGTCCATTAGTTAAACATACACCACGCCGTCAAGAGGATATACAAAGGAAACAGTCTGTAGATCGTTCAGCGACAAATACTGAAAATCAAGTATTTCTTAAAGATGTTGTTAGTCAAGTGTTGGATGGTGAAGGTGTTGGATGGTTGAAATTGAATCGTTTGAAGAAGCTAATGGAAGATGAGTCTTATCGAAATTTTGTTTTAAGTAAATTGAATAAAACGTTGGATAGAAAGATAGCACCTGACGATCATATTGATGATGTGGTAAGTTTTCTTAAGAAATCTCAAAAGTTACGAGGTACTATTATTGGCAAAATTTTAGTGTGTTTCAAAACCAATCTGGAAAGGTATGTTGAAAGTTTTACAAGCTGTTGTTCATGGTTTGGAAGTTACGTATCGCAATTATGGATTAGGCGGTATGGCATCAGCATTTCAATTACACGAAATTGCCCATACTCACTATTGGTCTAAAGAGTTATCTGATTATTCTGCTGATTTAACTCAAGTAATTTACTGTTTTATTATCTTTAACAAAAAAGAAAATTGAGTAATTTTGGATTTGTAGAGCTCAAGTCCTAGATCACCGCAATCGCCACGATCTTCCCTACAATCAGATTGGGGAGATGTTTCACGAAAATCATCTCAAGCTGAAGCACCAGAGGTCCGATTAATACAAGGAGATGAATCAGAGGCAGAGAATCAACAATCAACAGCTGATATGTTTAAAGATATGATAACACAGAAGAAGAATATATTATTTAGTAAATTAACATCATTCGATTCAGATGTAAGTTTTTTTTTCGTGTTGGTCTGCATGTAATTAAATTACGATCAGGCATATTCTAAGTGTTTCTTTTGATAACTTTGTACTTTAAGAATTAGTAAATGACTTCAATTAGGATATGCTTGATTTTAAATGTTGTTGTATGTCCCAGGCTGAAGGCGCAATGCAGGGTTCCGGAGGTACAGTTTCTCCATCTGGTGGTTCAATCACAACAGGTCCAGCTTGTGGTTTAAATAGGGGTGGCACACAAGCATCATTTCGTTCAACAGTTTCTGATACCGAAGTTGAAACGTTACAGGTAAGCCTTGCTTATATTTTGATGTTCTTTAAGTATTCTTTGCTTTTATTGATTTCAAAATTATTGATGAAAAATTTTTTTGTTTCAGTTCCCAAAATTACCAAAACAACGTACATCTAGTGTATGGTCAAGTAAATCATCGTTAAGTACAGGATTTCGATATCATGGTGGTCATATAGTGAATACCACACAATCACCATCACCGGATGCTGTTCGCAATTACCTGTTTGAAGGTCTTTTAGGGAAAGATCGATCAAGTTTATGGGATCAAATGCAATTTTGGGAGGACGCTTTCTTAGATGCTGTGTCACAAGAACGTGATATGATTGGAATGGATCAGGTTTTTATTTTTGATTTTATTCTGGCGTAATTTATATATTAATTAAATTCTTGACAAATTCTAGGGACCTAGAGAGATGATGGAACGTTATAAAGCTTTAAGTGATACAGAACGAAAACGTTTAGAACATGAAGAAGATAAATTGTTAGCAACAATGTTGTACAATTTGACAGCAATTTTAGTGATGCTTGATTGTAATAAAACTGAGGTTAAACGGAAAATTCGGCGATTATTAGGGAAAAGCCACATTGGGCTGGTTTATAGCCAAGAAGTTAATCTATTGCTCGATCAAATTAATAATTTGGTAATTATTTGTTCTTATTATTGTTTTGCACAACGTAGGGAGACATTTCTTTGCGTTTTACTATTGAAAAATTATAATGAAGTTAGTGAATTTCAAGTGTCAAAAAGTGTACGAAGGTCCAGAATCTGGTTGAAAATGTTTTGTTTTCGTTTTCAGCACGGCAACGACATTGACTTAAAACCGCTGGGCTCAAGATTGTTACACCGTCAAAGCTTCACTGTCCATCAAGGCGTTGATGGTGGTGGTGAGTTACGTTTTATGGAAGTACGAGACGATGGGTTAGTATTACGATCAGTTACTGGTGTTATTGTTGAACGTTGGTGGTTTGAACGATTAGTAAATATGACTTATAGTCCCAAAAATAAAGTTTTATGCTTATGGCGACGGAATGGACAACAAACACAATTACATAAGTATTACACAAAAAAGGTGAACTTCAGAATAAACTTTGTGTTATTATTACTTAATGAATTTCTTCAAAAAAAATTCCAGTGTAAACAGTTATATTATTGTATTAAAGAGGCAATGGAGCGTGGTGGTGTTGGTGGATGTGCACCAGAACTGGGTGGCGAGTTTCCAGTGCAAGATATGCGTACTGGCGAAGGGGGTTTGTTACAGGTTTGCATGGAAGGGGTAGGATTACTCTTCGCCAATAGTAAGGTGATACAGGCATTCAATTGTTTATTTTTTGTAATAATCGAAACTTTTTAGTCTAGTCAATACAAACAGATAATCAATTTTAGACAATTAAAGAGAAAAATAACCGTCAAAATATAGTGTTGTAAAATAGTTATTAATTAATGACCAAAATGTATTTCTTTTGCAGATATTTCAATACGTTTTGGTTATTTTTGATAGTTTTTTTCTATTTTTAATTATTGTTTCGTGTTGTTGGGTGCGCTGTGATATGTGCATTTGTCTGCAAGGACCACTCAAACTTTCCTACTTGCTCTGCCACTCGCTCGGTGCCATCTTTGTACTGCATTTTTTTTTTGACTTTTATCAAATTATTTTAATTTTGTAATTCGGTGCAAATTTGACTCCAATAGGTACGTTGATTTTTGAAATTATGCTACCGGTTTTAACCGTCTCTTAACAGGTAGTAATTTCTTTATTTTATTTTTGTTGTCTATTCCTATATTAAAAAAAATGTTTTTCTTTAATTTAGCAATTCTTAAAGTTCAAACTGTTGATATTTATGTATTTTTTCAAGTATTTAAATTTTTTTTAACAAATATTGCATGCAGCTCGATGTGCAACAAAACTATATTTTGAAATAGCTGAACGTTCAAGATTTTTTAAATTTTTATTTAACTTTTTTTAATCATCTTTTTTGAATGTTTGGATGCTATTATTCTATCTTTATCTATCTAATCAACTCTTTCTATCTATTTCTATTTATTATTGATTATATTTGATTATTTTTTTTTAATTAATTTATTTCTTATCGATGTCGATGGGTGGTCATGTTTGGCAAGTTTTTCATTGCAGGATTTTCTCGATTTTTTGTTGCTTTTTTTCCTTCTAAAAAGAAAAACTAATAATTATAGAAAAAAATCGAGAAAGTCCTTGGAAAATATCGAGGCTTAGGAACTTTTGAGATGGTCCTTGTTATTTTATTTTTATTATTATTATTATTATTATTTTTTATGTAAAAAAAAGAAACGAAAATTCGTCACTAATGTTTGTGTTCTGTTGATTTTCTATTTCCGTTTTGCGAAAAAATTAATCTGTCCACGTCCGATCGCTGGCTGCTTGGCAGGACTTTGAGGTATTATTATTATGAAATCAGGTCTAATTTTTGGTCGTTAGATTAGTTAATAAAAGAATTAGTCTTTGTTTAGTTTTAGCCGCTTTTTCCTGTAGTTGATTTGCTGCATCTCCAAAAATCACTTGAATCCTTCCTGATTATCACTGTTTTTGTTTGTTTTGTTTGTTTTTTTGAAATTTTAAATGGAACACACAATTTCTTTCCTATTTTTGCAAAAGTTAGTGAATAATCAAAAAATAATGGATACGAAGTCTGTCCCGGAATGCTGCTCTGGGGGATGTTCGCATTATTAAACGTAGTGTAGAGTGCTGCTTTACTGCCGGGGACAGCATGGCAACTCACATCTATTTCTGCACAACAGACACATTTTAAACAACAATTTAAAACACATATCACACCATTTCCATTAATAATTCTTGATTTTTATGTTTAAAGGCCCATCATACATTAAGCAAACCATCTCTGAAGTTGCCTAAAGCTTCATGCATGACACGCGTTTTGCTGCATGTTCTTTCTATTTTTGCTTTGCTTTAACAAGTTTTTGTTAAAAGAATTGTCTTACATTTTTAATATTTGTCTCGTATTCATTTTAATAAATTGGATTTATTACAGTTCTTCGTAAGGATCGACCATATTAGGAAATGTTTTACGCAGAAAGGAGGCATTTTCGTTATTGAGGAATTCAGTAAGTTTTCTATTTTTTTTTATCAGTTACTTTTGCTTCGCGTTGGTTAATGTTCTTATATTAATTCCGATGATGATACAAGGTAATAGAATAAGCTGAAATCATTTTCAGTTTCCGTTTTAGATAAATGTGATCTCGTTTTTTTTTTACATTTACCAAATCCAATTTGCTCCGTTTGAAACGGTTTCATTTAAAATCACGGTTCATATTTAAAGTAGAAACAGGATTTAAAAATAAATTGCACCAATCTCTTGGGTATTACACGTTTGAAGTCAATATAAGAAATAAAGGAGACGAGATGGATGGAAAAAATGGAAGTGCTTGAAATTATTGATTTAAATATGTCATCTAAAAAAAAAACAAAAATATTAACATACCGTTACGTTTTTTTAGTGGATATTTTATTGAAATCGTGTGTTCCTTTTACAGATCCGAAGACACGGCAAGTAATCCAAAGGAGATACAAGTCACCAATGGTAATATCCACTATTGTGAAAATATTTATCCTAATTATATTATGTTGATTATTATTTTGTTAAATTTCAATTTATTTTCGTTTTTTATTTGTTTTTCTCTGATTCCTAGGCTAACCAGGTGCTGTTATTATTTCATCGGATTACCTCCATTTGCATGACACAAAGAATTCATGAATTTCCTTCATCTGCATGATATTTCTGTTGATTCTGTGAGGCTCTTTATTTTTTTTTAGTTAACCCCAATTTAAGATAAATCGAAATGAATTATAAGCAAATTAAACTGATTTATGTCATTTCTAGGCGGATCAAATCTGTTATTCAGTACTTTGTGTATTCTCATATGTGGCAGCTGGTAATGAAAGGAATAGATTCAATCAACAACCACCAATACAATCGAAGATAATGCCACAAATACCACCAATAACAAGTTGTATTCAATCAATGATATCACCACAAGAACCACAGCAAACATTACCACTACCATCTAGTAGTCCTGAACCAGGTTCAATAACACCAACTGGTGGACCACCAACATATCCACCACCGGCATTACCACCTAATGTTCAACCACCAGCACCACCGCCAGGTTTACGTAGTATCCCAATACCGGCACAATTACCAACTAGTTGTAGTAATAACAACAACAACAACAACAACAATAATAATAATGATAATAATAATAGTAATAATCGACCGACGAAGCCGCCACCAGTGCCGATTAGGAATTTACCACCAAGACAACCATCCACACCACAACCACCGCCCCGTCCAAAGTGACAACATGGAAGGTATTCTCTGCCGTTTATCTATGGAGATGAGGCCTGTATTTTACCTTCCTGTTTCCCTTGGGTGCGAGATACTTCTTAGAACTGCTTGAATCATATCATCTAAATAAATTTCTTTTAATTTATGATAGTTTTGTTTCTAATTGTACACACACCAGAAAGTTCCATTATTGTGTATATTGATTAGATAAATTATCGTATAGCTATTGTGTGTAATTATCAAAACAAAAACAAAAATATGATAGGCAATAAGTTATATAATATTTTGCTAAAAAGGGCAGGTCCCTGGAGTGTTTTTATTTGTTTAAAACTCAAAGCGATCTTGAATAGTATCTTAAATAATAAAATACTGTGCCTACATATAAGTTATGTTTGTAAAACGTTTTTTGTAAATATCAGTTTATAAATATTTTACTTTATAGTGAGTTTTCTATTGATTTGTCAAGCAATATTGAAATTGTTGGATTTTGTCGCCCTTCAAAAAAAGCTTACTGTAAAGGAAAACATGTTGAAATAAAATCTCAAACAGTTCTCATCCATTTCTTCCACCTCGTATTGTTCGTTCCAATATTCCCCAAGTTCATTTATTTGTTGTTGTTGTTGATGTTGTTGAAAGAATAGATCAGAGAGAGATATTGTGTGAATTAAAAACGATACGAATATGTAAATTTTTATGCAAATAGATTGGTGTCTGTCTAACATTAGTATGCAAAGCTCTTTGCCGACTCTTAGCAATGAAAACGTTTAGATGTTACACGATAGCTGTCATTTCCTGCTTTGTGGTAACAAAAATGAAATTTGGTTACAAATGGCATCATTTCATACTGGGACTCGTTGAAAATTCCATTTGTTTTATTTACTGACGTTGTGGTTAATTAAGTTTTAAGACGTTGGGAAATTCTAATAGTTAAACGTATTAACAAGTCGTTTCAAAATTCACTACGTATAATCGTAATTATCACAAACATTTTAATAATAATTGTTTTCAATTCTATGAGATGGTAGATTTGTATTATATCCATTATATGTATAAACAATACAGAACCCTTTAAGGCCAGTTCTTGTCCGTTACCCTTTTCCGGTACATGTATATATGTCTCTATTATATTACGGGTAGATAATTGGATTTTGTTAATGGTCCGATATTAATAAATATGAGCTGTATATCATAATATTATATACTACAGCTAAAACAGGTTTGTTTTTCAATTTATGTTTTGATGTTTCAATTTAATTAAAATCGTAAATTCCTGTTTTAGATAGTAAAGCGTTCAAGTACGGTACTGTTTGTTAATAAATTTTTGTAAAAACACGCTTTTTCTTGGTTTGTGTCGTAGTGGGTTAATCAATATTAAATTAAAGGGGGTGGCATAATAGCAACATCATTTTTTTACACGTTAATATTGAAATAATAACGACACCAGTCGAGCATTGATTATCCGAACCAGTGCTGTACACCGCGCACCCTTCTCCGATAATACTTTTCCGATTAATAAACAATTTTAGAATTAATTGCAATTATGAAACTGGATACGTTCAATGGATGTTTGTTTATACGAACTATTTGATTAACCGAATCACGTTGGTTGCAAGTCGTTCGGTTAATTGGCCTTTTTTGTTGTCATCCCTGCGTTTATTCATAACTTGGTTTAAGGTAAATTGGCTTTCTGTTTGGCGTTACACTTATTTGGTGGTGTTGCAAGATTTTTGCCTAAACTTCTCTTATTATTGTATTTGTTATATTTGCAGGACTAGCGTGAGGCTGTGGACCCAATTTCAGCTGTTTTCCCATGTTCTATTATTTGTTGTAGTACAACAAAATGCTGCTTCTCTTTGACTCTAATTTCGGATTTTTTCAGCACACCTTGGTGATTCAATTCTACTTCTAAGGACGACTGAGCAGCATTTTAATTTTAATACAATTTTCAGATCTTCACTGATTTTAATTTGCCTCACATCGTCTCAAACATTTTACATAAATGCTTATATTCTGGGTGTACGTTGGTTAGTTTTCGTTCATCCCCAGGTGTTTCGTTAAATTACGATCAAATAGATTGAATTTCATCTATCTTTCTCAAATTTCCTTGCTGCAAATTAAAAATTGTTTTTTTTTAACCTGCTTTTCCGAATAATTACGTGTTCATTAAGGTTGAAATGTGCAAATAGAAATGGAAATTGGTGGTATTTCAACGGTTTTTTTAATTTTATTTATATAAATGGTTTAACCCTAACCACTAGATGCATATAATGGGTCGGCCCGTCCAAGTAGAAACATAGGAGAAAATAGAAGAAATGAAACAGAAATATGATGTACATGTGTTAAAAAGAGATATAGGAAAGGTGGGTGGTTAAGTAGTAAATACTCATTGCAAAAATATCCACCCTCACCATCTGCACCAGACCCCTTTTGTAATAACCACTTCTCTTTCTACTAAGAAAACGATCTGGCCTAAAATTTTACGTCTTTTTGAAGTAGAAACATTACAACTCAATGAGTAAGAGAGAGACGGAGGAACAACAACAACAAACTAGCAATTTGGAGAATTAAAATTAAAAATGCGTTGCTGATGGAAACCGAATTTAAAGAGATTTTTGCTATTGTTATCAATTGAACGAATTATTAAACAATAAAATTTTTTTGGTAATTTGTTTGTTTTCAATTAACTGTCGATCTTAACAAACAGTGCAGATACACATTTTTTATGGTACTATGCAAGAGCATTAAAAAAAAACAAAAGTTTAAGTTTAATCGATGTTTACATTTATTTTCAATTACGATTAATTTTAAATTCACCAAATGTCTCAAAACCAGGACAATGTTGTTGTTCCGTCTCTCTCTTACTCATTGAGTTGTAATGTTTCTACTTCAAAATGACGTAAAATTTTAGGCCAGATCGTTTTCTTAGTAGTGGCTATTACAAAAGGGGTCTGCTGCAGATGGTGAGGGTGGATATTTTTGCAATGAGTATTTACTACTTAACCACCCACCTTTCCTATATCTCTTTTTAACACACGCACATCATATTTCTGTTTCATTTCTTCTATTTTCTCCTATGTTTCTACTTGGACGGGCCGACCCTGTATATACATGTATAATAAGCCCTCCAGCTATTTCATCATTACCTATATTGCCTTACTAAATAGATATCTAAGTAATTGGAATTTGGCAAATATCACAGCTGCCGCCTGTTTGGTATTTGTATATGTATGTATGATGTGTAAATTATGTGCGTTTATTCTACAAGAGTTAATTTACTTCCTACTAAACAAATGCCATATCTCTCTCAACTATTGTACGATTTCGGGTTAATCAAGTGCTGCGGCTTGATTGACAGAGAAATTGAAAATGATTGATAATCAGACATAAATATTCGAATTTAATTTTTGTCAACAGGAAATAAATTCGATTTAGTAAATTTGAATATTCGAATGTCCGGACGCATTCTTTTTCGTTTTCCTCGGTATATATATATATTAGGTGGGCCAAGGTTGATTTTAACCTCGAATAACTTTTAAACGAGTCAACTTGGCAAAAAATCATCCCAGACCTTTTTTGTAGATCGTTAAATTTCCTACAAGAATATGTTTTGATTTCTACTAGACATTTATTCGTTCGAGTGCATTAAAAATCCAAACAAAAAAAAAAAAATTCCTATGTTATTTAAATGGGAAATCAAAAATCACAATGAGCCACCTCTTAATATTAATATTAAGGGCTCAAACTTTACCAGAATTTTTTTTCGTCATCTCAGATGATATTTTTATGGTAACTACTGAAAAAAAAATTAAAAGTTTTTTTTGGCCCACCCTAATATATATATATATATATATATATATATATTTTTTAATATTCTTTAATATTCCATTTGGAATTGTTAGAATTTCACAAGCACGTTTCACATAATAAGAGTAATGTATGCACATTACTCAGTGATGTAAATTCATAATAAAATTTCCTGTTAGAAAAGAACAAACAGTAAGTGGATGAATAGATAATAAATTTTGTAAAATTGCAATACTGATCTCTATATGTGTATATATTTTATATATTTTAATAAATGAAATTCCCGCTGTACATCAACATTGAAAAATGTCTTTTCTTGAAATATAATAAAGAAATATTGATGGGAACCTGTAGAAAATCTCCCTTGTGTCCTAATGTACTTTGGACGTTGTTCAGGACAAAGTAGTCAAAACTTAAAATGTCGTTAGGGCAAATCCCTTCTTCCTCATAACGGCTTAGCATGACCGGCACGAACACAGCTCCTGGCCTTCTTTTCCGCTATGCTTGTCTAGCTGTCGGTGGTTTTATTGGCATTTTACGTACCGAGAATTTGAGCATACACAGCAAAATATTCGTATTTGTGTCTGTTGAGAATAATGAATTTAATAAAAAAAATAAAAATTCTACTATCGTTAAATTTTTGTTATGGTGAATTTGCGCCGTTGTGTTCTAATATCGAATATGAAATTAAGACTTGAACAAGAATTTATGAGGTAAACATCGGGCAAAGTTACATAGAAAGGTTGCTTTATAGTATTACCCTAAACAAATATTTGGCCAGGCCCATGATCATATTTAACGTGGACATTCTATATACTAGCAGTAGGTTTTCTGTTGTTATTTTCCCTTAGTTTTCTGTTGAAATTATGTTTCCTGCTTAAACAATTGTAGATTTTAGAGGAACCGGTTTAGTTGAAACGATCGAATGTTTAACTTTTACAACCAGATCTGTGCACGGAACTCTTAACTTAACTGCACAAAACAGCTATTGTCTTCTCTTATTCTAGCCGGTCTCGTGCTGCAAATGAAACACGAAAGACTCTCGTTTGTAAACAATTATTTAATTAAAGAAAAAAAAGCACGTAATTAATGGATCGTAAAAGGTGACATATTCAATTTGTATACATAAAAAAAAGGGTGGCAACAATGTTTGTTTCGTCCCTATAGAATTATCATGAGATGAAACGAACAAGTCTCGAACGTATATTATTAAATAAATGGACAAAACAATGTATTGCTTATAAAAGGGCCATTAGGTCTAATCTGTATTGTACACGCTTCATTTAATAAATCCTGAATTAGTTAATTATTGCCAGCAGCTTCTCAAGTGTGTCAAGCCTATAAAATTAGGACATAAACATATCATGGTCCATTTCCGGGATTATGTCTCGATAATTTCGTTAAGTTTTTCAGCAATCATTAATATTTTAGTAAATATCCATCTACCGCTACCCGCATACGATCGTCCATCTTAAATTGCTGTTTATATCGTCGGGGAATGCTTACCTAATTTTGTGTCTAATCGAAAGGGCAAGTTTCGGATCGATTTATATATATATATATATATATATATATATATATATATATATATATATATATATGCTGTGCTGCATAAGTTCATATTACCGTTATAATTCAATTTATATTTGGTTTAAATCAGGCCTATTCAACCAGTTACAAATTTTTTCCCGTTGTAATTACGTAATTTTTCCAGTTATCTTTCTACCATCTGTCTGAAATTGTCTTTGAGATAGCCAAAGCGGTTGAAACAGCACATAATTTGAATGGAGATGGTTAATAACGTTGCAATTCGACTATGCAAAATTGTACGTGTAGAATATAAAGGACAGAGAGAAAGTATTAATATTAGATAGCAGAGTACATTGTACAATTTGTGTGAAAGCGTCATCTTGTGGAATGGGCACAGGGCCAGCAAAGGCAGCTCTCTATTGTAAAACAGCCAACAATTATAAGGGGATTATCTACAATATGTAATTACATTTGGATGGGCGATAATATTCATCCGGCAAAAGCTGCAACTTGGATGCAACATCAAACGTTATCAGTCATTGCTAGCTCTCTTAACTGTTATGGTTGATCATTATAAGACTGTATGACCATCTATTATTACAATTATGGATTGGTTATTATCCAAAAAACAAACAAACAAATGAACAAACAAAAGAATATTCTATCGTCGAAACAGTACCGATATGATTTATTTTGATTTATGAATGTGGAAAGAGAGGATGTTCTTTTATAAATCCAGGCAATATCGTGTATTGTGCATTTTGACAAGAGCCATTTTGTATGCTCCGATATCCGTGGAATATATTTCTGTCATAAGTCGAGCAATAGCACAGATTTTCACGACATCTAGAACACTAATTTGTCGTTACTTAAAGTATGTTTCCTACGTGTTGGTCGTAATTTTTCGTGTACACACACAAACACACATAGGCGACAAAAATCCTGCTTTTTTGCGTTGTTCTGTTGAATAAATTCTGAATTTAATTCCTTTGCACGGAGAGGAACAAATTGATTGTTATATTCGCTTTTATCCTGTCATATTAAAATTATTGTTGCTGCTATTGTTATAAACTTGAAACAGCAGTAATGTCTTAATTGGTAACATGATTCCTGTTCTGATTGCTTTCAGGATTGTTGTTTTTTTTTTAATATTTTGATCTCTTATCAAATATCCAATAATATTGATAGTTTTTATTGGTGTTTTAGCATTGGTCAATGTTATTAAAAGTGATAAAATAGAGATGCAACATTCGTTGGAATATATTGAAAATAGTAAGTAGGCCATCGTTGCCACCTGTTCTCGGGCAAGTGTAGCTAAGCCATCTTTGGTTTTTGGAATGAAAGCAGATGCACAACCGGTGATAATCCGCACTCGAAAACACTTGTAAACAGAACAACCATATCTTACAATCTGCTACATTTACACAGAAGCGGTTATGTAATGTCACCTCAATTTTCCTAGAAGCAAATTTGTTGTTGTATAGAATTTCTAATATTAGTAAAAACGGTTATCAGGAAATTCTATATAGTGGAATTCATTTAATCACATTTGTAATTCTCAAACCTCTACATTAAATATTGGCATTAAATTGAACAAAATTCGAAACTTTGCGCTACTATCCTACAACTTTAAATAGGAAATTAAATCCTCTCGAGACTAAGTTGGATTGCACATATATCGCAATATTTCCTACATTTCTTGTTTTTCTTCTTCAAATTTGTGATTAAATTAGATCAGTGATCTTCAAACAATTTTGTTGCTACAGTATCACAGTGAAAATTGTTTGAACACTACAGTCCTAAACAGTGCAAACTAGATTTTGTGTACTATGTGCGTGTAGCAATTAGTTTGAACATCAACAATGACGTCGACAAGTGGAACAGATTAACACCCCCGCGTCCATTCCGCCCTCCTGAGGAAAGGTGTAACGGCCAACTCTCTAGTTTCCTACATTTTCCAGCTCAATTCCGGGATATAGTGGCTGCATGTAGGCGCTATCCTACTAAACTAAAGATAAGAATAGCGTATAGTATGCGTGCTCATGGTTTAGATTATCCATAAAATGGAAGGAGACTGTTATCCTTGGTGGTGGTGGTCTGTTTCCCAAGGGATCACGCAGGATTGCTAAAGTTGCGAAGCCTTCCTCACATTACAACCATATATTTACGATGATTATAGTAACACCAAACTTTTCCACACTGTACATATAACCTGTTAAAGAAATATATAACGGAAAGTTCCCGGGATAATCGAAATGATGCGGATCTAGTGATAGATCAAGATATCTCTTGAAATTTTCATATCCGGCGCAAATGGAAAATCTAAACAAACAACAACTATGTAGACTTAAAAGAAAATTTATTATGTTCAAATAAATATATATAAATTTTTTTTTTATATTGAATACGATTAGTTGATTTTCCAGTGGAAATGTAAAAATTTCAACAAAAGATTGAAACACATTTTTTCCGCTTGTGAACTCTATTAATAATTTAAAAGGGAGACATTTAGTTGAGAAAGGGATAGAAAGCGAAAATAACGTCTTAAAGATCGCTTCAATTTGGATATTTTTAGGTTGTTTTCATGGAATTTCAAGTGAATATATGGGGAAAAATCAAATATCGATGTCTGTCGGTGATTGTGCGATGATTGAATATTGGGAATTTGTAATAAAATATTCGAAAGCCGTTGAGATTTCATCAATTCAAATTCTTTCAAGTATCAAAATACAACCTTTTAATGCTTCTCTCTCCATATATGAAGAATGATAGACGGACGACTCTACAAATGCATTCGTCTTTTACCTAAGATTCGTTTATGAATCGACGCATTATTATTAAATCCGTCTATTATACTTCGAGTAACAATTTTTTTTATTAATTTTTTAATACAGATATTGTTAAAAGCAACAACTTTTATACCAATCGACCCTTCTATTCTCTGTTTGATATTCAGACGGTGTATCACTTAAAAAGTCTAAAAAATTAAATTTTAAGTTCCCATAATGGAACAAACAGTCGTGTTTGAAGTTTTATTCTTTTAACTTTTGTTGAAAAACTCTCTGAACGAAATCATGTTGTGTTGCAGGGTCACAGTGGGTGGTTGAGAACGACGAAAAAAAATGCCGTAAATGTTAACGAATAATAGTAAAACCGTTGACCAAATTAACATCCAGTCTATATAATGCACAATTAAAAATAACAATTAAACTGTTTTTATTGCTATTTAATTATTGTCCACCATCACTATTCATGAATAATGAACTAATTTAAATGTTTAATGGACGCTTTGTTGTCTACACGTGTTACATTTTACACCAAAGCCTCTATTTTTCACTATTCAAGTCATTATTAATAATCGGCTTTAGAAAATACATCTAGGATTCAACAATGATTAACTTTATCAAAAAAACTAGCTAAACCCGTTATCGAAGTTGCTAATTACAAGAGCTTTAAAGTAACAGAAATTGTTTTATTACGGACTAGGCGCATCCACCATTTATCACCGGGCATTCAAATAACAAAATGTTCGTGTTTCTTTTTTGTTGTTCGTTGATCGCAATTATGGAACATCATCATCATCATCATCATCTCGATAGAGTCCAATCAGATGACGGATGATCAAAAATTTTAAATTGGCAACTGTTTGTGCGCGTCGGGTAGGATCGACGTCGACGTCGTCGACGAGAGCGTCGTTCAGTTCACCGCCAACATTACCAGGTGTCGGGACGTTTCGATCACATAACTTTAGATATTAACAACAATTTTATTTCTTTGAGAAACATGTGCACCCTGGCATGTGAATTTCCTAAATGAATTCTTTTTATTAATTAAATGAAAATCATTAACAATAACCCGGACAATATTGATAAATGATGTAAATTCCAAAAATTCGCGCAAATTTCTCGATTATTAATAATTAAAAGTCAATTAAGAAGAGATCAATGTGAATTCCTCTATTTGATATAAACTAAACCAATTATCGTCAATTCTAGGTGAGTTCAAAAGAAAAAAAAACAGAGAGTTTTTTAAACTGCGTCGACAGGATCGAAATATTTTCAATTCAATTAATTGATCAAATATGTTCTTGGGGGAAAGAAAGAGAAAGGTGAATATTGTCATTGGCGAAGTAATTAAGTCGATTAATTATTAATTCTTAGTCTTTCTCCTGATAACATTTATCAAGATCCAATAAATTATTCTAACCTGTTGTTGTAATGTCGCATCTTTATCATTAATATTGTTATTATCTACCAAGAAATTACAGTCGATAATAATTGTCGATTTTCGGTTCTATTGTATGGGCTTCTTTTTTTTGGTTGTACAACAACTTTGTCTGTGAGAAAAATTGATAAATCTGATAACAAAAAAAGAGTGGCAGTTGAAGTTATCGATCAAGATGTCAAACGAAAAACCACCCTCGCATATTTCACAAAAATAATGTGCCACCCACCGGTTAATTTGTAGTATTTCACAGCAGATACATTACTTAAATAATAACAGTATTATTCTCAATTATTATGTTTAAATTAATAATGATCAAAATACGTTTTAATTATTTAAAAAACAAACTTATTTATTAAAAGCTTTAATCACATAAATACAGGATGATATTTTCAAACGTAACGAATTTCTGTTAATTATACGTTTTTGTTTAATTAAATTGGCTTTTCATTTAACAGTTCGTTGCACATTTTGATGAGGATTTAGCGAATTTATATTGTTAACAAAGCTGTAGGTATATAAAACTTTCGAATTAGTTTTGTTTTGATTCCATTAATAATTGAAAGTATACTCTCTGGATGATTCTTGGATGTTATAGGCGACAGACAGCCCCAACAAAATTGTAATCAGTTAAGTAGCTTTCAATAGTGCAACGCAGTTATCTTGCATTCCCACTATTTGTCATTCTCTATGCTCTTGATAGGCAATGCCGTTTTGATATCGAAATGATTTATTGATGTATCATGTGTTGATGACACAATCATAAGAATAATCTACCATTTTTCAATGTGTAATCCGTTCAGTGATTACCAAGTTTAACTTTAAATTGCACTTCTTTCTACGGAGTGTGCGGTTGAAACAACATTCAATTTGAAACTTAATTTTATCGTAAATCTACCCAAAATCATGAATAATTTATTTGTCAATTGATTATATTCATGGATTTTTATTTTGTGAATGTAAATATCAAAATTACACGTTTACATTATTAAATCCCAAGTATGTTTACCGAAATTAAATATTATTAGTAAATTCAGGCTAGATTGTAATTTTGAATTTATGGATATATTATTAACGATTTATATGTTAATCGTAACTATAACAACGTTTTTATCCATTAGAATAATTAACTATTTATCGATTTCCATATAAAATCTACTTTAACTACTACTATTGAGGATTAGATTGACATTTACAATTCCCATTATGTTTATTATCTAATCAGGAAGAAATTTACATAAATTCCATAGATATTCGGAATATCTATTTAACAATCTTAGTTTCAATTAAATGTTTTTGAACAAATTAGTTTTATTATTTAGAGGGCGAAATTATTTTGTTTAAAAAAAATATTCTGCACGCCATTCAACTTTTGACCATGCAACTCAAGAATTCATGTAATCGAATCAAACATGCATTGATGACCAAAAGGCATTGAAGTGAAACTGTAAAAACAGACAAAATCGAACAGTTTTTTTTTAAATTTTTACCCACACATTTACAACCATTGCTTTGATCAGACAGTTTAACACAATTGCCTGAGGCCGTCAACTTACACAAAATCGTGTTTCTGTTTACTTCGTTAGGCCTAGCTTTCCTGAATCGCGACTCAAGCCCGGCCTCGCCTCAAATCACTCCTACGTAGAATTTGCGTGTCTCATCTCATTTGAGATAAGGTCGATCTCAAGTCTAGATTTTGTGAAGGGACGATGAACACGATCTCAGAGAATCATTAAATATTCACATAACTAATCTAGAATTGTGCGAATTTGAGGCTACTGTTGGAAATTTGTCCGTTATATCGAATCGAATAATAAAATCGTCCATTTAACCAATTTGTGTAAAATAGTTTGTTTCGAACGCTTAAAGATCCAGTTTCATATGCCAATATAACGGACAACATTTTACTTTTGAACCTTTTTTTAATAGTCTTTAAATTTGTCAAAAAAGTGATCTAACATTGAACGTACTATTATCTCATTTTGCAAACATAAATCCCTTTAAACTTGATCACATTTAGGTATCAGACGTAAAAAATAGGTTTTCGATAACCAATGTGATAGAGATCTCATTCGATTTCAATGGTTAAAGGTCGCTTTGTCCATGAACATTTAGATCATTTATTTATCCTTTAAAATCTAGTTCAAGTGTTGTTTTTTTATTATTTTGTAAATCTCTAAAAATGGGGATGATAGCATTATTTACATAAAATTGACTATCGATGATAGTTTTAAGAGAAAAATATTAAAGTACGTTATAAGTTTAGAGTGTTTATAAGTGTTTTTGGAGTACCTACTGATAATTATGCAGCTAGAAACGGTGCATAACAGTTGTAGACAACTGTTAACGAGTTATAGAGTTCTACTTCATGTAACTGATATAATCCTTCCGTCATCCTTTGAGTAGTTGCAAGCAATCAGCATCTCCAACTTGCATCAATTAAACGTAGAGTGTATGATAATGTAATCTGAATTTGACCACACTTTATATCGCGGTATTTTTTTAAATTTCAGTATCAATTCATTTGATAATAGTTGATTGTATGTAGTGATAATACTGGAGATTAAATAAATTAATAATGTCCGCTATATCGAATCAAACTATCACAAAATCTCATCCAGTTACCGGTTTTAGCATAATAAACTCAATCAGCAATTTGAATATAACTCAGGATACGCCTGAGCACCTGATTCTGTATGCATGAATCCTAGAATGCTCGATCATATTAGCCGTGAACTCGTAAACTACAAATATTAGATTCAGTAAAGCCGTAGAGGAATGAGGAGGGTGGATGTCAGTAATGGTAGTAGGTGGTGGTGGTGGTGGTGGTGGTGGTGGTGGTGGTGTGGTGTGGCTGATTTGCTACTACCATCCCCTAACATACAGACATATGTTTCTGGTTTGTATAATGCAAGATGATATCACGTTAATGTGGTAATTAATTACGGAAATTTTCCCAAATTTTTTTTTCCAAAATTTAATTTTAAAGAATTACGGATGAGTAGAATATTGCACGTAGATTTCAGTTTAAATCCTGTGTAATCGATGCGGAAGTTGTTCAATTAAAAAGGGGCTTTCCTCGTTTTAGGGTGCCATTGAGTTACAACCACTATTATTGGCCTTTTTTTCCTGGTTTCTTTTCCCTATCATTTATCCTTTTACTTACTTGCTTTTAACTCAAAGTTCCGGTCTAGTTATCTTGTTGAATTTTTCCAACACTTCTTTTCCTCTCGAATTCATTGCGTAATCTGCTATCTAAGTAATTAAAACTAAATTGACTTCTTGGGACAATACGGGACGAATTTATTTGTAGGCGGAATTTTTGAAATTTTCTACTCACAATAGTCCTTGATATTTAGATTTGAGAACGAATCCTGTAAATAGTTTGTGTGTGTATAAGAAAAAAACGGGAGTATAGAACCAACTTTTTTTGTGTTGTTCTGCACCACCCTTTCACTATTTTGGTGTATAAGTTGCTTGATAATAGAAACTGTCTGATGGTGGTATAAATTTAGTGACTTGACTCTGTTCAAGACCTTTTTTCCAAGTAGATTGTATAAAATAAGGGCCCCTATAAAAATCGGTACGAAACAAAACGCTCGATGGAAATCTTAAAAGCGAGACACGTTATATTTATGTGGTTGATTCATGACTAGCCTTTTGTTATAAAACACTAACGTTATTATAATCTTGTCATATTACTGAAAAGATATAGAAAACAAAGAAATTTTCTCTAAATATTTTCACGCAATTAACGTTTCCATAAACGATTGTTATCAATATAATAGATCATAAATAAACAAGACAATCAATAAACTAAATATTCTATTTATCGTTCAGTTTTCCAAGTGAATACAATTAAATTGAGGGGGTGTCATAATCAGGAAATTGACGATAAATAAACCAACATCAATATAATGCCTGTCATTCGAACACACATATGGACAAAACGCCATTCGGCCATGACACACCCATTAGGCTCACTTTTATTATATCTCAAGTCGTGATAAGAACAAAATACCATCAAAGAATGAGGCAGCAGACTGAAACTTTCAACAACAGCACTTGATGAGCGGTGTGTGAACAATGACAATACCAAAAAAAAGGACCACCACCGAACATACTGTTGACGCTTTATATTAGACATTTTAAGATTGGTGGTTTAGTGAAATTACGAAATTAAGATTGCCGTACACGTGAAGTTTTGTTTAGTTGTCTAAACAGACAAAAGAATTATCATGAATAGTTTAGGAAACACGCTAACTTACAAGGTTACCCACGCCACCAATAATCGCTATGTTAGCGTGCAGTGCTAAAGTCGTGACTCTACTCAGTATTAGTGCCGTTTAAATCACCGACTAGACTACATTTAACAATAAATCATCTATTTGATAAGATAACGAGTCGTTTTTTTTTAAATTCAATTAAAATCCTCGCCATTAATTTGTCTTATGGCCAATTAAAATTCTTTTAATTTGTCTTTTAGTTGATGCAAAATTAAAAACTACGATTCAAGTTGCCTATCTAGATGATCATAAATCATACAATAATAATAATTTTAAGTTCGTTTAAATTAATCATCACGATGATACTGTAGTTGAGTAATTAAGAATAGTCGAAATGGCAGAACTATTCAATTTGTCAATAGTAATGTCAACTTTGAATTCTACGAACGTAATTGGCAACATAAACACACTTCTCTCATCTACAATTTAGAAAATTCGTATCGTTATACTGATCTCGTTAAATTAACAAATATATATCCAAACAATCACCTTGACTATTTGTACACAGCCTAAATAAATGTTCGATCAATTACAATTTTTGTTGATATAAAATTGAACAGGGTTTCAGCGTTAAATTGTGACTAATACATTTAAGGTTACTGTGTGTTCGGTGGAACAAATTCAAAAATAACATATCACCTTTTCTTTTTTTTCTTTTTGTTTTTTGCTTGACTGTTTTCATCAAAGCAACCGCCAATTTAACGCTTCCACAACTATTGTTTGGATGAAATCGTAGGGTCCATCAGAGCACCACGCTCGCATTGTGAAAGGTTGCAAATATTGATTGAATAGTTATCGATCTGTAAATTATCGAAGCGAAAACGTCTATATTTATATAAAAACAAATACAATGAGGTATATAGATAGATAATAATAGAGAAATTCACGATATTTATTGTTATCATTGGCCTTTACGTCAACGGATATTGTGTCACACCCTGTTGAACACACCTATAACGTAATATTTATATATGGCATTCGTTAATCAGCTCCATCTTTTATTCTTAAAGATAATGATTTTGTTTATATTGTGAGTCATTTAATTTCCGCCCTATATATATATATATATATATATATATATATATATATATATATATATATATACCTGTTATAAAGTACGCGTATTTCTTCTTTTGTACAATTTCCACAATATGAATGTTTATCGATAACGAAACTTTATTAAAGTTATATTGAGTTACAATCGCTGAAGCTTTAAGTGTTCGAAAACACGTTAGCTAAGATTAATTTATCGTTTCGGCAATGGTCTCCATTTGCTCGACAGTATACTCTAGCTATTTGAATTTGACCGACTTAACTTTGAGGCAGAAAAAATGGAGTTACACAACATCGAAGTTCTCGTACAAATAAGTTTCCAGACTAGGTCATAGGTCAAGTCGACCATTAAGTACCATAGATTTTACGTCGTTTCTACCAGTACTCAATGTGTTTGAAGAGCCCCAGCACAATGGACGTCGTTTAAAAGTAGCACGAATGGAAACAATCGACGTTAAGGCTCATGAGTGTTGAGATTTTATGGCGTTTTAACGATCTACTGAAACAAAACAAAAATGAAATTGGTGTACAAAAACATCAAAATTCAACTCGCTAGAACTTAGCCCTTAATCAATACTTGCGGCACAAAAGGTCGCGCTTAAAATATTTTCATCACTCCATATTGTATCCAACTCTAAAACGTATAAACGTGCGAACATGATTTTATTTGATGGTATGTATTTTTGAAATATACTATTGGAAATTTCTCTAATATTAAAAATAAACTGACAGAAAATGAAAGGAAAACGCCCGACGACATCATCGAAAATTGTCTTAATATTTTAATATTAGAGAAATGTTGGACTTTGATGTTTGATTTCAACATAAAGCATCTGTAAACATATAATTTGTGAGGCGGTTCATGTTGCATTTTCAGCTTTATTAAAATTCTTTCTGGTTCCACATGAAAGACGCTAATTTTATCACTGCCGAGTGTGTAAAATGTGACAACACATGCGTATATTTAATGCAATTAACGTACATTTGTCATCGTTAATACTTTTGCCAGAGCCATTTTTTTTTGAAAAGCTCGCGAGTCGGATGAAAATTCAATCAAATTGAAAATTAAATTTCTCGTTTATTGCCACATAAATACGAATATAGCAATAACGCGAACAACAACCGAAAAATAGCGATTTTATTTTTTAGTACTTAAGCTTTTTACCTAGTTATTTGGATGAAGTTAAGGGTGTTTCTGTGGAATTTTATCTAAATCGTTGCGTAACGGTAGATCGTTGCCGAAATAGATAAATATCGAAACGAAATCTACCCTTTGGAGGTTTTTTTCGTTTCGTTTTTGCACTTTCTTTAAATAACTTTCAGGTCAAATTGGTGTTCATTT
Source organism: Meloe dianella (assembly GCA_028455855.1). Lineage (NCBI taxonomy): Eukaryota > Metazoa > Arthropoda > Insecta > Coleoptera > Meloidae > Meloe > Meloe dianella. Next base: position 870,552 of record JAPTHL010000034.1, read on the forward strand.
CTACCTAATCCAGGCATTCCAACATTATTGTTTCTTCTTATACTATCAACATTCTTGTGGGGAAATGGAGATGACCTGTGACTTGCACCCCTATTTGCTTTTCTCCATCTCTTGCTATTGGGAAAACTCAACTATAGGGTTTAATTGCTTGTTTTTTATTTTCAAAAAAAGTGGTTTATTCTTGTAAGACACGAAATTTTTAATCTATTCTGCATGGTGATAATTGAATGTCGGTTCGAAACTAATTTTGCTTAATCTTTGTCAAGTTAAATTATTTTGCATTCTATTTAAATATAAATCAGTAATTTAAAAAGTATACGATTTGGGGACAACAATTTCGATCTATGTGTGGACGCGTCTATGGAAATAGCCGATTATTTTTTTCAAGATTTAAAATATTACATTGTAAATATCGAATAAAGTTGGTAAGATACGGTTTGTTTTTTCCTGTGGACTGTAAGAGTAGCCAAATTGAAAAAGTTGGACAGTTGGAAATATAATAAAATCCGATCACTACATTACTTTAAAAAAAAAAGTGAACTAGGAAGTACTAGCAACAATTCCATATGAAATATAGCGAATTTCTTATTGACAATAGCTTATATTTTTCGAAAACTCAAGATCATGTTGTATAAGTAGTCCAACCATAAATTCACATTTACAGATTGTTTGTAACTTTAGAATAAAGTTGGATAATCTCGTTTGAAGGCATTTCCATACTTTACAAGCATAAGTTTCTATCTGAGGCAATTTGACTAAACAAAACGGACACTTGCAGCAATAAATTTTCTTAACTAACTACGACATGACAGGATAAATTTTCTACGTACCTCCAATAAGTTTCCAAAGTTCATCAACAGAGTTATTGTTAATAAGGTGGTAGAAACTGAAGAATCTAATCTAAATTGAATTAAATTTAATTTTAGAAGAAGCCGCCATTCATATCCATTTGACTATTGTTTTCGGCATTCTGATTCTATCAAGATTACAGGAATCGCTGTAATTACCTTTTATCTAAATGTTCAAACTAAATCTAATTCACAGTTTATTATTAGTTATTTACGGAAATCTAACTATAAAACTTTTCGTTTTCTATCACATATATATTTTTAATTGTTTCCTTTTGCAAGAAATCAACGTCCAACTGAAGAAATTAATTAGTGAGAGTGCTGCCTCAATTATTTACAATGACAGTAGAAAGATAACAACATTAACTAGTCGTTACTAGAAGAAGAAAAAAAAACAACAAATCTAATTATTCGTTCTCTTTTATTAATACACATAACTCTACGTTTAAATTACGATTATTGCTTTCTCTATTTCCTGGCAAGTGTCAAACGTCATTCGACGTTAACACACGTTTCTAGTCATCGTTTTCAGCTGGAAAAACTCGACAATTAAAATTCCATCAATGTCTAAGACGCACCAAGTCAGTTCTCGTTTTATGTGTGTATGAATGTGTGTGTGTGTGTGTGTGTGTGGACAATTTCAGTTTGTATATAAAGCTCATTATTCTTTTCATTCAAACAAACATTAATCAATCTGTTGCAGAAGGTGGGGGTGTTCTTTTGTTTTTGAAATCAACTGAAAAACCTGCATGTTTGTAATTTGTTGGTACGGGTGTTTTCTTTAACATACAATACGTTATCCAAATTTAATTCTAAAAGAAAAGAATCACCAAACATACCACAATAAAATACATGTTACTATTCAATTAATAAAAGAACCAACCGAAAATCGATCACAATTTATATTTAACGTAATTGCTTTGCGTGTGTTTGAGTAGCATGTAACAAAAAAAGAAGAAAATTAAAGCGAACTGTACAGGCCGCGTCCCATAAGCGTAGATAAGAATTCATTCTTTTATAAGGTCGGAATTGTTTTATTCAAAGTCTACCTTCTGCATCAACAGTTAAGCACTTGTTACGGTAATTCTAACTAAATGTATGTGTTTTGATTGTCAACTTTTCCGTGTTTTATTATTCTGGTTCCTCTATGTCTTTGTCTTTGCCTGCATCTTTTGTTTGGAAGAAACTATAACCGGTTTAGTTAAGTTGCTAAACGACGTATTAGAAAAATGTTGATCGCAAAAGGCACCGGATCCCATTGAATAATTGATGTTGGATTTGATTAGTCCTTGGCCGATGTCTGAAATTTCTGTTTTTTTTTTGTTTCAGCCTATCGACCATTTCCAGTTGTTAGTAGAGGTAAGTACACCTTCGTGTTTTATATAAAAGCGCCGTGTGTTTGTGTGTGTATATGAAGAGGGTTAGATAACAATAGGCTTTTGAATTGTTATACGTCCGATTCAAGCATGGCCAACGTCCAACAATAGATGAATTCTATTGTTTTCTTGAGTTTTGTCGTTAATGGGCGGTGATCACGTGATAAAAATAGGTACATTTTATTCTCTATAATATTAGGTACGTTTATACAAAATGGATTATCATCGATCTTTTTGTTATTTTTATACAAATTGATTGTTGGCAAAATTGGAATTTATAACGTTATTATGTTAATGTAATAACGTTATTGGAATTTATTATTAAATAGACATGATACAAAAAATTGATGCAATTTATGAAATCTTCAACAAAGATGTTTCTAAATGGGAATATTATTGTATTTTATCACACAAATTGTTAAGTTAAAACAATAGAAGCTATAATAAATTGTAATGTGTCAATTTGTACATCTGCTCTTTATCATTTTTATTGATCGATATACAGAATGAGATTTTACAACGTTTCTATATTGCTTGGAATTCCAAATAGAAACACTACAAGTTCAGCAACATCCTAGCATGGTTACAAAAGACAGGGGATAGACCAAAAATGTGGTTTTTACACTGCAACTTCCTTGGGGACAGACCATTTAAAGAATTGTGTAGCGTAGGTATTAAAACAATAACAATCATGACTGGTTTGGACAAAGATTCAAATGCACCAAATGCATGTGAGTGCTATGATCCCAAACTATATAATAGTTTTGTTCCAACAATTTGTTGTAAACTGTTGAGGTTTTGAGTATTCCAACCTAGCAAACTGTCATCTGTATTCCAAGACTCTAAAAAACGACTAAGGCCCGGTTTCCGAAAGCCTACATATAGATTCAATAAAGTTATGGACTCCATAAGCTGCAAAAATAGTTTCTGAAAGAGTTGTACATTCGATAGAGTTTTGAGTTTGTAGATTCTATAACTTTATACAATCGATAACTATCGAACACATACGAAAAGTTTCTAGAAACCGGGCATTATTATACATCACAAACCAGCTCCAAACGGTCAACATAATCTGATGATTGTCTTTTGAATAACCCCACGAAATTCTATTTGTATTTCAGTTTGCATTTACAATAGATTCTAATGTGTTTCAAGCAACAAAATGTCTGATAGCTAAGTCGATCAAATGAATATAGCCGAAGTATAAGTCAAATATTGTATAGTATGAACCAAACTAGATTACATGCGTATATACAATAACTAATTATTCCCTTAAGACTAATGGCCGGCAATAAACCCATATTTCATTCACTATCACACACAATTATCACAGGATATCGACTAATATTGTAATATTGTGTTAGGTAATATTAACATTTACAAATTCTGGCATTTTTTGATTGAACCACATTAGAAGTAATTTTGATAGGTTTAAAACGACATCTCAGTCTATAATTTTACTAAAATATCGAATTATAATTACTACAGTATTTATGAGATTTTTAACTAACACGCAATTTCCAATAAAAGGACTTGCATAAAGTCTACCAATAAACATTTAGAATAATAATAACGTGACCCAATATCTAACCATCATGACATCAGAAAATCACCTAGCAGTTTATTTGTTATGTACTTTTTACATTTTTATTGTAATTTTATACGGGTTATCGACCCCTTGTAGTTTGTCTCAACAAGTAACTGTTACCTGGAAAATTGCAAATTTTCCAAGATTTGAATGACTGTAATTCTATTCACAACAATACATATTACGTGTCGATAATTAACGATTATTATCAAATAAACGTAACAGTTAATTTTACCCTAATAATAGTTGAATCTAACTGATAAATAAATTGATAAGAATAATGTTTGTTATAATATAAATAATGATTGATGTGGATGTTGAAATTAATTTTCAGTTAAAATAAATAATTTAAATCAATTTAGCTAATCTACATTTTTGATGTTGTGTGGATACACAAGGAAAATTGAAATCAAAAAAAAAATAGAAAAAACACAGGTAGATTATTGTTTTTTTCGTAATTTCTATTTCCGTGTATGTGATTAGAATCGGCAGATGCGTGTTTATAAGGCGTCAATTAAATTATGTCGCGTTCACGCGCCAAATACTCAAAACGACACATGACTGATTTATACGCCAGTTATTTACTGAAAACATCGGAAAATGTATGGTTAATTTAATGTAATAAATAAGGAAATACGTAATTATGATATATTTATCTTGAGTCCCGATTTTTTCCAATTTATGGTTCAACAGTCTATAATCATAGCGACGATCTGGTGTAGAATAAGAATCGAACTTTAACAAGCTATTACGAGTGTTATAAATTTTCCCCCTAACTATTATGTGTTATTGTCAATTTACGTACGTTACGTGTAGAAGATTTTCAACATAATTTTTTTCTTACTCGTGATTCTAAATTAAAATGTGTATTTATGTGCAGATGTTATTGCATTGTAGTTAAGAGAGAATTGTTGTGTTGAATTCAATGTTAAAACTGGTGAGGTTTTTCGTTACTGAAGACCCAACTGTTTCATAGTATGATTAATGAACATACCAGGTCAACTGTGAATTTCTAACCCGGAGGCGGCCCATTTTCGCCGCATGCCGTCATACCGCGTTAATGACTATACTGCCCTAGAGGAAACCAAAAAAAATACTCCATTCCCCCCTATCATATTTTAATTGACATATCGTTTTAATTTAACACTTATAACACGCTAACGTAACATACCTACGTAAGTGTGATGATGATAATAATAATTAGCATTAGTGTCATTCACTATTAGCTTGGATGTACGATTCTCTTCAACCTAACTTCACATATAAACTTCATTGCTATGCATGGCTTTACATTTCTCTGATACTCAATTTCGTTTTGTAATTATTGCAAAATAAGCTCGATATAAATTCGTTGCGCCTCGTTGATAATCTTTAAGCAAAAGTTTCGCAGACTAGGAAACATAATGTGCCAAATAGGGAGGAAACTTTTAAAATTCTTCCGACAATCACTTACTACTAAAATGAAAATAAATACCTATTCGAGAGTATAACAATAAAAAACGTATGTGTATGTGTGTGTGTGTGGGAAATGAATCCACCCTTTTTCCTCTCTTCTCATCAATTTAACACAATCTGCGGTTTCCGTGTAATAGTGGAATTATGCAAACAGGGGCTGGCTCGTAAATATAAAGCAATCACAACAATAATAATAATAACAACATCTTATACGAATCATTGATCTTTTTTACATTGTCACAGCAACAATTTATTTCGTTTCATATTGCTGAGAGTATAAACGTGTCCTGTGAAAAATGAGATAAAATGTTATGCTTTCGAATACTCAACGACTTTATTCAGATAAAGAAGACGACAGCTCGATTATGATAAAAGCATTTTCAGAAAAATTGCGTCACGTAGCAATTTTCAGTGGGAAATGTACAATTTAATTATCAACAAAAAAAATAAATCTAATACGGTAATTTATCAATCAATTGTAGGGCAAAGGTGAATTTCATCGTTTATAGCCAATTAGAGTTGTGGAATCGAGGGAGATCTTTCACATTTTCCAAATGAACAATCCGGAAAACTGTATCCAATACCAAAAACAACGACTTGAATTACTACAACAAAGAAAACGAATTGTTCACTTTAGTCAGAACTAATTGTTGGTAAGGATACATTTTAAGACAGATGGATGAATGGTTATACTTTCTACCGACGTAGTTGCGAAGGTGATGAGAGATCAGGTCGGTTCGTTCTGGTTAAATACCACTTTCAGTTGTAATTAGGATAAGAGCACGTTTTATTTCAAAGAAAATGAAACTGTTTCGTACAGCGACGTCTCCTATAGTCGCTTTCATTAAAACGATCTTTAAATTTTATCACTTCGAGGATATTAAGGCTTATTAAATTTTTTCGTGCAACTAACTAGTGCAATTAACACTGTTGCAATAGTGTAGGTATATTTAATGTTCATACGATAACTATCAGTCGTTTTCCTTTTAAAATTATTAAAACGACACGTGATTGTTTCTAAAAAGTGGTAGTGTGTGTTCTATTTAATATTGGTTAGGACAGTAATTGGATTTGGTGAGATTAATAAATAGGCGGTCGGTTTTTGTAATTTCCAGGGACTAGTGTCGCATTTATCCTGATTTTTGGGACGCTTGAATTTAAATCTATTGTCCTACAGTTGGTATATATAGGTCCAGTAAATGTCGGCTACACCCTCATTTGCTATATTGTAGATGAAATTGTAAATGATGCAGCTTTTACTGAAATTTTAAACGTATTCTACCTATGTTCATCAACTGTCAATAGACAGATTAAAGTCAGTTTGAAAACTGTGACCAAGTTTTTTCCAACAAAATTATTGTAACAAACACTATTCAAATGCACAATCCAACATTACGTTTGTTGATAAGCATTCGTATTCCATTACTATGACAACCACACTGTGATAACGGTGTTGTATGTTGGGAATTTTGATATCCTTCTCATTGCCTTATGAAATGCATAAAGTGTCCTATTTCCTGGATTCTATTTCTAACTTTCCAGATTGTTATTGTTTTCGTTTATTGAGTAATCCGAGTGAATTTTGTTTAAATCCCATAGGTATTCCGATTCTCATCGCTTTCGTATTCTTCTTCCTTTTGTTATTTCTACTACGATATTTATCTGTGGCTGTCAGTAATGATTCCATAATTGTTTATAATTGTAACATTCTTTAATATTTTATAGATATTTATTGTACAAGCAGTATAGTCAGTTAATAAATAGCGAAAAGTTGTTATTTATTTTTTTGATTTGTTCGAATTTCTGAACAACATTATCATATATTCCACTTTACATAAACAACAAGTTGAAGATTTTAAAAGTTTCGTTGCAGAGGGTGTGTTGTGATTTATTACAATAGTGGAACTGTTATACTTTTGAAAAAGACCAGTTGTTGTGCCAGCTGAAATGCAACTTAAGATTAATGCTACTATAATTGTCAGACATTTTATACTGTGAATATATAAAGACTAACTTTTTTATACGAATTGTAACTTATTTTCTTATAATTTATAATATTCATACATATGTTGAGGGATGATTGTCTTGTTAATAACTTACCAACTCATAAATTATACGTATTTAAACTGCAATATTTTGTTTGCTATAACATGCAATAATACTAGAAATTAGTTCACATTTCAATTGTCTATTTGTGTATGCGATGGTGCTGGCATTTTAAATATAATGACAGTTTAATGTCTATTAGACTGGATAACATTTGTTTACCATATAAAGAGGACGGCTATCGTTGTCAACAGTAAGTCTTCGTCAAGAAGACAACATGCAATATTTGTAAGTTATTATTGCCATTATTTTGCTCGTTGGCATGCCGATAACATTAAATAAACGCAAGTATATACATTGAAAGATGAATTTTTATTGTATAAATTTACGATAAGTTATGTTTATTATTATAAAGTTGGTTAGAATAGGATGGAATCATGCACTGCGGAAATTCAGTTACAGTTGTGATGATCTTCTATGTTCCCCACAAAAATATAAAATATGTTTAATTTTGGAGAGAATTCCTCGTTCTGACTGTGCCTTTTTGCATTGAAAATGAATAAAGTAAAACATGGAAGGCATATCTGCCATATATCAACCGTTGTTTATTTCATTCAGTAACAAAATTTTTTTTTACGGGCAATTATCAATGAAAGCCCCATTTTGCCTTTATTGAGTCACATTGTGTACGATTTCCTGAATTCTATCTAACTCTACGATCGAATATAGTAATAAATGACTGTTCAGTTCTTCCAAACTGGTACATTAATAATTTTAACTATATTGTGAGTTTTTTTTTAACAACCCTTCGACTTAATTGAGATTTTTCGTGTTTATCCTGCTATTAAATATTTAATGCAGTTTTCCGTTATTATTTTGATCGTTGATTTAGATTATCTCCATATTGCGATCATTTTAACTACAATTTACCACTTTTAAAATACATCCGGAACGAACGGATATTTATGCAAAATTAATTCAAGTGTAGAAGAACTCCATCTAGATGGACTGGTATTAAATTAGTTGTACTTGTTGGGTTTATTTACAGTTTCGTTATAGATTGGATGAAAGATGATGATGATGAGTGGGTGAAGAACTTCAGGTGTTTCGTATAACATTACAGAACTTTACAGTACATGAAATTTGAGTTACTAAATTGATACAAATTATACGAGTAGACGATTAAAAAATAAAACAACAAACATTGTAAACACTAATCGAACACAAAAAATTTCCCTAATATTCATTTTATGTTTTATTTTTTTACAGGACATTAATGTCTGAAGTTATAATTAAAATTGATGAAGTATAGTTGGTTTCTATTTCCCCTTCAATTATCTACCGACATTTTGTCATAAATTACATACCATTGATATACAGTGTATACTACTGACATTTTACAACTGCACTAAATATTGACGAAGGCTATAATAAAACTGTTCGTTCTTAAAACAGTTTTCGATCAGAGGCGGATTAAGCTTGTATCGGTTTTGAGATTGGGCATCCCGGAGGCTTTTTAAACTCATCCAACAACACATTAGATGTACGTTAGAGTTGTATGTTTCATCATTTAATTAGACTTTGCGAAAATTCATCACCGGAGGCACCGATTTATCTTAATCTGCCTAAGTATTATCGCGGAAATTTCCAATAATAATTCTTAGCGTTTTATGAACACAACAAATACATATTGGAAACATACCAAACACATTTTTTTTCACATTTTTATTTATGCAATTTAAAAGGATTTCAAATAATTTTCAAGAGATTTTTATTTCATTAGTATTCGATAGATACAATGTTGAACAACATACACCAATAGCTATTTTCGTTCTTTTATTTTTCCAAATCATGAAATGTTCGCGAACTGACATTTATGCTCACATTTTTCATTAAATTAAGCCTCTGAGCAATTTCAAACGTGACTTCTCTGCCTATCGTCCAGCTTAAAAGCTTTAAAAAGCTCATATTCGGTTGATTTTAATTGAATGCAATAAAATGATTTAAATGGTATGTATGTCGAATATAATGGCAAATTTGATAATTTAATTAGAAATCATAGTATTTAATGATGTTATATTTGTTTCATTCCGCTGTAAACTTATTGCAAACTATAGCAAATATCCTTTGATTTAAGATGTTGATTCAATACAAAGCAACGATCGAATACCTATTGTAGATATGTTAAAGCATGAATTATATCTCATATATTCGAAAACTGATGCTAATTTTCTCTATTTGGTGCAGAGTATGTATTTACCTGCCACATATAGAGTCACCTGAGGGTGATTAATGTAATTGGAAATCCTTCGAGATATTACCAGAATTGACAATCAAATTTCTCAGTACGTATTTAATGATATCTGTTTTACAAAATTTATCATCTATTCTTATAATGAACAACATTGTCCGTTTTGATCACTACCAACCACATCATTAAGTCTCAATTGTTTCGATTGTACATGATAAGCTGGCAATATTCGATAGGGGGTTATTTGTGATACAATTTCACATTTTCATTTGTATAACATCTGTAAGCCTAACAGTTTTCAAACAGTACGGTAACAGATACAATGCCATGTTAATTTTGCATATCGCAAACATTGTGTAGCAAATTAGCTGTAAATCTGTAACAGTGATGGATGTACGGTATATCCAAACTGTCAGACAGAGTACTTTCACCGGCCTTCTGTCTGCATTTCGATAGTTCCTTCATTATATTCTGTTCATGTTTAGCCAATAGATATAGTTGGATCGTCTAGAGTTTCTATGTTAGATCATTTTAAACAACAACCTTACTGTTCAATCAAATTTAATTATACGTAGACAGTCTTGGAGTTCTTGAAACAAAAAAAATCACTCGTTTTCAGTATGTATTGGTGATTTTTTGCCAACTTTAAACTCCCCCCAGTTAAAGTATAAAAAGTGCTTAAACAAATTCAAACCAGGGACTGTTGGGCGATAAACGGCTGAATGCCATAGGTATAATAAATTTAAATTGAAAAGATTCTGCCTTGGTAGACAACCATTATTAGCAAAAGAGCGTTATTTTCCACCAGCGCTCCTATAAAAAATCGTTTCCCTTCACGGCACTGTCACGTCAACTATGAGTAGAAGCACGCTTCTCTTGAACATACGTCTCCGAATTCAATGACTTTGACAAGCAACTGAATGGACACAAATTAGTTGCAATATTTCCAAATAAAAACCTAATGCGTTCGCTCGGAGAAGATTTGAAAGGCTATTCTGACGATTTGCGAAAAATTAGAGCGAAACGTCAGCATAAGTGCAGAAAGTCCGCTTCAGTCTTAATTACCTGTTAAGCATTTCATGTAAGTAATCTTATTCAACATTCTCAAACACTTAGATGCTCGATATTTTTGTGCCAGATGCACTTTCATCGCCCTATCACACAAATATAATCACGAGATTGTTCGACGATGCTATAATTGTAGTCAGTATTGTTCATTAAGCAACTGGCTTTCAGTTCGATTCATTACTAGTTTTAGGTCAGAACGTTGGATGGTTGATTTTAACGTTTCATACGTACATATACATACTCTGAAATTCACAGTGGAACAGAACCCGCTGTTCATGACGTTGAATCTAAATTGAGAATTAATTATGGTTTATGTCACTTGCTAGACCACGCGATTTATCACAGGAGACGCTTTGAAAGACCAAAAGTCCAGACAAGATATATGTATATTCATCTCATATTTTTATACAAAAAGATTCGTAAACATCCCGGTAACCGAAATAATTTCTGATAACAAAATGTAAACCATTATGTATACGTTGATGTTATCATTTTGAACAGGAAGAATCAGGGACGAATTGAAAAGACATTCGAGATTGAGATAAAGATAACATGATGTCGTATGTAATAGGCTTTTCCGTTGATAAAATATGAACAAGATTGTGAATGTTTGCCATTGAAGGTAACTGTAATCTTTTTCATTTAATTCGTCATTTGATCGACACAGGATTTAGTTTTCTGTATTGGTAGAAGCAGAAGAAGGCGGAATCCAACTGAGAGAAATTCGAGATAAAAATATAAAGAAAATTGATTGTCTTTTCTATATATATATATAAAAAAATTACAAACATATTGTAACTGTTTCTAAAATATAGAAGTTCAGACAATTTGGGGATATTGATTACACGCTCTAGTGAACACCACATGATTTGACGTTATGCCTTATTCGTTATTTTCACATACACTCATACACTTAAATTCCCATTTCTTTAACGATATAGCTATAATAAAGATGCTACTATTTCAATTTTTAAATTTCACCAAATCTAAATTGACAAATTTAAAGAGAATCCATTAGTTTAATAACGAAAACCGGATATGGCGACTACTACACACACACACACACACACACACACACACACACACACACACACACAAATACGAGAAATAGTTTTCACAACAACAGTTACAGATATTAATTAAATGATAGTTCGTTTCTTGTACTGCTTTTGATTTATTTCGAGTAAATCTTAGTTTGTGGGAGCTTTCAACGTAATTAACGGCTAGAACTTTACTTTTCGATTGTAATACAACTCTGCCATCTCATATGTTTTTATCAAGGAAGAGTCAATTAAGTGCATCCGTTGGTGTTTCTTTGATGGAATCACTATTTCAGTAGAATTGCGTGCGTGTGTGTGTATGTGTGTATATATGTATATGTGAATGGTTGGTTTGTTGGTGAGTGGTTGAGTCAAACGTGGAGGAAGAAGGACGTTTGCGAGATAATGGAACCTTTCAGTGAAAGAATACGCTTTCAATTGGAACCCCACGCGACCAATAGAGATTGCGCTATTTCCGAGTGACAACACAGGAGTTTCTTTTACTCTTTTTTTCCCCACTTTTATTATTATTAAGAGAGTAACAGAGGAATACAAAAGAATGTCGCTACTGCTAACTGCACATAGTGATGTTCTTTAGGTGCTTTAAAAGCAAGCAATACATGATGACGGTACAAATAATTTCGCAACTCTGACGCTATACCGAAAACTCCAAAAATGTATGAAATGCAATATTTACAAAATGTATACAATCACAAAACAATAAAAAACCTTATTTTTGTTGCTTCTACACCAGAATTACAACATAATTTAATTCAAATGGTAAAAAGAATCGTTATATTCATGAATAACATAGTTGAATCTAATTATAGTGTAACATTTCTGCATTTATAATCATATAAAGTCGTTGAAAATGTGGAATAAGTCCAGCAAACTTTGCCAAGTCGTTTTAATTAGAAGGCAGAAAAAAAATGTGCATCCTGTCGTGGTGCGGTCATTGGCACGTGTTTTATAATAATGAATCAATGTTGTTAAATTAGAAATGATGTTTAATACACCTGACCAAATCCTGCACGTGTTACAGGCGTACGCCAAGGCACATGCTTAATAATGAAAGCTTGATCCTTATTAATATCATTCGAATAAATAATAACAGATTTTTTTTTGTATTTAAAAATTTATAATCAAAATAATTCACGATGTTACCCATCAAATTCGTGTGGTTTGAGGAATTTTGTGCGAAAAAAAGGTATTTTTTTCGTTATGTATATGCAATTAAAATTAAGGGACGATGTGTCCTGCTGGCCTAGATAGTTGGCACGATTAGGGGGCGATGCCTGCCGTGATGCTTCTCATTAAATCTGGATTGTTACATGCGATAATAAATAATGAGATATCTACATATATCGTGTTGCTCGACGATTTCTTGTCAATTTCCTTTTATCATTTATTGTTTCCATTTTTTTTTAACTACTTGTTTGTTTTTATTTGTTTCGTTCGTTTTTTGTTTTGTTTTGGCTTTGAAGCCTAATCTACAACTAGAAGTTGTTTTGGGTAAATACAACAAAACGCTTGTTTACCATTCATTAAGCTGCTAGATTAAATTTGTTTTTGTAGTAAGGATCCGAACATCTTCTCTATAGTCTTGCATTTTAATAAGAAACAGCCTCTTGGACCAATGAGTTTTCTTCAAAAGTAATTCTTTTTACAATATATCTAACAATGAATAATGACTTTACAAAGATAATTCAATCAGATTATATAAATTTCCTATAAAATCGATTTAATATAATTAATAGGGATTTATGTGAAGCATGTGCATTACAGGCGACAGGTATTGTTACATTGGATTGATGTCTCCTTTAGATCCCCCATGTTCATATTAAAACTAGATAAAAGAAAACATATACACACGTAGGTTTAGAGTTTTACAGATAGAGAGTACTTCTATGTCGGGTTTTATTTATATTTTTATTTCTTGTGGAGCACGGTCGCCGCCATCTTGTCTCTAGAGATGTATACATATAGTCTCCATCTCACAGGATCGTAAACATTGGGCGCCTCTTTCCTTCTCTCGAACTTTAGAATATTCTCAATGGACAACTGAGGACAAAATTCAACATTTCTCTAGAGAGATTTGCTTTCCGACTAGCGTCAGACTGAATTCTGCTGGTAGTGGTAGCTGGTGAAATTAGTGAAACGTCCAGTTATCCTTAGGGTTTTGTTTAGACAATATAATTATAGTTAGATTGAGAGACCCCTCTTTATCCTACACATCTCTACATTGGGCTCCGAATAATGGATGATTTTCATTATTAGATGATGATATTCTGACTATTTTCATCTGTGGGAACACAAATAATTAATTTTGGAAAGTTTAATAGGATTTAACCAGTTGTATATATATACAGGACTACCTTAGTTACTTGTAAATGAATCTTTAGTAGGTATTGTCTAGCAATTCCATAAGCGAATGTTCAATATTTGGATGTGGGATGTTTCCAGATTAATCATCTAATTCCACACGGATCTTGAATGCTTTGTTCGATAGTTTCCAATGTATCTTCTAGTTTTTCTGGATATTCATCAGTTTACAAGGCGTTAATTGTTTGATTTTTCTGTAGTTCACGTCTTTATCAAGGTATAGCCATTGTTTGGTTACTTACTAAAGTTGCAACACTTTGAAAAATGTTGTGTTTGATGTAATAGTAAACATCCAGAAGGTTTGACTGTCGTTTCAATTTACTGCGCTTCTCTATCGTCATACGTGACATAATTATGGTATGTTCACAAAGATTTCTAAACTTTCAGTAGAAGCCATTTTTTATCTGATTGGTGATTCACTCATCAGCTAAGATTTTTCAACGATCCATCCTCTAACAATCACATGTTTGCATATTTTTTCAATGCTGATGCTGCACCATTACACTATAGGTACTCGAAAAAGTTATTCTAAAATTATGATTTGCGAATTGAATTGAAATTCATTTGTAAAATCTCCAACGGTTCTACATATCTGAATAACAGGTTCATAAAACAAATATTGAATTTACCACTTTTTTGAAACGAACAATGCCATTTCCTGATATGAAAATTCCAAATCAATATTTCAAGCATCGAATTTTGGGGTTGTTTTGTAATGGGAAATTTAATGCAGAAAGATAGATTACAATCAACTTATGTTTGATTAAGTAGCATTCTATTCTCCTTTTAGAACAATACGTTTGTCGATCATTGATGATACAACTAACTTTGCTATACTAAACAGTTTAGCTATTGTTTATAGATCTATTAGATAGAAGCCAGTTTACTGACAAGCTCGACTGAATTACTCCAGCTGTTTACTGTGTGTGTGTGTATGTTGTTTTAGTTGTTCAATTGGATTAATTTCGTATTTTTCTATTTACAAATATGACTTCTATTTAGAATAACGTTGTAGATGTTTATTATTATCGTACTTTATAATTAGAATACTTAAAGATGGGAACATCTGTTCCATTCATCTACTAGTTTGTACTAATTCTAGTACAAGTTGGAATAGCCAGAGATTTTCCATTTCTAGTTCCAAGAATATGTAAGGGGGACTTATCAGACCTATCCACTATCAAGAAACTTTATAAGCACTTTAGGAGAAATTCCACCACGAGTCTTAGCTTGGTTTGTTTCGACTAAACTCAATGTTGAATTAACTCTGTTAAGGCAGAATTGTGTGTTATTAGTTAGAGAAATCTAGAACCAATGAGATTTTAATCTGATCGTTTCAAGTTTGAAATAATGTATTAAATTATATTTAATATAAATTTTATATACGACATTGGGACACTTTCTACATATTCAATATTTCACTTTTTCCAGTTTTGATTATTTGAATCAACGAATAATAATAATCTAATAGATAAAAAGCAGCTTTAACCATATTTCGTTGCATAAAGCGTGTAATCTGTTCAAGATTCCTGCTGCTATATTGATATCAAGTTTCTCTCAACACAAATTGAAAATCTAACTGGTTTAGTCGACTACATAAAAGCTTGTAGAGTAACATCTTATCTACAATATTTACAAATCTTTCCATTTCATTTCACCTTTAGGTTTAGTGTGTATACAAAACTTTTGAATCTTTTTCCGTAATTTCAACAGTCGTATAGAATTTTTGGGAGCATATAGTTGAAAGAGCATATTTAAAAATTAAATTACCAACTTTCAGCAGTATATTTATTTTTAATTAGTTCAGTTATGTAATGTTTACGTTACTGCGCTATACAGGTGGAATTTACAGCATGTTTTTAATTTGAAAACAGTCTCAAGAGAGGTCCTTTTCATACAAAAACGTCATTGAGCTTTCTTTACCGTATCTTGTTAGAAATAATAATATAGAATAGGAAAATTTCCATTGTTAATTACTGTTGTGAGGTTTCAATACATTTAATTATCGAGAATCCATTTAGAAATTATTCAAGGTACAAAAAGTATAAAAACCACCAGTTTCTAATAGAGGATATTACACGATACAATGGCAATTGAGGCGCCAAATTCAAATATCCGTTGTAAATCGAATGGAAGTCACCATTAATCGTTTTTGAGTTGTTTCGACTTTTTAAGCTCCTGTCACATTTTGTATATTTCCATACGACACGCACACACCCGATCACATTTAGCTGTTAAGCCGCTACTAAGACTGTTTTCCGTTTTGGGGTGTCGTTATATGTAGGATTCAAAAAGCATAGTTATGGGCGTATTCCATGCAAATTCAGCGGAAATACGGGACTAAGATGCATAAATCGCTTTGACATTTGTAGTATACATAAACGCACAAGACGGCAGAAAAACTATATATGCATGTATTACATAGTAAAGTCGTGGGTGAGTTTCTAACGACAAAGATAAGTTGATGAAATATTCAGCTGCCGTCGTACTTTTCAGGCCTACGTTACTTTAGATGACGCATTCTCATATCCTGCAGATCACTACAGAATGTTAGGGGCTATAAGAAAAAGTCACAAATCGATTTAGTAAGAGTCTACTTGTAGATTTACTTAGCTTTGTTGATTTCTCAAATTTGGTTCTAATAGTCATTTGTCTCAAACACTGCCAATCCTTCCACCCACCGGCCATTATCGCTATATGAAAAGTGTCAGCTGCATATCACAGTTTCTAAGACAGTGATTAACGATAGTCGTTCACTACACGATAAAAGAATTAGTTTTGAAAGGGTGGGGTCATAATTTTGTAATAAATCCAATAGAGTTGATTTGTACAATTTGTATTCAATTAAATATTTAAAAATCAATTTACTAACTATCAAACGAAACTACATTATTAATCCGTATTTGATTAAACGTCAACTACACTTGCAAGAAATTAATTTCTGATAGAAAAACAATTTTGATTCGATATTGGATCGGTTTAATGTTGAATTTCTAATAGAGAATGTGATTGAATTGTGTCGAATTGTTCATATTTTATTTAATGGTTACTGGTAAATATTATTGAAGCATTTCAAATTAATCGCTATTATGGGCAAATTTGAAGTAAATATATAGCAAACAGAAATTCGGTAAAACCTGTAGCTTGTATTTGATGAGGCGATGCGGTGTAACCACAACGACAACGATGATGACATCCAATAATAAATGATGCTTATATATATATATATATATATATATATATATATATATATATATATATATATATAGAACTTTCATGTCTCATTAACAATATAACTCAAAGTCTATCAATAAAACATCAATAAACGTGGAGTGCTTCAATCAACGAAATACAGTTTAAAGTATTTCTCAAAATCAACACACTACTCAATCTATTTTTAATGTCGTTCAACTAAATTTAGTTGTGATAGTTGTTGAAATATATCAGAACTTTTTCACTTGTTGTTAATGTTAACATTATCCGATGGTTAAAAATAGAATGGGCATTATGTGGGATTTGAGGGTTAAATCCGGCTTAAACTATAAAATTAGTTATTGTCTGTAGGAAGAAAAAACACGTAATTATGTCCATTATTTTAACCAGAACTTGTGTATTGTTACACATTAAAATTTTATATTATAATTTCGGTTTTATTCCGTTTAGAAATTGTCTAACAAATAATAAATTATTAGGTCCATTGAAAGCAGAAAAAAATATTTTATTCTTTCATAAATTATTCCTGTAGACTGTAATGTTGTGTTGTTGAAAGTTTAATAGGGTGAAAATGTTGAAAATAGCTAAAGATTGAAGAGGAAGTTACTGTTGAAAGTGATAACTTAATATAATCTGAACTTTTTCAAAAACTTTCTAATAAAAAAAAGCACATCTCTGTTGTTGTTATAAAAAATTCTTTAATCTTATCTGTGTTAACATTTGCTTAGTTTTGTTGGTGATGGGGTCTGTTTTAGTTCTGTGTGTTTTGTGTGTTACAGGTGGATCGGGATGTGTCTGGTATTTACGCCCTCGCCCATTCAGTTATGCCAATACCTCTCTACTCGAGGTTTTTTTCCATAAAACACTTTTTGTTTATCATCGGTAATTGATTGTCACTGTTGCGGTCTTTGGCCGACTGTAGCAATTCACTAAAACTAGATCGTGTTTGATCTAAGTAAGTGCTAGGCAAAGAAGGCAACGTTATTGAAAGGACGTAAACTATATTTTTGTTAGGAACTAATCCTACCTTGGGCAATGTTGCCTCAATTGCTTGTGATTAATCAGAGAAACGCACTTTTGAATTATCTTATTGTTTGACAATTTACAATAAACAAATACAGATTACGGCAGTATTTCTAAATCGAATTTGAACGAACTGTTTAAATATTAATGATATTTCTCAGATGGTTATCTAAATCGAAACATTTCCAATTTGAACAATTCCATATTTTCAACCATAATTGTTAGAATATTCAACAACATAATAGCAACAAGGGTGTGCAAAAGAAGGGAAACTTTCGACAACTTGAACGAAATAAATGACGTTACGATAACAATTTCTCAGTGTTTTATCCATTTTCGGTAGACTATAAGAAGATACAATGTTGAATAATTCTCTCTTTGCCGATGTTTGTGCATCAAGTCCGTATTCAAAAATTTTTAAAGTGTTGTTAGCACCATTTAAACTTTCAAAACAATTGAATTACATTAGAATAGATGCTAGATTATCTGAAATAGATCCTATGTTGATAGAACAATGACGACAGTAATGATTGTATTCTAACAACAACTAAATCCATAAAATGAATCAAATAGAACCGTTGTAACGTAATTAATGTTTCGTTGTAAGTATTCAGTATTTTATTACAAACTATAAAAAAGCTGGTAGTGATAAGCGGAATTTCTAGTTTCATTCCTGCATCATTCATGTCGATGTACTGTGTTTGTGTGTGTATGTGCATCAAAATAAGTAATTTTAGACGAACATTCTCTTTTGTATATCTTCCATGTTAGCTTTTGTTGTTTTGTAATTTTTATTCTCAGTTGTGAATACTTGCAAGTAATACCGCTTTTGTTGTATACAATAATGCCAAACATAAACGAGATCAAGGTAGTTTTGAAAATATTGAAGAAAACATCTACTTCTATCATATTACAGTAACTTTAATAAAATATTACAAAGTTCTAGAAAAGTAAACGGAGAAGTTTCCAAGTAGGCCAAAGTTTGAAGTAGAATTGATTAAAAATTAATATATCTTTCAACCGAAAATTATTTCTTACAGTTGAAATGCGATGTTGTTGTAAATTTCGATATGATCATCTATAAGTTTGCCAAATTGATTGAAGTTTAATGAAAATCGAAGAATGTTTTTTTTTGGAATTGTTGCACACTGTTCTATTTCTAAAATTAATTGCCATTGTCGTTTGAATGGATCGATCGAAACTTTAAAAGCTTCTATCCTTTTTAATGCCTTCGTCGCTCCTATTTCGATCCAACTCTTCAGTATGCCTTCACTGTAATAGATGTAGTCTACAGTCGTTTTATGATAAAGCATTAAAAGTTTTGTAATGTTAGTGTGCTTGCGACTTGTTAATACCAATTTATGTCCGGTACTTCCGTACCGATGAATTTTGATGATTCGATAGAAATTTTTGTATTTGCATTTACATAAATTTGACATTGCGAATAGATCATTTTTCAAAGAACTTTAAGTCGACTTTTATATTTATTAATCTTGTTTTTTTTGTGGTTACTATTTGTTTTTATGTCCGTACTTGTTGTTGTTGTTGTTGTTGTGAAAGCAACTGTAAAGTTTATAAAATAAGAGAAGAGATACTGCTAGAGCAGAAAACAAACTCTTATAAATGATCCAATATTTCCGTATTGCGTATCCGGAAATTGTTGTTGTATCCTTTATCTGGCATTTCTTTATCACCACGTTATACCACTACATGCTTTCAACATATTTTCTTGCAAAAATTAAATAATCACGCTCGTATTTTTTTTACGTAATGGCAAAAATAATAGTGATATTGTCCTCGCATACAAAAAAAAAATTAAATTATGGAGCTAGATAGTATATAACATCTAGGAGATAGCAAAGATAATAGGAGAACATAACCGGTGCTATTGAACATAAACAAAGCTCTTTTTAAATATTGTAACACACGAATGAATTACGACTAAATAGTAATTTGATGGGAACAAAACAAAATAAATAGTGTTTCATACGAAAATAAACAAACAAAATGTGATGTAAAGATTAATGGTCAACAACAACTGGACATTACTTGTTTTGCCCCCAGGTAAACTAAAAAAAAAACAACCAAAACAAATAAATCTAACAGCAATCCAATAAATCCTTCCAAAAAAATTACACAATTCCTTGGAAGGAAATATTGAAATCCATCACATTTCGTTATCTGTTCGCATAAAACATCTCCCAAACTAACGTTAAATGATTTTTGTTTTGGTTGGAAAAAAAATTTCTAACAAAAGAAAAACACAACATTGTACCAATCAAACAGAGTCACAATTATTCGAAATTTTGATCAACACAATTCTTTATGGAATTCCAGAACTATTTCTACAACACAACTGAAAAAAATTATGAATTTCATATTTGTTGAATTCTATTACTGGAAAATAAAAATATTCAGATAGGATTTACATGAATGTATAGAGAATTCTCTAGAGTGTTCCTCCAAAATAGCAACAACCAAAAGAAATATATGAGATTTTATATTTGAATCCATAATTATAATGGAAACAGCAAAGAATGGCATATGAATAAGAGAAACATTAACAAAAAAAATAATCATAATTCTATGTAAGTTACGGAATAAGTCTTGTTGCATTCAATAATTTCTTTAAAAAGGACCCTCAACTTCCAGTATCATCCTTTTCTAATGTTGGCCTCAACTTCTCTATTTTATAGAAGGGTGAAATTATGATTTCTATAAACAATTTTTCTTTACTCTTTTAATTGTTAACATTTTTATTGTAATCATGCCTTAAATTAAGGAACGTTCAAGTAGTTTCAACATTTTCTTTTATCTGGTGTAATTCTGTGATAACGTTATTTGCTATAGGTACGTTTAATGTAAATATAGAAATCTTGGTTATTTTAGTGAATAGTTCGCCTTCGAATAGATTTAAAACAACGTTTACTTTTCAGCCTTCTGAATCGATTGTAACTGAACTTATCTTTATTTATTTAACTCAA
This sequence comes from Meloe dianella, assembly GCA_028455855.1. Classification (NCBI taxonomy): domain Eukaryota; kingdom Metazoa; phylum Arthropoda; class Insecta; order Coleoptera; family Meloidae; genus Meloe; species Meloe dianella. The sequence goes on from JAPTHL010000034.1 coordinate 891,826, forward strand.
ACCTATAATCTGATCAACATAATGATAAAAAAGTGACTTCAATAAATATTAAAGCTCATACCTTATTCAATGATGCTTCCAATATCCTCTAAAATGTCTATCATCACCCACATGGAAAGTGAGAATGAAAATTTGATTAGCTTTCGCAAATTCAATAATTTCTCCAGAGACGTGTGAAGTATGAAAGTTCACAGATATTTGAAAAAAAAAAGTGAAGGAACTATTTCAAAAACAAATCCATTAGATTAAAGTCGCATAGAAAAAATCTTTCTAATGTTTCAAATCCTTTCACAGATTGTTATTGCCAAAAGTCAACCAATCTTTCCTCTAATAAAACTGACATATACTCCGGTTACAAACACAGTTTTTTGGTAATTGTCCCTAAAACAACTCTGTACAGCTTTACAAGGTATGAGAGAGGTGTTTCATCACTGTTGCAGATTAATTCTTATTTACTTATCATCAGTGGTGTAATTTCCTCGTTCAAAATTACATATCGTGTTGTTTAATGTAAGACGTTGATGAATTTTGTTCATCTGTAATTCCTGTAATATTGTTAAGCTCTGATAATCGAGCTTGTCGTATATACATACATAAAAATAAGTTAATTGTTATTAATAATTTCCTGTTTGTAAATAAATATGGAATTTGTTTTTGTTGCAGGAGTAAAAGACAACTTGTTTTTCTTTTCGACAAGGTGAGTACCTTATTTGAGTGTGATCATTATGAAGGGTATTTACAAATGAAATATACTGTAACGTAATATTTATAGTGGCCACCCTCATTGTTTCTGTTTTTAATTAACCAACAATAATGGAAGGTGTTGCCTATAAAATTCCCGAAACATCAGTTCTTTTTAAAATTGCATTTCTCACATAACTGTAGTGAACAACAACCACATTTAAAGTACACCATTTTATGGCCCAATATCGTTGAAGGTTGGCCGTTGTTGAAAAATTAATATTACAGAGAGCGGTTGTTGTTGTTGTTGTCGCACGTCGAAATAAATATTGAAACTCTGACTAGTTTTTATTGTTATTGTTGTGACTTTAACCTGTAAAAAGCCATTACTTATTACAACCACAACAATAACAGAAAATTGAAGGAGAAAATAGAACAACACTACAAAGAGGATAGGCAGAGAGAACAAACTTAGGTTTACCTCTGTTCTACTCAGGCTAACTTACCCTAGAGATATTAAGGGTTTTGACAGTCAATATGCACTACGCGAGATAACATACTGTTGTCACTTTAACGGTATTGGTGTGAGTTTTTCATATTCAAATGTTGCTTGAATTGGTGAGACTATATAATGGTGAAAGCTCTACGAAAATATTTTTTAAAGGGAAATTGGAAATTTTCGCTGGAAACAGAAAAACAGATACGAGGCGGGAAAGCGCAAGAGAAAGAGAGAGAGAGAGAGTGGAAACTTGTGTAATTTCGGCAGTTTTAATTAGTTTTTGATTCCATACGTCTTTTTGTACTTTTCGTAATCTTGTTGGTATATAGCTCATGACTACTAAATTTATGTATAACTTTTTCCTTTGAAAGTCCCTAATAGAAGCTCATATAATTTAGTTTGTCACGTATAATGCATACACACAACACATTGTACATACAGAGACATTACTAAATTATGTGTAATGAACAAATGTAGTTTCTAATTACAACTAGAGACGATTGTAAACAAGAGTCCAAGACAAACTTTAAGTTAGTTAATGCCTCCGTTCTCTCAAGAACAAAAGCCTGCTATAATACTAAGCTTATTGTACCAGAATACAATGGGTGTGCACACACTGATTTAGTGCTAACATTTACCAACGCTGGTAGTTCGGATTTTAGAAGTATTTTTCGATTTTGCACCATCACGACACTACACAAAAGCCCCTTTACGCTAATATGGATGCAAACCCAATTTATCAAAACCTAAATCAATGCTTTTATCTGCACTGTCATCATCAAATGTCAGTATTTGCTATATTTTAGAGAATTAAATATGTGTTACCAACAATTTAAGTGGATTATATTATTCAAGTATTTTCCATTCTGACAGTCCAGGGTGTTGTAAAATACTCTCCAAGTCCTGCTAACCACTTTAAAAGATAAAAATGTTACTGCCAGAGTTTATCGGATGAAGTTATATCTTTCCATATCTCGTCATTTAACAGCCGGGAAATATTAATATCAAAGTTAAGGGTGATAAATTAAATTTTCCACGCGTTTCACTTGAAGTCAAATAAACACTTTTAAATTTATTTCCCATATTTTTTCTATTCCGTTTTGTTGTTGTTTTTTTTTGTTGGGGCTCTTTTCTGTGCAAATAATATCGGCAATGTCACCGATCGATCTTTCACTGATATTTACGTGTCGTAAACATGTCAAAGTGTCGTGACGGTTCATTTCTCAGCAACAATGAAAGCTAAACAACGTAATGCTCTATCTAGATAAAGCTGATTAAGTCATTAATTTGTTGGAAATCTTCAATGGAAACGATGAATTTTCAAAAATCTTCAATCCCAAATTTTGCCCGTACCGTCTCGTTTTGTCAGAGAAAATCATTACCATCTTAACCGTTACGCATCAGTGTGTGTCGAGCTCCAATTTTTCTCTTGTTAGCCCTTCTTGGGCAATAACAGCTAATAATTCATATTTTTTTGTGAATCTAGTATAAAAATGTTAGGTGTTCGGTGTGTGATTTATCTTGATGGAAAGCTCCCACGTTGCGATTTTTTCGCCAGTAGAAACAGAGCCTTACAGTATTCTGATACTCTAACATAAACACACTATAGATATATTTATTTATTCGGCACGGCTGAAAGATTCATCAATATTAAATTTTCGTCCCAATTATACGTTGCATTACGTCGCCAAAATATCCATTTACCTTCTCATTTACAGTGAATATTTTAGTTAAATTTATATAACGGAGATGCGTTCGCACGAATTACAATTTTCTATAAATACAGACATTTCAGTTATTTTATTATACTGTGGGTTTTCAAATTGTTTGAGAAGAGAAACTTTGAGTATTTGATGGGAATTTGCACAATATGCCTATACATAAATTATGGAATGGACGACGATATTTTATTCAAACAAAACTGCGGTAACATTTAACGCTGAAGTAAATAACAATTTTCCGACTAATCTTCTTAATTTCAAATTCATAATAAGAGATCAGAGAGTCAGTTAAAAAAATTGGGCTACATATTTAATCGAATTTGGGCGTGTGAAGTGGTGCTGTTATTGATGGAAACCACTAAAAACCTAACATTACTTACACTGATGACCTGATGATAACAAAAAATATCCAACTGCGTGCTTTATCAGTAACAATAACATCTCTTTCTCTCTCACTAGTCGTATGTCATTATCCTGGAATCACACAATGGTGTGAACTAGAACAAACTAATCTTGTTTAATTTGTTTTATTTTTATTTAAAATTACAGAAAATTGCATCTAGGGTAATTTTTACGTCAATATGATGGCTTCGTTACAGTTTCTTAATATAACAAACAAATTGATTTTTAACTATTTAGTTTGAATATTGCTTATCAGTCAATCTAACAGAACGATTAAAATATTTTTCCAGGATAATTTACGGTAGAATTACTGAAAAAAATGTTATATCAAAGATAGCAATCCAGTACAAAGCTACACAAAGTTGTTGGGTTCCTGTTTGGGTATTTAATAAAAAAAACTTATCAACCATAAAACTACCTAAAACAAGTAAGTTTCGTGTTAATAGTCACCAAACAATTCATATTCCCTTTAGACATGTCACACACTATTCCACAATAATTTGTTTTCGAATTTCTTAACATTTCAATTATTCAACAATTCGTGAGCGTTCAACTATTATCAAAGAATTTTATTGTTATCTTTAACTGATAGAAAAACAATAGAAAATTAGGAGAAGCTATCAACAGTCTTGAATGGTTTGCCTTCGTTATTCTTCTGTTATCTGAAGGGGATCCACCATAATCTAATTAATTTCGACCTCATCAATCATTGTTCATCATTTTTGAGTGATGTTCAAGGGCCACGGATTATAACAGATGAAGTTTTATTATATGAACAGTTCAATTGAAGTAAATAATAAAGACATCAATCAATCATACACAATTTTAGTTTAAAGATATCCTGTTTTTTTATTAATATAAAATGTGAGCGATTTCGTTATTGAAGAATAATTCAATTTTAAATTATTATCAAGTGGAAACGAACACAATACTTGCCACCTGTGATCTTAAATTTGGATATGTTATGTGGAATAAATTTCGATTCTAAAATGTTTGATTCACTTAGAGTTGTGCCTTAGGGTGCAAAATCTTAATTCTACAGGTGCAGTTTGGTGAACAAACAAAACTACCGTAGATTTCTTTGTTAAAAGTCTATCTAAGTTTCGGTACAAAGCTTTCGTTGAGAAAGAAAGAACGGCCCGCCTAAGGCAGCAAAATGTTGGTAGCATAATTAGGTCAGCTTAAGATGAAGGGAAACACACATACAAAATTCTAATAGTAGTAGTAGTGGTGAAGGCGGATCACAGTTTTTAGTGGATGCTGAAACTGTATGTTACTAACAAGAGTAGTAGATTTATAGCAACCGCATCGGTATAACTAGCTATACAAACACAGATTTGTGGGCAAACTGGAAATTCCAGCAAGAACAAGCCACGACACCCCCTATTTCTTCCCAACAAACATCACTTGAGTTGTCTTAGTCGTCTCTTCGACTATGTATTGATATATTGCAGCTGTATCAGGGATTAGTTTCACGTTCACCTGGCTACCTGATAAATTGTTCAAAAATTCCAAATTTATAGTTGTATTATTGTCTTATAGAGTTTGATCCAGTATGATTTAAATATTGCAACTTTTTTGTTGGAAATTCGTTTATGTTATACTTAAAACTTTACGAAAATGTATGCGCATAAATATATGGTAGACTGTTGAAATTGTTGATTACAGATCGTCCGTCAAAGTTACATGGCTACAGTTTAGAAAAATGTTTCCTACTTTTCGGTTATAGCTAATATACGAAATTTACATACTTTATTGCTCTAGTTGTTTGTCGTTTGCGCTGGAAAGTTTCTTCAGCTTCTTTTCTTGATAAATACTCGATGAAAATAAATCGACTCTATTGAAAAGTTTAAAGGACTACAAAGACAGTCGTCTTTGTGTACTGAAGCCATCAGTTTCTGTCATTAGTTGGATGTCTGTGTCGTTGTTGGGATAATGCTATTGTTATATACATAAATATTGACTTTTAGTTGTTCTACTATCTAGTATCCGAGAACAATTTATCAGATGCGATTTTCTAAAAAACAAATTTTAATCCTCCAAATTTGGCGACATTTTATTAATTAGGTTGTCGGTTTGCTTGAGTTGCTTGGCCAAATGAAAATTCTGGTGGGAATGTAGAATTTAATTTGCAACTTTTACTGAAACGAATGCCCGCATTTCCTTTTCTTGTTCAGAATAACTGACTTTATGACGATCACATGCTATATTTCGTTTAAAATTGATAGATAGCATAGCAGAAACTTCTTTATTCCTCGCCTGTCGTATCTAATCGAAATTGGGTGTGTTCAGGCGACATTTTTCCTTGAAAGGATACAGGAGGGCGCGTGCTTCACCTTTTTACAATAACATCAGACATATTTAGATATCTTTTATGGATACATCATCGTAACTATATCAAAATCACGAGCCATATACCCGAGTGGCACGTTAACTATGAGACGACTATCCCCATTACATTCCAGACAGATACATAGTATTGCTCTTAAAATGGTAACTTTCTGTAAAAGACGATGTTTGGTGATGTTGTCACCAACCGATATGTGTGTAGTAAAGGAGCGGCAATCGCATTTACGCTCTACTTAACCTTAGTGCTAGTGAATACAGTCACCCATCCTTATCACTGACAACATACAACTACTGCAACCGATATTTGATAGTGAACTTTTCTAAAGAAAAGTTCCAACTTCTATTTGCCATTTGTGTTTAATTTTTCTGTTGAATATCCAACGGTTCTTTTTTATTTTTTTGTTATCGTCGTAAAGAATATCTCTTTTAGGAGAATGAATATTGAATGATTTGCTACATCGAAGTGTAGATTAGTATTCATGAGAGTAATTCCTTTCAACACTTGATGGACGGTCAATAAAGCGAAAGGCCATTTAAAATTTGCTTTTAGAAATAGTTTCGTTACATCAAAGAGAGTTGAATAATATTGTCGACTATATAGATATTATGTTAATTTTTCTATTGCATTATGATAAAAATCGATAAAGTTTATCTACTACACAAATTCAATCCATTTAACGCAAAATATTCGCTACAGTTGAGCTTATATGCAGAATATACTTAGTATCTACATATTAATTAACACGCATAAATGATCTTCTACTACAGAGTTATTGATAGAATAAATCGAGGTTTTATAAACTAACATTGAATATTTTTGTTCGTGCATTATTAATTATTACTTCAATTAAAATTATCGATAATTATAATCACAATATTACAGGTCATTGGTGCCCGGTTATAACTAATGCTGATCAACGCACATCACGCCTCGAATGACCTACAAATATCCATCCCTATAAATGGACAGTCGATACAGCTGCCACCCGCACTGTTAGATAAGCCACCCTTATAATCAAATAAACGACAAAATTACAAACATCCTATAATTTCCGGAATTTAGAGAAATATATAATAAAAGCATAATTATATATAATAATGACAACCATTTCCAGGTTGTACTAGAATTATAAACTAGTCAGTTACAATTCAGAAGTTTCAAGTAGTTAAAAGTTGTTGTCATATTCAAATTTTCGTTATTTCATTGTTATTATGTTGATAATTTGAAAAACTAAATAGAATGTCGATTTTATTAAAAACTTTCCACTATAATATTGGATTAATGAAAGGGTTGCAACGGTATTTAATTCGAAACATCATTTATTAAATTAAACATTCCCAAGGCTCTACCTAGTTAAAAATTGAGCAAGCCTGATTTTCTTTCGTTTTGTTAAAACAACATGATTGTGCATTAAAACATTAATACAATGAAATATTACCCATCTGCGCGTTTAACTATAAACCGACTGTTTATCGGACGATGATTTTTTTGTTTAAAATTCCAAACTGACACCAAACGCTGTGGATGAGGAGCAAACTTAAAAAAAAATTGAGATGTAGTAGGAATGTTGTGATTGTTCAATGGTTAGAAATCTGAGTATCATCGTTAATCTTGATAGTTTTAGTACCGCGATGATTATAACAAGAAACACACTAACTGTATTAATTACGTTTTACAACTTCTATATACCATAAAACATTAAATATTCCCACATCTAGTTGTAAAGTTTTATTATAAACGAGAACACGCAATTACGCAATTATTAGAATAGAATTAGGGAAATTCTGTTATTCGTTGTAGGCAGGAAATATTCACGTGAAGCAACATATGATAGTCATATTGAAACATGGCAGAGATTTGTTATTTTACAACAAACAGGTCAAAACATTGTTGCCATGTTGAATGTTTTCTTTTATCTGTCCGGGATTTCCGTAACAATACAATTGTAATAATGGACGACATGTACTAAAACAACCTTTACAAATGGCAAATATCCATAACTGTGGGTTAAAAATATATGCGTGCCATGCATATCTAAAGTCGTAAAATCTTCTAAACCAAGGATTTGTTAAGTCATTCGTTGTTGTTTATATTTGTTGTTTATATTGGAATGAATTTGCAATAAGAGTGATTTGATCAGAAAACTACACACAATAAGATGATGGTGTTTGGTATCCTTTGATAAAAAGTTAATACAAGATCTCTTTGTTTCTTTTGGGGAGGCAACGTTCAGATCTTGACAAATGTGAGATTAAATGAGAACTTGACACCACACATAAAAAATTGGTAGATAATATATTCTTCTCGATTTTTTTTGTGTAAATTTTGGTTTAACTTCACTGATAAAGCAATGTCTATGTTAATGTGTCAGTGTCGCAGGAAGTTTAGTGTTAGCCCAAGCAAAATCAATACAACCAACCACAGTTGACGACGATCGTTCATACTGCGGTCTTAGTAGTAGACTTTACGCATTTCATTTTATTTTTAGACGACAGAATATGGAATAAAGAGGCAAGAAGAGAATATATCAAGAATAGAAGATAGAATATACGGCTGTCTTGGTATTTTCCATGCAAACATTCAAAAGCAAAATGATAGCGAACGGATCCGGACTTACGTTAAAGATGTCAAACCAAAAATTGTTAATGGTAGCAACGATTTTTTATTTGCACGATATTCTACAAGTTTTTTAAAGTAGATTTATGGTTTATTTGTAATTCAGTTAAAAAAGAACCCACCAGAATCTAATCATAATTATTGTATTTCTTTTTTCTATATTTTATTATCGGCTTTATTTACTGAAATTAACTGTTTTGTTAGATAGTAACGAAATTCCAATTTGGAAATATACAATTCATCTATTTCGTTATAAATGGTTATGTATTATTAATGAATAGGTTCCGAATGATGATGATTGGCTATTTTAAAGATAATAATAGTTTGTTTTTTCTGATTGCCCACCAGTGTTGATTTATTTGCTTTATTTCATTTGTTTTGAACGAAAACGGGTCGCATAATCAAATTTCAATATAAATCAAATCGTTCTTGTTTTTACTGAGTGATTATCAAGTAATTATTAAAATATGAGTGGCAACGGATTACAAAAAAAAAAATCCATGCAATCTCTTTCGAATGAAAACTAATTATTTTTAATGATTGAAAACTAACAAATAGATATATGTGTAGTAAATAAAATGTACATTATTTATTATATAACACACATCACGGCAACAGAACAAAACTACAAATTATATAAGTGTCGTATATCGCTTGTTAGCGAATGCCATTTATTGCTATCAATTACTGACATTGTTAGTGCCAGAATGGCTCACTGTGGCAGTAAAATCTCCTGTAACGAGTAAGGGAACACCTCTCTTGTATGAATAACAGGAATTTCACAGTGTATACACTGGGTGAAAATGTTGTTTTCGTCGAGCATAAATGTTTTTTTTTGCTATACAAGTAGATGATGTTTCCTATTTCCACATCAGTACACAACAATTACTGTTGTTTATTTGTTATTTCCGTAATGAGAATCGGTGATATTTCTACTAAAAATACAAACAGAATTTCAAATTGGAAAATAACAACTTAGTTGCGATTAAACTTAACTGAAGAATTACGTAATATGAGAATAATAAATTGCGTGTAAGATTGGTGCATGCGCCGGCAGACATTCCATCATTATTTCATATGATTCATTTCTAACATATTATTACCATTAGATAAGCAATAATCATTTTTCTACATGTAACTAACAGGTCTTTTTGTATGATTGTGTCGTCTAAATAGGGGAGGCTTCTTGATAGGATAACAATTTGCATTATAAATCGACGATTTTATGTTTAGATCCACTTAAGGGTATTGAATGTTTATGAACAGGAACAGTTCGAGATTTCAACACATTTTAAAATAATTGAAAAACTTCAATCATTGAACAACAGTATGTAAGGCAAACTTATCAATTCTCATCATCGATCAAACATAGCAGCATTTATTTATTTTTGTTTTGTTTTTGTTTTAAGATCATAAAATTTTATTAAATTGTTTTTACTTAAAGTGAAAAACTAAAAGAAACGCAAGTAGTTATCGTTGAACGGATGTAAACTCCATCATTTTATCGCATTTGAATTGAATTGACAGGTTATTTAATTTCTCAACGTGATGGTAAATTATTGAAGCGGTAAAAACTTTTACGATAATAAAAAACATAATAAAAGAAAATCATAATTTTGATGTATTCAAACTGTAAACGAATAGTGGTGTTGTTGATAAGATGCGTTAGATAGCATAAATATCGAGATCGACACGTTCTTAACGCTCACAGTCTAATTCAGAATAAAACTGGAAATAACAGTAACAAACTTCAAGAAAATGGAACGAAAATGATAAAGTAAACATAAATCTCATACGCTAAAAGATCTGAGAGTAGTGCAAACATTTCGAGTACTGATGGTAATAATACAGTGTTAACGTAGAACGGTAATGCAATACCACTTAAAAAAAAATGAAGCATGTTGGGGAAACACATCATAAGAGATACGTCTTCACGATTTATAGACAAATTTATCCATTAACGCAGATCCAATGACCTCAACGGAAATAACATATTAGACTCTTGCTGTTGTACAGATTTTTCGTGGCATTCTCTGCTGGATATCTACTGGAGAGATTAATTTCGTCAGGTATTTTTTTAAAGTTCCAGGTATCTTCCAAAGGACGTCTGGTTGTAACGGGAATACTTCAGTTTAACTTCTCCGTTGCTTGGTTCTCTTACTTTGTTTGCTTCCTTTTTAAAGCTTACAGCATTCTCTTTTGCGGAATTGATTAAGTTCAGATCCATACTAAACTGTAGTCTAAGCGGTAGTAATGATAATAAATTACTGTATTGAGCTAGTTTCATTGAATAATTGTGTAGAACTGGCCAAGAGATACTAGCAATTGTCCCAAATTGCTTATTTGGTAATTCCACAAAATCACTTACTTGGCACCATTAACAATTGTTCAATATTTTAATTTTTACATCAACATTTGCATAAATTGTTGAAAATTCACAAAGATAACTGAAATACTAGACAATAGCAGAAGAAACATGTCATAATGACAAGCATGTCATACAACACAATCTAATCCTTTCCACATGATAATTAACAGTTCTTTTTTTGTCGTTATCGATAAAATTGGCAATTTTAAAATGTTGCTCGGTCGTCGTTCCCACTGAAATTGTTAAATAAATTAGATCGACATAGTTTTATTTTACAATCATCGCTTTATTGAGGTAGAGTTGCCTAATCGAATTTTTATCAGAAACCCAATAGCAACAACGACCATAATTTCAAGAGCGCCCGGTTTTTCGGTTCAATACCGAATTAGGATTTAACCCTGATCTAAACTGGTGCGCTTCAAATATAAATTAGATCGTACATACTAGATAGCCTCTTGTGTATATGTTATCTTATAAATTCGTTACAAAAGGCTTAAATATTACATTTAGCAATTTACTACTAATCATGAAAATGAAAAACAATTCTCTTATCGATCGTTTTACGTTAATGTAAATTTAACTACAGCAGAATTAGGTACCACTAATTATATATAAATGGAGGGTATTTTTTTCCTTAATCCTTGCGGTTCCTTGGCTTGTCATTATTTCTATGGATTATTATCCTACAACAGTTCTACGTTATTCTATGCTATTCTTCAAAGAATAATTAATTTGTATATCCGCTTCCACAGTTGTTACGATGTAGAAGGATTCCCAAAGGGTTAGTTTTATGAGCTCCTTCTTTGCTTGTCGACCACATTTAATCAAGAATGAAGGAATACTAGACTATCTGATGTTACGTATATTATACATTATTAAAATTTTCTACTCGAATTCGTCACGTTTACGAGCTACACCAAAAAAAAATCGTTGACAATACATTATTAACCGTTATTTGAAGAAAAGATCTGGTCGGAATAGACAAGTCGATGTATTCGCAACGATTTCGAATGTGTAGCAATTTGTGCTGTGTTTTTTTTCTCTTATTCTGTCAGTAAAACTAGTTCTACTGCTAGACAGTAGAACATACAAAGAAGGAAATTGACGATGAAACTAATTAAGTATACCTTGTTTATTAGCGGCCCAAAGGTATTCAAGTTTCCATCTATTTATTACAAAAGCCAGAGAGAGTGAGAAATAGATAGCGACAAAGAGAATTGTGTCGGTCCTAATAGCATACTCCTCGTCATTTTAAGATCTTGCCCAAATTAATTCCATTATCCTGACAACTTGCCAGGACAATAACATCAGACAGACTGAGGATTATTTTAAGAGTTTTGACAATTTCTGATTATTCAGCTTCACATTATCTTTGACAAGTTTCACAAAAATTAAAAATCTTCAGTGCTGTAGCGATTATTTGTAACGAAATAACCAAACTTTCTAAAATTAGAGAGAATAATTGGATTGAAGTGGAATATCTGTTGTTGTTGTTGTTGTTGATTTTTATAAGAACAAATAACTATATAATTAACAGATTAAAATGTGGCTTACGCACATGCGTAACTGTGGTTGAAATTCTAAAGTTCAACAACTTTTCCTCGTATATTTACAAAATTTTACGTGGAAAATTCCACAGAAACTTCATTTTCTGTAGAAATAATCAATGTGAACCATCGTTTCATCTACCTTTTTGACTCCCCTATCGTCTGCAGATTAATTAGATTCTTACTCAGTTATATCAAACTATCGAAACCGCAGTCAAACCGTAATTAATTTAAAAAGTTAGTGTGATATTTTATACCAATTATCATCTTTCTAAGTATAGTTTTCGTTTTTATTTTTATATTGTTACTCTACGACTGATTGATAGCTCCCGGAAATACAGTCGTGTTATACTGAGCTGAACGGAAGCAGACCTAATGTATTCCGGCCCAAGGAAATTTCATTTCTCGTTAACAACGAAACGATGGGACCCATCAGAGTTTGTCTATTTCTATCTGTTTTAATAGTGAAATAGGAAATTGTTGGCAATATTAACATATGTAACACGGGAATATGTCGAATAAGAATATATAATTGATTCTTGTCGACAAGATAAATAATTCCGGTTATCAAATGTAAATTTATTCCATATGTGTGTGTGTGCTAAAGGATTTTTTATTTAATCAGTACGAAATTTGATGGAGTAGTTCGATTGAATTGATGGTACAATGGAGAATTATCTAAATTGGCTTCATAAAATACAAACAATTTACAATTCAAAATACAACAGTAATGCGTCATAAAACTCGTTCAATCAAAACAACATTTTGATCCTAGGATATAATTCGAATTGCAATGGCAGAGAGAAAAAAGTGAAATTAAAAGCACATCTCTTTACGTTGACTTAGTCTGTGTTCTAAAAGGAATTCTTCGTATACTTGAAACGACGATGAGATTAGGGGATATTATCGATTGATTTTCCTAAAACGAATACCCCCCCCCCCAAACGTATATCCTAATTAGATTCCTATTGATGGGAAATCTGCCTTAGGCAAATTAAGCAATCTACTACTACAACACAATCGATGATAAAGTTCTAGAACAATTTCTGCTTGGTGTTTTTTTTCCCCATTTTGATTTTCTCTACATTGTTCGACCATTAAATTTTCTCTATCCACTATTTTTGGTACAATAAGAATTTCGATATAAAATTGATTATTAGTTGAAATTCTAAATTCCATGGCATTATCGACGCTTCGAGGCAATCAAGCTTGAGTTGAAGAGAACGATTGCACCGCTTTGTGTAAAAGTGTCTCCTCAGTGTGCGCTTATATTAAGTGTGTTAATAAACATATTGTACGTAGCACCAAGCCACAATATTCCACCACGAAGTTAACGTCGACTTCATCGTAAAATTTTATCTACACCTCCGGTGATATGATCTTTTATTAAAAAAAAGTTATTGTGTCGCCAGTTGGTACTGTTTCTCGTTATAGTCAATTCCATGTTGATATAATCTTGATATGAATGATCCGGTCTAGACGCTTGGCGGAAATGTTAAATCGGCAATTCCTATATGCTCCATCTGTAAATCTAACGTGCCATTGCTAAGGTGACTGAATCATAAGATCTCATATATTCGAAAACGAACATTCCAAACGTTAAGCAAAACACAGTAAAACAGCATCTTTAAAACGGATAAATTCGATCTAATTTCGCACAAACTTTTTAACGGAAATTTCCTATTATCTAGAAAGACATTTATGATTAATTTTAACAGAGCGCAGTCCCGTATGAATCGATGTAGTGTTTATTTATTACGCTGACGTTCCAATAGCTTATTGATAGTCAATTGAGGACTATACAATCTCTCAGGAGTGTTCCAGTAATCGAAATCTATCTATTTTGTTCGTGTAATCAAGTCCAAGAATTCACTGGAGATTAATTTCGTGATTTGTACTTGTATTTTGAAGTTTTTGATACGAAACATATAATATATATACGTTGATTAGAGATAACGAGAATCAGAGAAACATCTCTAACCCGTTAATACTGTTTACTTGACTTTGTCGTCAAAATTGTTTCCTTTAAACACTTTTCACAAGCTCTTATTGCATCGTTCATCTACCAAGTCATTTTCGTTACTCCTTCTTCTTTTGTGGTATTTATTTCTATCTCACTTTAGTCTACTGAAATTTTAATTTGTTTTTCCAATTTTGTCCTGTGGTAGTGTTCTCCATAAAAGTTTGTTACATTTTAATTAATTATTCGAAACTCTTAAAATAAGTTTTGTTTCTCCATGGTTTTGAACTGAGATTGCTTGTTCATATTTTCTCTCATTATTACTTGAAGAACATATCGATCGTATAAAACAAAACAAAACAAAAACGATACTGTATGTAATTTTATTGATGATTTCTGATATAAACAAGAGGTAACACGAAAGTGAATTAGAATAATTGTAATAAATTGTGATGGATTCTGGAATGGTGGTGTCAGAACGGCCTGAATGAGAATTTGTTTCGAAACAAAGCCATAAGTCACAATTCCAACGAGCTTTAGTTTGTACGCAAGAAGCTCTCGCTTTCTTCAAAGCCGTGAAAAACAGATGGAATTCGAAGTCTTAAATTTAACGGATCGCCTCGGGAAATTTATGAAAATATGCATTTTATAACACACACATTTATATATATATATATATATATATATATATATATATATATATATATATATATGTGTGTGTGTGTGTATGTTTATAAATTTCATCCCTGTAGATATTATTAGAGTATGAAAAAAATATGTTATATTTAGATATTTTCTGTTACAACAAAACAATTTTGTTTCATTGTTTAAACGATCGATAAGCTTTGATATTTGATAGGAAGTTCTTGATAGAAAAAAATGCAGACAACGCGAAACGAATATACGCCGACATTTTAACAGAACTTGAATATTGACGAAATAGTTGTCCTCGTTTTCTTGGACAAACACCAAAATAAACTCACTTTTTCAACAAACGAAAATAGCTTCAAGTAGATTAATGAGGCATGTGTTCGTGTAAATTCACCTGAGGTAATGTGGCGAAGCATTGATCTTAAAACTTGACCGTCTATCGTATAGATTTTATTCAACCTTTTACGATTACTTTTTGGTTAAAAGAAATAGATTTAAAAAAAATGTGAAAAGCGCTTTTTTTGTTACAAAACGATGAAAATGACAGTTTGTAAAGAAATAAAAATAATTTCAAAGCATTATATAGAAAATGTGGAAAATTCTGTGGTTCCCATTCTAATCAAAGGGTAGTCGTCTGTCATGTTTACGAAGTTTCAGTTAACATTACATCTAAGCGTGATTTTTAAAGTCTAACAAAAGTTGAACTTATTTTTTTTTACAAGAAAATAAATATTTTTTCATTAAGGAATAGACAGAAAGAAAATTTAAGATGATGTCGTAGAATTTAAAAGAAATATGAGCAGAAAACTTTATCGTCTGTCAGTTTTTTTTCTTAGACGATGGTTCTGACATTAATTCGATTGGATTAATAATCGTTGGAGTGGTAAAGCATTAAGTTTAGACCTAAGGGCTTCTATGGCAACAAAAACCTGTAATACACGTCGTTCCACTATTTTCTGTCAGCACCAGTACTTATATCGTCCAACTTCAATTCTCAATTTAGTGGAAACTTTAGATTTTATTAGCTACCTTGTTTGTTATTTATCTCATTCTATTGTTTCTATTGGATCTTTATTGGACACAAGGTTCTTCTCATGAATGTTTTTTCAATGTTGCGAATGTTAATTCGTTCGGATATGTCTCGAGGACAAAACAAAATATTTTTTTTTAATAAAGATCTTCACAAACGTTCACAACACGTGCCTTTGAGTGGAATCGAAGCGTTTACGTGACATTCTCACTTTATTTCTGCTATGGTTATCTTAATCGGATCCAAATTTTATACCCCAGTTGGAGACCATTTACTCTAATTATTTACTTTTCTGTTCAACGACTATAGTGAGCAAATGTTCCGGAAATAATCTATCCACACATCTACACCGTCAGAATGGAATGGTTGCGACACAACCAGCGATTGCACTTCAAAATCGAATTAGAAAGATTTACCATCTTCTTTAGAGACAACGCGGAGATTTAATTAATGGATTGATGAGAATAACAACGGGGGAAAATGGCGAAGTGTTGGAAAAAGAATGAGAGTGCAGTAATTACAGTTGGACAATGACAAGTCTCTCGAATCCGATTTATCTTATGTGCTTAGATTGCGTTATAATTCTTCATAAAATTGTCATTTGACTCCAGTATCTTTGTTTGTTGTTGAGAAACTGGTTATTACTGTTATGATCAAGAAAACGATAGGAATGATTGAGTTCGTAATAATTAATATTTAGTGTTGTTCGACCGACCGTAAACTTGTCCAATCTAATTTTGTCAGTGGTGCGAGATAGGTTTTTGAACGAAATTTTAGGAGATACAGGCCTATTTAGCAACAATTCTACCTGAATTTCTGCCAACTATAGATAACATTCATATTCTAACAACATCCTGTTATGAAACTAATCTTAATAGAATTACAGGGAATACTATACACAACTCTATGTGTTTTGTTAAGTGTAATAGTTTTTAGTAATTGCTCTAGGAGCTCAACCAAATTTAGCTGATGTTTATCGGTAGGAATGATTATAATTGAAATTGGGGAGATTCTCGGTTTTTCCGTTTTTCCTCCCCGTCTATTTCTAGATTATCTCAGTCAATTTATTTTGATCGTTTTGACCTAACAGCTAGACAACCCCCAATGAAAAATGTTAGTACATTCTTATATTGTTTTTTTTTGTACCACGTTAAAGAGATGCACAAAAAACGCGATATTCTCGGGTATTATTCAAAATTAATGAGCTTTGTGTTGTAAAACTCCTGGAAATTTTCGTGTCCAGGCACAAATCTTCAGGACCGTGAACAATATTATTTCGTAAAGCTTTAAACTAAACAAACCACAAAAGATACAAAACGTGAAAATAACAAAATTCATCTAGAAATTAAAAAAAGAGACTTACTTAAATTTATCACGAAAAGGATGATACTGTTGAGATAATTTAGTCTGATGTTATCTAGAGAGATATTTGAGACTGTTGGTCATTTAAACACTTCATTAGTGTTCCATAAAACACGACCTTTTCTAATTGAACTCAATATGCTTGCATATATTCAGTACAGATGTTTAAATTTCAAAGTTTCTAGTAGTTTTAACATAAAATCCATTCCCACATACTCATTTAACAACTAGCAAGGTTTCAAGCTAATATTGTCATTGCTACTTTGTTTTCCATGTTGTATAATTAAAAGTTTCTCAACATCTCTTACGGCTATTGTTATAAACATAGTTTTAAAGAAAAGTTGTGATATACTGTAGATGGTGATATTCTCAGAAAATCTTGATTGTAAATCACGATATTCATTTACATTCAAAAAAGAAACCACTAGACAACAACAGAACGAACATCAATGTGACGATGAAGATCGAAATCAAGATTCTGCGAAGAATCAATGTTAGTGAAACTTGAATACGTATTATTTATAATACAAATAAAATGAACAATCGAGCTAATTAATACTCTAAGCGGTTATCTGATCTTTCTTCCTCTGATTGAGAAACACGTTTGACAAAGAGAATTACAACGGATAAAACAAAGATGACAAGACTAGTCTCTATCTATTAGTTTGAATATTTATTAATTATTTATTTTCGTTTGCCAGACCATTTCAATCCGTCCACCTCTGTTTAAACTAAAATTTACAATATTATTCATGTTAAAAACCACATAAACAATAAATAATGAATGTTGTTTTACATTTGAATTATGTAAACGTGGAATACAGTTTCATTATAAATTATTTAGAATTCATCTTGTTAATAATTGCGTATATAAAATTTAATAAATTAACAGGTTTCAGGTGGAGTGAAATATCTGATTTTATGAAATAAAACAGTTATCACTGATATTACACAAGGGAATTGATGAAATATTTGATTAACAAAACGAAATCCAGAAAAAAAACAAACGAAGAAAAAGTCCATAAAACAACTAATAAATATCGACAATTGTTGCGCAATTTAGAAAAGTTTATTTGTGAAACAGTCAAATAAAACTAGAAACAAATCAATTTCAAATAATGTACGCTCTATTAGATTTAACAAACAATACAGAAACGGTTTTGTCGATTTCCAATAATAATAATTACACGATATAGACGTTGATTGATTGGAAATCCATATCACAGCATTCCATATTTGTATAAATAGTTTTGTTCGAATAATGGTGCACACACACACACACACTCTCACACACACACACACATGTTATTGTTTGGCAAATATTTTAAAGGATATTGTTATAAAATCGTTGGAGTCAATCAAAATATCGAACGAAGAATTTAAACGGAATAGAAGCGACATCTCTGTTAAATTACGAACAAGAATGAAATAGCGGCGACGCCCTGTGCTGATTCTGTAAACTAGAAGCTTTCCGATGTTACCATCAGATTCCGGGACTCCGGGCAACGTTCTTTTATATACATGTCTGGTAAAAAAGTACGCCACATAGGCGAAAGACCCGCACTACTCTTCCTTATAGATAAAGTGAGATAGAATAGATAGGGCGTTAAAGTAGGAGAGTTTTTTCCATTTGACCGTCCCACTGTTATCATGAGTGTGATAATTTCACGCCGCTAAGTTCCACAAATACTGTTGTTTTTATGAAATAGATCGACAACTGTAGCAACAAACATTTGACATCTTTGTCTTATTTAAGGTGATTTTAGAGACCTCGGACTATGCCACATAGCGCCTTTCAATAGGTCAGACAAAGATTGAAATATTTCCAATAAAATGACAATACTACTCGGATTATTATTTTTGTTTAAGTAGTAAAACATATAAACCGTTGGAACAGATAGCACAGCTGTTAAGAGTTTGCAATTCTATTGCAGAAGTCTCGAGTTCAAATATTGTTTTCGACAACAATACTTTTTTCTTTGTTTTTAATTCTTTTTTTCAATAATAATCATTGTGAAATGTAAATGTCCTTTAGGTATCGATATTAAAACCGAAGAAACCGATATTTCTTTTCAATCGTATTGATAGGAACTTCGGAGTAATTTGAAGCTATTTACCTAACTTGATCTGTTTTGACTATCTAAACTTAAAGAATTCTTTCCTTGCTGATATGAAGAATATGGAAAATAAAATAATAATGGGGCCAATCCAAAAGAAAATTTATGGTTTTCCAAATGATAGGTTTGCAAATTTAGAATAACTGAAGCAACATATTGGTGATATCATAACTTTAATGAAGTTCAGCAGGCAATCCAATTGGTTTTTATACTGTAAATTCTCAGATGGAAGATCATGTTGTTCTGTACGCTCTTCGTATTATTTTAATATCGATACCTAAAGGACATTTACATTTCACAATGATTATTATTGAAAAAAAGAATTAAAAACAAAGAAAAAAGTATTGTTGTCGATAACAATATTTGAACTCGAGACTTCTGCAATAGAATGCAAACTCATAACAGCTGTGCTATCTGTTTCAACATTTAATATGTTTTACTACTTAAACAAAAATAATAATCTGAGTAGTATTGTCATTTTATTGGAAATATTTCAATCTTTGTCTGATCGATTGAAAGGCGCTATGTGGCATAGTCCGAGGTCTCTAAAATCACCTTAAATAAGACAAAGATGTCAAATGTTTGTTGCTACAGTTGTCGATCTATTTCATAAAAACAACAGTATTTGTGGAACTTAGCGGCGTGAAATTATCACACTCATGATAACAGTGGGACGGTCAAATGGAAAAAACTCTCCTACTTTAACGCCCTATCTATTCTATCTCACTTTATCTATAAGGAAGAGTAGTGCGGGTCTTTTCGCCTATGTGGCGTACTTTTTTACCAGACATGTATATGATAATTAAATTAAATCCACTGAAAATTAATGAGTTTTCTCTATCGTTTGGACAAAATTTTCATTTCTTTTACAACTTGAAAGCTAAATCAATAATTTAATTTACGTTAAAGCAAAGATATCTGTTGATATTCAGTTGTATATGGTTGAATAGAATACGTGATAAAAACGTTAACATATACGATATTATTAAAAATGTATGAGATCTAATGGTAGAAATAGAAAAATATAAAACGATACTGTTTTCGAATTGTAAATGTATAGAACTCTACTACCTGTATATACCTATATATATATATATATATATATATATATATATATATATATATATATATATATACATATACATAGATTGGTGCTTTCTTTCCATTAAATTTTCAAACATGTTGAAATTTCACCCGAATTGAATACATTATGAATGGTGACGAATTCTAATTTCAAATTGTTGATCGTTAATGTTGCACACTGTTGAATTATTCACTTGTCTACTACACTTCTTTATATTCTTACAAGCTCTACTAAACGCTGAAATAAAAACCTGATAAGTTTGGTATGTACCTCAAGTATTCAATTTCTTCAACGGCTAGAAACTTAAGCCGTATTTCTGATTTCTAACAGGTTACTGTTCTATTGCAGAAAGCTTTCTATTAATATAATACTGACGTAGCGAAAAAAAGCTTCTGAAATCACTCATTTGTATCTTGAACTGTTACATTTCTGTTTTATTTGATGCAAATCAGCTTGAATTATTCATCAATAATTTAAAGGAAACGTTTAAGTTTTACAAGTGCGCTCTTGTGGAAAACAAACACACCTGGTGGTGTACTTTGGAAAACTTTCACTAAGCTCACCACTTGTCATCTATAACATATAATTCATTCTCAATATTTATTGAACAATATCCTATTTTAATCAGTCATTCATTGATTATCATAATTAAGCTTTTGAATAATGGAGAATATCAAAACAAAAACAATTACTTAATGAGTTTGAAATGTGTTATAATTGAATAGCTCTTTTGTTCACGTTTGTTTTTTGTTCCTCTACCTCCTTATAATTTCCGGAATAAAAACGACGCAAAACTCTCTGGAAACGTTTTATAAATAACGGCCGTAGGGCATTTGAAGTTGAGTCGATTTGGTGTTCAAGATTCATCCCTTCTGTTACTGTTATATACAACCTAAACCACCCCTATTTAGAAGCAACTCTCTTAACAACAGTGTATACGATAACTAAACTTTGTCGTTGTCGTAATCATCTTAGCACTATAAATATGATTTCGGTCTGTGAGGAGCTTTATAAAGCGTCACCCTTGTAAATATTTTATATTTTTCTCAACAAAAAAAAGAAAAATTGAGATGGAAAAATGAACTGCCTTAAAATATTTCATTCATTTCCCCTCATCGCTTTTGAAAAGCACAAGACAAGAAATGCTTGGATTGCTTTGATTCTTCATAATTTGCTACTACGAAGCTTTTACAACTGTAAATTTAAGTAGCTTTCCATCTGTATCAATTATAAAGTATTTTCTATGCAAAAGTGTAGATGGTTGTAAATATAAAATGTAAGTGTTCTAGATTGTTCGTAGATTATTTTTGAAGCGACTGCAATATTTAAAGCTCATCATAATACAATAGAGGAAAATGTCGGTTCTACTTATTGCGACAACAAAATCCCAATATTTCAACCATCTATAGACTTTGCAATATTTAATTATCAAAGAATTGCCAAGATTTCTTCATTACTCCTATACATTCGGCTTTTGTGGTATTATTTGATAGCGATCTTATAAAACAAAATCAAACTCTGATCGAAATTTCAATTATTTATCCTTTAGTTAAAGAGTCAGGACAGCGACCGGCTGCTTATGTGAATAAATTTTTATCTATATAGCACAACTTCTATTATATAAACTGTCTCACGAACATTATTAAATACAATGCGGAAGTAGAAAAGAAAATGTTCTTTTTCCAATTAACATAATTTCCTCTATAATATGACGTGGCTTTCCTTACCAACAAACGACAATGAAATTGTGACTAACAACATTACCAGGAAAACATCATTATTCATTCGCTTGTGAAATATCCTTCGACTAATTCTACAGTTTTATAACGTTATTGTCCTTTACTCGAATAAATTTCATTCTTTGCGTGTATATATGTGGTTGGTTACGTATATGTGTGTTTGTGTGTGTGCAATATCAAACAATCAACCCTGGACATTTTTCTACTGGCCGTTCATAACAAGACCGGTGAAAAATTCTAGTTTGAATTCCTGTCTAGATAAACGATAGCCGAGGAAATTTTATTGGACTCTCGGGGTGGAAACGATTCCATCGAATATCGGTTAATTATTGGACTGCATAGTGTAGGTGGTAGATAGTAGTAGTAGTAATAGTGATGAAGGGGAAGCGCAAGGGAGAAAATTGAGTTGAATTCAATTTTATATAGATTTCTTGATAGATTGGAGCTAGATGACGAATAACCCATATTTTACTGACAAAAGAATAAAATTGAATGGAAAAACTCCATTTTTTTTAAATAAAACTTCCATCTAATAATTATAAATTAAATTCATTACGAACGTATAATGGTGATCGTAATTCAACTGTGTAGCCGTATTGCAAATATATGTGGTATAATAGCAATTATTTCCTACTATTCAAATGGAATAAATTCACTTGTTTGTCAGATTTAATTGAAAATTGTGTTTTCAAACAAACTATTGATTTACTCTTATAGAAATATAAATAAAATCTACGGAAAATTATTCATTGGTTATTAGCAAATCATAAAATTATTGAAATGGTAATAGTTGCATTGTCTGCGATCGATTTTAGAGAACTACATGTGAAAATATCAACTGTTCGGAATAGCAAAAATCTAGTATTTGAACCAAAATCCAAATAAAACAACACAAATTGTGACAAATTCTTTCGTATTTCCTATGTGCAGATTCCGCTCCTTTACATACTGTTAGTAAAATTGTTAGTTCAAAGACCGGAATTTCAATTTCTAAAGCATTCAAGTGAAATTTTAGGACCACACCTTAGACTCCATTCCTTATAACGCTACTATTGCTAGTAGCAAACAATTCACAAAACGCTTTGTAAGACTTATGTCTTGGTATTTCCAACATACCACTATAGACAAACGAAGTCGATGTTATAAACATAGTAGCAATATTGTAACTACCTTAGTTTTGTTGAAAATAAGGCGTCATTAATAACTTTACGGTTTTTATATAGAATAAAAGAAAAGTAGACGCATGGAAAAAACTTTGGCTGCAAAATTCTCTTTCATCTCAATCGTTGTGGTTTTTGATGAAATTACTGTTTGAAATATGAATACGTTCCTGTGATAATAAAATTGTGAAGAACAAAACTTATAAAACTCGTCGTTATATAAAATGAATATCGTTTTATTGAAGCACAATAATTGACAACATCATAAAAACGGTTCATTTCATTTTTTTTCCTATTTTATTACAACTAATATAAATCATTTTTCTATCATTATTAATATTTAAAAAAAAATAACAAATAGATAAATAAATAAATAAACGAATAATACAATTTAGACTATGAAATCTAATAGAGTTTCATTCAAAATGATCGATATGGTTCAAGATGTCACAAACAACTGCGCTATGTCGTAAGTAGATGTTTGTTTTCGGTTTTGTTTTTTTTCCATTCATTTAGTTTGTTAGTTTTGCACCCTGATAAAACGACATGACATCTAATGGATGTTGAAAACTATTGGAAATAAATTACTAGATGCTATTGGACAAAATGTAATTTGACTTCCTGTTTATTATATGGACAAGGCTATTGTAATAAAGATGTCAGTGTGAATTTTACGATTGCATTGCCTTTATATTTTACTATCAAATGTTAATAAATTTCTATAGCACATCTATATACACTATTAAATATATAAATTTGAAAGAGTTTAGTTGGATGAGATTTTCTATTAAATGTACTGGAAATTCAGCAGAAGCAGAGCGATCCGTTCGATTATTCGAATACTGATCATATAAACATGTTGTAATATACCAACAATTTATATGTAAACAATTGTATTTCTGATTGAACTGAATTATTTGTTTGACCTTTTAATAATTCAGTCTCAACCGCAATGAAATCTCTAATGTAGCCTTAAACACAAATTTATCGCTTTTGTCTCGTTATATCAACATTAACAAAATATAGTTCGTCTATTTTGGATCGCCCGACTTAACTCAGTTACCCTACTATTATTATCTTTAGTGTATCTAAGATTGTGGTTTCTAATGCGCAATATTGTTAGGTTTGTTCCAATTCTATGAATATTCATTTTGATAGGCTGTATACGGCTGATTCACCAGATAGAAACAAACAATATGAAGACCATACGCGAATATTTACGGATAGAACCGCGTTCTAACTGTACGAATTCATAACTTTCAACTATCGTTTTTTTAACCATTACCTGAAATGTTTACAAATTTCATTGAAGTAGGAGTAATTTGAAGCAAGAATCGCAATGTGGATGCATCTTTAAATTAAATGGAAGAAACTTGATTGTCCGTAAAAAAATTGTGA
Organism: Meloe dianella; assembly: GCA_028455855.1. Taxonomy (NCBI): domain Eukaryota; kingdom Metazoa; phylum Arthropoda; class Insecta; order Coleoptera; family Meloidae; genus Meloe; species Meloe dianella. The sequence goes on from JAPTHL010000034.1 coordinate 916,511, forward strand.
GAATTTAATACGATGTTGGAATTATATGAAATATGAATATTTGCAATTTTAAGAAACCAACAGCAACGTAACAGGAATTTATCGAAGCAATAACAATTTCAATGGATGCGAAATGGAATAATAATAATAATAATAATAATAAAAAACCAACAACCTGATGAAATAACCTTGTTCTCCTGTCATTATTTATAATGAATATTGCGTTATTAAAGTTGCAATAAAACCATATAATTCAATAAACTTGAACATTACCATTTCCTCTTTATTATCCCTCAATTACAAGCTGTGCTATTTTCATTATTAAATAAAACGATATTTATGTTGTTGTAAATTCAATTTTAATACACAATGAAGTATATTTAATTTGACTTAAGCTTCCTTAACTGAATTGTTTATGAAACAAAAACGAAAAAGAATCGATATCAACCCTATATCTGTGAGAAAGCAACTTTCGCAATTAAATCGACTCACCCTATATTGAATTTGTAGGAAAGTCTGTGATAAACACATGGGAAAACAAACATTCAACCCTTCCTACAACAAAACCAAAACAAGCTATCGTCAAATCATTACCGTCTAAAGGAATCGATTTTCCAATATTTGTGTTTTTCTAATTTTCCAATTCTTATTTTCATTTGAATTTCATCTTGTGGGTAACATTTGTTGTCAGCAAAACGAAATCATAAAAGGTCGCGATTTGCATCATACAGGAAGGCAATAATTGGAAAGAAGCTCTAGCGAAAGAGGAAGCTGCAAATTTCCGGTATAAAACTTCGACGTCGCTATTGCTTTTTGGTGCCATCGATGTCGTCGTCATCATTGTTGTTGTCGTCGTCGTCTTATATATATACATACACAAAGTTATAATTCGTATATGTGGGTGTGTGTGTGTGTGTGTGTTGGTGTGTATGTATATATTTAAACGAAATAAAAGATCCGAATTGCTGTAACAACAACAACAACAACGACAACAATTTGTGTTGGATTTGATAAATAAAAGTTTGTGACTTGAAAAGCAGTTGACTTTATTTCCGGAAGATGAAACGTAGAGATTACGGAAAATTAGGGGGGATTTAATTCAAGTGCTTTTAAATGATAACGTTCACATTAAAAGTCTGTTTGAATAAAATTAATTAGGAAAAATACAAAACAATGCGATAATCAAAAAAAAAATTAATCCTATATAGTTTGTATAAAAGTTTTAATTTACAAAATAAATAATAAACAAAATTTGATAATATTTGGGAAATTGGAAATTTATCGGATGTTTGTTTTTACTAATCACGTATATACATTTATTATTTAACCGTAATATTGATTAGATTATATCGGATATCCTCTCTTTTTATGATTAAATCAATATAAATATGACGCTGTATCGTTTTGTGGACCAAGAGAAAAAATAATTCGTTTGTCTCTTGCTAGATACGGTCCTGCAACCAAGTCGATTTGAACAGCTTGATGTGTTTTAAAAATTTGCTAATTACCTGATAAAAATACAAGTGAATGGATGTTTTATTTCTCATTATACTTCTCCTATTGGTAACTGTGTTATAAAGACATTTTATTCGAGTGATTACTTTGGAAATAATGCCCCTTGTTAATAGTAACAATAAAATATACGAAATGTTCTGTATATGAACCTATGCATTCTGATAATGAACGACGATGTATATTTCCTTATCAAATTGAATTATAATTTTATTCCATGTCTCTTATCTAACGTCTGATTTAATCAAAAGTAGATTGATTGACATATGCTGTCCATCATTGTTTATCTTTGTTTATACGCGGTAAACATTTCGATTTTTATTTCAGATGAATTGGTGATGAATAGTAAAAGTGGGACGTTGGGTCGGCGTGGCCTCAAAGGCACAGCTATAGGTATGAGACGGCAACGGAGCCTTGAATGGCGGCAAGAGCGCGGCTACAGTTCAAGTGAAGAAGAGATCCCTCAACGACCTGTGGACAGTCATGTATTTGCTTCATTATTAGCACAAGCCCAACAAGAATATTCTAGTAAGTACATCGTTTTTATTAAATTGTGGTAATTAAAGTGGCTCATAAACAAACGAAAACTATATGGAATTGGTTTTTAGAAGGGTGTAAGGAGAGAAAGAAACACCCTTCTGAATCCGTCCAAGTTCGTTTTATTAGTAAAGGGCCAATCAACGGAACCTAGCAACAAGTGGCGTCATTAGATACACAACAAACTCTAGTAAATTGGGATCTCTGACGCATTCCATGTTGTTTATTTTGATATTTACATATCCGAATTGTATAATAAAGTAGATTGGATACGAGACTTTCATTTGATACATGCAAATTGCAACCTATTCACCATCTTTATTGATAATTACCATATCGCGATAGATGTTGATAGTTTGTGGTAGTTGTTGATGTGCCTATTAGGCTGAACGCCAAATGAGCACTATTTAGTAGATCTCTTCTAATTAACTGACTTCCATTGCCTGTATGGATATTAACCGTTAACATTGTCATTGGAGAGCAATAGATCGAACCAATCGAACCAAACTAATTGTTGTACATTAATTCACATATCACCATCTAAATCATACTTTCTCTACTGTCAATACAACGTTAATTAGTTATGAAGTTAATTAAAGTTTAATTTGAAATATTAAAAGTATAAGAAGACTTTGCTTTAATAAAGTTTTTGGGTACAACCTACCCATAAGCAAGTCTTTAGTTATTTTCTATTCAGAGTACGTCACATGAGCTGGATTAGATTTAACAAGTTTACCAAGATTCCATCCATATCCCAGTTTACTTCACGCGTAAAAGCTCAAGTTTTAGAATGAACGCATCTACGAACAACCCACAACACACAAGAAGAGACGTGTGCGGTTTATATATATATATATATATATATATATATATATATATATATATATATATATATAATGAAATACAAACGTGATGATAACAACATTTAACAAACAACCATTGTTTAAAATAACAATAGGATTAAACTAAAGAGTTTTTCCAATGATATTCTATGGTCATAATAATCTTGATCTGTATCTTTATTCTCGAATATTCGAACAACATTTTATTGCGTAGTGGTCCAATGCCGACATTTAATTTTCTTCAAGTTTTCTATTAAATGGAAATTGCCAGTGCTAACGTGTCTATTTCATTTTCTCTTATACACACAATCTACCGTTTTTACCCTTCTCTACTGTTATAATAATATTGAATAAATACACGCTTGGTCTCGTTATTGTTTCAGAACAGATACCCACAAAATAAAACAACTCTTACCAACAATGTTGTTATTAGTTAAGTTACAAACACGATAAAATTTATTAAATTACTATTCAACAGTAAATGCCACACCTGATGCATCTGCCATTTTACATTGTTATCATTATTAATTATGCCAATTAGGGAATCCGTAGCATATGTGGAAGCGTGACGAGCAACATAATGAATGGAATTTGTTGTGTATATAGAAGTCTGGAAATTGAACTGAAGGTTTGTCAAAATTTGTTGAATTTGCCATCTTTGAAGAAATCATCAAATATTTCAAAATAGTTGATTGCTCCTTTAAAGTTTGAAATAATGAATCTAATGTGCTAATTCATCCCTTTTGATGTTGAAATATTAGAGCTTTCTCCTTTTATAAGCACTTTACAAGAATCTTAATTAATATAGATTTACATTGGTTATGTTTTATGGAAGATTTTATGATCTTGCATCAGTTTTTATACTGAAACCAACATAAAAGTAATGCTTCAAGCTAACGCACGGCTAGATATTGTTCTTATAGATTATTTAATAACAAAACATGCAAAATTATCGATAAAATATTCGAATAAAATCTACATTGGTAGATAGAAATTGTTCTTTGTCAATTAAGTAAATTCAAATTGACCTGTGTGTGTGTACGTGTGTGTGCAATTACTGGCCATTGCTGAGCATTTTGCTTAAAGGCGATTCAATCTGGTATTGTAATGCATTTGCTTTATAATTTGATAATCTAAATTCCAAGTAACATGCTGATATGGTAATAATATCAAAATGTTATTAGAGATGAACGTGCATAGACTGTTAGGTAGTTATTCGATGATGATGAGTAATCTCTTTTCCGTTAAACTATAAGGGAGAGAGTGGGCTGTTGGAAGCTGAACCCTAGGGGGTTCTGTTTGCATTCTAAGAAAATATGGGTAAGTCGGTATCCTGGTGGGCATAACACACAACCGGATATATCCATCTATCCATTCTCGACACAAAAGTAACTTCGTGAATATAAATCAACGTCATTCTACTCTGGCTGCAGATCATCAAGAAACTGCCAGCAGCCGGTGGCGTTTTCCTGAAACCAATCCACTACCACACAATCAAACTAATAGATCGACAACTGATATTTCATTAGAAAATATAGAAAGAATTGCTAGCAATTAAATGACTACAAGAACAAAAAATATTGTGAGAAATTACAAATAGAAATCATATTTCACATGATTGAAACATTTGAACGAATTCAGAAAATGTAACCCTATTAAAACATTTACGATTATTGAATGTGGTATATTTGAGAAATTAAAGGGAACATAAAGTTGTGAAAAACGAGGCTATGCCAAATATAAATACAACGCACATAGGGGAGTGGTGCTAATGTAATTTCTCAGAAAGTAGAATTTCGGTTTGGATCTAGTCCTTCGTCATAAAGAACGGTTTTAAGTGTTGTTGTTTTAGTGATGTTAGGTTAGCTAGCTGTTTTGTTTACATGAGAATACCGAGTTGTTCGTGTTTCAAATATTATAAATTATTATTCTGTAGAGTAAATAACTGTGACTGATTTATAATTCTAAAGATAAAACTTTACGATTTTTCCCAACAGAGAGAATAAAAGCGTTTTTAATTAAATGTTCAAAGGTCAGGTGTACACGACGTATCTTCATCTATCAATTTACAATAAAAGAAACAAGATCCCTCTCGATTGTGGATGGATGGTTGGTGAATGTACGACCTTTTTTTTCCAGCTCTTTGACCCGACGCATTCACCATATCACAAGTGTCGCCATGGTGACTGGACTGCTACCCTGTTGCGTGGTAGCAGGCTTGTTGCTCTCAGTATATTAAAGAAAAGGGCGTTCACTTGATTGAACATTATTATCATACATACTAAAATAATCTTTCAGATATATATATATTCAGGGGTATTTAATGTTATCGTTGCAAACGATAGCTATTTACTAAAGAAATTGTGGGATACAAGACGTGTGAGAAAGATTTGCATTTCTAAGCTGACAGATTCACAAGTTTAATTGAATATAATTAGGGTAGAAGTTTTCACTGAATTGAAGTTCGTTGGTCTGTTAGCACACAGTGGGTGTAATCGGTTGGTGTTTAACTTATCTCCCTAATTGTTGGGTTAATTGAATTTAATTGTCTAAAGGAAACTGGTCGAACGATAAGAAAGCAATTTGTCCTGTTGAAGCTGATCAGAAATGGGTTTCAATATAATGAATGAAAAGGGAGTGTTTCTTTTAAAATAATAAAAAGGAAAAGAAAGAATACTTTTCCCGAATGCATCGTTCAGATTGCGTGTATGCTGTAAACTCGTGAAAGCGTCAAAATGTGACTGGGGGATAGAAATACAAACAATAACAGAAAAAAAATTACAACCCAACAACTCTATGAAACCGACAGAGAATTAAATTACCCTTCTTATATTTCTTCTTTTATTTAACGTATCATTTATATATATATAAAAAAAACACAGTAATTTAATAGAATCGGCCCCTTTACAAGGTTACCTTGTTATATGGAATATGGAAAGTCTTTCCTCCCCTAAGTTGCAAAATTCCACCCTCAGGCGCCAGATTCAACAGAGAGAGAGAGAGAGAGTCTCTAGAGTAACTTTTGAAATATAAATCACGTCATCTCTAATCATATATGAATGACTCTGAAGATCTAGTTTTCGATGAAATGTAATCTATAAAATCGTATTTCTTATTTTTACCAATACCTACAAGAGACGATTGATCAAGAATTCATAGCATTTTAAAAAAATAATCTCTATGACTGTTATATATGAACAAAACGACCTTTACCTGAGCTACTGCAATTATGACACGAAAGAAACAAGAGTAGAGAGTAGAGAAGTGAGTTCCATCCGCCTCCCAAGGGCAAACAGCTCAAGATTGAATATGAAAATTTAATCAGGTAATTTCATAGGGGATGATGCTTCAGTGCTCTGTTGAGAAATTGTATTCTCTATTCCTTTACTTAGTTCTGCCTATACTTGTAAGCAAAAGTCCAATCTTTTAGTTAATTTACAATTTAATTACAAACAAACTCACTTATATGATCAACGTAAATTACCTTTTTAACTCATCAAATTTCCAAAGAGTCTAAAGTGGTGAGTTTTGAAAACTGATTAGAAAACTTGAATTAATTGCTTAAAAGAGAACCAGAAGGATACAAGTAAAAGTTTCTATAGGACTGCTTTTATTCATTCTATAGAAACTGTTTTAACTTTTACCAAAATAACATACAAAAACATGTTCGAAATTTGAACTAGACGTGAAACCTGTACGATTTCTTATAATTAATTAAACCGGCTATAATAACAATAACAATTAAGTTATTTGTTCATTTTTCGGGTTTCTTTGTGAATACAGAAGTATAAAATCTATTGTTATTTGTCGAATATTGAACGTAAGAGGGGCGTATTGTTATAAGATCAGAAATAAGAGTAAAAAGATTGCGTGTGAGTGTTGGCTTGATGGATGGCCCATCCATCCCGACACCAAGTCCACGAGTCTGTAGTGTCACGTCCACGATTTGTGTTCAGAGAAACCACAAGTCCGATCGAAGTGCTCCCTTGGGAAACTGATACGAGATGTTATTACAGTTGTTTTGTTTTTTCAGTGAATTACATCCTTGATTTGGAAATTGATACTTGCTTACTAACGTTTCATGTATAACTGTTATTCTATTTCAAATACCTTTTGTTGGACTTGTTTAAAATATTAGAGATAATTGCAGTTCAATAGTTTGATTCGTTCGGTCACAATCAGAGATGATTCGAATTCTCTATAACTACCACTATGCCTTGAAATTACGATTTCCATCAGTTCCATCAAACCAATACTGTTCGGAATGTGGAAATGTATAATGAAAAGTAATTAAACCAACAATTATTGTTAATGTCCTTTCTCCAAGAAGATTGGTAAAACTCACATTGATAATTAAGGTCCTCAAATTGGATTCAAAACTTGTGTCGTATTAGAGAACTGTTGAATGATTAAAAGTGGGTAGAGAGAGGGTTCCTTTAGTCAACGATGGTTGATTGGTTTTATTACGGGGAACGTCTATCAATCAAAGTAGTGATGGTGACGTTTGTCGCCCCTTTAAAACAGAAAGTCCACCCATATAACCCCTTTTACCCTTCATCGACCAACACAGTGGCGCCAGCACTCCATTATGTATTAATTATGTTTACATTCACTTACACAAAATACGTTTCACATTTTAACAAAATTGTTATTGTTCAGAATACCGAATTGGATCGTTTGCCTATATTGACGGCTAACAAATAAAAGTTTGATTAATGAGCAACTCGCGAGCAAAACCATATATGAACAATTGTTTTACAACCTCCAAAGTCTTGTTTTCATCAACATGACCGAGAGAAACATTACTGAGGATTTACCTACCTCTGTGTCTATTTTCGAACATGACAGTTTAGTATCCTCTACATAACCCATTATAAATCAATAAAAGACCCATATAAGATCGACATTTGTCCTACCTGCCTACCAATTAGCGCTTGTTTATAACAAATAATGGATCTATTTAGTTCACTATTCATTTGTGGTTCACTCCTGCTTGATTCTCTAGTTGAACCAATAAATCGAAAGGACCGTTAATGGTGAAGGATGATGTCAACAATTGGCCGCGGGCTATTGTGGGTGCCAAATGAAGGACAGTGTTTACTTGTAAACTGTCATTGGCTCATTTATTACAAATGCAATTAGTCTTTTTTCATTGCAATCAACTTGCAACACTTGTCAAATTTCTCCATTTTAATAACCACTCACCATGATATTTCAAATGTAAAGAACACATTTTTGTGTATGTATGTGTAGAGTATGTGAAGCGGAATCGTATGTACGTCGATCAAGTAGACGGAGAAGTTTCTTATATATTTTATTCCAGTTCAGTACGTTTCCAATTACCAAAGTGTTCCCAATGGGCGCAACTTACGACCCCGAGTCCGTCTGTTTCATAACTGGACGCTCCATTGCCTCCTCCATCACCAGAACAATTCATCACCTCGACAACCTCTTTCGGGTTATACAAACGAAAAAAAAGAACGTAATATAAAATAAAACACATTTACACACTAACCATCGAAAATCCAAAAGGCTACCAAACAAAAATCCTACAGGAGAGATTCCGCTGCAGCTGGTTAATACGTTTTTATTATCTCCCTGGCTGTAACTAACACGTACTAGGCGATTATTAAAAATTATGGGAAATTTTTAATTAATTCACCGCCTTATTTCCTTAGTTTCCGGATAGTTAACTTAATGATCTTGAAATTGCTTGAAAATATGTTGTGTCGAGTTTATTTGTAGATGACAAGTTGATGATTCATGAATTCATATTTTAATGTAATCAAAATATTTAAAAAAACAAAGAAACAAAAATCGAAAAACAATTTTATGAATGATTTATAATGTTTTCATACAAAACAAAATTTACTGTTTATTTTATAGGTATGGACCGTTCATATCGTTCTGATGATACAGAAGATGCTGCAACGACAGATAACCCCACAACCCCATTTCCAACACCACCACCACCAACTTTAGTCTCGCCACGTTCACCAATTCCATTACATCGTCAAGCATCACCGTTTCCATTGGAAAATACTAATAGCCGACGAATACATTATGCGACACCTCAGGACCGACTGCGATCCAACAATGGTACAAACAAAAAATGACCTTAGTTTTATTTGTTTTTTTTTGTATCCTTTGATATCTACGCTTTAATTCTATTTTTGTTGTTGTTGTTGTTGTTGTGATATAGGCGAAGTGATATATTCTACTAACAAAAAGGCAATTTCGAATAATACTTTGAGCCGATCGGGACGAGGACGGCACAAGGCTAGCGGTATGACTTCTTCCAGTAGTGCTATATCGTGTAACAGCTGCAATGACAACAGGATATCTAATACTGGCAATACAGATATCAGTTATCACGAGAACCAACAACGTATTTGTCTTAATAATGGTATGTTGAAAGAAATACGTCTAAAAATACCAATTAATCTACCATTATATTAAACAGGCTATTATTGAGATTGTTTTGTTAATTTTAAATGAAATCATTTCGGTAGACGATCTCGATTAAACTCATTACTCATCCATTACTATTGTTAATTATTTATTAATTAGTTTCTACTGTAACAACAAAAACCGATTGTAATTATAACTAATAATGTTTACCATGACAATTGTGGAACTCGTGCCATACCAAAGGGATTTCAATTTTATATCGGACTGCGTAATTATTTAATTCCAGAAATTTTAGTCATTTCTGTAGCATTGTATTGTCTGTCCAAAAATCTACGTACCTATTCCTACTTTAATTTCTTTTTTTTTGTTTATTTATTTCACTTCAAATTTTACTCTTCAGCGACACATAAAAGACAGTAATAATTTAGTTTTAGTTTACAAAAGGGACGTATCCTGAGTCCTTGTTGGTGTAATTGAGTTGAATGACATAGGATACATGTAGTGGCGTCACCTATCTACCTCTAAGCTAATTATAAGTCGTCACTCATTATACTTAACTTCGTTGTACAACTAATTGGGTTAGTTGAGGCGGAGTCGTAGTGCTACTTTGATAGCTTGCCACACAGACAACGTCGAAAAGAGATTTAATGGTTAATGGTAACCAGAAGAGCAACAAATTCAATAAGTCCGCCTTACAGATCAAATTTTAATATATAATTGGATACATCGACGTACACCGTGTCTATGGATGCTGTTTATCTAGAAAAACAACCAAGTATTTTATAATGCAATTTATGTAAAACAATAGACAAGCGACTGTAAATTTCAGAAACAGAAGTGTTATTTTTTTTTCTAAAATTAGATAAGTTTAAAATAAAAACACGGGGTGCATATCAAGTTCGCTATAACATAACAAATCAATTTCATTCGCAATAATTTTGTATAAATTTACATTGAATTAGGGGTTGGGCACAATTTGCATGAGTTCCTACAGGAAATAAGAGAGATTTTCATGAAAATTCATCAGTTTACTTGTACCGTCGTCTACGAATAGATTCCTCATTATTTACAAATAATTTCCTAATTATAATTGTAGATTTTAATTCAAATTTGTTTTGGAAATGCATCCACATTCTCTCATTGTTTTTATAGGCGTGAATGAGGAATCACCACCCGAACCAGCACCACCTGAAGTACCACCACGTGGACCATCATTGCATTCAACAACATTACGACGACGCAATGAATACGCATTGCCTGTAGCTGAAACATCGACACTATCAAATCAGGACGGACAATTTTTATCACAAGGAGGTATTTTAATTTGTTTCAATTTTATGTTTGATTTGAATGATCAAAATAGACAATTGCTTGGAAGGAAACCGCAAATCACTACAATAATGGAACAATAGGATAGTAAGGCTGTTTTTATGAGATCATTAGTTTAATTCCCGACGAAAGGGCGGTCAGTTGTTCTGCTCTTAATACGGTCGATGAATACTAATGTAGCCAGAGCACGGTTGTGACGTCTGTAAATTTTATTGGCACTTAGTAGTGCATTAGCAGTGATTGTATGAGAGAATTTATAATTTTGTTAATGTTATAATTTGATTAGAGTTAAAAAAAATTAATTCGTAAGTAACATTTTTTTTGTTATTGCTTTAGAACGTGATGAGAAAGAAAAAGATTATTTATAGAAAAACCGATGTAGTGTGGTGTACTTTTAATGTTAAGTAAAAAATGAAATTCTTATCATTTGTAAGTTTCGTTATTGAGTATGTCGTTTGCATACAATCGATGAATGACGACATGTGCTTTAAGGATTACTGTTACTATCAGAAAAACTGATGAGGGTGTGAAACTTTTACAAAGTGGTTTAGTCTACGTTGGCAATACATCATACCACATTTACACATTATCCGTTAGTGCAGTCTTAAATGTACAGTGCTCCAGTGTTTTTACACATCTTTTAAAAAAAGAATATGCTGCTGATATTTTCATTGTTTATTTATATTTTTGTTTTCATCTGCCACTAAAATATTTGAGTTTATATACCTATCTAAATTACATCGAACAACTCGTCTAACTATTTTGCAAATTCATTCAGAGTCCAATGCGTTTGTAATAACGTTTTAAAGAATAATAGCGAATAATGCATCCCCATTAATATGTCTATCTATTCCAAGTAGAGCGATAGATTACCGAATTGGTTATAATTACTTCAAAACAACTTCTAAGTGGTCAATTTGCACAAGTGACATTATATAATTTCGTAATCAATCATATCTACAATCTTAATTAAAATCTAAATATAAATTCTATTAGATTTGATACAAAGCTATATGATTGTATTGCTTTTATCATTTGGATTTTGTTAGCTTAAAATAAAAGTGTCTAAGCTTTGCATAAGCAGTTGAAATTCAGTTATGAATTGTATTGATTTGTACATTATTAGAAATTCTTGTGTTGCACCAACAAACAAAACATAACACTATCGATTAATTTAATTCAAATTTATAGAATATATTTGTAAAGAGATTTTGAAATTTTATAATTAATTTTTAAATATTTGTTAATCAATTCAATACTTTTGTCGTATCTATCTCTTACACTCGATTTTTTATTGCTGTTTCATTCGAAATTCTTTAGAAACGTATACCTTTGAATGAATTCGTAACAAAGAAACATTTGGAATGTTAATTCAAACAATGAAATAACGAAGAAGTTCTGTTTGCTTTTAAAGAATTAATCAATTAGCGATTCAATTCATTTTAACAGGAATATCTTTTACAAAAATTTCTTTCAGTTCAAACCTCAAATAGTCATTGTGATGATATATATATATATATATATATATATATATATATATATATATATATATATATATAGTTTCGAGACTGACAGGATGAGAAATAACAAATAAGACGAGATTAATTACTTTTATGGCACATAGTTAGGTACGCCTAGAATTCAATACCTATTATCTTTTAAGTCTTTGTATAGATTTTCCAATCCTTTATTCTTACGTCCGTTTTGTATCGTTTGATGAAATTGTTTAAGACAGTTTTGAATTGTTCTAATAGTTGAGACAATTCAAACAGAAAGGTGAATTAACTTTGTTCTTTCTTGTATAAATTTTCAAAAGACAAGACAGAGAATCTCTGACAAACTCAGTGAAATACACAACTTTCACACACAATTGTTTGTTAATTTGAATTGTCACAGTAATTGTCACTAATTTGAAATAGAAAGGAAATTGTTAGAAAAGACTTCGTTTCAGTTTCGATTCATATATTCTGTTACTGAATGATAAATTATGATATGGAAAACGTTTCGAATTCATTCATAAGTGAAAATCGTCTGTAGATGATGTTTTTCGTTTGCCAATCTCTTCTCCAAAATCTCTCACATACAACTCTAAAAATAAAGTTAAATTGCAGTAATCTAATGAAATGACAAAAGTAATGTCGTGTAGATGAGCAATTTTAAACAAATTAATGGTAATAAAATAAAGAAGTTACTATAAACATAGGGACATGTGCATGCGCAATTAGCTTAATGGGGTTTGCTGTTCACTAGCGACAATAGGCGGAAGAATGGTCAACTAAAACGTCCCGAAATATTGACCCAGAGGACGTGTGCCTGTGCCTGTCTCTCTGTCTATATTCGTTATCATCTCTCTTCTGCGTCGGGACGACGCTATTGCTGCGCCGCATCCCTTCACCTTATAATCATTACGTATGTGGACTTAACATAGTCATTACATAATCGATTAATAAAAATTTTCACCAAACACCTTCTCATCAGTATTTCCTGCAAATTGATCTTCACAATAACAGAGTTTTTGTAGTGAAGCTTCTCCTTCTGCTATGCAAAATGAACAATATTTGCCATCTATTGAATTAGCATAAGCTTATCCTTCTATTGCCTAAACTATTGCAAAAGTCCAGGTCTTGCATCCTTCTTTAAAATGAGCATCAATTAATGAAGTTTCTTGAATAAATTTAGGCCGCGTTTGGTAGCGTCATAAACCATAATTATCTATGGTTTCTTTGTTTCCTTATTTACTGTAATACTTTGATATATTGACGAAACTGTAGTAACAAAATTATTTTCATTCACTATAGAGTTTGGTGTCTTGAAAAACCTATGAAACATAAATTGATGAACATTTTCCCGTAAAATATTTGATCGGTAAACTTGTCTTTACAATTCCAATAACAAGGAAAGACTGTCAAATCAATAATTCATACTTAATTTATGTTTGATTCAGCTATTGTTCTTGTCGATTCGTTTATCAACTGCGCTTATCAGTCCTTAATTTCGATTGTACCGACACAAATACTTTGATACCGTATTTATTTAGCCTTGAAGCTATGAAGAACATTCTCCTTGCAATACAACCAACAAGTTCGAAATGTTTCCTATACTTTTCCAAAACTATTTCGTCTTATTTTCTGGTTTTCCCCTCGTATTTTCACTGCCCAAATGGAAACAAACAGTCTTTGATCTTTTCATATACGTAATAACAGGATGACAGCCATAGTTGAAGTGTACTGAACATTAATTTTGTTAAAAGGTAGTTATTCATTAAAAGAGCCATTTGTATCAACATACCAAAAAGGATACTTTGAACATAATCATCAACAATTATATGTTTTCTTAATTATGGTGGAAATACAATAGACGTGATTAAACACTACGACTACACTTAAAGACAGTCGGATCCATGATGTTTTAATCTTTAGATTTCATACGTTTGACTTCAGCAATCTCAGAGCAATCAATAAACGTTTTGTACCTCCTTTTCTTGTAATTTTAATTCCTTTGATAACATCCTTATAGTCTTCTCTGTAGGGCTTCCGCTTCCCTTTCATTATGTGAACTTTGATTATAAATACATGTAATCTTGAGGGATAATCTTCTAAACTCTAATTTCTATGAGACAGGTTATTTTAAGAAAAATACTCAATAATCGAATTCTTCATACGAGAAACTTTAATCTTCTAGAATTACTCAAACAACATAATATCCTTGAAATTTATCGTGTAGCTTCATCTAGAATTCGGTTACCCAAAAAAAAATGGAAATGAAATTTGCTTTGATCGTACCTGTTTATACATCTATTTCAACACACAATAAAAAACTAATTTTCATGTTAATAAGCGACGATATACGAAGTGTAAAGCAGCCGCCGCCGTCTGTATAAAACCCCACCCAGGATTTAGTAGCTGATTTCCTGCATGCGCTTCTCAAGGGATTAGGGTAGACCTTCATTATGACACTTATAATTTTTATTCGGAATTGTTGTTGAACATCGACACCCGTAATAATAAATAACAAGTCCCCAATCCCTTGATATTTGAAACCGAGAAAACTTCGAATCAAACAAATGAAAGCAGAGGTTAAACAAATAAACCTTCATTCGGTTTGTTGGATATTTCTGAAGTTTTCTAGATATGAAACAACTATGTGGTATTAACAAAGAAAAATATTTGGTAGAAACAGATTTGATGTGCGTAACAATAGACTTTTTCAATCTTGTTTTTTCTCGAATTTTTTACGAATAGAATTTTGATTTTTTGTAGCATTATTGGTGTATCATCACTACTGAATTTAGGAAATTTACTCATTTTTAACTTAATTGAATTGAATTTGATTGATGTATCAGATTTTTTTACAGCTGTTTATTTTTTAGTTCCGTTTGTACTGTCGAAAATACGAAAGGATATTAAAAATCCTGTATCGGATTTAATATTTAACCAATCGATGCATGAATATTTCAATTGAACAACATCTACCTAAAAATCAACGTGGATTTTGTAATTAATAAAATTTCCTCTTCTGTTTAGAGAAAAACGGTACGATAATAATTAATCGGTTGTTATGTGCGCACGGTCTTTGTATTGTTGTTCACCCATCGATATTGTGTGCCATGTTTATTTATTAATCCGAGGCGAGAATGCGCTCCCACGTAATTGCATCAAACGCACATGTCCAAAATTTACACAAAACTCGATCTAAATTCCTGCCATATGTATATAGAATCCTCCCTCTTTTTGTTGTTATTGTTGGCGTCCACAACGTCGTCTATCATGCGCCTAGAAATAATTCAAGGGCTTCCTTGTTTGTTATTTTTCATGTTGTTAATGATGATGGCAGCTGATCAATTTCTAACTGTGATATCTATGTGATTTAACCCTCGAAACACTAAAATATGGAAAACTGTGTAAATACAATTAAATTATGTATTCGACCATTTGTTGTTATTGCTGTTTGTGGTTGTATTTATGTATTGTGGTAGTAGTTTACAGTTATACCAATAGAAAGAAATATTGCGAATAATGTACCGTACAACCTTAATAATAATCTTATTAGCCTTTTGATAACAATAAGGATAAAAGATAGTCGTCAATAATATAAATATAAAAGCGTAGCGATATCAAACTAACAAGATTGCCTTAAACTAGCAAAGTTGAAATAATTCAGTTCTCTCTATTCATTATATTATACCAAATTGAAAGTCCTGTAAATATTGTTTAATATAAGAAGAAAAAAAATTCAATTTGTCTAAATTTTCAACAATCATATACATACTGCCTTATCATAATAATCAAAGTGTGTTGCTATAGTAACACGCTTCAAGATTTTACCTGGCCACCCTATTGTCGACATGTTCGGCTACCAGGGCAACACTCTATTCATTACCCATGGTTTTGTATGCTCAAAGATTTTTTTTTTGTAAATATATGTACCATATAGTAAATCCTGTCATAATTGTGTGCATTTCTAAGCAATCTAATGGGGATTTTATGCATTTTAAATGCATCCAATTATTGATTTTAATTGTTCCGAGTTTTTGTGTTTTCTTCTCAAAAATGAAAACAACGAAAATATTCCGAATTCAACAACAATAACAACAACCATTAGGGAAATTGTCGTCAACTATTAAGACTCGGTTTGTAAATGGATGGAATCCGCTTAAAGTGGCAGTTCGTTAGTACAGAATCCGACTTGATGGCTTAACTGGCAACCTTAGAATGAAAATGTTAAAACATTCATGTCACAAATATGCTATACAACAATGCTAGACAGTAACAAATAAAACTTTTGTTATTAGATTTTCTAGTGAAAGTTAAATATATATATATATATATATATATATATATATATATATATATATATATATATATAAATAGCGTAAATACTAAATGTAGAAAAAAACAACAAAGCATTGAAATTTCACATAAAAACAGAGATTACAACCCCACTGATAAGAGGATCGTAATGGTCAGAAAAGCGGATTATTTTTTATATCTAAATATGCCACATATGTTCCAATGTTGTTACCACATTGCTATCTACATGAAAATACTGCTCTTTTTCTGTGTTTTTAAAAAGATCAAACGAAGTAAAACGGTATAAATGTTAAAAATTGTATTTTTTTTGGAATGCATTGAATAAAACAGGAGCCAATACTAATCTTCCAGACTAATGTGACAGTCGCATAGTTACGCGTTTGTCACGGTTCTGCAGTTAAAACAAACATGCGTGACAACAAGAATTCGCAATAAGTGCCACCATCACTACTATCTAGTAACACCACCACCATTACCACCACCACTACCACCACCCTAGTCCGAATGTCGGCATAGTCCAACAATACGGTCCCGTTTTTCTCGATTTTTGTCTGTGAACGAGATATGAATATTAAAAGACACGTTTACAACCAGCCTTATTGAAATCATTTTAATGGACGAGGGTTGAATTGAAAAGTGGACAGTAATTCCTATTTCAACCCCATCTAATTTCAACTGTAATTTTCTATATTGAACAATAAATAACAAAATTTGTGTTAACAAAAAACAAGGACTAATTGCTTAGTTAGCGGAAATGATTGTAAATTGGTGATATTTATTTTTGAAAGGAACTTGATTAATTCGATAGTTTTTATGTAAACACTTTCGTTATTTACTTTAACGGAAAATAGGCGGCTGCTTACTATCAAACAACTACAGGGAGGAATGGAAGAGGAGATGAAGCGATTTATTCGATGCCGAGTTCGTTGTAGATGTTTCTTTTTAACGACAGAGGTTTGTTAATAAATCAAAGTACATACAAACAGGATTCATATGGATCTTGTATAACAGACAAAAGGACTAGACAAACAAGCTAAATACGTGGAAGAGAGATAATGCCTGGAATATCTCAAGGGCGTTTCCATTTTTATACGATTTTGCGACAGATGCTGGAATAGTTGTGCACCCATCCAAGCGTGATACCATCAGTGAATGCATGGTGACATTGTGAATACAGCTACCCACATCGTTAGAGATCAACGACAACCACGTATCTACTATTGTGTGTGTCACAAAATAACAAGCCAATTTTATTATTGTCAGATCGTACTGTTGGCAAATCACAATAAAATTGATGGTTGAAATTCTTCTTTTTTATATACATTTTTATCGATCGAGAAAGACATTTGGTAAACATTAAACGTTGATTAAACAACTAGATAGTTACAGCTTTGAAACAGGCTCAAAATAAGCTAACAAAATCATGAATATTCAAAATCACGTCCTGTCGTAGTGGACCGGGGAACACATTAGCGGAGTTGGCGAATTTTCATCAAACTTTCACATAACGAGAGTAAAGAAACTTGAAAAGCAACAGCAAATATGGTCGTATAAGTTTATGTGATGTAATGAAATGTTTGCCAACTTGGCAGTTCATCAGGTCTGAAAAGGGCCTTACCTTGTAAAATATGCACCATCGCCAATATAACCCATCCCTTAATTGAACGTAACATCCATAAATAAGGACAATGTAGCATATCAAAATCGCCAATGGGCAAAAACTAAAATCAAATTCTAGTAAAATTAATTTAATACATCAATAAAACAAAATTTCAGTAGAGAGTAGCTAGCTTCAATCACTACCTTAAGTAAATTACTTTCCGATTCATTATTAATCACATGTCCTACCTAAATTCGTTTTAAATGCGTCAACTTGTCCACGTCAGTAGCATGCCACCGTTGCAATTAATCATGCGAATACCTTTTATGATGTCTATATCCAGTCGACGATGATGATAATAAGAGTAACAGTAGAAATAGAGGCGACATTTCACCCCAACTAAGCTCATACTTCACCAACTTCATGTTGGGGACTTGTTTTCACGTCAACTATACATTGTTTCGCCCCTAAAACGGATACGTAGAACAAGTCCGAAAAGGATGCTACAAAGGTGATCGCTATTGTTCATATTTTATGTTAGCTAATAGTAAATGGACGTGATATTTGATCAAAAATTTTGCCATTTGTATCAGCTGAGCTAAAGGAGATTCTTTACCCTCTATTGTCTATAACTGTAACTCCCCCAAAAACAGAGTGGCAAAAGGATTAATTTCTAACCCATTCAACTGGTAAATGAATCATCGTATTATTAAGTTTCATAGAATAATCAGCCCTTAGGAAACGAATAGAAAATATGTTTTGATTAGATTTGTTTATGAAACTTGACAATTTTGTATTTGACAATGTTTGATTGAATGTTTTTTTTTATTATTGTCCTAGGATAAAAATAAAAATATATGACAATAGATTGAAACCATTGCCATAATACTAGTCTTCCGATAAACCACTTACAATATCCAACTTGAACGAATGAAGCAATAAGGAATAAAATTCACCTCTCTCTCTTTACGTAACAGTTGTAACAACCAAACACCTATAAAGCCACCCTCCAGCGATTTCTGATGAGATGCTTACAAGCCTACAACTGAGTTTCGCTTCTTTCAAACATAATCACGATAATATTGAGCGAATAAAAAAAAAGAAACATAAAAACTATGTCAAATGCACAAAAGCCTAACGTTAACTACATATTATGTTTATGACATGTACGTTTTATAAATGTAATTTGTTTTTGTTCAAATCGACAACCCCTGGACCACCATTCTAACTGACAGTTAAGATCGATTGTGCTATCATCAAGGCAACACTTGTTCTTGCTGTGCCGTTTTCTGGCTCATCTACCTGTTTTGAATTTTTCTGATTGACGACTGACACAACATGTAGAAAAAAAACACCACCAAGAAAAAAATGACACCTATGGAAAATCAAGATATAATGAAATTGCTTTTTGGTAAAAATCATCATGCATCATTTATTGTAACAAAGATTATAGGAGAACAAAGAGAATATTTCAATATTCCACTATCATATGCGATTTTTACAATTGTTGGTAATGATTCTCAATAATAGAAAATTCTATTAAAAATTTCTACATTATATCAGTTGATAGCCCACAGTTATCTTCCGCTTATATTATCCAAGTTAAGATCGGATTTTTTTTTAAAATGTTCATTACTGAAATTTAATGATTATCAAATAATAAAATGATTCATTAATATAGCTATATCCTGTTAGTATTAATTTTGAAATTTCAGAATACATCCGTCACTATGACAATGTTATGTAAAGGACGATAGAGTAATAGTAAGATTCAAGGGAATGGTAGATAAGTTTACGTGACGGCTGAACGAGGGCGCTTCACCCCCATATAACTGGGGCAATCGATATTTAGAAACTCCCGCCGGGTTGCAATCGTAACAGTGAATGCCCCTTCATCCCTCTTTACCAGTGCGTGTTTTTCCGCCAAATGTGAATCTTATCTACTCAAAACAAACAAGTGTCAAGTGTAGAAGGGTAAGGCGAAGAAATTACGTTCGAACTGCGCGCGACCTCTATAGATAGTCCTACGTAGTCCCTATTGTGTTTATATATGTGTGTGGATGATTTTTCCTCTTATCCTGTATAAAAGGTAGATGTTTGATTGTGTTTGTGTTTATATGAAGCAATACTATGGTGGACTACATTGACAGCATTGGTGAGTTTAGTCTCTCATACCACTATGTGGTATTTATATATCGATCACGTGCCAGCTTTATTTCATGCCATCAACTTTTATAACTGCAATCCCTTCAAAGCTGCGCTTGGAAAATAGAAATAATCCTGAAACGTTCGCGACCAATCAACCTTTCTGATAAGAAGAATAGGATAGTCAAAACGATAATAATGTTGATGATTACATGTAGAGAGAGTGAGAGAGAGAGAGATATGTTTATCAAAGGGGGCAACTATCCACAATAAAATCAATGTATAAACCTTCAATAGATAATTCAGATTCTAACAGGAAGTGTCTCTACCCTTAGTGATAGGACTGAGAATGGTTGTCGATTTGATAACCTTCTCCAGTCACAGATACCTAAAAACAAGTCGAATCTGGACCTTTTCATAGAAACGTTATCACGTACTTCACTCCATTACAATCTCTCACATTTTCTATCTTTTCTATAGTTGTTATTGTTATAAATAATAATAAATTGGACTTGTTCCTGTTAATTTGCATGGTCACATTACATTTGCATCACTATCTAAATGTTGTGGTATATTTGGTGAACATCTGTTATTTCCAGTTGGACAGCCCTTTCGATAATTCAAACTGCTCCTATTACACAACTCTCCACGTTGTCAACATAATACCGTATTGTTCAAATTCAGTCATGCTGAAAGTATTCGAAAACTATTATAATTAGTGTCTGCAAAAAAAAAGGAAATCTCCCATAATCATATGAATATGCATTTATTCAATAATTAATAAATAGATCATCCATCATATAACGACATTTAATATACAAAATATAACAAAAGCATTATCTTGTTTGATGTCAAAATTTGATTCGATTTATTTCTAAATTTCACGGAAATAAAAAGACTAGGATATGATTTCGATGTTCCTATTACCATATCATTCTTTTTCTATCTGTATTCTACAACATTCAACAATTCAAAATTATGCACATCTCATTTTTCAAGTGGACCAATTTGAATTTAATCAGTAAAATACAGTCGCATAGATTCCGTCAACATGCCGTGAACATGGAATAAGAAAAATTGCACTCATAATTTGTGATGGTGTCGAGTTGACAATTGTCGCTACGTCGTTTATATTTCCCCACCCAAAAAAAAGAAAACCCTCTAAAAAGCAAAACGAATCTAGGGACTAATATATCAGGCAAATGTGTGTCTGTTTATAAATGGCCAACAGCTAATATCAAATTAGTTATAGGGATTGTAGATATGTATGTTGCAGTTCGCAAAAATTCCCTACATTTAAAATTAAAGTGTTTGATAAAATTTCAGTAGGGATGATGATGCAATAAGAGGGTAGTTCGTCATTTAGTTGGTTTAAACGAGAGAGGGGGGTGTTGATCTCTGAATACACGTAGAAGAGGACTAATTGCTAATTGCAATTTGAATCCGTTGCCAGGAGACAGTGATTTAAGTCTTTTGGTGATGTGCACTATGCATATATATTCCCAATAATCTCTATTATCCAGTCAGTTGTAAAATATTAGAAAGGGTGTTATCTTTGAAGTTTTTCTTCCTGAACTTTTTCCACTTTCACCCCTCCTTATCACCTACGAAAAGCCAATATATGGATGATAGAAAGCCTCCCCCTTATTGTAGGCTTGTCATCCTTGGTTTTGCTTAGTTTGGCATTTTCGAGCTAAATTTGTTGTTTGGCATAGTCGCTAGTGCTTTGTTGTGGTGTGAATGATACGAAACTATAGTGTTCTGTACTAATCAAGAATTCAACTCTATCGCAAGCACAATATGTGTGTGCAATAGGATCGTTGTTGTATTTTGTGTAGTACAGTATGAGGGAAGGGGTTGATTTTAGTAGGTGGTAGTCCCCATATTTCTATATATATATATATATATATATATATATATATATATATATATAGTATATTAACATCTTCCCTTGTTGCCACCAATACGAGATTTAATAACGATCGTCTATGTTCAGTTCGAAATGATAAATTGTGATTGATGATTTTGACATATAATTCAATAGTGAAAAATTTATAGTCAACCATAATCAACTTGACCAACGAAAATTGGAAATTTCGTCTATTGAAATACCAAGGATATCCAAACAAAAATGAAAATAAAATGAATTATAACAAAATACTTTTAATTTACCTTCGCAATTTCCAAATTGTCGTTTAAGAAGAATTCTTGGCAAATTGAAGGAAATTGCCCATTATTTCTGTTGTTGAACTGTTCACAAAGTTAGTAATTAGCTTTATGTATATTGCCTTCCGTATCTGTTGTTGTGAAAAATACAATATTCCATAAGTTTCTGTTAGAAAAACAGTCATAATTAACTTATATTGTTACTAAACTCTTGAAATTTTTCTTCAACGATAATTATCTCGAAAATGTTGCAAATATAATAACATTAATTAGATAATTTAGAAAATTCCTTAAATTTACTCCTTCTGTTTTCCTTTAATTTTCTCATTTATTCAATTTTATTAAGGAAATGTTAATTTGTTGTTTTCTATATATTTTACCAATATTCAGATTAACAAATATTGATGGTGTTCTCTGGTTAATTCAAAAAGTGTTGAGATGTCTGGAAAACAAGGTGAAGGAAGTGTTGTTGGACAGTAATCTAAATTGAGAAGGGTTAAATTGACTGGCAGGGTAGCTACCGTAGGTAATGAATGTTTATCGGTCCGAATCACAGCGCACAAGCGGCAGGATACGTATTATACTAGAAGACAACCGACTACAATTCGAATAGAGAGGACGACGATCGATAGCGTTGAGGATAGTCCTGCCAGTATATATAATACACTCAAACCAATTCAACATAAAATCTTATCTTAAACTTTAATAGAACAAAACAAACGAAAACAAAATAATAGGAAAAAAACTGCAATTATCTAAAAAAAAATTATACAATCTTCTATTCATTAGTTACAACTCTCGTGAATTGGCACATTTGATGGTTTAATTGTGTGATTATAATTTCAGTAGTATCACATTGATAGCAGTTAAAATCAGTTGCCTTTAACAAGTCCATCACTGTTTCTCAAATAGCAAAATAATCACCAATGGGAATTGAATACTGAATGCAAACTATCTACTCCAGTTTCAAATAAAATCTATAGGGAATTTCAAATCTTGGTAAATTCCTTCTAGAATCAATTCTATTGTAATCTTTTTTTTATTATTTTTATCGAGAATTCAAGATAAAACTGTATTACAATAATTTAATACAGCATGTCCCAAAAATAATCACCATTTATATTGTGAATAGTGTGCGTAATTGAGCTACAGAATTTTGATAAACTATGGATCTTCTTTGGGGATCAAATCCTGTAATCGAGGTCATCTTCAGCTAGGACATTGATTAATTTCAAAATGTACTTATCGCACTTTAGAAGTTTGATGTCTATCGTATAGATTTTCTTGGTGATCCCTAAAATCACCTCTATTAACCTTTTGATGTTTGTTAGTTAAACTACAAAGTCATTGATAAAAGAACATTCTTTGGGACATAGGGTATTTAAGTTGTTCATGTATTTGCAAACACAGTTCTAACAGGTTTGTTTACCTACTATCGTCTATGTTAGTTGGGAGCAATACAAGTTTGATTCAACTACTATTACTTTAACTAAACTAGTGAATTATTAATCTAGACATTGTTTAACTTTGAGTTTATACAAGTCCATGATTATTGTTGATAGAATATATTGTTCCAGAATACGTGCTCAGTGGTAGCCCCCGAGGGACTACCTACCCAGCTAGATCACCAATGTCCGTTACTGCTGTTGCCAATACAACCACTCAACACAGGTAAGTGTTTTTATTGTTATAACAAAAAGATTTATCTATTTTTGTAAAATAATGTGACAAAAGTTAAATTGATTTCCGTTTATAGTAGATGGATAATTTTTAAATTTGCTGTAGGTGTTCCCATTGGGATTGATAAAGGAAACAACAAAAACGCTTTTCTGTGTCAATCGTTCTGTTCGAAGTTATAAAGAAATTTTCTTTGTCCAGTTTATATGCGATTTCGAAAACTACAGTTGCAAGACAACTGTTTATCGATTCGCATTTTTTTATTTGATTAGCGGATCCATTTCTGGTTTCCCTAAGATATAAACTCAACACGATGTGTTATTTCTGTATTATACATATACACCATCTCCCTCTCTCATGAATATTCACTCACATTTATTGTGTAAATGATTAATCATCATTACTACGGACGTGTTATTAATGTTTTATAATGGCATGTGTTTATTTACTGGCTTGTATTGTTTGTATGCCGGAACTCAAACTCAAAGCAACGGAACTCATACAACACACAAACCCATCTATCCACTTACCATCATCAGGGGCATCTTTTTTTTCACACATATATATATTTGATGATTCTCGAGCAAATTAAAAACAGATGTGGGCCATGATTAATCGACATTCAACTCTCATGATAGAAGGCTTTCTAACTACGCTGCTCGTTGTAAAGTAACAAAATGTGAAAGAGAATTGACGCTTTTATCTATCGCTAATCTATCTGTTGTAAGGTTCCTGGAAAGTCTTCCTGAATTAGCATTTAAAAAAATATATAATTCTATTAAATAAAAGAAATCTAAATTGAAAAACACAAATCATCAAGCGAACTGAAGGAACTTTGGAAATTATCTTGAAAAATAAAATATCGTTAACAGATGAAAATTGTTACAGTTTCATTAGAAAAGGAATTTGAACTGTTGGTTGTTTCAAATTGTGGTTAGATATCGTTATATATATATATATATATATATATATATATATATATATGTTTTTCACTTTTCCAACTAATATATAGTTAGGACGACCGTCTTTGACCCACAACTTCATCTGAACAACAAGGCAGTGCCTGTTAAACAACGACTAATATTAATGGTGAACAATCTTAAGATTTTTGTATCCACTTTATTAGCTTGTCAACATAATAAATAATATTAATTAATTTAAATTTAAATTAATAAAATCATACGTTGATATCCAACGATTTTCACCCTATACTCTTAAATACAGACAAACTGCCCTTATCTATACAATTAGCAGGTGTACGACGGGGTGGTCCCTTTTTGATTAAAAGTCAAATTAATTATAAAATACTTCAAAATCATTAGGTATCTAGCATAACTTTCCCAATTTTATTTATATATTCAACTATGTGTACAATGTGTACAATTCGTTAGTATCATAAATTTATTCACCCTTATTCCCCTATATATATAAAAAAAAAGTTTTATAATAAAACATCGGGGGCTGTCTTAAATTACATGTTTCGGTGCATAACAGTTTTATCGCAATTTCTAGTAATTTTTCACAAGTCAAATTGATTACGTGCCCGAGTTAATGTCGTGATTTGTCATACGACGATCGACATGTTTAAATACAAAAAGGGTGGTTATATTATAACTGAAATGGAACGTAGAGGGAATTCATTGTATTAATAATGAACAGACCATTTTCATCTATACAACAATCAAAATAAGTTTTAAATAGTCGCTAAATGTGCATTATTTGAGATTCACTTAAATCTATCACAACGAAGAATTCTTCGTTTGGTTCGTCCAAAATAAATAAAACCGAATTTCAACTGGATACATCTTTTTTCGTCGGGTTTTTTTTTATTTTCTGTAAATATTTACTAAGAAACTACAGAAATATTGAAAAGATAAATGTTTATGATTTAGAGAAGACTACAATTTTTGTTACGTTATAAATATTTAAATTTTATGTTGTCTTTATTTTTTTCAAAAGTTTGAATTGTCTAAAGTAAATATTTCTTTTATTGTCCAATAGAATTTACGGTTCTGATAAAAACAACAATCAAATCACGATCAAATCCTAATCGAATAATAAAAGGGAATAATGTCAACGATTGTGTTAGACATATATATATATATATATATATATATATACAATTTATATGGCCTTATCCTGTTAAATAGACAATTTGTTTAAATTTGATCTGATTTGATTTTATAATCACGCAATCTTAAACGTGCACAGATTGATTGAACAGTCGGATTTGATAGTTATCAACTATCTAGCAACAAATTCTTGTGATATCATAACGAAATTGTGTGGGAGATTAATGAAAAATATAAACTAAAATCAACAACTATTAAAAATATACGTCCGTTTTATCGGTGGTTATCAATGCATTTACCATTTGCCAAGATTATTATCGTTCATGTCGTGCATTACTATCATCTATTACACATGTTTGAAAAAGTTAATTTTTTTTTGTTTTTTTTATAAGTTCGTGTTTATGATTCAGCTTTATGGTGGTTATATTGTTTTTAATTTTCAATTACTACAATTTTTTGTGTGTATGTGTCTATATAAAAGGGGTTCTGGTAATGCTATATATATACTATTAGTGGAAGGATTGTCTAGGTGGCGAATGCACCAGTGCTGCTCTTATGGTTATTGCCATTATGCACGCACCTATACCCTATTTCAATGTTAAAATCACATTAAAACTGCCTCACCTCACATGTGAATTACACTAACATGCTCTCTATATACTCTGTATATACATATATCGTGTTATTGTAATGATTATTGATGGGTCCACCACTATACAGTTCATGACCTATGAATATTTGATTTTCTATACATATAAAATTGTGGTCATTAGCAAGTCTATATCCAAAATTACTAGATATCAATCATTGTTGATCTAAAATTAAATTAACATTGTTAGAACTGAAGAATTATTTTAAAATTAATTTAACAAGTATATGTATATAGCTACCCTAATTATTATACAAAATCACATCTGTTTGAAATCGGATATTGAAATTATATGGTGTTAAATTATACGAAAGCAAGTCTATGTGTTTTTGTTATAATAAAAAGCCTCTACTATTCCATTAGTTTATAGTTTATAATTAGAGAGTAGCAATGGTCTGTATTTTGATGTAGATAACTATAAGAGATACTGTTAACAACAACGATCTATCTACAGATGTTACTGGTAGAATAGTCGACCGTAATTTGAATGTTCTATCATGTATAATTTCATCCATTGTCATTATAGAGACGCATAAAAAGTTGATTTCTCATACAAATTAAAGAACACATCATCTACGACAGAATATTAATAAATAATTATTTCATGTTGGATATATTGTAGATAGTAAAACAATGAAAAATCGCATTGGAAACAAACAAGTAGAGCAAGGTTTTTTTTCGCATAAGGTTAAACCGTTATAAAACTCTTAATGCTGATCAAAAACGAATAAAGACGACAACATCTCAATTGATTCTCGATCAATTTAACGATGGCACATAGGCTGTGGAAGCATGTTTTTTTCAGATCAAGGATTTCCTTTTTTTCATGATAGATTTCACTTGATTTTTGAACGAAGTACAGAGAAACGCAAGGTAATCTTAGCAAGCAGTAGAAACAACAAATAGAACTTTAAAAACTATTAGAAAATCAGGGTAGTTGTGTGGGCGCACCTTAATCTTCCCCATTAGGCCCCGATTCCACTGTGCGAGAGCTCGTGTAAGTTTTTTTTTTAAGTTGAAAACTTCAAAAATTAACGTGTGTAAACAATAATGTAAGAAACTTCTTGTCAGTTTTTGGAATATGTAACTCTTCTGCTGGATGCAGTTGTATCTTTTATTTCGTTTTAAAATTTTCGATATAATTACCAATGGAATACAAAAGATAGTAATGGGTATCGCGGAATTATCAAATATCGTCTGTACATTTGTATACCTATTATGAATTTATATGAATCAATATACACAAGTAATTATAAAACACCAGATATTCATTGTCTTATAATACGAATTAGAGAATATAAAATAATGACAGACAATTGAAACGAAAATTTCTTGATGTTGTTTCGATTAGAAACTGTAAATGATGGTTTGTTACTATAATATTAAACATTACAATTTCAATCTAATATAAAATAAATTCAATCTCAATAATAATTGTCTTTCCAGTTAAGTTAAATTACATTTATTCTATCTTAAATTATTATATAGCAAATGTATTATTATTTTTGTTCTTGTTTTTGGTCTGATACAATCAAATCGCATTAAAATTCTATAAGAGTATTCCAACGTAAACACCTGTTACAACAAATTGTAAACAGATTTAGGATCAAATTTAACATTTCTACATATACAATGTTTGTTTTTATGATAGAAATGTTATGAATACTTACAAGAGAACTATAGATAACATTATTTTCTAATCTTCATGATAAAAGTTAAATAAAACAAAGTGAGGTAGTTTCATAATCCATTAGATAGAGGCAACGTTGTAGAGAAGCTATCGATTAAATTGAAATTTATGCAAGATACTGCACCGATTTTCACAACAATAGAACCGTATCAATGTTTTGCATGCATCTTTCCTCAATTTGCAACAGATTCAAGAATAGCTTGACTCGAATTGATCCCGTCTCAATCTTGTTCCTATTTTTTGTTCATTTTATTTATTCATTCTATAGATGAAACTTCTTCCATTTCAAATCATTGCTTTATACTACTTACTTTTAATAAACATTAGGGTGAACAACAAAAATAACTTTTATACATAAAACTTTCTGACTGTTAATTATCTATTAATGTAATTTGTGTTCCGTTGTGTTCTTCTTAAATGAAAGCAATTTGTCTGTTCTCATTTATTAATGAAGCGAGAACGTATAAAGTTTTAACATAGAGAGAAGGAAACTATATAGGAGTAAACTGAAATGTTTGTGGCTTCCATATATATCACACACACACACACACACACACACACAAAGTCCTTTGTTCGATCAAGTTTATTTTCAGGTTACAATTAAATAAAATTAAACGAAAATTTATATATAAATTTTCGTTTGCATTAACGACCAATTTTAAATTAGATAACTTCAAAAATTAATATTTTCTGAGTTCATATCTAATGATATTAATTGAGTTAATACCTGTGTGCCTTTACGTTAATAGTTACCAGCATGTAACATTTAATCACTTTGATCGCATCTGGATTATCCATCTAGAAAGGTGCTTGTTAAATCAATGGCCTTAGGATGATATCCTATACACAAGTGCAGTTTGATAGTAGCAAACGTTTGAGGGGATAATCGAACAAGTTAATTACGGTCGGCGATAGTACACGTAGAACAACATAGAAGAGACAATGATACTGCTGATGAGACGTATTGTTAGAATCTATTCAGATCACTCATGTGTTACCTACACATTTATATGAACCCGATCTTTATCATAATCTCATTATTACACCAACGATAATGTGTTTTATAATAAATTTTTATGATATTGGATGAGTATACCTATGTATGAATACATAGTTGTGGTTGTAGCAACTTTTGGTGGTCACCAGATTAATTATGTAGTAACAGGATCGGTAAGATCCATCCGGATCGCCATAAAGCACGTTCCTGTCCGTACCGGATAAGGTCTATAGCCGCTAACAGTCAACATTTTCTATACATTCAACAACAGTACCTAATCCATAAAGCGCCATTAACCATAACCACAACATGCAAAACTTATTTATTAGACATTTTCATTGACTATTCTATAAATATTGATTATTCAATTAAACTTTCTCGAAAGAAAACTGTAGCTACAAATGCAATTAAAATAGAAAAGAATTCTTGAAATTTTTATATACCTAGCCAAAGTGACTCTCACACAAGACTATTTCTAATCGAATTGTTATTTTGTGATTCGTTCATATATCTACGGTAAATATTTAGTTGAATATTGAATCACTACTATTGCTATATACCCAAAGACATTATATAAAAATGACAACCGAATAGGTGACAGGATGGGTTGCCCAGGTAACGTTGACGGCACAGTGAGGACCGACGTCCGTCACCATAGCGACACCGTCTCTTTAATACCGTCAACGTTTTAGTCAAATTCGACGAACCAAATTAGGGGGTCATCGTCATCTGATTTGATTTGAATTTTACACTGTTTACTTGTAACATCAATCACACGATCCTATACAAATTACATAGCGGTAGGTAAACAGCATTGTCATGATTAACCACGTAACACCCGAATTGAATTAATTAATTATCTATCTAACATTACAAATTGTTTATTGTTTTATATTATTTTTATTTGTAAACTTCATTATCTTCAATATAATTTTTGAAGTTCATTAAAACTATTGGGAAATAGATTTTCTGTTATAACTTTCGTTTCAATGAAGGTGACAGCACCATTAGGTTGCAAAGGACCGGAAATTAGAGCTAACCGGATTGTATGGTTCCAGTGGTCGACTTACTTTACCATTTCTACATCGACAATATCAAATAATGAAGTTCTAATGTAGAGGGATGTGCGGGCCTTATCTGTGAACCACCCTCTGAAGTCTATACTACCCATCGAACAGGCGGGCCCTGTTATCAGACCCTGTTGTGACACGGGTTAGCTTTTATCCAGCACATTGCGACTGACGTTCTAAGCATAGGATGTCCTTATAATTCTATTACTTATCTCCCTATCGTTCTTTTTTATTTATTAACCCGGGAGTTTGACTTTTGTACATCTTAATTATATTATTCACTTGGCTTTTATGTTCCAAACGTCAGATATATAATAAGAATGCCATCGGTTTTTGACGTTCCCCAACAACAGGGTTCAACCCCTTAATCGAGTTGAAGGCGGACAGTAAGACAAACCCACAGGTGGTAGTGGTAGTGATGGGGAATGGAAGTTGGAAATCAAATTAATTTTAATAATTAAATCTAAATTGGCCTGTCGTTGCATAAGACTTGATTTGAATGCTGAAATCAACAATCCTAATTAACAATTTAATTTTAAAATAAATTCATATATCTATGATAGGAATAGAAAGTTATGATATATTTTTGGAAAGTAGGATGAATGTTTGTTGTTGTGAAGTCGACAACGTCCTTCCCGTTGCCTTCCAATATTGTCACCATTTATCATACCTCTATATAACACAATAGACATGTCCAGGGTTTTCACAAACGTTATAAATATTTAGAGGAAAGTCATGAAAATAAATAAAAGCTGTCACATGATACCGTTGACTAGGATTCGTGCATCACAACCATCTTCATTAATTTTAAACGATATTAATATTCATTCGAATCACAAAAGAGATTTTTATAATTTGCTTTTATCTTTATATAAAACTTGTCTACAGTGAGCATGTGGCAAATTTAGAAAGATAGTTCTTTATCATTGAATATCGTATAATTTTTCTTATTTTTGATAGTTTAACAGTTTGAAATTTGAAACCTATTGTGTCTACACCAAAAAAAAAAACATCATCTGGAGGAATGGTTGGTCTAAAAAAAAACCCTCAAGTGGTCTGCCTACCCAGATGGTCAATGTAACAGATTTCGTTGTACTGTTTTGTTTTGTTTTTTACTCTTTTGAAAGACGCTAGAAACTATTAAATAAATCGAGTTAATTAAACAACTAAAATGAATGTGTGCTTTGAATGGACGTGATTGATAACGAATATATTGTGTAATATTGGCTTTTAGTAGTGTAAATGGAAACCATTCAACATTACAATTAGACCTAGTAATAATAACAAAAGCATGCCGAGTACGCGTCTATAATAAAGGGGTTGAATGAGTATTTCAATTTTATTATATCTCCAAAACTTATCCAAAACAATATCCTGTTATTTATCAAAACAGGAAATGTTTTCATAAACATAAAACAAACATCATTCTGATCATATAAACAACATTGAAAATTACACGTGAAACAATCTTCATATTCTATATACACATACAGGAAAGTTTAAACAAACTATTAAATTCATGTTATTTACAAATAAACACATCTATTTTTGATCTTTTTATTCAGGTTTTATAACAAACAACTTCATTAGTTTCATATCGTTGCACTAAGGGATGATCGATTTTTGTTTGCTCGACAGAAATCATAAGTCTGTGTTGTCCCTTGCTATTGTAAATAGTTTAACTCTGTTAATGACAGTCTAATTAATATTTGTCTCTATGTACATACAGAAAGTTGACATATTTTAGATTATATCTATCTATATTCACATTGATTGTGTTTGTTGCTTAAATATACCAACAAAATCACCACCACCACCACCACCCTATTTCACAGGCGAGATAAAATTGTTGATTATCTTCTATATGATCATTCGTGTTGTATTTACGATCGGTCGTCATTTAGAAATTATACAGATGGATCGTAAAAACGTTAATATTTGATATAAACTTAAGTCCAGGCTATAAAACTTTAATAAATATTAAGATAGATCGACGATATTAACTGTAAAATCTGTATCGGCATTTAACATGCTATAGTTTTAAAGATTCTGACATTCCCCTCTAGTTGAAAGCTCCAACAATAACCCGCAAAAAAAAGAGAAGGAAAAAAAAACATGAATCTCTGCATTGTAAATTTGCAACAGTAATCTGACACTGAGTGTAGAGAATTTTCGTTCAAAATAGAAAGGGAGGATTTTGATTATACGTATATACGTACATGAAGTGGAATATTATCATTTTTTTTTTGTGAAATATATCAACAACAACAACGATAAGACAAAATCGAACGTTTCAAGTATTTATTTTACTATTGGCGATGTGTCATCTGTTCGCATGTTTATTGCGTCAAAACAGTATGCTTTATCGCGTTGAATTGAATTCCCAAAGGAGTTGGTGGGTAACGCTTCCTCAGCTGTTACACAATGGAACCGAGTACATCCATTTTGCCATACTCTGACTTTATACAAATATAATAATTCTACAGATCTTTGAAATATATATATTTGAAATATATATATTGTTACTGAGTTGACATGAAAACTACGGCTAAATAGAAAGAATTTTCCTGTAATATTCGTACATCCACTCCCCCTAATAAACCTAGTTTTTTTCTTTACCTTTCTGTTAATAACTAAAATTAAATAGTATCATATGGCCCGAATTATTCATGATTTGTAACATTGATTAAAAACGGTAAAAATTAAGAAATATAAGAAAGAAGTCATTGATCTCCACTACTGACTTGATAAGAATAAATATAACGAATGTTTGAAATCTACATACATTTAAATTCTTGAAAAACAATTCTATTTTTGTTTTTGTTTTTTGCAATAGAAGAAAAATCACGTGATTGTTGGGAAAACTCTCTTATTGTTTCTAGCGTGACTTTGTACCATATATGTCAGAATATATTAAATTATAAACAAAAATTTAACTCGTCGCGACTAATTGATAAAATATTCATTATACCTATACTGATGCAAAGTGCATTCATTACACATCTAATTTCCACATATTTTTCAGAATATTACAGCTATGAAAATCGTAATATTGTCTAAATGTAATTGTCTATTTCATAAATACGAATGCATACCATTTATTGTAAATGGAGTTCTGGCACTATATAGAAACTCATTTTTGAATACAGTCAAACACTATCGCAATTGTAAAAATTTTAATAATATGAAGGTTCAAATTGAATTTGAAATTGTTAAAATATTCGAAAGATAAAACGTTCATTTGATGTTTTATTAAGAATCATATAGAGAACAATAATTTTGATAAGATCCTTGTGCTTTGCGGCCTCAACAATGGTTTACGATTAACATTGAGGACCCTGAAACAAAAGCATCTAGATAACAGCATCTGTACAGGACAGGCATGTTATATTCTATTTAAGTACCAAGACGAACGTAAGCCGCTTTTGAACTAAAATAGAAGTGGAGGAGGATCTTTGAATTTAGAATGATCCATTCAAGGACAAAGGTAGATTATCTGATACGAACATTATTTTAGAAGAATTTGAAATTCATACCAATGGAAAAATCAATTATATACGAGAAAACAAAATACAGATGATTTTATAATAATAATGAAAACAGTTTCTATAATATTCATGCATTTTACAATTCAATTTAAGACAAACATAGAACGTTACGTTTTTTTTTATAATGTTGGTTGCAGATATATAAAGTCAATAAAATGAATTTATTTTCTAAATGATTGTTGTTTTTTCTCTATTCAGTGGAAAAATAGAAAGAAAAATGTGCGGAAAGACTTGA
The DNA here is from genome assembly GCA_028455855.1 of Meloe dianella. NCBI lineage: Eukaryota > Metazoa > Arthropoda > Insecta > Coleoptera > Meloidae > Meloe > Meloe dianella. The sequence goes on from JAPTHL010000034.1 coordinate 950,780, forward strand.
TTTTTCTCTCTTTACACAAATGAATTCTATGTCAAATCGAATTCAAGTTTGCAGTTGATGAAAATACCAAGAGACACATTGTATTTCTAATAACTTTCAATTTACTGGTGCATATACGATAATTTGTTATGCTTTTGTTGTCTTTTGCAAGTGTTTGCAGTGGTTTAACGAAAAGTGCCTGATTACTGCCATCGTGCATGACACGTATACAGAAAACAGATGATAGTAAACAAAGCATGATGACAGTTGTTTATATGTATATGTGCTTTAACTAAATAGTTAAATAGCAAAATATAAATACACGAACTGACAGATAGACGACCTTAAAGGGAATTGAAATACATAATATGCAAATCCAGAGGTGATATTAGAGTAGACTACATAAAAAGGGTTGTCTTGAGTCACAACACCCCAGTATTAACAGTAGCAGCAGTATCATTAACATTCATTGTTAAATACAATATTTACATTAGACGCCTTCGCTTTTGAAAATCAAGCCAATATTTACAATTAATTTCACTAAAATTCGAGTATATTTCAAATTTAATACTTGTCCACAAGTATCCATATTCAACATTTAATATAAACTTTTTCAATATTAGTTTTAACGAGACGAATAATTCAAATTTCAAATTAATTGTATGTATGCACCTACCTATAGCGTGTTGTTAAAGTGGAAAAGTATTATGATCAAAGGGTGGATATTCATTACAATACGATTGATGTTAAAATTCCGGATATTCTCATCTAATTGACGCCAAATAGGGAGGGAAATCCGACGACTTTACTATATTAGAGAACTACTACTACTCCCTATGTTTCCTAATAATGTCTAGTTAATTTCACATAAATCGTCAAAATTCAGTGATTTTATGGATGTGCGTCCGTGCAGGAAAACGACCATTACACGACAAATTTACAGGAACGTATTTCACGCATCACAAACATTTATATTTATAACAAAATAAGAGCATTAATACAAACAAAAAATTTCCACAATTTCTAGAATCTTTTTTTAGCCGTTTCTAATGTTCTAATTGAGTCTTCAATAATTCCATAAAATGATCTAATTTTGATTTCGTTCCAACGAAATTCGTCTGATCTTGCAAGTAGCGTAAGAAGACGAGAAAAATGTGTTTAAATAAATTGCAACTAGAAACAATCTAACTATTCACCTGTACATTTTAATCCCAATGGAAAATTATCGTGTCCACAACAGGTTGTATTTATTTTAATACATATATCTATACAATGAGTGGTGAGATTTTCACATTCAACATAAATTCAAAGATAGATTGTGTGCAATAAAAATAAAGAAGATTAGAAATGTCAACAATTTGAAGTTTTTCTGAATAAAATATGAATTCTGATAAATTATAGGCTACATTCCACTTCTTTAACTGAAAGGAAGTCGTCAATAACATGTCTATAAAGTTTTTAAGTCAACAACATATTTAAAAGGTAGTTATTTCGGTGTCCAACTGTATTATAGGGGTAGTAATAACGAAACTCGTTTGAGAAGTACAAAACGAGAGTCCTACAATAACCCTTTACCACCCAACTTCGCCATATGATAAATAGTAATAAATTTTCGTTTCGTTCATTATTTAAAAAGGATTTATCTGCAGATTAATCACCATTAAATGGCACTATCTTTAGTGTTGCTTGTCGTTGGATCTGATGAGAGTGCCTTTTCTGTGACAATAGACGATGGGTTTACATTTTAGCATAAAAAAAATCGTGGTATTTGTATAAGACGCAATATTTCAACAATTATTAATAAACTGGTAAAAACTCACCCTTCAATACTGCTACTTTAAAGTACTTATAACAGAATACTCCAACACAGTTTCGTTTTTCCACTAAAAGAAAATTTACACAAAGTTAGATATAGGAGAAAATGGATAAAATAAAAACTTTACCTGCACTAATTACTTCTTCTATAAACTGCATCTAAAACTGTATTTATCACATTTTCACATCATATTTAATATGTTTTATCGGAAAATCGCGACGTATTTATTCACTAAACGCATAACCTACAAACCGGTAAAACAAAACACAATCACGCGTTGGAGAACACGCCCGTCCCACCGCCAACCCTGTTTATTTATTTTCGTTAAATGTCCAAATTACAGACAAATTAATTACGGAAATCAATGATCAAAACACAATGAAAACGATTATTTTTGTTTAGTAAATCATCAGATTACCTACAAAATTGTTTTATTCTATTTGTGGATAACGAAAACCGCCAAATTATTATAACGTAGTAGGCTATCAACGTGCCCTCCGTGACGTCGCGCCTTGTGCTCACGCCACCTGTGATTAATTGGTAACTAATCATGGCAAATGTGTGATATTTGGACAGGACCGTCGTAAGATATTTGGCGCCCGCCTTCATAAGAAAATACTCGGAAAGGGAAGCAGGATCGGAGTAAACGGTAAAGTTTTACATAAGTTTCTAGTCTCCGGCCGTCAAAATGATTTGAGTGCTAGCTGCGGTTAATACAAACGTTTAAACATTCAACAATGTAGAATAATCAAAATTGCTGTCATTCATTGAGGACATTACACATGACTTAATTGCTTCATTATCAACACCTGTTGTAAATTGATGGAAATTTCGTCCATCTCTGCACAAATTAAAATAAAGAATACAACAATTTCCTTGATATAGTTGGGATTATTTACGTCGCTTTGAGAATCCTTAGTTTTCCAACATGTGTTTTAGTTTGTTTTGTTTACTTGGTTTTCACTTGACTTGTATATAAAATGTGTATCGAGTATCTCTCTATTTGAAGAGAACAAGACAAAGACACTACTAGATACTATCGACTAACATATGTCTGAAATTTTTAAGGGATGTTACTATTAACATGAGTTTTAGAGGAAAAAATTTTTGCCTCATTAAAATTAAAAGTTTAAAGAAAATAAATCATCCATCCATCTGAATGCATATTTAAATCATTGGGGTTTCTATTTTAACAAATCGTAAACCACCGTCTCTGATCGTTATCTTAGAATAAATATAGCTACATTATCACCAGTGATCTAGAAAGATTTATTATGGTAAAAATGGGTAGATGAGGAGGAAGGGAGGGTGCCAACACTGACACCTACTCCATCACTAAAACCATCAACCCCATTATTCATTAATAAAATTTGTATATTTTAAAATATAAACACGAATATTTTAACAATGTTTGGATTTTCATATAAAATAAAATTGTTAATACGTAAATCAAAGAATGTTGAGGATTTTCATGAATTCGAATAATTTTACAAATTTAAATTTATTTGCGGTCGCCAAACATCCGTAATTAATGCTAAAACATTGCACGATAAACAATCAAAATTATTTGATTTTCAAAGTGCTTATTTTTGTTCGAAAATTTTATTAAGCCGCATCAACATCCGTATACAGATTCACACTATTACAGGTGGTTGACGATAATTTGCATTACCTAACAGAACAAAGTTGTAGGGTTCCGTTAATACTATACGGAAGTGTGTAAAAATTCTTGTTTGATAACAGCTGCTTAATCCACCTTTGATCAACATGGCTTAGATCGGATGCCTCCGCTACCAGGTTTCTGGGCAAAGGTGGCAGAGGTGCTAGAAAGGGGTCAACAGTTTCAACGAAGCTGTTAATGTGGGCTTTGTAAACCCATGGATCAGAGTTGGACTCGCGGTGGTAGTGGTTAGAACTCTGTGTGGTATAGAGTGGTGGCAACTACTCTCCGATAAAAAAACGGCTGAGGAGTATTTAGAGAGCATCTTCCGGTATTCGAATCTGTGACTTGAGTGCGACCACAGTTAATCTATTGTTGGTGGGAGTTCTTTTCCTTACTTCAGCAAGTGACAAACTCACACTGTCCAAGTTGGATAGCCTTATGCGAGCTAAGGCATCGCATTGGCATAATCTGTGTTCGGACGCTTCTTTGGCTGTTGCATACCTGGGCATTGTCTCTAGTAGAGCAACTTTGCGCTCCATTCCCACCCATTGATTTCCTGCCTTCTGTGGATGGAGCCTTAGCACCTATCCTAGCAAGGTCATTTCCAGCAAATCCCTGATGTCCTGGCATCCATGTGATGGTAAGTTTATTGCGCCCATGCATTAAAGTCAAGTCGGTCAAATAAAAACTGACGGAACATACACGACATTGTAGCAAGTTTTGTGTTCTATTGGGGATGATCACAATAAAGATGTGGAAACTTTTCTAACTGTAAATAAAATTGGAGAACAATTGCAAATAATGCATTTTCAGATAGGTATGCCACGTTTAATTAAAAACACAGAACATTGCTGTGATTCAAAATAGTTTTTGATTAGTTAACATGTGTTTGTGTGACACATAACTTTGTTTACATAGAACTAGTCGAAAACTAATTTAAAATTCCATTTTATAATTATTAAAAATAATGATGAAAACTGTATTTGAATCAAACAAAGAATGGCAAAAATTAAATTAGAAATCTATGCAATTAATTTCGTATCCAAACGGTACCCAAAAACCAATCAATGATTTATTTAAGACAAAGAATACCGACGTGTCAAGGTTATCCGTTTTCTTCCACGGAGGAGACAATGAAAACTTACCTATGTACACAAAACTATATTGAAGTTTAGAGTGTGGCGTGATCGTAAAGCTTCCAATCTTGACTCTGATGATTACAGTGCAATTGGTTTGAAACTTGAAGATTTACACCAAGTAAAAATGGAAAAACAACAGCACGATTGTTGTTATTGGACAATGTCCAAATCAATCCAGCTTTTAATCAAACAAATTCTATTAGAAATTAACTAGTTTTTTTCCGTCTCTTTCATTCATTCTTTCCAATTAATTAATTTTGGTAATCATTTGGATGTTATTCGATTTGGTCAATATTGGGACGTGCGGATTTCAAGGAACTTTCCAAACAAATTTTACAAAGCATACTCCCCGCAACGGAATTAATTAAATTGAATCTAATCTGCCTAAGTGTATTCTACCAGTCTTGGTAAATAGAAATTGTGTTGGATGTTGGTATGATTATAGTTGGGGAAAGATGGGAGAGCAGTTGTGTAATTGTTTGTTTTTTACATCTCTCCTATTACAACTTTAAATAATCGAATTCGTTTTTTGTTTTGAATTAATTGTAGATAGGATCGATTTATTGTTTTGTTGTATACGTTATTCTCTCTCTGTCTGCCTCTTGTTAAGTTTCAAGTATCTTAAATTTCATTATCTTATCAACGGTGGGATATCGCTTTGTAGCTTCTAGGTATTTGGGAAAGCGTCGAGTTCCAAGATCGATCCTTAAAAGATTCAATGGATTTAAACTTGAAGCTTTTCACATGATGTAATAAAATTACATCACAGTTGGTGCCCACGGTTTAATCGAATATCGTATTTCCTCTATTCTTCAATTGTATGTTAAAGAATGAAACGAAATTGGTAAAGAATGAATCACGCCAACACACAAAAATGGACTATTTAGAATTGTATATAAAAAAATTTAAGGGCTAATTCTAATGGTGTGTATAACAAGAATTTGATCTAATATTACTCCTTCCCCCTTCGTACAACAAACTAGAAAACATTAACATTTTTTTAATATAGTCCCGATATTGCGTGGGGTGAATTTCAAATCGAAAACAACATTGAAATTAATTAGAATTTTTGGAAATTCTGTCAATTTTGTAATCGGATCCGCAATATTTCGATGTATTCAACGATAACGAAATCGACTGTAAAACCATAGACGACCCCTTGTCCAATATTGGATATTGTCGAATAAAAGGGGGATAATGTGTCTCAATAGAGTCGCATCTCCATCAAAAATACACACATTGAAAGAACTCGTCCTTGAATGTGTACAGAGGGATTAAAGCTTTGCTACTTGTCATCTAAGGACGTATTATATTCTATGTCGTTTCCAGTGGGATTACTCAGATTTATTCAACAATACATTTATAGAATGTTGATAAAATATTTCTAAAAAATTGAATAATTGTTGGTTTGTTGGTATGGTGGTGGCGGTCAACCATTTTAAATGCAGCAAAGTTAATAAAGAAGGATAATAAATGGATGCACGGTGTACCAACCCTCTCATTGATGATTTATAACATATAACGGTTGAATGCTTTTATTTGTATTGTGAATGTATATATATAGCTAAACTAGGCACTTACCCTTCATTTCTAAAATCGAACAATATGCTTCCCAATAAGGGGTAGTTCTTCTCTTCTTTTTTTAATATTATGATTTTCGAACGTTTACGACAAATTCTGATTTTATTTCCGGTATGTAAAACGATAGTTGATATATAAACATAAGAAATATCACGTTTTTATTCATTGTATCCTCAACATCAACATTGAAACTGCAATTTGTTCAACTTACTGTAAATTTAGAATAACAATATCAAATTCTGCATTCCCTGAATTCCATTCCAATAAAAATAACAAACGGGGAAATATTCAAATTTACATTTGATGGTTTGAGAAGCTCTTTATATCCGGAGCTGTGCCTACACTGCTTCTACTACCTACCTACCTACCTACCCCTATTTCGCTTCTATCCATCTCTCATTCTGTCTTTCTAAAACACAATTTCAATCCGTGTGTTTTTTTTCTAAATGAAAAATTGTTGGATAAAATTCAATTACCGTCCATTCTTTTATGAAAAGGACGTTGGCTTTTATGATAAAAATTTTAGAATTTTATTTGTTTGGATTTTTTCTCACAAACATTTGGTTACGTTTATATTAAATTTAATTGCGTTTCTAGCGACGCTACAGATATCGGTAATAATTGAAAAGGAATGAAAGAAACAACACTGCTAATAGATTATTCATTGAAATATTGATAACTAGATAACATCTACGTGGAACTTTTCAATTTCCTGTCCTGTCAGATCCTTTGATTGTTTCGGGAATTTCTAAAGTGCAAAGCGAATGGTATTAATGGCATTCACAACAAATAAATGATGAATAAAACTAGAAACAAATTGGGAATAGATGTTAACTGAGCGAAAATTGTGAAAAATTCGTGTTTCGTTCCGTTATAATAGCGATTTTGGGGTCAACCATCAGTAAATGGTGTCGCATTACCACCGTAATATCACACCGTTCTAGATATGCTTGGAATACTATCATCATCATCATCATCCTCTTCTCTATCTGCAATTTTTAATCTTCTAGTTGGCTGCTTCTCAACACTGTATGTCTCCGCAGGAATTGTTTTCCTTTCATAGATTGTTCGCGACGCTTAAACATACGCTTCGTTGGCACGTTTTGTTATATTTTTTTTTCTGCACCCAATCTTTCCATTCTTTTACAAACCATTCAACAACGTTTTTTTTATGTGTTACGTTTAACATAATTTGTCTGTGAACTTCGAACGTCCGAAAATTTGTAAATTTCTTCTATTTATTGTTTGCGTGATAAATGCACTCCAGATCTTCTCGTGACAGTTGATAGTGATCGGAGAGATAAGGTAAATAGGAAAAGGCAGGCGTGTTAACTGCACATACACATGTACACATATAGACACACTTGTAGCACATGTTTAACATTACCCGCCCATATGGCGCCCGACATGCCAAAGATCTAATAGTTTTTGATAAAAATCAACAGCCCCTCTGGTAAAAACTTTTTCTAATCCCCTGAAGTTCGAACTTTGCCAACAAAATATAACCATTTTTGGCACAATTTCGACTATAGTATCTCGTACGGCTGTTAGAAATTTTCGCCCCACTCTCTTCTCGCACGTCGTTCAACATCAAAATCACGATAAAGAAGGATTCTACGATAAAGTTTGAAGAATTGCGTGTTGGTCTCGATCATGTTTGATTCGAATTGAAGATTTTCTAGTTCTGTTTAATGTTGTTCGGCTTACTTACAAGAAAACTCATGTCTGACACAATTTATAAATGATGTGCAACTCAAGGCGAGTGTTGAGTAATGACGGACTTCCTCCATCACAATATATCTCACTTATACCCATGTTTCATCACTTTAACTATCTTCCTCTGATACAGAACCTCATCTACCTCCAGCCCTATGCGTCAACATCACGTTTTAATTTTAATGTTGTTGAATGATTGATCAAGTTCTGGTATTAAGTCCACCATCGTCTTGATGTAGCAACATGAAATTTACTGGAAAGATGAAGTAGAAGAAAAATACAACTCAAACCTTCATTATAAGTTTTATTCGTTCGAATATTTCTTCCAACAGTACATATTAGGTGAGCGTGCTTAATAAAAACCATCCCCCTTGCAATAGGCATATGAGTCAATCTGGGATACGCTCTGTGGAGTCAGTTTATCCAGCGGCCTAGTGCAATTTGCCTCATCCCGCCTTCTCTTTTCTCTCTCTCGCTTGCACTCTCGTTTACTCTCGACTCAGTATATACTCTAATGGTGTTAGCGTTGCGAATTTACCAATTTCACCACCCTATATGTTAGCTTAAGATAGGGCAAAGGCATTGCAATAATGCACAAAGAATGTAGTATGGTAGGAGGGATGTTGGCCGGATAACGGTGATAGTACAGGGCGAGTACGCTATAAAATTTCATTAGTTGTTTGATCTAATTGAAACGCAGCTCATACGGTCCCCATTGACAAAATCTATTGTATCAAATCTTAAAAATCATAGATCCCCAAATGTTAGTACGTTATTATTACAACACATACTTAAGCCTTGATTAGACTTATTCAAAATATGTCACAATGAATGGGTGGGCATTATTTCCTTACCCGCTGAGTATTGTAGCGGATAATCCCAGCATGTGATTCAGCATATCATCATCTATTATTTTCCATGTTCTTTACTTCGCAGTAGTTGTTGTGGGATTATCAAGAGGAACACTCGAAATTCGTAATATTTATATACGCTAAATATGAAATTTCCCAACAAAAATTAGACGATCATTCAGTCTTATCGTCTATTAAGAAGTTTGGCAAACCAAACTAAAACTAAACGTTATTATTAGATCTAAGCAAATGAAAAATGAGGCTTTTCGCTATATACGGTGCATTTTTATTCCAGATGAAGTGATCTTTACGGCGTGTGTTGATTGATGATTTGTTATATCAGTTCATGATTGATTTTTCCATCGAAACGTTTAATGTAGTTATTGATTGAAGAGCACTCTTACAATTTCGATAATAATACCAAATTATTTCGATGTACAATTTTAACAATTTCACGATAATTATCTGTATATTATTACATTTATGTAAATATTTAATTCGAGTAATTAATCTTTTAACGGTAAAACGTCATCACATCGGAGGTTCATCTAAGACGGATTTTGTGGTTTGGTACGTAAGACTTGAGTGGCAGATTTTGTCACTAAGCTCGTCAATGTAGAGCCTTTATTCCTTTGGGTATCGAATGGGATCTTTGTGGTATAGAGACTATACAGTTTCTCTAGAAATACACAACTTTTTTGCTTTAAAATCACCTAATGGGAAAAGAGACACTTCACATTCAAGGATTGATTTTTTTCTACTTACCATGTATATAGGTATGTCTAACAATTTGAGAATCATGTGCTCGTAATCGTGATGTTGTTGTCCCTAGAAGCTTTGAATTGAAAGCACGCGTCTGATAATATTTTCTGCTCACATATGCTTACCACTACTGTCATACTCCCGGAAAAAACAAGGAAGGCAGATATCTAAATCCCAGTTAGACTAACACACGTATATATATATATATATATATATATATATATATATATATATTTATATACCGAAACGATATACTCGCAGACAACGCCTCAATATCTCGGCAACTTTACTGTATCTCAAATTACATCAATTTTGGATCAATATCGTTGAAGTTGCACAGTGGATGGATGGAGAATATGCCATCTTAAGTGACTATATAAAAGAGCAGTTCCATTGGGATGATTGTAAAGAATATTTGAGTCTGTAAGCAAAAAGGGCTTATCGTTGTTATTGTGTTATGAGGTACATTTTTTTTGACATTCCCCCCAAAATAAAAATTCCTAAAACTAGTGATTTAACGGAATGCACACAATGCTATCAAATAGCAAATACTGAAATAAATATTGCTATAAGCGTTGTGATGCACAATAATTGAATCCATCGATTCCATTGACAAGTATCTCAAAAATTTCTCTATTCTTCAACATGGCACATTGGTGAAGGAATTTCATCAACGATAACGGCAAAATTCAATACAGCCAAAGTATCTAGAGCGAGGAAACGATAGCACAGATCGTTGGCATTATTGTAATTTATCAAACAAAAAAAAAGAAGAAAAGTCATTTAATAAAGAACGTTTTAACATTCTTTGTCCCATAGCAAAACATTCAAAATTATCGTTTTGGGTGTTAAGCAAACGCTTGTTAAGTGTCAACGTGACATTTATACGTGGAGCTTTGCGTTGTCATCTGCAATTCGCTCTTAACAGCTGAATAAGGGGATTGGTAAGGAAGCGTTAATTCAACACTAGCGTACAGGGTGCGTTAATTTGATTTCAATTTTCTTTCATTCGGTTGTTAATAGGAAGTTTCACGTTGTTTCGTCGTTCTTAAATTCATTCAAATTGGAACATTGACAAATTGAAGACAGTTTTAATGCGTTAATTATCAGCAATATCCGCTATACGAAAAAAAATTGAACGATTGACGGCTTAAACGGGTATGTAATCATCGATATACCGATGATTGATGTACATTTTCAATTTGTATGTAAAACATCATTCAAATCGAAACACATCTATTTCCGTATGATATTAATCTCCGTTCGCGATTCCGGCCCGATGGCGGTAGTTGTAGTAGTAGTAGTAATAAAGGTGGTAGTAGAGGGATGAAATATCGTCTCCTTTACAATGCCATATCGGTATGGAGGGTATTATGCGTTCAGTTTAAATTCGCATGTTTAGCGACCGTTTCGATAAGGCGTTTTCCACTACCTTTGCGGGGATCGGATTTGAAGTATCGGTCGGTGATGCAGGTGACTGAGGTGGCGGCGACAACAACAGACAGACAGGGTGAGTGAGGGTGGTAGATAGCGTGCGCGTGCGCTATCCGCTATCGAGTTCGCCCCGAACTGCAGACAACCCCACTTCGTCCCAAACTGTTGAAGCGACCGGTATACTTACAATATAGTGCGTGTCGCCCCCATTATTCGGACAATATAAATAAACACATATATATATATATATATATATATATATATATATATATATATATATACGAATACATGTTCGTTGATGTTATCGGAACTGCGTCATGTTAACACGACGTTTTCAATTTAATTATTGTTGTATTTACATTCACCACCTACCACGTGCGATTAAAATCATAAATCACGACAATTTACTTTGAATGTTGAAACATTAAAAACAGTCTTCCTAGTGACGATGATGTGATATAGTGGTGATATTGTGTGGAAAACTCAAACCAAGAAATATGGATAATTTTGGACAGAGACCACCACCGTTACCCAGAAGGGTGCGGAATATTTACGCGGAACCCTTCTCGCACGAGCCGAGGTAAATGTCCTTTTTACCCAGGAAAACATGTCGATTCCCCGGCTCCTGTTCACTCACTGAATATATGTTAGAATAACGCACAAATACAATAAATCAACGTTGAATGTTCCAATTTCTGTCAATATTTTGATATTGAAACTGTAGCAATACTCAAAAAAAAAATATTACGAAACCAATTGCTTTTTTTCTAATTAGAAAGTGTTGAAACGTAATTTCTAATTAAACAAAACAAAAATCTGTAATAACTAATCTCTATTCATGAGTGCAAAACAAGATATTAGCTGTGAATTTAGTTGCTGTTTTGCAATTTAAATAAATCGACTTTTCTAAACATTACGACGGCTATTTTCCATTGTAAAGACCTTCTCGTTCGATCACGATTCTTTTCCAATTTCTCGTTTCAACGGTGCATTAATAGACAAACGATTTCAGGGTGAATTTAATTAAAATCCAAACCCCCTCTCTCAGTATGGATATCATATCGAGTCTAGTTTAGTAGAAAACAGCAGCATATCCTAGATATCTCATTAAACAAAAATCATAGAAAGCGAGAAAAAAAGATGCAACACTAATTAACGGCGCCAACCTGCAGTGTCATTGTTCGAATAAATAATCCGAATACAGAAGTTAATTAAAAATTGACAACATCTATTCACTGTGCTCTGGAACCCCTCTCACAGGGCTAGTTTGCAACTTTGAACTATTCCACAATGCTATTTAATGTTCGTAAGTTCTTCTTAATAGCAACATCCCATCGCTTGCCATCTCATTTAACAGTAGCTAGTAGCAGCAACGAAAATGTGCCACATTTTAACCGTGTCTATCGACTTGAAATTTCACATGAAATCCACATAAATGTAAATCGATAAAAAGATTATTTTATGACATTGCCTGATTTGAATTAAAGAAATTTTAATTCTGTACAACCACATATATACATCATCCTATGCAAATTCGTTGTATTCGAATCCTATTCAAAACTCCATTTGGATTTGAATAAATCTGAACTGAACGTGTATAAAGAGAGACTGATGGAGTATTCGATTTGAAAATTGATGTCCCTCCCATCAACTTTGGTATATTTTAATTAAGATTGTTTTTTGATCCAATTAAGCCCAAATTTTATTTAGAAATATAGAGAGCCTAATATTATCACTTTATTATCAAATTCAAGTTGATTATGGTTTGGACTGCTGTTTACTGTCTTCTATTATATCAACAAATTGAATTTTATTAGCTGCGGTCGCAATGACCTTTCAATTGAATTTATATCTTATTTGATCTATAAAGAGCCATTTACGGCCCATTGTCTCCTATAAAATCTACAGGGTCAGAGCCCAAACACGTATCACTCTAATTTTATACAATGATCGACGCTGAAGGTGATTACTTTGGGACCAGACCATGTGCGGGATTAATTGTTTAAATGCACCTTTCAATAATCGAATTAAACGGCGTCTACTGTATTTAGTGCGAAATTATTTAGTCGGTGCTCTTCTGGAATTGTTGTTCAATCCAGATCTGTATGAGTTAAACCAATTACATCAGATTGATTCGTTTTTTTTTAATTTGCAAACCTATGCATATGATTTTTTTTGTTCCATTATTCCATCCCTTTAAACGAATTGGATCAATTCGTGAATATAGATTATCGGGAAACAGGATTTATATTGTTGTTATTATGATGCAAATTTGACAGATGAATAAATGCGATTTGTATCAACAGTTTATATGTTACGGTTTATAGATTTTTGGGGACAATCCTAATCATGGGGGATAGTAGTCTGTTGACCGCGAAATTGAGTTTCTATAATTACGCGCCCATTATTACTCATAAAATATTATTATCCAATTATTGACAGAATAAAATAAAACAACAATTTATTATATTTATAAATAGGAAGATATATGAGTAAAGCATTGTTCTTATCAGTAAATGTAATGTAAAACGATAAACAAGCATCACGGAGTAATAAAATGTTTGTAGATTGCAGCGCATTGCGGCTGTTTGTTGCTATATTGGATAAACATTGCATTTATGCCTGAAGGTCGGTGTTGTTTTCCATCGATTTATATCGTTTAAAAGGGGAGAAGTCCTGTATTCCGAAAAATAATCCAATGTAGCGCCCATAACTAATACGCAATCCAAAATACAAGAAAACTTACTACCCTTATCAATCCTATAGTTATTGTGAATTCCCAAAACTATTTTGCCCGGACCATCGTCCAGGGATTTTGCGAACGTTGACTATAAAACTTGCACGTCATTGCATCAAATCAAAGCGGACGGACTGGGCCCCATATTGGATTTTGAATGTATTTGCTTCGGTCATGTCATGTTACATGTTTAATTTGACTGGTATGGAGAGGGTGTCCCAAGCGATTGCTTTTCAAACCTTTAGGCAACACATTTCACGGCCAGTGATTATATGATTCTGATATAATCAGTACGAATCGATGATTAAACTCAGTGTTGTTTGGTGGTAATAATTTGCCATCAACCACCATTAAATTGTCCCTCTTTTGTTTGGAATTATTCGTCCAAGTATAATTGGATCTGTTTAGGACATGTATCTTACCGTGTACCTTCAACTGTTCTTCAACAATAACAGCCATTAGGAATCCGCAACTAGACGCGTCCAGACGTGAAGTGCTCTCGGAAAACTTTTAATTGAATCCGCATTGTTTTGTGTATTTTACTCATTCACTACGACCACAAGAATCAAAACCAAATACCAGATTTTTTCTTGAAAGAACTCCAAGAAATTCAGATAATTTGATCGTGTCACACGGACACCAGCTTGATAAATTTAAAATGCATTCAATTCTCAAATAGTTGAGAAGCTGACAAAACAAAAATTAAATTAAAATTCATCATTTCAGATTAACTTCTGGATTACAACAAACACAACTTTCACAACAAATACCGGCCAGCAGTAATTCATTGCAAGCAGGACCTCAGCAATCACCATTAGTGATGCCAGTGTTCCCACTTAGACCAGCCCAATCAGCACATCCACCACATTATTCCCCTTATTCACCGTCCAGGTTTCACATCGATAAACGATGCCAGCACAGATGCTCCTGGAAGTGCCTCAGTATTGGTCTTATTCTGTTAGCGGTGGCTCTTACGGCCATGCTCGCATATTTCGCAGGTAAGAATTATTGGCATACGTGAAACGATGCCGATGAAATGCCGGTCTGTATTACGTTTTTGTCTTTGTTGTTGTGGCTTAATTCTCAGGAACAATGTACTTTCAGATATTAACGGTCGAAATGTAAAATAATCGCGAACAAGCTACTATATAATTGTACGTGTAATTGGGGGCAATTTCTACACACAAAACTACAAATCGCATTCATTAATATTCGTAAAACAACATTTTCCATAACTGCTTGTTAAACAGTTGACATCTACTCGAATGTTTCTCGTTCTCGTTGAAAAATTCCAAATAATAAAACTTCTGAATGCAATCCAAAAGTTATGGGTGTATTACATTATATTCAACTTTATCACAAGTTGACAATGATATATTTATCACTTCAGAAATGGCATAAAGTAGAGCGAATCTCAAAGCCAGATAACAAAATAATAAGTATTTTTTGACAAATATAAATAATCGCAATTAAACAAATGATAAATCAGTGTCTATAATTTCCTTAAACTAAAAATAGATACAATTACTCTAAGTTTAAGCTTCAGGGTTGTCACCCTCTTGTTTGCTGGTACTAAAATTAGTTGTTCAAGTACTCGTTAAGGACATTGCCCGTCCCTATTTGATGCGACATCGATCGATGCAGCCGGGGCTCCCTTTGAATAAACTCATTAAAACTGCATGGAAGCCGTTTATGAACTAATGTCGGATTTACTTCTATCTCATGTACGATTTGATTACAGCTGTCAGTTCAATGAAGCCAAATATGGACTCATCCAACTGTATACTAGTTCAAGACGTAAAAGATGTCACCCATGACCAAATGACTCAAGGGTCGGTATCCACACAAATGCCAACTGAAGGTAAACAATAGAACAAATGTTTTAACTTATCCATTGTTGATTACATTGTTGTTTATAAATATCTGTGTGTAACAATGAGCTATAATGTAACAAGTTGTCATTTACAGAATCTCTTCCGACTAGTACTGCAGAGCATTCTAGTGCTACAACACAGCATAGCTCTTTGCAACCACCACAGCAACGCAGCCAACCGCAAACACAATGGCCGCCATTACCGTTGTTGGAGGAGCGCGAATTGGACACCCTTCATACAGCCACAATCCCACCATATCAGTTTTGGAATTCGGAGTTCCGGAACAAACAACCAGCATTCATCCGGTTTAACTTTACTTTACCCTGGGGTGCTAATTTTGCCGTTTTCGGCAGACGTAATGTTGCTCCCAGTGTGACTCAATATGACTTTGTTGAATTTATTAAAGGCGGCAGACTAGATCACCGTTTACGGAAAAGAAGTGCTTCCGATGATAATAATATGAAACTTAGCCAAAGTCGAAGTAATAATAATCATCGAACAGATATTCTTGATAGTATTTCGAACTCATACGAAGGCACTCGAAAGATTCTAGCTGATTCTGGACCAAGAGGGCCATTTTACATGCCTCATACTATAAAAGTAATTCGAGATTTTTTTGTCAATAGAAATAATTAAAAATGTCATTAAATTTTTAAAATTTCCAGATTGACAGTTTAGAAGATTCAACAGATCTACCCCATCCAACAATTGATTTGGGTCTGGGAATTGATGAACACGTTATTTCGAAACGTGAAGCTGATATGGAGCCAAGAGTGAATGTCAGCTTGCTCCAATTCTTGGATACTGGCCGCTGGTTCCTGTCAGTTTACAACGATGAACTCCAACCACACATTGTGTCTCTAATCATCTCAGAAGCTGAAGAGGTCAGCACAACATGTCCGAATGATTGTTCAGGCCGTGGATCTTGCTACCTGGGAAAATGTGATTGTATTGATGGTTTTCAAGGGATCGACTGTTCTAAGAGTGAGTGTTTACTTTATCTACCCTTAGTTCTTAGTTTCCAATTCCATTATGGGCACTCCTTAAAACAAACAGAGTCGCCATTAGTGACAACTACAGTTAACGAGACTCATCGATTGCTGTTTTTAGTTCTATATTCCTGTATTATGTTGAAATTTTCATCGGAAAATTCACGGTATATGTATAAATAACGGTGCAATATCAATCCACGAAACAAAAAATCCATAATTAACATTCTCATCTCTTTGAAGCTCTCATCAACATTATTTCCTAAATCATAAACATACAGAATTGTAATTAAACTTGTCATTTTCGTTGCATTTAAACGACACCACGTATTGTATGTAGCGTTTTGATTTATTTCCAACTATAGAAATAGAAATAAAACCATTCGGGAAGCTGCGCCAGTCTCACAAATAACTTTCTAGAATCTATCTAGATAATGATCAAATGATCCCTTTTTTCTCTCACTTTCTATTCAAGTATTCTTCATCAAAATCCATTCGACATTTCTGTTCCAGGTGTTTGCCCAGTTTTATGTTCCGGTCATGGTCAATACGGTGGTGGTCTTTGTCATTGTGAAGAAGGCTGGAAAGGTCCTGAATGTGATATTCCAGAAAGTGATTGCCGTGTAGCAGATTGTTCCGGGCATGGTCAATGTGTACGTGGTTCGTGCCATTGTAAAGCTGGATGGAAGGGTGAAAGTTGTGACGAACCAGATTGTGAAGATCCTACATGTTCTGAACATGGCGCCTGTGTACATGGGCAATGTTATTGCAAAGCAGGATGGAAAGGTGCACGTTGTAACATTATCGATGAACAGGTACACAAATGTTTACCTACGTGTTCTGATCATGGTGTTTACGATCTTGAAGCGGCGAAATGTATATGTAACCGACACTGGACGGGGCTGGACTGTTCACAAGGTATACTATAATTTTCACTCTCTTTTAGTTAATTATCACGTTATAATTAATATTGTCCTACCATCTTCTTCTCGGTTCAATTATCGTTGCTGAAGGCGTGCGGCTAGCGTACCAAACGTTTGAAAAAAAAATCCTATTTCACGTTCGCTAGATGAAAAAAGTTTGTCGGTCGTTAGATGCCGTAAAAATATCCAAGCTAGTCTCATCAAAACTTCCTTTTCATTCTCCTCTTTCGCTTATATATGCCCTACATTTATGATAGCCGTGTTAGCGTAAAAACGCTTTAATATTTCTCTAGTTTCACTAAAATACAACAATATTTGCGTCTATGGGCTATTATCCTATTTTTAGCTCTTTGCAATTTGGATTGTGGTTCACATGGACGATGCGATTCAGGCAAATGTCGATGTGATACAGGATGGACAGGATCACGTTGTGAACAATTACCATGCGATCCTAGATGCCAGGAACATGGCCAATGCAGGAATGGAACGTGTGTTTGTTCACAAGGATGGAATGGACGACATTGTACATTACGTGAGTTATCCAGAAATTTTTCTTCTATTGTTTGAGAAAATAAAATTTAATAAACGAAAGACCATAATTATTAAGAACTTCTGTTAAAATTCTTGCTGTAATTTATATTGCAGCTTCATAAAAAAAGACGTAATTTATGATTTAATTGAAGTAGCTACAGTTTCAGAGAAAAGTTATGAATTTTGCTGATTTTTTTCTAAAGTAATTCGATTTGATAAATGTTATAACAATAGACAGTTGAAATAAGTTCTGTTTTCTGTTCGTTGATAATTGGTTGTACATAAAAACTACCTTCTTAAGGTGACCATGTTTACGAATTATCTGTTCTTTACAAGAGATTGCTGTTATCGTTAAGAGACCAATTGATAAAATCTAAACTGAAGTTTCTAAGGTCATTTCAAAATCTCTAGAATTTCACATGATATGTACGAGATTATTGTTGAGAAAACCTGCCTATGTTGACCATCTGTAAATATCGAACTAATTGATTGTATTATCGAACTTCCATTTGTCTAGCTGGTTGCGAAAATGGTTGTTCTGGTCATGGCCAGTGCACCCTAGAAGACGGTTCCTACAAATGTGTTTGTATTGAAGGTTGGGCCGGTTCCGACTGTAGTATTCCATTAGAGATGAATTGTAACGACGATAATGATAATGATCACGGTAATCTTTGAATTCTTCGAGTATTTATTGAAAATTTCATCAAAAATTAACTTTGTTTCATTCATTCATGGTATAGATGGAATGACAGACTGTTCAGATAGTGAATGTTGTTCACATGCCAGTTGTACTGATCACATCATGTGTCTATCAAGCAACGATCCAGTTGAAGTACTATTAAGAAAACAACCGCCCTCCGTAACAGCATCATTCTATCAAAGAGTGAAATTTTTAATTGAAGAAAATTCAGTGCAATCATACGCTCATATGGATGAGTATACAGAAAGGTAAGTGCGAAAGCGTGGAGCGCTGTGTGGCGAGTGTTTTTAGTGCTTAACGAGGTAGTCACGCAGACATTTATAACTTATTTTTGCGTATCACAGGATAACAAGCTCTCTTGTATAACTCTGCACGTTATGAGCGGAGGTTGGCGGACAATATATATATATACATATATATATATAACGCTGGCCGCTTTGCTCGGGCACCGCACACCCTCAGCGGAGCCATTCGTTCTAACCCCCATTATCCGGACCCGTCCCCCCAAAATCGGTGACGGTGGTTCCTTCATTGTTCATCTATTAAAAATATCGTTCTACTATTTGTTAAATAGTATGAATGTTTCTATTATGATCTATATTTGTATTGAAAATTCAAACGTGACGGAACCGTGTCGCCGGAGGGAACTCATTGTGTCTTGTCTTGTCTGAAACCCCTGTGTGCGTCTGTACCCGTCTCCGAAGCCCGAGTCTGTCGTTCAGATTGCGCTTCCGGCGTGATTTGCACACCGCCGAAACTTCTCTATTTTATTAATAATATTCTAATTTTTTTTTAATTTATTATTATTATTATTTTTATAAATATATTTATGTCATATTTGAGAATATAATTATAATCATTTTCTAGCTCTAGGTACGTATTGTGACGGTGGCGGACACAAGTTGAGCATAACTCCAATGTTGTTTCACGTATTTCTCACCCGCTATATGATGATTATTATTATTATTATTTGACAAATTCATGTTTGCGTCCATTTTCTCATTTTTGTTTTTGTTTGTTTGCTAGTAGACCTTTTTTGCTAACTTGTGTCTGTCATTGTCTGTAGCTAAAAGTTTGTTCTGACTATGTGTTCGTCACGTTGTGTCGTCAATGAAATTATTATTTTTTGGCCAGAGAACTAGAGTGAATGAGTGCTGAGTGAGAACGTGTCCGTCTCTAACATGTACACCCGGAGCAGCGACAATAAACAGTCCATTTCATCGAATTCAATCGAAATGTTTGAATTATTTAGGACTGTTTGTTGTTGACTGATCCTGCTTACGTAGTACATGCGAAGATGTGCAACTCTAAAAGGATGTACCATACAAATGGTCCGTCCTATAAAGGTGCACTTCGCAAAGTATTGCCGTGTGATTAGTAATTGTCCTGTCTTCTGTGTCCCCTATGTCGCTGCTGCAACCTTCACTTGTAGCGAGTTCTGGAATTCCTTTACACCGCGGTAAGTGGCAGCATCTCCCCATGTTGTTCTGTCTGTCTGTCTGTTCGTCTGTCCGTGTGCTGCCTGTAGCCTGTGCTCCCCATATCTACATCTATACCTTCGTTTGTTTGTCCAAAAAAAACAATTATGTTCTATTTTCCATGTATGTCTTTATTTAATTCGTGCTTATTTTTCATGTTTTTTGACAACCTTTTATAGAAATATCAATAGCAAACTTTTGTAAAAAATTTGAATTATTCAACAGAAACATTCTATAAGAGGTTTAATTTTGTTTCAGTTGCATTGAATGTGTCAGCACTTGTATACTTTCTACTGCTATAATTTTTTTAATGCCTTGACTTGTCCATATTCATAGTCATACCATTTTGAATCAATCATGCCCTTTGGAAATATCAACACAAACATTCAAATTATTAGTGCTTTTAAATTGTAATCGATTTCGGCTCTTATCTTTTTCAACTCTAATCAACAATTCGCCATAGAAAGATTACAATTTATACAGCACTGGCATATCGATTTCAACATATTAACTTTTTTTAATCATTTCTATTCATCACTAAAACAACAGTAAAAAACATCAACAAAAAAAATGATAAAAAAAGAAACAACATTGTACACGTTTTACAAATGTAGCAACAAAAAAAAACGGAAAATAGACGGCTCGGCCGAAGCTCCCTCCTTTGTTTTCGTATCATTGTCAGTTCAACCAGCGACCTTTGTGCAACCTGTCCTTTAACACCTACCCAAACACCACCAGTGCCCTTTATATTATTGCATCGTTGCATTTTGATCGACCACCATCTTACACTTTCAATAAAGCTGACCGAAGCTCAGCTTGGATTATTGTTTTTCTTGTTCTGTTTTATTTTTATTGATCTGGCGTGATAAAACAAGCGTCTTTTTGTCGTTGTTTGTTTCGTGTAGATGATGTGGAGATGATTTTTTTTTGTAAAGTGCAACTTTCAAGCCTCTTCCTATTAAAAGGAAGCTTAACCCAATTAACTGAAATTGAAAATTTAATCGTTAGAAAACCGATATCAGTCGTTGAATAATCCAAGCAAGCGCAAGTCGGCCTAAAAGTTAAAAGACCCATTCAAACTTTTGATGTTATGGAAACCTCGATGTTATCAATTTTTATTGAATTATTTTTCATGATTAAACGTAGTGGTGAAACAAATGCCTGCACATTGGACAACCATTGTTGTAATAATGATTATTATCAACAAGTAAAATGATAGTGATCATTGAGCATGAAATTTCTAATAGCTATAGACTATATTTTATGATATTTCAGGAGCATTATTACAACAAGAACAAATAAACAGTATAAAAGCTTATATTTTACAGCTTATGATCGATGCTGATAACGGTGCATGATACGTTCACCGATTGATCGATTCCACTGTCAACATTATTTGAACATCTTCAAATTCAAGAATCGATCAATCGTCATTTTGATTCTCTCTATAAAGAGAACGCTTTGTAATTGGCAGATTTTCCAAAAGCAAAGTGGCTCTACAATTTCAATATTCAACAATTGTTTGAAATTGTAAATGTCGCGAGTCCTCAACGTCAAAAAATAAAAATAAAATAGAAACGAGCGTTAACACATATTTAACGGACTTTGTCAACAGCCGGGTAGCTGTGATGCGTGGTCAAGTTGTGACACCACAAGGACTAGGAATTGTAGGGATACGTGTATCAGTTGATAGGGAATCAAGATTTGGATTCACACTAACAAGACAAGGTGGATGGTAAGTTAATTTATTTTTTATATAAATTTATCTATTGTCATCGTCATTGTTTTGGTATCGATTTGTTTTTTTTCTCTCCCCCTTTAACTTTGAAATGCGAATATAGAAAACATCAGTTGTGCCGACCTTCTTTCGTTATTAAATTAAATCGGAAAGGTCCGAGAAGGGTTCAATCGGATTTCGTATTCACCCCCTTTCAGAAACTGTTCAGGTGGCTCTATTTAGAAACTCTCAATGTCATGACTAAATCATCCAAGGGCTTAGTAGGGGATGAAATGGAGTTATTGTTCGTATTCCTAATATATCCTGAAATAGCTCATTATCTACATGCATATTAATACTTTAAAATCCATATAAGCTTCAATTTTTGATAGAAACATTTTTATATCCAAATTAGCTACGAGGTCACTCCGATCAATCAATTATAACGTTGCTTTTTTTAATTTGTTCGCGATAGTCCAAATTAATTACAATACGGATATACATAATATAGAACAACAGTAAACTATATACAGTAAACATATTATTGTCGGAACTAATTGCTTTTGGCTTTTAATTAAATCGCAACTCCTATAAAAGGAAGTTGTCTGATGGTTAATTACTAAGAAGCGTAAGACGTTCTTCAGGTTAGTTTGTTGAGATTGACAAGAACGGAAGTTGAACAATGACAACAACCAACAATGTTATTATACGTTGTTGGAGGAAAATTACACTAAAACCTATTTCACTTTGATGTAGCACATTTCCTATGAGACTTTACTGTTTATATTAAAACCAAACTGTTTGTTTATTTATTTAGAGACGCTTTATGGCAAGACTGTCTTCTGGTATATATACACATAACACTACTTTGATGTGCCTGTTAAATATTGAACAAATACCAAATTTGGATATCGATTGTTTTATAATTTATTTGTCAGGAACGACAAATGAAAAACAATGTTATTTTACAAAACACTGACTTCGATTCGATTTCATCTTGTTTCCGTTGTCACGAAAACAAATTTTTGTGTGTAGCTAGCAGAAACACAAATAAATTTGCCAGAAGACAGTCTTAAAATTCATAGAATCCTCTCAAATAATTAAACACATAATAGAATGAGAACTCGAAATGGCGACAAGAAAACGTGGAACAATAACGTAATCTTAATATTCGAGAAATATTCTTAAAACTTGAACAGCACCCGCCAATAGTGGTGGGATTAATTAACTGATTATCATTCTTGGTTCTAAAACTACAAATAAAATAGAAATGAAAGAGCCTAGTTCAAACAAATTGAATTTATCGAAATAATTAAATTAGTCTTCCCTGTGTGTCTCTTGCATTTTTAATGCAAACTAATTCCCATGGTAGGTTTGATGTGTTGGTGAATGGTGGTGGTGCCGTGACATTACAATTCCAACGGTCACCATTTAAACCCTTAACCAGAACAGTATTTGTACCGTGGAATCAAATAGTCGTATTACCACCAGTTCATATGCAACTGAGTGAAGATTCTGATATCTCCAATTTACACACAAGGTAAAATTATTTGAATAGTGTGTGTATTGTTGAATGATCGGAATTTTTCTAGTTTTTTGAGTCGGAATCCGGCAATTAATTTTCCGGGTGTATCACGTTCATTATTTGGTCCAAATGGTGTATTGCCAAATACATGTGAAGATCATGATCCAGAAATTTTGAAACCAATTATAACTGGAACGTGGATGCCAGAAGCTGTTGGTGGTCTATCAGGGCGCAGTGTCATATTTGGTGAAACACAAATTGTTCAAGAATCGATCCCAATACCAGGCTCTGATCTCCATTTAATGTATCAAAGTTCCCAAGCTACTGGCTATTTAAGTACTATCTATATGCGTTTAACTGGTACGAAAGTTCCATCAACTTTAACACACGTTCATGTTCGTGTCGAAGTCGAAGGTTCACTACATGTAAAAACTTTTGAAGCTGATCCTGATTTAATACATATATTCGCATGGAATAAACGAAATGTCTACAAACAAAAAGTTTATGGTATAGCTCAAGCGAAAGTTTCAATTGGTTATCAACATTCAACATGCTTAGAACCAATATGGGAAACACAAACAGCTGATTTAAAAGGTTTTGATGTTGATATATCTGATATTGGTGGTTGGGGCTTAGATATTCATCATCATTACAATTTCCATGAGGGTATATTACAAAAAGGTGACGGTTCAACTTTACATTTTAAACAATATCCGAGAACAGTGAATGTCGTCATGGGAACAGGATTACAACGATCTTTAGATTGTCCAGGTCAATGCGGGGGCCCAGCTAAAGATGCAAAGCTATTAACACCAGGATCACTGGCCAGTGGTCCTGATGGGAGTATATACGTTGGTGATTTCAACTTAGTTAGAAGGATTACACCCGAGGGCAATGTCTACACTGTATTACAATTGAGGTGAGTCTCATTCATTGAACAATAACGCCAGTTTATTATCGATTTTCCAGAGCAACTCAAGTTGCATATCAATATTATCTAACGATATCGCCAGCTGATGGCCACTTGTATGTATCCGATCCAGAGAAACATCAAATCCTTAAAGTGTTATCGTTAGAACCTGTACAAGATCCTAGTATCAACAGTGAACCGGTAAATTGAGTTTTGTTCTTTTTTTACTCCAATATAATTGTGATCTAATTCGGTTTCATAAAGGTGGTTGGTAATGGAGAAAGATGTATCCCAGGTGACGATAGTCAATGTGGAGATGAAGCACCAGCCAAATACGCCAGGCTAGCTCATCCGAAAGGTTTAGCAATAGCGGCTGATAAAACAATGTATATTGCTGATGGAACAAATATCAGAGCAGTTGATCCAGAGGGAATAATTCACACGTTGATTGGCAACCATGGCCACCATAATCATTGGAGTCCTATCCCGTGTCGTGGAGCACTCGTCGCCAGTCAGGTAAATATTTGAAAATTTGTCTTTCTTATCATCATTATCCCAATTCTGAAATGTAGAAAAAAAGCTAGCAGGCGTTTTTTTTTGAAGAAAGTGAATTTCAAATCGGGAATCTTCAAGAGATTCCAGAATTGGAACTCAAAGTAGCACATATCAATAACAATTTACTATGGCACTCAAGGTACTCTTTTCTGTTATTTCTTATATAAAAGAGATCTGGGACGCCGGGAATAATTCTGTCAATATCAATTTGTTGAAAGAGATCTACCAAACATTGACTTATTTTTATTCGAATTTAACAATGTTCGATGCTGTCGTGTGTTTTTTTTTCGTATTGAGCCTTATAAGATTAATTTGCTTCTCTATTATTCATCTATCATCATGAGAAATTGAAACAAGACTGGATTATATAGCTATATTTTATAAAAGTTTATCAATTTTAGAAATCCCATCCCTTTTTGTCCTGGATTTATGTCGTTAAATCGTCGAAATTGATGTGTTGTCATTTGTTGTCAATTTTTCCTAGGCTCAACTTCAATGGCCAACCGGTTTAGCGTTGAGTCCTTTAGATGGATCACTGCATTTCGTTGATGATCGATTGGTACTAAAACTAACTGCTGACATGAAAATAAAAGTGGTTGCAGGCACACCTCTACATTGTCACCGTGATGATAATTCAACTAAACCAACTCAATCAGACGACATTTTAGGAACAGTATTAGCATTGGCATTTTCACCAAATGGTGATCTTTATACAGCTGAATCAGATACCCGCAAAGTTAATTATGTTCGAGTGATTGATTCATCCGGTAAAATTACACATTTCGCTGGTAAAATTCAAGATCGTCAACGGAATAATTGTGATTGTCCGATAAACGTGACAACAGTCAGTCCACGACATGCTGTCACAAATCAAGAACCACCACCAGCTTGTATTTGTGGCAATACTGATGAGACAACAAGCAATGCAGAAACTTTATTATCATCGAATGCCCGCTTCCAAGCAATTTCAGCATTAACAGTATCACCTGGCAGTGTTCTACATATCGCTGATCAAGGTTCTCTGCATATATTGGCATTACAACATTATTTACCAACACACGATGAGAATGGCGAATTTCGAATTCCATATCCAGCAGCTGGCGATGTTTATGTTTTCAATCGATATGGACAGCATGTTGCAACGAAAGATTTGGCATCGGACAAGACACGATATTCATTCTTATATTCGAAAAACACTAGTTTTGGTAAACTGTCTACAGTTACGGATAGTTCAGGTAATAAAATCCAATTCTTGAGGGATTACAGTAACGCTGTTAGTTCGATTGAGAACACACAAGATCATAAATCTGAACTGAAGATATCGGGAGTTGGGTATTTGGTGAAGTTATCCGAAAGGGACGATCTGAAATCGAACTGGATTACGATATGAATACAGGATTGTTAACGAGCAGATCAGGAGTGAGTTGTCAATTTCAAATACAATATTTGATAAAAATTTCTAATAAAATCTCCAGGGTGGAGAAACCTTTATTTACCAATATGACTGGATCGGTCGGGCAACGAATGTGATTCTATCGAGTGGTGAAACTTTAGAGTTGACATCGAAAATAGCGTCTAATGAAGGATTGGAAATCACAGTGAGTAAACCACCTACTCAATTGACAGTTACTGGGAAAGCAAACAAGAAAGTCATTATGATTGACGGTAAGTTTGATTAAGTTGAAGAAAACCGACAAAACAAAAACATGCAATTTTCAGATGCTGAAGTTACCGAAGCTGTCACATTAACAAATTCAACAGTTTCGGTAAATTCAGCTTGGAATGGACAAATGGAAATCTCGGCTGTTGCACGCCATCCATTATTAGAAGTATCACTACCAGTTGAAGCTGAAATGCTACCAGTTTGGTCCGAACAAACAACAACATTCGGTGAAAATATACAAAATTTTATGTCGACATCATTCAGTTTAGTTGGTGATGTGCGCAATCCACAACAAACATTAAATAGTGAAATTTATGTTAATAATACGAAAATTTTATGTATCGAATTTGATCAATTTACAAGTAAAGAGATATTTTACGATCACGATAAACTGCCACTATTGACGATAAATTATGACCCGGCTGGTTTACCATTAGCATATATCCCACATAATGGTGCTGATACCTTAAACATATCATATGACACCTTCAATAGAATCGATGCCTGGAAATGGGGGAATTCTGAATTGAAATATAGCTATGATCGTCATGGATTACTATCAGAAATAACTAGTAGTTTGGATGGTACACAAATGTTCTCTTATAACGATTGGAATATGTTATCGAAAATTACTTTGGCTAGTCAAAAGAGTTTTCAATTGTCATATGATGATGATGGTGGTTTAAGGCATGTTACACTACCTAGTGGCACTAGACATTCGTTCAGTTTACAACCGTCAATTGGATTTTTACGTGTCACTTACACATCACCAGGCAGTACACGAGCCTATCTACAACATTTCACACAAACAGGACAATTGATTCAAACGGTCTATCCTGGTGAAGGTGCCCGTGTTGTTTATCGCTATAACGATAATGGGCGATTAAAAGAAATCGTACATGGTGATGGTAAAACAGCATACCATTATTCCGAAACGACAGGTATGCCTAGTCAAATATCCCATATAGAACCGGATTTAGAATATCGTTGGGATTACCAATATATTGGTGGATTATTAATGGAAGAACGTATAGATTTCGGTGCTAAAACTGGTTTAAGTAATGCAAAATTCACATATGATTATGACAATAATTATCGATTAATAGCTGTACAAGGACGAATCGGTGGACAAAATCTACCACAATACAATTTAGCATATAATCAAAAAACTGGTGCATTAGAAATGATTGGTTTATTTAAAATCAACAAACCTAGAAATAATGAAACACATGTTTATGATGGTACCGCTTTATTTTCGCGTAGTATAAATTCACGATTCTTAGAAACACAAGTTGCTCTAACTATACATGGAATGGAGGTGTTCCGTATGGAATTCAGTCATGACATACATGGGTAAGTCAGATGTGTTATCAATAAAATAATTCGCAAACAAATATTTATACATCAAATTATTTTAGGCGAATCTCACAAACACGCACCTATACCAGAAATGTTGGCGTTAATACTTACACAAACATCAAAAATTATACGTGGGATTGTGATGGACAATTGTTGGGTGTTGAGGCACAAGAACCGTGGGGATTTCGGTATGACGATAACGGAAATATGTTATCATTAACTTACAGGTAATTGAGAATAAATAGATTTTATTCATCAATAATTCGAGTACTGTTGAAATAGAGGCAACACAATACCGATGGAGTATAATGGCATGGATCGAATCATCAAATTTGGTGAAGGACAATATAAATATGATAGTCGTGGATTGGTTACGCAAAATGCCCGTGAAGAGAAATTCCATTATAATGCCAAAGGTTTATTGGTGAGGGCCATTAAACGGGGTCGTTTTGATGTTCGTTACTTTTACGACCACATGGATAGGTAATACAAATTGATGAATTAACTCGGTGTTGTTTTTTCCCTAAAACTAAGCGAGGTATTCTTTTAGATTATCAGCACGTAAAGATAATTTCGGTAATGTGACGCAATTCTTCTATAACAACGAACATCGACGCAGAGAAGTTAGCCAGATTTATTCGCCACGCGATGGCAAATTAATGTCATTAGTTTATGATGATAGAGGCCATTTAATTTATGCGCAAGTTTATCGACATAAGTATTATGTGGCAACTGATCAATGTGGCACACCAGTAATGATATTCAATCAATACGGTGAAGGTATACGGGAAATTATGCGTTCACCGTACGGTCATATTGTTTACGATTCGAATCCTTATCTTTATTTACCAGTCGATTTCTGTGGTGGATTATTAGATCAAGTAAGTATATTGAATAAAAATGTGTGTTTTTATTGCCGAAAAAACCAAATTTATGTTCGCATTTTAGGTAACATCATTGGTACATATGCCAAATGGGAAAGTTTACGATCCATTAATAGGACAGTGGATGTCGCCATTATGGGAAAATGTATTGGAGCGCGTCGCGACGCCGACACAATTACATTTGTATCGATTTAATGGCAACGATCCGATCAATATGGGTGTAGACAGGAATCGTCCAAATGGTAACTTATCAAAACAAAAACAAAAAACAGCCCCCTTTTTTATAAAACCAATAATAAATACAAACAATATTTTCAGATCATTTAGATTGGTTAGAGAAAATTGGTTATAATTTGAAGAATCTCGCCCCACAACTCTTCCCCGATGATCTTCCAGGTGGTCGAATGCCGCCACTCCTGACGCAACCAACAAATTTCTGGAATCCGTCCAAAGAAACCATCAGTAATCAATTAACAAAACATTCAACAGATATCCAATCGGGCTTTTTAGCACATTTGAATGCAAGACGTATGACAACAGCTAAAGACTTATCGGCACCATCCAAATCAGCATTGAAAACAGATGTAATGGATCTGGTACCGAAGAAAATCGGTGCTGCTAGTGATCCACCATTTGGTAGAGGTATTTTAGTATCGAGAACGCGACAAAATCAAGCGATTGTTTCAAGTGTACCAGCAGCAAATGCAATTTATCGTGATGTTTATACGTCCGTATTCAATCGATCGTATCTATTACCATTTACATTTGTCGTCCATAATGCCCAACAAGATGCTTTCTATTTTGTTAAAGAAGAAACATGGAAGGCAAACGATGATAAAGCACAATTGAAACGTTTACAAGGACAAGTTAATACGACATTCCATGAGATTGCACGTGAAAATGGCAGTGGCAATAATTATTTTGATGTTAAAATACATGCGGCTAATGTTGTTATTAATTTGCGTTATGGTACAACAATTGAGAAAGAGAATCAACGTCTACTACATCATGCTAAATTATCAGCCATACGTAAAGCATGGCATAAAGAGAAAGAGGCATCAAAGAACGGTTATTTTGGCAGTATCGAATGGACATCCAGTGAAACTGAAGAACTATTGAAATCAGGATATGTAACCAACTATGAAGGTGATTATATACATGACGTTCTATTATATCCTGAATTAGCCGAAGATCCATACAATATACGTTTCATTAAAAAACAAACTGACACAACAAAGAAGCGGCGACGGAAACGGGATATTAAATGCCACTTGGATAGATGGTGGTTCGCGTGGAATCACAGCGAATCATGCTAGTGATAACACTTCAAATATAAATATCAAAAGAAATTTGAAGAAAACTGGAATAAATCAAGAGACTTGAGAATATTATTCAATTAATTATGTGTGATGTACCAAGAATTAAGCTTACATTTAACAAACCAAAAAAAAAGAATATATTAAGAAAAAATTTAATGAATAAATGAGAGAATGTGAGACATTTTATACCGATACCAAAGTCTATTTGTGTATGTACTTCAAAGATGCCAAAAACAAAAAAATACCTAAAAACAAAGTGTATATTATTTATTTACGAATATGTTACCTATTTGTACATGTATGTGATTTCATTGGTGCAAATTATTCAACAATTTCGACACGTTTTTTTCGTTCTAAATACTGAATTTGACTGATTGTCGTCGTGTCGATTAATTTGCATTGAATTGAAGAAACTTTTCTGAACAATTACCATGTAAATACTCTGCATAAAAGGAACACTATTAGATTATTTAATTGATATTAAATTGAATAATAATTGGGAGGAAGCTGAATTTTGTAGAAAACATTAAAAAGCTTGATCTGGGTGGGAATTTTGAAAAGAATAAGCCATTCTAGGCGTGTATCAAGAGTTTTTTGTAAATATAGTCCAGTTATTACCTTTCGAATAATTTTAATAAAAAAAGAACGAATTTATCTTAGATAGGCGATCAAAAGATAAAAATTGATTGATATTGTATGTTGTGTTGCTTTACTTAATAATTATTATTGAGCAAAAAAATTATAATAATAATAAATATCATTGTGACTGATCTATGTTTATCGGGATAGTAAAGCGAAACCTTATCCGCTATGTACCTTGCAGGATTTTTACCACAACTACCACCACCACATCACTAAATTTTTTACTTTTTATTATTATTATTATCGAATGTATAAGAATTTTTAAAAGATATATAAAGATATGATATATATTTTTACTCCGCCTGCCAGTGTAGTATATTTTGTGTGCTATTGTTAAAATGAATAAAATAATAGAGGGGAAAAAAACACAAAATGTACTAATTTAATGTCCAAAAACTATATGTTGTTGTCTACAGACTGTCATAACTTTGCTGGATAATAATTGTGTTAAAAAAAATGCTGTTCAAAACTATTATGATACTTGTATATGGATTTGTGTTCGCCAGAATGAAAAATACAAACCAAAAACTACTCTTTTGTTTTGGTTTTTTCGTTTGTTTGTTTCCAATTTATTTTGATTTGTACAGGTAGCTTCAATTTTGTCCAGTTTAAGAAATTTTTATATTTTTTATTTATTATTGGATACTCAAGTATTATAAATGTTTTTGAAAAATAAAGAAATTGTTTTTTACATTCCACGTCGCTTTTCTTCATCTACGCACTGTAAAAGGAGATCTGCAGTATTTGTAATTTTTTTAAAAAGCTCTTTTACAGACTACTTAGTGACGCGTTATCCCAAAAGGAGCAAATGCCCAAAGAAGCGATCATGTAGTAAAACGATCGAATTTCCTCCGAAGAAAAATGTCAGAACTGAAACGAGTACATCGCACCCCCAAAGTAAAATTTTAGCCAATGACGTTGCTCGAACATAGGTTCGGAGCCATTCTGTGGGCTAACCAAAAGCCCCAGAAGGCAAGAAATGAATAGGTGGGAATGGAGCCCAAAGATGCTCTACTGGAGGCAATGTCCACTTATGCGACAGGCAAAAAAGTGTATTGACTATTCGCCTAAGAATGCTAGAAAGTTCGTCGACCTCAGTACGACTTAAGACTTATACCAGGATCTCAAAGAACTGACCAAATCCGACAGTGAGAGATTTAGATTACATGAATT
This sequence comes from Meloe dianella, assembly GCA_028455855.1. Taxonomy (NCBI): domain Eukaryota; kingdom Metazoa; phylum Arthropoda; class Insecta; order Coleoptera; family Meloidae; genus Meloe; species Meloe dianella. Next base: position 982,700 of record JAPTHL010000034.1, read on the forward strand.
GGACGATGAAACCTCCGAACACATATTACGAAAATGTGATGCTTTAGCTCGCATAAGACTATCCAGCTTGGACAGCGTGATCCTGTCGCCTGCTCAAGTAAGAAATAGGTCTCCCAGGGAAATAATCAACTTCGCAAGAAAGATATCTTTTCTGCGATATCAAAGGCGAAGGGTTAAGAACAATAGATCAACTGTGGTTGCACTTTAGAAAGTCTAATAAGATCAATCGACCCCTTTCATATAATCTAATCTGAAGTCAAATTTGCCTGGTGTCCCATGAAGCTATAATGCGCAACCGATGCTTCAATCATATTGTGTCATGTATTTGAGTATATCAGTATTGTTTCAGAGCACCACAATGAACTCTGTACAAAAATTTCGGACGATATTATTGATCTTCTAAGCTCCCTTTAGTTTACTCGTATCAATAGTCCTGTGCGTATTTTATTGTTACATATATGTTCTTCTACGTTGCTCTGAAAAACAATTCTCTGATTTTATCTTGAACAACAAACATCTACCCATTGACCTCGCTCTTATTTAATAATGATTTGTTGTTGATTTTTTCCCACTTACTACTCCAGAAATCCACCGACTGACAGTATTTATTTTCCAAAATGTTCAAACATCAGTAGTAGTAAATATAGCTTAAACGTAGGTTTCATGCTGAAAGAGTATATTTGTTAAAATGACAAAACTGTGAATTAGATATCTCAGCTTTGCACCTTCAAAATCAATTAAAAATTTAAAATGAAGCACCAATAACTAAGTAAAATACTGAGGTATGCAGGCCAAAGAACAAGTAATTTCAATAGAGCCAGACGAAAATGCAGCTCCAATTTGTTCTTCTTCAAAAATACAAACCATTACAACCATATTCAAGCTCTTTAATCTTTGCAATTGGTTATAAAAGATCACAATGTTCAGGTGCTGCATCTTTTATTAGATTTTCTAAAGCTTCACATAAGTCTACTGCGGTTTGAAATAGCCATTGTTGCGGATATCCTTGAATTTTCGTCTAATTAAAATAGACTTTAAGGAAGTAGAAAGGATATGGACAGTCCTCAGTTGTAAAGAAACAGAATATCCTTTGTAAATTTATTTAATAACAAAGAAATTAGGAATTTCATAGACTGATGGTATATGCATAATTTACACTATCAATTCTACAATAATTGCTGCATATTCTCAATGTATTCTTGTTGTTTGTCTTGTCAACTAAATCGTAAATGATTATGACTTCGCACATGACAGAAAGAAAAGTTTCTTCTTTTTTTAAATAAATTAGTGTAGTTCATAAATACAGTCCTAGTGATTAAGTTTGGTATTTACAAAGACAACTCAAAAGTTACCCAACAGTTTTTTGTCTGGCGTTTCTTTAAAATAGATGTTACTCAATTGAAATACACATGTATAAATTTCACATTTTTTAGAAAAAATTCAGGTTCTGCATGATTATTATTATTAATAATATAGTTATAATTAATTAATAGTGTTTTATTTTCGTCATTATAAAAAATTCCCAACTGAAAGGAGAACTTTCGAGTCTTTAATATAGTTATAGTGTAAACTGCTATCTTTTATATATATATATATATATATATATATATATATATATATATATATATATATATATTTTTGAACACATTTACCACTGTACTTTGCGGTAGTGGATTGGTATGGCCCTGGTAAATGAGTGTTCTCCAACGAAAAATTCTACAAAAGATAATGTAGAAATGATGAGGCATCTGCTTATTGTGTTTGTGTAATACTGACGCCGCCTCCATCAAAAGCCTTTAATCATTGTTAGGCAATATTAGCCTTTTATCAAACACAATAAAACAAGGATCAAATATGTTCTAAATCAAATCAATCTATTTTCTAAACAACTTTCACACTATTTTCTTCTACATAAAGAAGAAACCATCAAGTTGTCCAGGTGTGTTGAATATAATTAGGCAATTCAACTATAAATACCAGTCATAATGATAATAATAATTATTAACAACATAAAAAAAGGTGTCAATCCAAGAGCACATGTTGTAATAAAATGAATAGAATTTTTCCTAATGTCTTTTTTGTTGCGAAAAAAAAATTGTAATAAAAAAACCAGAGCCAATTCTTCTCATCTTCTCCATACAGTCAACGGTAAATCATAGGAAACATGTATACATATGTGATTACTTCACTATAATTAATCATTAATATTTTAAATACTAGGCATAAATTACTTTATCTTATGTTCCTAATAAAAACTTGATTTTATCGAATTTTAATTCCACATTACTCGTTTTATTCAATCTTTATTGAATAAAAAAAACACACACACAAATCTGGCGAATAATTAAACAAAAACAAAAAAAAGAACACACAACAGAGCCTTAAATATTGCCCCAAGTCTGTTGTATCATAATCTAGAGTGTTTTTATTGTAGAAAAATAAGAGAGAAAAATAATCGCAATTTAAACCTAATCACCCACCACTGTGTATCACAGTATTAGGTAAACAGTTCTTTTTTTATATAAAACAAACCAAAATAATAACAACAACAACAAAAAAAAAACTCTAGCCGATAATAACTAATCACATTTCACTAAAATCGGTAAAGCTTCCATCAGCTTTTAGTCTCCTTATTGTTTAAAAAAAAAAACGAAAAACGAAAATCAGTGCACGAAATGATGATACGGAAAAAAAATTGTTCAAAAAATTCATGTATATATGTATAATATAGAGAAATGTTCATTATTTTATTGAATTAATTTAATGTATTGCGACCGAATTATGTTGAACACAAACGCCAACCATTGGACTTTCGTCTCTATCATTTTGTTTAGGCTGTTGTGGTCCGTTGGTTGTGGTGTTATTATGTTTAGATGTGTTGCCATCGGTCATCGTGCTTGTATATGATGTATAAGGAAGGGATGATGGTCCATAACTTATCATTGGGCCCTGATGATAACGTTGCCTATGAGTATGTCGAAATGATGGTGATGGGTCACATTCCATCGTTGCATAACCACCACCACTACCACTAGATTGTTGTTGCTGATAATTCGATAATTCCCTCGATCTTCCTACCATATTTAACCCTGTAATATCAGCAAATATTCTCAATATTTTTGATTCATCAATAAACAAACAGACACGTAAATAGATATGAAAGGTATAAGAAAAAAATTTAAAAGCAAATAATTCATGTGCAAATTAATCGTAAATAAAATGTGATTAAAAAATTTGTTAACAAGAACAAAACCATACGAGAAACCTAATTTCAGTACCTGTGTTAGTAAGAGCAGTACGGTTCAATACCGTATCACTATGTTAGTCATCGTTGATTTCCCGTAACATCTACACACACAGATTTAAAAAAAAATAATCATTATCATAATGGATGGAAATAAATAAATGAAAAGCTTCAAATAACAAGCGAATATAGCATATTTCGTTTAATGAAGATTTATCTTTATTTTTGTCAATGATTTATGTTTAAAATTTAACGAAAAAAATTAACCTTACCATGCTGACTACTTGAACTATTTGTTAATGACGACATATCCATTGAGGCAACGGCAGGACTTGAACTATTACTATTCGGTGTACTAGTACTTTCATCATTTGTACGTTTAAAAAAACCATGTTGTAATGCATAATATGATGTTATCCGTGTTTTTGGATCATAATCGAGCATACGTAATATCAGATCCTTGAATTTATTATAATCATTTGATGAATGACCTGGTTCACCAGCACGTCGTCCACCAGGACCACCAGTATCAACACCTAAAATATCGTGCAGTCGTCTTGTGCCTGATTGTTTGTACTTTTTCCCGTCTTTTGTCTTCTTTAAAACATATCTGGAAAAATAAATCACGTAAAAATAAAATGCCTGACAATAATAATTTATAGAGAAGTGGGAACAAAAAAAGAAAGCAATAGTAGAGGAGTATTATGAAATCAATTGAAAGAGTTAAAAGTTTTCTTGTCAATTTTCTTGTACTCGTTTCAAAAACTTTAATTTTCCAATAGACTTGCTAGCAATTTTGTCAAAGTATCCGTTTCAATTACATCAAAAATTTTATGTCAATTTCACGAATTAGTTTGTATCTATTGTAAAAACTTCAACGAAATTAAATTTTCCAATTCGTTAATTCTAAAAACTTTTGACGTGATAACGTCTTATAAATTGATGACAGCACTTACGAGAAAATGTAACGTTCCGCCTGACCTTGAGCGTGCAAGCGAGAGCGCGGAACAAGCGATAGAGAGGCACGATCGGCGCAAGCGTTGCCTTGTTACACATTTATCTCTCTTCTCGCGTGACGTCAGAGCTAGCCTTTATAATAGTTCTGCTACTGGAACGCCACCACGCGAGCTTCTTCGAGAACTTCTACAATAAGCTCCGTAATAGTATATTGTGCGGCAAGGGATGAAAGAAGACGATTTCTGACGAGGGCTGTCATCGCCCTGGTCTGAAATCGTCTTTGTTTTATCCCGTGCCACACACACTATTTTTCATATCACCTGTATTGAATTAAAATTAAAATCTTTGATAACGATTTGACGACAGCTGTCAGACGATTATGATTTCATGTTTATAATAAACAAATGCGATTCTGACAGACTTAAAATAAATAATAAATAAATGTGCCGGGCAGAAACAACGTTGTTTCTCCCCTAGGGCAGAAACAACTTTGTTTCTGACTGACACAGTCGCATTGATCTGAAATTGTCATGTTTCGACTGTAAAAACAGAGATCAAAACTCGCTGTTCCAATGCAGATGATATGAAAAAATATATTTTTTAATTAACGAGTGTAAATAAATGTTAATTTATCGAAAAAAATTGTAATTTTCAATTAACTCCTTTGTATTATACAAAATAATGACAATTCAGTGATAATAATTCAATTCAATTCAATTCATAAAAGTATGCAATTTTTCATCAATGTTTCTTTATGACGTTATCACGTAAAACTATCGTTCGTAAACCGACTTTACAGACAACCAATTTTTTTCGTTTTCATATCAACGTACATTTCTAATTATTTTCGTATAATTACTGAATGAATTATGATAATGGTTTTTTTTTACTTACCGTCCATCACTGGGTAATTTCTCGAAGAATTTCCTCGTCTTATTCGCTTGATCTAATAGACTTTTCGGTGGCATACCTAATACTTCAACAATTTTATTCATTTGATCAACTTCATTGGCACCACTAAATAATGGTTCACCAGTATGCATCTCAACTAATATACAACCTAACGACCACATATCGATTGCCAAATCATATGGAATACCTAACAATACTTCTGGTGATCGATAAAATCTTGATTGTATATATTGGTATATCTATGAGAAATATTTTGATTTATTAAGAATTCATTTATTTGTTATTTTATATGAACTATTTACCCTTTGTCCTAATTGACACGAACTACCAAAATCAACAATTTTAATTGCTGACCGTTTCGGATTGCACAACAGTATATTTTCTGGTTTTAAATCGCAATGAATAATATTCAATTCGGGCGTTGAAAGGAACAATAGGGCTGTACACAGTTGTTGGGCGAACTTTCTAGTTAAATTCAAAGACACACCACGAAAGTTTGTATTTCTCAACAAATCATAAAGATTATATGAAAGTAGTTCGAATACTAGACACAAATGATTTCGCCATATGAAATGTCGCTTTAATTTAACTGTGTGGAAAAAATAATCAAATCAATATTATTAAGAAATAAAGAGAAAATAAATAAATCTTACCTATATAATACTTATTTTCAGCATCAGCTCTATTCATCATTTCAAGTAATTTCACTTCGATTTGTGCCTGATTTAAAAATGGTTTCTTATTTTTGATAATTTTTATAGCCACGTGACATTGTTCCACGTGATCATAGGCCTTAACGACCTGTCCGAACGAGCCTTTACCAATTAATGAATCGATCTCGTAACGGTCAAGGAACTTTTCACCATTCTTCACAATATAATCATGATTATCATCATCATAACCATCATTATATAATTTTCTCTCTTTTTATGAGATGTGTCTTCTTGAGGCTGGGCCGCTCTTCGCTTCTTTTTTGCATAATATACCTTTAAAATAAAACAATAATAGTAATATACATTTATTGTGCAAAAAAAAATAAATATGTAAATGGCAAAAAAACACGTCTCTCCCTTCTAACATAATATTTCAAAATTTAATTTCCCTAGAGATAATATGATTAAAATTTAGTTGTGGTGCAATTAAACTGATTTGCATATCTGAATTGAATTGAAGACTTTTAAAATCAACCAAAATAAAAACGAAAGAAGAAAAACAACAACAACAAATGAAGTTTAATATTTGGAATTATTTATAATTATAAAAGTTCTAACCGACTATACTACTATCAAGTTTATCCAACCAGTTAACCAAACGAACCAACTAACTAAACAAGGATTCACAGCTCTACACCTTAAAGGTTATTGCCATTGTTATGGTTACCAAGTTTGTAAACAATTAAAACACAAATTATAATACGAGTCGACCATCAATGATGATAATGATGATGATAATGCTATTGGTGGTGATGGTAGTAGTTCGTCTCAATTAATTAAACAAGCTTTAAAGTTTCACAATAAAATACAGAATGTTCTTGAAGGATATTATAATATTAGTGGTCACGCATTGTCAATGTGTTGACTCTGTCGCCGATCCTGTCACTTAACTATAACTTTTAGTCCCACTAAAGGGGTTGCGTGCTCAGCTTCCCCAAATAGATAATAACTTAGCAACGACAGACAATGTTCCAATTTATTACTAACAAGTATTACCAAATACATAGTGTCGTTTTCATTTCGATTTTTATCCAAGTATTTATTTAAACAACTTCCACAAACTACTCTGGTGTTAACCTTTCCTAAATTAAAAACAATATAAACACACGTGCAGAGAAATCGATCACTCCACTATCTACCACCCATACAAATTTCTAAAAACAACAAAAAAACTAGCATTCACCAACTCATAATCTCTCTCTCTCTCTCTCTCTTCCAGTTTCTTCTCGTCCTATCTCTTTATAGGAAACTATCTAATAGATAAATCCTAGTTTTTCCAAATGACAACCCTTTTTCAATATTCCTAGATAACGTCATCATCAAACAACCACCTACATGGCATTTGATAGCAATGACAACGGTGTTGACAACAATCATCAACAATTCAATTATTCGTTTCTCAAACAGTAAATGATCCGTTATCACAAATTCAAACAATACAAAAGAGATCGATTGATTTTTTATAAGTAAATAGTTTTGTTTTTATCGGAATAGAATTTAAAGATAAAAAATAATTGTATATATATATCTAACAAAATTTTGATATGAAATAAATCATTCTATAATAGAAAGAAAAATGTGCGATTTTTCTAATTTTCTTTACCATCACAAATACTATTTTATAGATACTTTCACGAATAACAGCAAGGTCGCAATGCGGATATTGCATAGTAACAGTTAACATGACAACCTCATATTCTTTCTCTAAAAGTCATTTTCTCAACATTGTATATTTTGCACAAGTATAACAACCAATCACAGAATTTCTATAACACTACAATAATGTAGCAAAAATTAAATAAATTTACAACTTTACCTCATTGATGTGCTTATAAGTCTTAATTAAATCAACACTAAGTTTTCGTAAAGGTGCTACAGATGAATCACGGAACGTATGGGGTATTCTTGCTTGCATTGCTTGAATGTCAGCTGGTGGATTTGAGATATGTCCCAGGCCCAATTGGTCTTCAGCTACCAGTCGTCCATAAAGGGGCATATGCCGTTGCCTTAACGTATCACCACTACTACTTGATACTGGCACTGTAAAGAAAATATAAAATTTTAGCAAAACATAAAACTAATTATTTTAAGTAAAAAGATGATGAACCGCCTGTTTCGTGAACTTATCACCTCAAATATTTTCCATTATATTTATACGAATACATGAACCACCCATTAGGAGAAGAAAAAAACATGAATTATTTATACACCACCAGTAACTGGAGAAGACGGTTATACTCCAAACAAAAAAGAAATAAATAAATAAATAAATAAATAGACGCCAAGATAACAACCGGAAAGGGAAAAAAACAAAATTAGCAAAAGAAACAGAATTGATAGATACAAAGAAATGTAATTAAACGAAACTATCTTTCTTCCACTTTAAAAGGCATAATCGTATATTTAAACAAACAAGAATAATAAAGTCTAATGTACGATTTATCACATTGAAGTTTAATGAAGTATATAGTCCGAGATTTTCATCACTCTATATGTATACTAGACGACTACACACACACACACACACACTCAGAACTCTTCATGACTCTTGTTTTCTTTTTGTATATAAATCAAAGTTTCCATCCAAGTGTTGAACATTTCTTGCTTTAATTTTAGGCAAACTGTTACTGAAGTGAACATGACCCCCTCTGATTTATTGTCATCGAACAACCAAACAAATTTTATTATTCCCAATATTTATTTACATTCAATCTGGATTGAGATTTATTCGTTATTTTGATTAAAGAACACCTAATTTCCCAACTACTTGTGGAATTTCTATATAGCTCAAAATCGAATCAGTTTTACTATAAATAAAACAACAATTAGATCAGTTTTACTATTGTCTATCAAGATTCTGAAGATTTTCCTATTTTCAGCAGTATAAAGAAAGAAATCAAATCGTCAACGACAATTAATAATAATTTATTGTCATTTAAATCCAGAGTTGATGGAATTAAGTGCTTGATTGATGTTGGGTGATGAGAGGGTTTGGAAAAAAAATTCTCAACAATGATTCATAAAACTAGAAACTATAGAAGTATGTAAATGTTGTATAATATTAATGATGCTTGTAAATTTCAAGCAAGTAAATAGCCAAAATCGTTACCATCCAGACGCATAAATACTAGAGACTAAACCATTACTATTATTAATAGTAGCTGACTCTATACATAATCTACATGACCTACTCTAATTGTATTTTTCTGTTAACTGAAAATCTACAGGCTATTCTGTAAAAATTGATAAAGTTTCCCCATTCAAAAAAAAAAGACAAATAGAAACTTTAGAATATGTAATTTTATTATGATAGCTTATTTCACTTATCATAAATAAACATTTTCTCAATATATGATTTGTCCTTTTCATTATTATTATTAAGTGGGAGAGGAAAACCACCACAACTTTAACACACAAAAAAAATAAGGGTAAAAGGGGTTAGCTTCTTTTTTTTGGTGAAAAATCGATTGCTATTTTATTTGGTAATGCCAGCAACAAAAAATACCGATGTTAATCCTTTAGAAATCAATTATAAATGGTTTGAAAAAATCACAAAAGACCACACGTTTCAATACTAATGAAGATCCTGGTAGGAATCAAATGTACGTTTATGTATAGAAAATATAGGACAACTACTTTAGACGCCAATGGTATGGAAAGAAATTTCTGTAAAATAATGATCGTAACAGACACATAAATTTAGCGTCTGTATGAAATATGTCCAATGATTTCAACATTTACTTCAGCTTCCTATTTTTATATTGCGTGTATGTATATAATATGTATTATATTATTATATGTGTAGGTACATAAATGAAAACAAAAAGAATACTTGGTAGGATTATTAAACATGCCATCTGGTCGGTTTCACTTATAATACAATTACAATAAAACAATAACAAAAGGATTTAAAAAGAAAACCCATTCTAAATGGACAAAGTTCATAGATTTATAATTTACAAACGATTCGTAATTACTCAACTATCAACAATTTCAAATTGAATTGAACTTGAATAATTTCTCGAAAAAAATTCAAACAATCTTATTAACATGTTAACCTTGGCCGACTTTGCTAATTTTAGAAAATTAACGAAAATAAAACGTTTTTAAAACAACAATCACCCTTTTCAAATATGACTATTGCTACTGAGCGAGAAAGAAGCAGTTGGGATGCCAACAGAACGTATCGATCCGGATGTGAAGAAGGAAGCAAGCAAGCAGAGGCACACGTCTGGTCGGCAGCATCCTCCATTGCCGCCACTACCACTGCCGCCGCCGCCACCACCACTACCCAACCCCAACCCTCATCCACCACCCTTATCGTTACTTGTCCCTACATCTCACGCCGTCTGGAATGTCAAGAGGTCGCAGGCTTTTACATCACGACCCCAATTATGAGTGCACCCATTATGCATTCTCCATTATTTATAACGGGGTCTCTGGTGGGCCACCGAATACGATTATTAAACACTTCCCTATTATATTTAACGAAAGACAATAACAACAATAAAAATTATGCTAAAAATACCCATAGCAGGAAACATAGAAATTCGAAATTATAAAAAAAAATGAAAAACCGCTCAGAAAATAACATACAAACACGTTCAATTTATTGAGGCAGAAAATTTGTGTTGTATGTGTGTGTGTATACATAAGAGTTTTCCGTTGACAACAGGAACAGTTCGATGACCTTAAGGCCCGCATCCTTTTTTGGAAATGGTCATATTAATAATGATCAAGGTTTGTACCTTCAAATATTCAGTTAATAAATAAAAACTACATAAAAAGAATTGAAACGGAACAATATTGATCATGGAAGAAAAAACAAAATTAAGCGGAGAAAAAAATCATTTGAATTAATCATATTTTCAAGGCAACAAACAGTTTGTTCCGGGTATGGAACGTAGTAAAAAACTACGATTGAGATCACAGAAATAAACGCCGATGTACACGATAAACAATAACGTTACCATAATCATGCAGAATACTTCAACAACCCTATCATCTCTTCACTATTTCGTTTCAATCACAATAAGATTGACGTAGTGTAAGTCCGGTGGTAATAGAATTGTCGCTTGACTGCTCTTCTATGTAACTTAGTTTTCCATACATACATACATATATGCACCCCTTACAACATCATCCTACATCATACACTCAACATATAACAAGTACTATCATTATTTTAGAATCGTGTCCTTTACTATTTATTCCAACAACAACCTCGCCAGTATCTATGACCCTTATCCATCCGCAATCCTTCCTATAGACAAGAAACGTATACGAAATGTGAATAGAAAATATAAAAAATAATATATGCCTAGTTGAGAGCTCAAATATCTATCTATATATCAATTGATGGACGTTAAATAAAGACGAATAACTTTAAGGGTGAATTTAAACAAAAATTCCTTTGAATACTGCACACAAGAGCCTATAAGAGCCTTATATCAAAATTGATACAATTACAAGGACGTCACTATGAAATACCCAATATTTTAGTGAAAATTGATGGAATTTACAAACTTCCTTATATGCCATAACTAAACAATTAACTCAATTACTACAAGATCACAAATAAAATATAATAACGGCAAGGTCCTTCCTGCAAAACCTCAAAGGAGAGGATATCTTGGAATCTGCATCTTGCCTGTTAATTAAAGAGTTTATCGCAAAATTTCATTGGCAATATGAAGAAACCATTTGTCTTGAATAACTAGTCGATAGGCATGCTTATAATTGTTTTCGAAATTCTTGTTAAATCGGTACAGAACAAAACCCCATCCCACAGATGTACGTATAAAAATCTTCAATAGGACCAACGAAAGCTGAGTTAAACAAGGGTTTCATGTTAATTTGCCGCAATTCTCATCTTTCAACAGAACACTGCTCTTCCATCAGCGGAATACCAGTGTGTCACGGAACACAATTTCCGAAACGATGTTGTAGTACGATCTTGTTGTATAAATTATGTAGAAAATATTCGAGAAAATACTGCAAAATTCCGCAAAACTATTAACTTTGTTGTAACTGCATTCGATAAATTGCAATGCTTCTTCAAGATTTAATTCCTCCGTTCTTTGAGAGTACCACCTGTTTTCTTCATTAAAAAAATCTCATGTAAATGTGAATCGGTGGTATTAATGAAATACTCAGAGGTCTATCATACTAAAATTTAAGGGATTGTATTGTACAAATAAAAATATAGCCAAACAGCAGATGGTAATTTCAGGTTTCACTATCATTGCTTTTCCTAATCGTTATACAAAACACTATTTCTTAAATAGACAATCAATTTTTAGGAATTATTACCTGAAACACTGGTTTTATCAGTTTTAGTTTTTAATAATTATTAGTAATTGTCCGTATAACATTATTGATAAACTTTATTTTATATAAGGACTCATTTTTTTTTAATATTCGGAAGTTTAAATGGGTTATCATTTTTTTATCGTTATTTTAATAATTTTCTCTGACTGTTTCCACAATTGACAACTCGGATAGTTGAACTCGATTCGACTGGCGCCTCACCCACAATAATATCAAATAAATTAGCAACAAAAAAATTCCTTAAAGAATATTACATAGAGATCTTGTAAAACAGAACATAATCATAAATATATTCGATGACTGTGGCCAAAATCTAAAATCCAGTGAATGGACGATAAAAGTTTCCAACTAAATTTATCCATTTCAAAAATAAAAAAAGAACACAATCATTGCATACACACGAACACTAACAAAGGAGGGCGTGATGGGTGGAATTTTAAAAATATGGGGCGACATTCGTAAAACTTTTATATAATACTCCTACAAAAATTCAAACCACCACCAAAATTCGAATAAATTGGGAATAAATAGAACTAGAGAAAAAAGTTTTTTTAATTTATCACAAACTTGATGATGATTGAGATTTAGTTTAGTAATTATTTATAGTACCATTTCAATGGCCAAAACGATGGATTGGACTGAATTGCAAATATCATTCAAATTTAGATTAGGGTAAATGCAAAATATCGATTCTAGATTGAATAGAAATTATTTATTTCACGACGAGAATACATCGAAATAATAGATGTGTATATATATATATATATATATATATATATATATATATATATATATATATATATAACTACATATATCTATTATTATATATGTATAAATATTTATTTGATGAAGTCAATGATAAATTAATCTTTTATTTTAAACATTCTCTCCCAAACTATTGACGGGGATAATTCAATTGGTAAAATATGCATAAAATTGACATTTCCATAGATACATTCTATATCACCATTTATCTGCATATGTTCATATATATATATATATATATATATATATATATATATATATATATGTGTGTGTTTGTTATAATAGTTTTTGACCTACCCAAACAAACCTTCGGCTGCAACAGCTCCAAAACACGACAGTATTATCGATCCAATAGAGAGAACACGCCGTCGCTTCCGCACTCCAGAGCAGAGCACATCCCCCACAACTTTTCGCAGATTTCATAACAACTTTTTGACACATAAATCAAACCGATTGAAAATCAATCTTATATCGTCGTTATCAAATATACAATCATTATCGAAATATTAAATAAATGTTTTACGGAAAAATTGCATGAAAATTTAATTTAATATGAAAAGAATTTTATATTGATCCTTGAAATTGTTAATATTTTTAAAATGATAGGTAACCTTTTAAACAATCATATTAATCATTACGTAGGTGTAGATAGGTGAACGTCATTGAAAATTGTGTCTATTTTTAAAAACGATCACCGACAATGTAAATTTTAAATAGTTCCCAATAAAAACGTTGACCTAGTGCAAATAATCCAAACCAGGATATAATAAATAAATTAAAATAACAATAATAATAGCAATTTATTATTTATAATGAAAAAACTGCATTGCTATAAGTTAAACACATAAAAACAGTTATAAAAGTGTTTCATGAAATATTTATTGTAGATCACTCGTTAATGTATTCTCGAAATATCTTTATAATAATAATACCTGTACTAGATAGCTCTAGTAACGCTAGAACGATATCTGTGAATTTCAAAACAGGTGCATAATCAATTTTATACATATACATATACATACAACACAAGGTTGATGTTGTTGCTAAGCAAAAGAGGGATATTATTAAAGTTATTGTTTACTTGCCAATTATTAAGTTAAACCATCTAGAAACATGGTCATAGGACAAAATATGACGTACAGTACCTACTTTATGAAATCTAGTTTATACTAAAATAATAGGAAATATTGCAAATCCCAATGGAATTGTCTTCAAACAATCAACAAGACTATATATTGAATGAATATATCTTACTACAACTCTACTACAAACAACAACCAACTAATTGTATATTTAAAACAATAACAACAAGTCTCTTATCGATTACTAAACAATAATTAAAAATGTAAAATATCGGAAGTATATTTGAAAATAGCAACAAGTATATGAACATCAACAAGCGAATAGTCACAGCAGCAGCACAACACACACACCCATACACACAAACAGCAGACGAGTCGGTTAGACAAGGGCCCCAATAATTTCCGAGGTGAAGAACCGTAAAGGAATGTTAAGAATGTAAGTGTCGGTCACTTACGGACAATGTGGTCATCCGCTTTAGCTTCAATAAGATATTCAAAAATTGCCCATCAATTGTTATTCTTCTTCTCCAATATAATAAAATCATATAGAAAAAAAAACATTTCTCATATAAGTGAATCGTTAATAAAATTTCCATCAATCGATAATATTTTTCCACTCCATTAAAGTGTCCGGTTCATTGGTGTTATAGAAGAGAAACCAAAATAGCAAATGATTGAAACTTATTTTGAAAAAACAAACAAACAAATAAACAGATTCCAGCAAATACGAAATTTTCATTGTTAATACCGAAACATTTACTCAAAAATGGAAAATGCTGCTACTACTACCACACAAATGGGAATTAGGTACATAGAAATTAAACCTAACACGATTTCCAACAATAACATCTTGTCTAGATATTCTCAACTGCAACATCCAGTCTTTGAATTGAGTTTATCGATGCAATGAAGCAACCAACTAACTAGCCCCTTAGGAAACCACCCCTGAGTGTACCACTAACTAACCAACCACCACACACACAACCAACCACTATGGCAATTTTAAAATACTCTTTTCCAGACATTTAACAAAGCTAATCCGCTATTAACTATCAAGTTTGATATAGTCAATGGAAAAAAATCACATAGAAACAATGTTGTTATTTGTTTTCTTATAGACGAAACCTTTTATCCGAGCAATGACCAACTTGTAAAACAAAAGCATGAATCAGTTCACCTGCCTCCCAACCGTCATCTGTTAAATGAGAGATATATGCCAGACCTTGAACTCGGACTATGTCCTGTCGGATAGATTCAGGCAACGAAATTTATGTTTTTATATGAAATCCAATGAAACAACATCAATAAAAAAATGATAGCAATTCAACACAATTCTTTCCACAGACAACCCTTAATATGTCAGAGATTATCATCTTACATTTATTAGAACTGACAAAAACAGATAGTGAATACGTGAATGCATAGGTCAGAATTCTAATAAAGAGTCGTTCTTACCATCATATGGAATCAGCAGTTAACCTAATAGAAGTCTATTGATTACAGATACAATTTTCAATAAAAAAATTGCCTATACTCCACATTTATTAGCCACATCAAAGATAAGGTCTTCAAGGAAGCACTTAAACCATTCCATAATTACAAAAAGAGAGATAGTTCAGGTTGATTATCAGTAATTGAGATCTGTATCAATAGACAACCACAAAACAGTGAACACTTATACATATTTACATTTCAAAAGCTGTCTAGCACAGTAAAATGGCAATTAGAAAATACAAGACCGAAGAAAAAACTAATTAAAGGCCTTCTATTTAAATAAAAAAACAATATGACTAAAGCAAATGCATTCAGTGTGACGAAATCTGAGTTCTTCTCTTTACTCAGCAGCTAAGGTTCAAAAATTATGTTGAAACATTGAATACAATCTTCCTAGGTATGCAAAAATTGTTGAAGTTCATTTACAGTCAAGACCAACGAATGGTCTTTGATTGTGCAATTTTGCGTATGACTCTAGAGATTATGTATGTGGTAAAATTTATTAAATGATTCGGTATTTGAAAAGCAACCGCCCCCAAACACCCAATTTCACATGAATTAATCAGAATTATAATGTAGCACACACAGTATGCAATAAAAATTGTAGTGCACATGTGTTGCTCTTTCAGATGGCAACAACAACAACAATTTGATGGAGGCGCCCAACAACAACAACTCCACCCATTATCCTTTTCCATTCAAGTCTATCTCGCAGTTCTTTCCTCTAACATGGATCGATAATATTGTCTGAAGAGTAGTTTTAAGTTTTCTTTATTTTTTTTGCCTATCTCTCTACTATCTGTCTTGAGATTGCGTTTGACAAAGTTTCTCGGTTGGTTTTGTTGAGTGCTTAAAGAAAAGTGCATTCTAATGTAGTATTGTCGAGAATTTTCAAAAGCAATAAAAATAGAAAGAGATAGCCAGCCCTCTATTTTCGATTTATTTAATTTAAATTCCATTTTAAATAGCGGACACTATGAATCATATATTTGAATATATTCAAAACACTTCTAAGAACTATGTCGTTAAAACTACCACCATCATTTAAATGTTTGCCATTACCATTTTATTATATTTTGGTGCTTATCAAACTTTTTTTGATCACTCATCATCATTATGATCTCCACTAATTACTATCTAATCATTATTTTTTTGCTATCAATAAAAACAAATTTTGTAAAAATGATCGAATATCGATCAATATCAATTCAAACAAAACTACAGTGCACATGAATTTCCTGAAACCTGACGTTTGTTTACAAACATACACGCGAGTCACACCACGACCTTGATAAGTCAATTGATAACACGATATTTTCACATGGTTATCTACCTATGCACTCTGTCAGTGGGAAATGCGTCGTTTCTTATCGGAAAATTAACAACAATAAAATTCTAATGACGATGAATGAATATATGACAATCATATCACTCGAATTGGTAACACCTAACACATAAATACTTTTTCAAATAAAAATCAATTAGAATCTCGAATATTTACCAAAAAAAAATTATATATATATATATATATATATATATATATATATATAATTGTACGATATTATTAATAATAAATTGAGTTAATTAAAATGGAATTGGAAAATTTGGGATATCGAAGTCGCCAATATCATATCCTTATCGGATTGATTGTTTAAATATGTATTAAAAGGTAACTTCCAGGAATGTTGTTTATGTTTAAATAAAGCCGCACACACACACACAACCTCTGTATGTGGGGCAATTTTTTTCTTCATATTTTTCCAATTATCATTGAATATAATTTTCGAAATTTATGTCAAGGCTGTGAAAATTATAAAGACTACACGATTTTTCTTTTATCGATAATTTCACTCTAACACCCTATTTTTGTTTTGTCCAATTTTCTTACCGCAACACCACCTATTATTACTGCTGCATTATTCTTACTCTACTTCAGATTCTGCACAATCTAAAAGAGTGCATAAACCACATTCTCGTGTTAAACTTTCGTACAATACAAAAGTATATGTAAAAAAAAACTGTTGTTTAGTTTCCACTAATTAAAGTTTTATTTAATTTTATTATACCGCATATTCTAACCGGTAGTGCAGTTAATGAATAAATAAGGGTCGGTATTCTGTATTACTGAGAAAATTTCAGATTGAAGTCTTACAAGAGAATGAAACGATTAAATTACATCTCTTTGTGTGCTAATATTACTTCCGTAAATAATAATAATAATGATAATAAAAACAATAAACAACAAAGTGTACAGTACTATACCCGATTTTTTTCACGAAATTTTGGGGATATCACAGAAGGACGATGTAATAAAAATATTTGTTGAGGATGAGGGACCCTCTGGGAGGTAAAAGGAAGATTTACAAATGTTTTTGTGCAGGGAAAATTCCAAATTGTATTATATATAGTAAAGGAGGAGTTTTAGGTAGTCCAAATATTTTTATTTTTATTTTTTTGGTCCAGTTTAGAATCATAAAAGAGCCGTGTAAAGTATCGTAGAAATGAGAAGATTCGTAAAAGATTGGGGACATAAAAGAACAGGATAATACTGTAATTTGAAATCATGTGAAAAAAAACAGTAAATACTTGAACCGCCTTTTTTTTTGATTCTCTTATTATATTGATACTGCTTTGATCTTGCTTTTATGAAAAAATAACCCGTCTCTAAACAATTCCCTCTATGTGGATGAGTGTATGTTGGTGCGTGTATGTATGTGTACGTACGTGTGTGTACAGTGTAAGTGGAAATGGCGCCATGTACTTGACGTTTTGATGTTGTAACAAAGATAAAAAAAATTGCTTTTGATAAAAGAACTCGTAAACTATAAAGAAATTCAGGTTAATTTAACGAAATAATGAATTAAGAAAAATGAAAAACAGTGGATTTTGGATTACCTACAAATAGGATTTTTTTATATCATAGCATCTCTTTTCGCATCTCACACTATATAAATAGTAACAATGTAGTTTCTGGAACATCATATATAGATGTTAAATATAAGATAACAACAGTAACAATAAAAACAACAACAACAACAACGTATACATAATGCATATTACGTAGAACAAGTGATTCAATATTCGTCAAACTGCATTGCGCATGCATGCACTGCTATTTTAGAACCCATCTTCAAGGATTAATTTGGGAAAGAAGAAGATTCTATTCCGTAGTTAAATCCATTTATACAGATTAAAAATCATTGATTATAGTAACAACAATCGTATAAATGATGTGAACACATTTTATCTAAGATGAGTGAAACACAATATTCATAAGACAAATATAAAACAAGCAAAAGTAAAAGAGATGACCCAATTCTATCGGTTACATTCTCATACATAATTAAACCTACAATTGTCACGCAAATTCCATATTTTTAATAGAAACTTGTTTTTATTTTATTAATTCTGTTGATAGACAAAATTAATTAAAAATATCCAGATTTAATTTCGTGTGTATAATAGAACAAAACTGATCCATTAGACTTGACACACATTTAAGAATTTTACCTTTTGCTCCTTTTAATAGTCGTTATTACTAAATTTTTTTAATGCTTTCAACTCCAGTCAGACAAATCAAATCTAATTTAGTACGTATAACGTGTTTGTTTTTCGATAGTCACAGACAACTGACGCAACGTCAGGTTACTAACGTTTCCTCAGTTGCCTATCTGAATTCGTTAAGAAATGAGAAAATAGACAATAGGCCAAATTGCAAACAAGACCAAGGGAGTTTCTTTATATATAAATCATCACAAATCTATTTTCCCTATGGAAGTATAAGAGGATGGTAGATAGAAAATTGATTGATGGATCGATTGTAACTTCTTATTTTTTTAAGAAAATCAAAAAGAAATTAAAAAAATTCTTATTAAAACTACAATTATTTTCTGAAATTAATTTTATTCAGTTCTATACGCGTCAACTTTATTTTCTATAATAACTTCAGATATTTGAACATCACATTTGTTAGGTGGCATTTTAAAGTGCGCCGCGCAGATCAATATAACCCTACATTGCACCCTCTTACATCCCTTATCCCCCTGTGTTCTGATACGATGAATCTGACTGTAACAGGGGTGTAGTGACGAGAGGAATATATGTATATGGTGGTGGTGGTGGTGGTGGTGGTGGTGGTTTGGTGGTGGTGGTGGTGGCGGCGTCGGCGTCGGTGATGGTGTGGTGGCGGCAACAGCAGTTGTTAAAATGGTGAAACGCCTAAAGAAAGATAGAGAGTCCTTGCAGGTGGGGTGGAACCGTTCCGCGTGTCACTACCTCAACTCAAAGTGTCTGTCGGTCAATCTAGACATAGATAATCAAATGTTATATATAATCATAACATTTACCCTTTCTTTCTTTATATATATGTGATCTTTCCATAAGATAAATTTCACCCCAAAACACACAAAAAATTTGATTGATCAAAAGATTGGATTATTTTGAAATTTGTTTTGGCAATAATCCGTATGTTGCATATTTTAATGGATATTTCCACTCCTGAAAATAGGTACGGCTAACCGACAACATCAATAATAATAATAATAATAACAACAACAGTAACTTAGCCGCCATTTAGACCAATAATTTCGCCTCGTTCATGAAAAACAACTTATAAAAATAATCATGCAATGTTTATTACTTCATAGAAATTTATTTTTGGCCTGCATATATATATATATATATATATATATATATATATATAATATGTATATATCCATACTTTTATGTAAATATATAGTAATTGCAATAACATGCAATGTCGAAATTTCCATTAAAAATAATAAAAGGAAAAAAACTGAAAATTTCTTGAATGAAGAAAAACGAAATTTGAATAATCAAGGAATCTAGATATATAGATATTTACGAACTTTTCGATTAGTTATTAATTATATTAAAAAAGAAAAACTGCAAACTATAGTCGAGACTATAATAATATAACATTTATTTTTACAACAGACACCCTGTATGTGTGATTGCATCAGATTCAAAAAATGATGTAATAATATTATGACATAAGACTGCTGCTGTAAATGAGTCAGCAGCATCCTATGTAAATTATTTTTACTTTTACTTTAGAAGAATACGAGTATATATAGGTGGAAAACGAAATTATCAGAATTAGGCGTTTCTAAAGAGAGTAAAAGATCAAAAGAAAACCCTTAAGACATTGAAAAGATACTAAATATTTTAATGATTCCACCCATTTCATATAAAACACATAAATTACTCAATTAATGTTGGCAGTTCCATCTTCTCTTTATTTTTATAGCTATCGTATAATAAAATTCCAAATATACATATACATACATATAGTAAAAATACATTAAAATTAACAAATCTGTACCAAATTTGTCGAGTATATTTCAAACATTACAAACGAAAAGAAAAAAGTTTATAGCTCATCAACCTTAAAAACAGTTAAATAATTAAATTTAAAACTCAAAACAGTATCGATAAATAAGTAGCTTACATCAATCCCGAATCCTCTATAATTATTTATTTAGACAAACTTAATAAAAGAGAGTGAAGAAGAAAAAAAACCAATTTTCCACTTAAATGATCCTAAATCGTACAAAAAAAAACAATAAATGTTAATTTTCGCTTATAGTCTAAAAACCCCTTTAAAAAAAAGAACAATTTATATAGCAATTTTTCAATAATATTAATCGGGATTTAGAGATATCCACCAATATAAATCTATTCTATCCACATATTGTAGCCAAATACTAATAACGAAGAACAAAAAAAAAACGAGAAAAATTGTTGTAATATTTATGTTATCCGTTAATTTACGAAGGCTAGTCGTTGATGGATGGTTTTAGTCTGAAAACCACCATGTCTTTTGAAAATTAGGTCGGCTGTAGTAGTATAGCCGTCTCTCACGAAGCAATCGATTTAAATGTACAGAATGTTCCATTTAAGATATACAAATAAAAAAAAATTACGTTATTATTGTCACCAAACCTTTTAAACAAATAATGGTAATATCTATGAAAGGGTTAAAAATGTTACGAATCTAAATTTTTAATTCATTCTTCCACACTGTAAAACTTTCGTTATGATCTAAGAACTATCTATAATTACAGTTTAACTTTGAGGTTGCTCACACAATTCAATAAATAACATTTTGAGTGTGTGATAAACATTTATGATTCAACCGGCAGGCTGAATTCTCTACAGACACCTAAAAGCAGTGGCGCGCATTATCCTGTGAGCAAAAAAATAAAAGGACAATTGACCGACGCGCCCTTCCCCAACCCCCCTCCCCAAAAAAACTTGTGTGGCGTAAAACATTTCCTCTGAAGAACCAAATTCAATTTTGCCCATGGCAATATGAAGCAATAACGCGCGACTGCCTAAAAAATAGGACTGACAACAGAAGATGTTCCTAATCGTTATGTAATAAATTAATTGCCAAAAAAAAACAGAAAACAGAATTATTCATAATTAACATAATTACATAAAAGATAATTTTAATTATATAACTCTCAATTACTAATTTTTTTTTTAATTTTTTTTAAGATGTTTTTTTAAAATGTAGAAATATTACTTAAATTATAGGTCAAATAGTCTTATAAAACAAACAATAAAACCAAAAATTGTTTAAACCTTAAAAATATAAAGGGAGAGAATACTTGGCATAGAATTCTATTCTGCATTTAAGTTATGCTGACATGGGTTTAAAAAGTAAAACGACGACTATGGTTCCATCATCATCATCATCATCGTCGTCGTCGTCGTCGGTATTCATTTCTTCCCACTTCTCAATCTTCCTGATTATAGAAACACAACCAGCATGCATACCCATAATAGTTCACTAGGTTTTAGTTAAATGATTTCCTAGCAATGTTACTGTGGTCGCTTTTCTATTTCCAGCTTTAGCATCACAAATAAAACAAAAATTATAGACAAAAAAAAAACAAGAACATCCACATAGATATTTATAGATTCTGTTAATTATAAAACAAATAACAACAGGAAAAAATCAACAACAGATCTAAGACATTAAAAGAAAAATCTTTATGAAATTATGAATGAGGGGGAAATTCTGGCGTCATGTCTATCTCTTATTCTTTCTTTCTCAATCTCTCCTTCTTTCTATTTTTTAACACATTTAATAGATAATAAACAACAAAACTGCAAGTTTATTTTTAAAACAACACACACACACATGCAAAAACATACCATACCATCTCGTTAGACAAACGGAAATAATAGTTCGCCTTGAAACTTGCTTGTTAGATTCATACAACATGAAAATAATAATAATAATAATAAATCATCTAACCGTTAATTTATTGATGTTTTGATGACACTTTTGATATAAAATTTTAATTATTTTATTAAAATGACAAGTAAAAAATTAATTAAATTAATTCTATGATCGTTTTGAATAAAAATTGTGAAATACTGGAAACTGAAATAGATTATAAATTGAAATAGACAAATACGTAAAGATGTAGAGAATAATCTGAGGTGTTATATGTAAATATCTATAAAATACATTCAATCAGGTCCCGATCGAGGATAAACTGCAGGTGCCACTGTTGCCCCCCATGTCCCCCACACCGACCGTGTCTGTAAGATAATGTAATTTTATTGTAATATTTGAAAATAATTTACATAATATTAAAATTTATATACAAAAGATCTTCAAGGATTCATAAGGTTGTTAGATCAATGGAAATAAAAAACGTAATAAACCAAGAGAGAAAGAAAAAAAAACAACGATGATCGTTTACTAATAAAAATACAAAAGAATTATTAATTGAATTATTTTTTTTCTAAACTATAATAGAAACACAACAACATTAACATTTGATACAATTGTGTCACGAATTAATCTAACTAGTTTTCTTGGGGATATAAAATGATAGAACATAATCATTTCTATCTAACAAACACCCATTGAATTAAAAGCTCTAGGTACTTACTATTTTCATCAAGTAATTAATTTTGTATGTTAAGTAAAATAGTTCTTACGGATAATAAGTATTTCTCAAATTAATCAAAATTTCGTAGATGATACAAATTATTTTTATCTATATAGTATACATTTGAACTTACAATGGAACATGCCCAACCCGAAATCACCGATTTTGATAAAAATTCCCAGTTATGTAGATCTTATAGAACTATGTGAGAATCTGTTGTTTTGTTGTTTTTTTTGGTTTGGCTAACGAACGGTTTAAGAGAAAAATTTGTGATTTTTTAGTTTTCTTCTAAATTACTCATTGTATGATGATAAAAATCATTTCTATCTAAGATCATGTAAATAGGAGTACAGTAGATGAGTAAAGCGTCAATTATACGAATCCTTATACTAGTGCAATCGCCAATTTTAAACTTATAATATAGAAAGTACTTATCCCTGCCGATCCGTTTTCGTAGTGGACCTATCCACGAAAACTCCGTTGCGCTTCGCACTCCAAGCCACCGATCTAGTGGACGAATTGCTTTAATAACATCTGTTTCGAATAAAGCACACATTTTAAATATCTGTGAAGAGATTCCACATATACCTATATTTGACCAATATTTAGGCAATAAATTGAATAACTTCACTAAAATGTGCGAAACTATAAAGTTAATCTTTGGAAAACAATGTCGAAGAGAAACAACACAACGGCAATATTACAAAACTATTCCCGACCTGTGCTATAATGTTAATCAATGAAACCTGTGCATCACTAAGAAAACTAAGGGCAAAAGTCGAATTTGAGGGTACGAAATCGATGAATTTCCTACACTTGTTAAAAAGTTGCACATGTTTAGATCATATTAGAGACAATCTTCTCGATGCAACAAGATAGAATATCGTCAGAATTGATACGAACATATCATCAGAATGGAAGAAAAACGCATCCCAAAGCGCGTTATCCTATGGGTAAAAAAAATGTGAATACATTAGATGTAAAACTATCGAATTTTCTCCATGTGAATCCAACACTTTACATACGTCCCCCACAAATTCAAATTTGTCCGGGAGCCTGGGTCCGTTGATCCTTCTAGGTGATAGTGGCGGCATTTAAATAGATTGAAAATGTTAGAAAATAAGTCTTCCCTAATTCTAATAATAAATAAACAAAATTTCAACATTGGAATTTGAAGGAAAAAAAACAACTTTGTTGGACTAGATGAGAAAAATAGAAATTCCTTATAATAAATACAAGTACAATTTAAACAATAAATATGAACTTTGTACGAACTAATAAGATTGAAACGCAATATAACACACAAATTTATACGCATATGCAATCATTGTTATTTAGCATTGTATCTTTTTGGGTCATCATCAATTATTATTATTATTATTGTTATTATCATCATCATTATTATTGTTATTATTATTAAAATTAGAATCGAACAATTTTGCAATAGGTATGTACAAAACTTCCCAAAAATTTATAGAAGAAAGAATAACAACAACAACAACAACAAAAACGTTATGCGGAAAAGGAAATAACTGTATTTTAAACAATAATCGTTATTGTGAAGTTGAAAATACAAACTTTTTACTGTGAATAACGAATTTATTTATTTAAATCAAAACTAATTAAGAAGACATATGTATGTTTTTCGTACAAAAAGCGTATTAAAAAAAAATAATACACAACAGAGCGAATTAAATGTATATTTTTTGTCACGTGAAAATTTAGAATTCAAATAACAAAAAAAAGATACTTGTTATTTATTCAGTCTTGTTTATAATACCCAAAAAAACCTTCATCAAAATAACAAAAATTATAATATTAAAAGAAGTATTTTTGTATAAAATGAATCAATTTTCTATGAACTTGTATCCCAAGGATTTTCTCAATACAACAACAACAAAAAAAACTTGACTTGCAACTTATAAAATAATTCTTTAATTTTTTTTGTTACTTTCAATGATTTGCAAGTCATGTGCAATAAATTATTCTTGCACTTTCACGATTATAAATAAATCAAACAACAATAAAATATATGGATGTTATTAGTAAATATTAATCAGATAGTAAATGATTAAACTCATAGCAGGTATACAGGGTCGGCCCGTCCAAGTAGAAACATAGGAGAAAATAGAAGAAATGAAACAGAAATATGATGTGCGTGTGTTAAAAAGAGATATAGGAAAGGTGGGTGGTTAAGTAGTAAATACTCATTGCAAAAATATCCACCCTCACCATCTTCAGCAGGCCCCTTTTGTAATAACGACTCCTCTTTCTACTAAGAAAACGATCTGGCCTAAAATTTTAAGTCTTTTTAAAGTAGAAACATTACAACTCAATGAGTAAGAGAGAGACGGAGGAACAACAACAACAAACTAGCAATTTGGAGAATTAAAATTAAAAATGCGTTGCTGATGGAAACCGAATTTAAAGAGATTTTTGCTATTGTTATCAATTGAACGAATTATTAAACAATAAAATTTTTTGGTAATTTGTTTGTTTTCAATTAACTGTCGATCTTAACAAACAGTGCAGATACACATTTTTTATGGTACTATGCAAGAGCATTAGAAAAAAAACAAAAGTTTAAGTTTAATCGATGTTTACGTTTATTTTCAATTACGATTAATTTTAAATTCACCAAATGTCTCAAAACCAAGACAATGTTGTTGTTCCGTCTCTCTCTTACTCATTGAGTTGTAATGTTTCTACTTCAAAAAGACGTAAAATTTTAGGCCAGATCGTTTTCTTAGTAGTGGCTATTACAAAAGGGGTCTGCTGCAGATGGTGAGGGTGGATATTTTTGCAATGAGTATTTACTACTTAACCACCCACCTTTCCTATATCTCTTTTTAACACATGCACATCATATTTCTGTTTCATTTCTTCTATTTTCTCCTATGTTTCTACTTGGACGGGCCGACCCTGTATACAAAGTGTTTTCTTTCAGTACATCTGATTTTCGGTTTCTCGCTTATGTGTGAAAACTAATTAACCGATGAAATTAACCTTGTAAGTAACACACGGATATAGAAAAAAATTACATGAACTTATGGAAAATATTCGAAATTTGGAAGAATGAACAAGTACGAATTAAGGATGCCATCGCGCGGACCAAGCAGTTTTCTTTGAAGCGGATCACAGCTCGTTCGCAGGGCTATTTTGTGCGCTTTTCTCTTAACATCCACTCCATATTTATTTATGTTTTTGCGTTCTCGTTTGCATGTGTTCATTCGTTAGTCTGACTTAAATGCAGATTCCACAAGGACAACGATAAATATATGAAACAACTGTTTAACCACTGGTATTATCTAAGAACGTGCTTTATGAAAATTGGGTGTACTGAAAGATACCAACCCTGTATATTAATCCTGAAAAAGATTATAACAATTGAAGTATAGTTTCGATTGCAACTGTATACATTTGAAGACTTATAACTTATAAATATTGATTATTTAGTTAATTTTTATCCATTAAATAAATGTCATGGAAATAATGAAGAGCATTAGCAAGATGCAAATCTAAGCAATTTGTATTTAAATAACAACAACAAAAAATAGTCAACAAGATTCTGATGAATGGGAAACATACAAAATACTGTGTCCTTTTTAATTTATTAAATAAATCTTTGAAGGTTATTTAACAACAAATACAAAATTGAATTCGTAGATAAACACAGAATTGTTTATTGTGGACGATATTTATTAATAATTCAATAAAAATAAAACTTACTTTTGGGTTTGTTTTTATCCATGAGCATAAGGTGGTCGTGCTTGCGCCACGCCATCGGCTGCTGGAATACCATGCACGTGAGTCCTGGAGAATCCAATAAACACGTATCGGTCGTCAGCAGGATAAGCAGCAGGTGTTATTGTTATTATTATTATTATAAAAACACTTTCGGCACATGACAATATTAAGAATAAAAACTTTGATTGGCAACAACAAATCAATCTCAAATACCAGCAATAATAATAATAATAATCAATTAAGATTAGCAAACAACACCACTTCACTGGCCCCACCATCAACAATAACAAAAAAATTTGAAAGAAATAAACAAAAAACCGCCTATCGTTGTCAGTTGCTGCTTGCCATGCTGTCACCGGGTAAACAATCCCGCGTGTTCGGGGCCACTAACCTCCCGTTCCAAGGCCAAATAACGTCGCCGTCGTCGTCGACACGACCAAAGATAATCAGTGGTGGACGTTGGATTAAACCCGCCACCGTTGTTATACACTGCACTATAGTTTTATTTACCAAAGGGGACGCTGGGCCTAAGGCCCGTCCCCAGTTGTTATTGCCGTCGTCGCCGCCACCACCACCACCACGACCATCATCATCAACGTATTCCCAGGAGGCCGCGACACACCACACGCGGCACGAACCTCCCCCGTCTACACGTCGAATGGACTGGACCGGACCGCCTCGGATCTCGGGTCAAAAGCACACGACAAAATAACAACAACAGTGCGTGCTATCCACGCCGCCACTACCGCCAAACACTAAATAACAACGACAAACGACGCCACCAATCAAATTAATAATTTCTCACTTAAAACATAAATTTCTAAATGATTATCTCAATGTCCACGACGCCTATACACAAACGACGCTCATACACGACCGTTCACCTCGTTTTTATACATTACGTCTCTCTACCTCTCTTGTATTATTTTCTCCTGATGCACACGTGTGTTGGGACGTTGTTGTTATGAAAAATGACACTTGCACTAAACCAATTCTTTACCGAATTTATTAATACCGATACACTAATTTATTGCACTGCAGAAAAACTGTTGATATTAAAAACAATCGGCGGCGACTTGTATTGTTGTTTTTTTTTATGAATGCAATGTTTTTCTTAATTTAATAATGCAAATAATAGATGGACAAATGCGTCGCACACCCTTATACACCGAGCAACATGGCAACTACTCTTGGGCGCAGACATTGACAGCAACACTGCTCATAAAACAAACGACAATCAGCGAATACACACGAACGCATACAAATTGCCAACTTAAACATCACAAAACACAATAAAGAGGCCACCGCAATTAATTGTGCCCATGTTTTGGAACAAACATGGCATTCACCAATCAAATAACAACAGAAAAGAGTCGAAAATATCAAGCGTCTTTGTTACACCCATATGCAAGCCTTCTATAAACAATTGCTACGCGCGCACACAAAACAATACCGCAATTTACAAAATAGATCAAACTACACTTTAAAAACATTATTCTAATGGAAATCTTGATACTTTATGGATGAAAAAACAAAAATCTTGATGGGCATTGTACTTCTGTTCTGATGGGTTTCTCCATTGTAATTTTGGCAAACTTTTGCATTAGGTTTTCTCTGGTTGGTAACCATAGAAACTGCATTTACAGCGCTATCAAACAGAGTGGCGAGAAAAAATGGAACTAAGTTTGAAAAGATATTGCGCGAAAAATTAACGCATTTTCTAAAATCCTGCTAAATTTCTTTCTCAGAGCATTCCTGCTGAAACACTTTTCATTTTTCTTTGGATAATCCATCATTTTGCCGCTTCAACAATATATAATCGTAGACGAGGCCGCCCTTCGATCGGGGCAAAGAATTTTCAGATCCATTACAACAATAGTTTTTCTATATAATTCAGCAAATTATGAAAATTGATAGGATCCCAAAAATCATTTTGGCCCAGGCCCCACATTGGCTAATGACGGCCCTGCTTGCAGCAACAATAAATAGATGGAATCAAATGAGCTGTTTGAGTGTAAAATGCAGCTAATGGATACAATAAAACAAGCATTTTAATACAAACATGTTTTATTTTGACTTATTTTCGAGAAATCTATAACAAAAAAAAGCGTAAACGTTTATATTATACCCTCGTATTGCTTAAAATCTACCGTCGTATAACAAAAAACAGGGGCAGCTCACAATATTTGCTAGCCTAAAGAAACAAACTTTAATCGGCAAAAAATGTTTCACTTAGAATAGGCGTTCGATTGAAATTCAACCACAAAACAATTCTTAGGTGCTATCGTGGCGTATTTATTTTACATATGATTATAGGCATCTTGTAATTTTCGAACGTTTCCGTGTGTACCTAGAGGACGAAGAGTTAAAATTTGCCCGACGTTTGTCTTGATTATCAGTAACGTAAAACTACAGCAATCACTGAAATCAACAAATAGTTTTCTATTCAATTATGAGAGAATGACGAACGCACGATAGCCGATTCCTAACAGGATACCAGCATCCTTGATCATTTCATATTCATTTCTTTTTGAACAGATCACGAAGGCAGTCTGGTCTCCTTGTAAGAGCAGACAAGCTCGTTAAAGATCAATACTTATTCTTCTATGTGGGGCGACTGCGTTCTTAGACAGACGACATTTTCTATGTGTGTGTGTGTGTTATTCCATTGCCTACCCCAATCCGCCGTTCGCTTGCCTCTTTTGTATAAAAACCACCCCAATAGAATTGAATAGCACACTGTGTGCGCACCCCATAAAATGAAAGACGACGGGGCAAAAAAACGATAAAATTCACAAACTTGTTTTTCTTTTATATAAAAAGAAAAGACTGCGAATTAATCATCAACAATAACGACCACCAATAGTCGTACCATCATTTTAATTAAATAAATAATTTGGATATCCATTTATCAATTAATTCATTTATTTATTTAGCAAAATTATGCAACATTCTACAAAATATAAGAGAAATAAAAGAACAAATCAATGTTAAATGATAACACAACTATAATTCTAATCCTAGAAACAATTGACAAAATAACATAATATTTATTTAATATCTAGATGGCCCATATCTAGATCTATAATAATCATCATAATTATTATAATCATGGGGTGCTGGCATTCGTTCATCATAAAAGTCCTGATAATAAGTTGATGATTGACGATCAAAATTTGGATTTCCTGAATATCTATAATTTTCACGATAATCCATCCTTGCCCAATCATTATTATTATTATTATTAGTTGTAGGAGGAGTAGTAGTAGTAGTAGTAGTATTGTAAGGATCTGAATTCTGACGGAATTTCTTCAAAAACTCAGACGGTGGAATTAATGGTTTCGGTTTATTTGGTGATGATTGTAATGATGAAGATGATGATGATGATAAAAACATACGATTATCATCTTTTTGTGAATTATCTTCTCTTTCTTTAGTTTTCTTTAATAGTTGTGCGGGTGTTAAATAAGCAATTGAATCTTTCAAATGTGATTTAGATGGTTGTAATTCATCTTCATTCACTTGTATTCCGATTGTTGTCATTTCTTTAATATCCACACACTGTGTACCAACATCACTAAATATTAATTCATTTCGTTTTTTGCATTCTTCACATGCTTGTTTTTCAACAACATTATCTTTCTTGTTTATCAATAATCGTGATGCTTTAACTGCTAAAATTGATGTATCTTCAATTGAATTTGTTGTTGTTATTTCTTCTAAATCAACAGTTTCACGGATGATACCAGTTTTTTGTAAAACTTTATCTAATGCACTAGCAAAACTATCATTTTTCCTTGATAATTGTGGTGGTGATGATGTACGTGTTGTAAAACGGAAACGTACAATTGGTATTTTTCTTAATGGTGATTGATATTTGCAATCAGTTGTTGTTTTCTTTTCTTTTGATGGTAGCACACGAAGACGTCCGTTGAATTTTCGTTCATCACTTAATGCTTTTAGTGCATCTTGACAGCGCGAAATCACTGTAATTATTTTAAAGAGAGAAAGAAAAAAGCAACGTTCACACATTTTCTTTTTCAAACTTTATAACAAATATAGAATAAAAACAAATTTTATTAAAAAAAAAACAAACAACACAACTTACCCTTAATTTTCTTCTGTAAATGTTCAGGTGTTGAAGAATGAACTAATAAAAAAAAATACAAATAATTTAACAATTTTCTAAGTACAAAAATAAATAAATAAATCAATAAATATATAAATCGAAAATTTCACAATGAATCTAAATGAAATTCTTTTTACAAACAGTTTTGCAAACTGAATTAAATTAAAAATCAAATAAATAATTATGAAACGCGCACCTTCAGATTTTGCTGTAATTGTCAAAAAATCAGAAAGAGAAATCTTCTTATCGGCAAACAACTGGAAAAAAACAGAACAAAAATCCACAACAAAAAATTAAATAAATAAATAAAAATATATTAAATTAGAAAAATTTTAAATTAATAATATTTTTCTAATTATTACTTTTGTTGCGTCCGATGTTTCCATTTCAGATTTTCGATCATCTTTTTCAATAGGTTTTTGATTCGTTGTTGATACAGTCGTTACAGGCATTAAATTGGATCGTATAGGTTGCGATACTGTAAATTCAGGATATGATACTAGATTTACTGGAACTATAGGTACGGAAACAATTGTTTGTTGTGTATTATTTACAGGCATATTTGGAACACCACTATTGCCTATAAAGTAATTTTGATCATATTGTTGATTTTGATAATAGTGTTGTTGTTGTTGTTGTAATGGTGGTGGTGGTGGTACAGGAGCAGGAACTGGCTGTGGAGAATATATTTGTTGTTGTTGTTGGGAATAGACGGGAATTGATGGTACTGGACAACTGACTTCATTCAACTTTTCACGGATCTCTTCTAAAAACGATCTCTTCTTAGCTATATCTTGTTTTCTTGCCAATACCGTAGCTGGTGATTCAGAACGACTGCGTTTTCTTGATGTTCTTGTTTCACGTAACCAAATTTCACGATCTGATAAATCGGATTGATGACTATCACCACGCCGTTTACGTGTAATTGAACCTTCACCTGAACGTGAATGACGTTTTCTCAAATAATCACGACTATTACTTCTATGTCGTTCCCTACTTGTATTATAACGTTTCGATGATAATGATCGATGTTTTTCTAAAGTATCATCACCAACAGGTAATCTACTTGTAGATTGTTGTTGTTGTTGTTGACGCTTTAATGAATCAATTTCAGTTAAATCAAGATCCATTTCAGTA
This sequence comes from Meloe dianella, assembly GCA_028455855.1. Classification (NCBI taxonomy): domain Eukaryota; kingdom Metazoa; phylum Arthropoda; class Insecta; order Coleoptera; family Meloidae; genus Meloe; species Meloe dianella. The sequence goes on from JAPTHL010000034.1 coordinate 1,015,144, forward strand.
CCAGGTGGAACAAGACCTGTTTCAACTAATTTCAATTTATCTGAAACTAATCTCATTTCTTTATCACGTGCACATTTTATTTTATCTTTACAAATATCACGACGTGTTTTCTCAGGATCACGACGTAATTGATCACGATTTAATCGATGCCGATCACGAGATTTCGATCGATATCTATGATCGATATCTGAATCTAAACGGCGACGTTTCGGTATATGTTTAGATTCATCAATTTTAATACGATCACCAGAACGTTTTTGATGATCTTTTGAATGTTTCGAACGGTCATGTGATGAATGTTTATGTGATGATGATTCTTTTTGTATATTCAAATGTTGTTCTTCTATCATTTTTGTATCATCACTGTCTTCAGTACTTGTTGGTATTGCAGCATTTTCATCCCATGCATCAACAATATCTAAACCTTCCATAAAATCAGCATTAGAGAAATCATCAAAGAAATCATCAGGAACATCTTCTTCTTCTTCGGCAGCATCCACAACTTCTAAATCATCCTTAATGTTACTATCACCAATCTCTTCTAATTCCGTTGTTGTGTTCATGACATTAACCGAAGGAGATGCATGACAGTCAGATGGTGGTGTATCTTCTAAGTTTGATGTGGACATGTCAACGTTTTCCGGTGACATTTCATTCTTAATGTCAATATTTTGCTCTTCTTCATGATTCGTATCACATGAATTATCACTATTTTCTAGAAACAAACAAAAAATAATAATAATACGACTATGTGACACAACAAATCACAGCCAAACCGATTACACGGCAAATTTGTCTCTATTTTATAAACAATTTAAGGCAATTTTGTCGTGTTATCGAAAAGCTGTGAAAGAAATTCAATACAAAATTGTTATAAATTTGATATCTACAAACCCTGTTTAGATTCTTCTGTAGTGTTAGGGAATTCCTCATTGGTTTCTTGATTAAATAGCCATGGAGCAATACGATTTCTAAAGAAAACTGTTGTATAACTGAATAATTTACAATTACTCTCCGAATGCATAAAACAATACATTTTTTCTAATTGTTTATCATAAATAAAACGTATCGTTAATCCGATATTTAAAGCAGGTGCAAAATTTTTAATCAATTGTGCAGTTACATTCACATCCTGTTGTAATGATGTTGCACCAATTATCGATCGATTATTACTATCTTCAAATTTTTGTTGTAGATTCTTTAATGTTGTCATTCTATCTTGCCAAATATTTGTTGTGCCACGACATTTAAATCCAACAATTTTCTCATATTGTTCACCAATAATTTCCGAATATTGTGGAAATACATTCAATTCGTTTATATCGAAATTTAAAATATCGATTAGAATTGAACGTATTTTTGTTATAAATTCAGATTTAAATTGTTTGAAATCGTTAATTATTTGTGGATAATCAAACGAAAAATTCGTATTATACTCTTGTACTTTCAATAATGGCCGTGTTAATAATGAGATTAACGAATCCGATTCGCGTTTTAAATGATCTTTTAGAAAGACATCACATGTAATAACAAAACGACCAAGACAATGTGGCGCTGTTACAGATGTTATATTGCGATTATGTTCGAATGGATCCTGTATAACTATCGCACTATTAATATGCAATGGTTGTTTGCCATAATTCATATTTGTTTTATATAAACGAAATGAAGCCGGTAATGTTTCATAATTGAAGAATTCGGTACGATTCAACGATTTACCTAGATATGGACAAATAATTTTTGTTGTATAATCGAAATTTTGATAAAATTCTAAAAACCCAACAAATATATCGAATAATGATGTTTGTTTCAATTTCGAATTGTTATTTTGGAATGTTTTCAATTGATTAAAATTACAATTCCAACCATCTTCTAATCTATCATCATCCACATTGATTTCTAATTGTTTAACTGTTGGCAAATAATATGGTGGTTGTTGTAAATAAAATATAAACAACCATGTTAATGAATAACTAGAAAAGTAACCAGTTTTTTTGAAATCATGCAAATGAAATAAATATTTAATAAATATCATTAATTGATGTAAACGATCATCTATTGCTAAATAATAATTAATTAATTGCGAATTATATATAGGTAGCTTATTTTTTATATTTATATCGCAATTTGTTTTTGTTAATGTATGTTTACATTTTATTATTGGTACTTTTGCTGTACGTATCAATATTAATTCATTGAATTTCTTTGATGTATATAAATCAGATTTAATACGTGTTAAACATGATACTTCTGTTGTATTTGTTGATTTAACTTTGCCGATATAAATATCTAAATCACAACCTAAATAATCTAATTGTGTTATTGTTGAACCGAATATGTATATTTCACATACAGGAAAATGACGACGTATAGCCTGTTGTATATCATTTGTTATTTGATTACATGTTTCTGTTAATTGTTTGTGATTTTCACGTAATTTATTACGTAAAATTTTGATTTTCTCATCGAAATTCTTTACCGTTCTTAAACTCTCTAATATATCATTGTGATTTAACAGGGGCATTACTAAAAAGAACAATTATTAATAAAATACAGCGACCACCAAAAAGTCCACAAACATTGGAATTTCTTTTAATATCAACACTACAATAAAAAAATCTAAGGTGGTGAATTGTGATTATAAAAGTGTTCAATATTAAATTTTCTCAAAAAAAGTTTTGTTTAAGAAAATCGAAAAACCGCCGAATGCCCCAAGACTTTGCCCCCCTAATTACATGTATGGCACCTCTTTATAGACACAAAACAATCACTCAATTATGTTAATATTAGAAAACGTTTCGCAGATGCGGACTTTTTAGTGGACCCCGGTATAAAATGCTTACACAAAGTCGAATTATTCGCTATCGATGTTGTTGGTGGTGATGAGGATTTTGTTGATATTTCATTTGATTTTTGTGTTGATTGTACTGGTGTTTGCCATGTTAATTCTAAAATTTTCCCTTCTAACATATGATTTTGTAATATCACTTCAGTTATTGCTTCTTTATTTTCAAAACTATACGTTATAGTGTTATTTCCTTTATTATGTGTAAATGTACTGATTTTACCAAATTTATTAAAGTAATTATTAACTTCATCAATACTCATATCGGGGGATAAACCTAAAAATTATTCGAATTAAAAGATACGTTATAAATCTATAATTGTATAATTCTACCTGAAATTGTGACAGCTTTAGGTAATGCACGTTGATGTTTTTTACCTTTAAAATGCGATTCCATATTTTTGATACTGTTACCACAATTAGTTTTACAAATTTTACAATAACCACCATTTAATAATGTCGCCATATTTTCACTTTATAATAAACTACCATTTGATTTGCACAATTTTTGAAAATATTTCGGTTGTATATAACCGTCTTTATTGCCAGCACTAAGAATTACACCATTTGATCATTGATAAAATTTAATACCATCATTAATTGCTTGTTTTATATCAATAAAAATCAAAATTTCTACGTCTTTACGTATACCACTGATTATATTTGGATTATTTGGTAGGTCTCTAGCAAAATGTATATGATTTCGTTTCATACAATGTAAACCGTATTTTTTTTATTGATGATAAATATCGGAAATATGTTCCATGTATTACGTTATCAACTAATGCTGGATTATCGATTGGTATCAATTCAAGATAATCAATTTGCTATAAATAAGATGAAAATTTAATGAGATTGTAATAGTTAGAAAATATTGTCGTTGATACTTTTAAAGAATGCCCCTGATTTGCACGAATTTCTAACAGTCCTTCTTGATTGCGCCTTAATGTAAACCGTTGTTTATCATTCAAATTAACAACACGTCTAATATCGTCTTCAGTATATCTACCACGCAATTGTCGATGATTTAATATCTCGTTCAATTGGATATAACCATCTGATGTTATATTTAAACCTTCTTTAATTGCAGCATGCCTTAAAAGCCATGACAAAGTTTTACTCAAAAACACATCGGCATTCTGGAAAACAAATAAATTCCAATAAATAAATACACAAATAAAATGAAATGAACAAATCAAGATAATTACAGACATTAACAAATAATAATATCACTAAAATTAATTATTTATTTTTGTTAATAAAAAAATAACGTTCGCACTATTTTGAGGTTATTTGACACAAAAAACGTTACAGATAGCGCACTGGTTCCAAAAACAAAAGTCCCTAGAATGTGTCGTAAAAATGGTAAAGAATAAGAATTACCAATAATAATAACGGATAATTGGGCAAATTAATGAACAAAATTGTGATTGTCACTCATAACGATTCGATTAATTGAAAGAAATACACTAAAAATTCTGGAATTGTAAGTACTTTTTGCTTGTTCGAGAAGGTTAGGTTACCCTTAAATTTCCCTAGTTTCATTACTACCAACTAAATTGTTGATAATTATGGATGTGGATCCAAAATCCAGGTAAAATAATTAATTAATTGTGCATTTAATTATAACGAAACTGTTGTTTTTAGAGGTTTGAAGCATGTTAAAAACAAGAAAAAATATAATAAACCGAAAGCATCAACACAAACACAAATACCAACGAAATTGAAGAGTTCAACAATTTTAGAATCAAATTGGTCACGCTATCAATCAGATGATGATGATGATGATAGTGGTGTTAATACAACAAAATTAGATAGTCGTACAAATTTTTCAATATTAGCAAATATACCAATTGGTCAGGGTAGTCATTTTCAATTCAAAAATAAACAATCGTTGATCGATGATGTTGGTTCAATTAAATCGAATGATTTGTTTAAATTAGATTTACACTTGTTGGATCTTAGTATTTCAACAATACCATTCCATATCCGTTGCAATATTGATCAATCTTACTTTACAGTAGGTTAATTTTGTATTTGTTTTTGATCAAATGCAGCAATTATCGTAATTTTGTTATAGAGAAATCAACAAGAAGCAATGATAAAAACATCCATTGAAAATCAGCAGATTTACGAAAATTATTTAAATAAAAACAATTTGACAATAGCAAATCGTTCGGTTTTCGATATTTTGGATGATGATGATGATGAAGACATCGGTGGTTCTAATAGCAGTAAAGAACAAGAAGGTCAAGTTGTTTCACAAGACGAAGATAATGATTCAGCAAATTTTAAAGTAAATGTAAATAATAACATTGATAAAAATATTGAGTCCGATAAATTACAACATATTGATATACAAAACGATATAAATAATGAAAATTTAGAAGAATGGTTGGATGATATTTTAGACGATTAATTGTTCTCGAAATTTGATGATTTTTCTTTAAATAATTATTGCGTCATTTTATTGTCCGTCTTTGTAACGTAGCCACCCTAGCAATATTTGATTGATTTGCATCATTAACATTTCTACATAAAGAATAGTGGGTCACGAAAGGGATCTCTATTTATGCTAAATAAATAAGAAGTCGATATTAAATCTGGTAGCAACCATGGTTCACAAAAGCTTGTTGAGGTCTCATCATCGCAACTTTTGCTACATATTCAACAATTGTATATAAAATAAAAAATACTATCGAGTGCCATAAAATAGGTTGAAAATACTGAGCAGTGGGAAAACCAGCCATTTGGAAATTGCCAAATGGAACATGACTAAGTAGAAAATTCTTATCAAATAACGGACAGATTAAACAAATTGATTGATGATTTAATGAATACGTAGAGACTTGCATCATTTTTCTTTGCCACACATTTTAACATTATTATTATTATTGTAATTCAGGGATCATAAAGGTCGCCCAGAGACTAAAAATTTGATATAAAATTCAATATTTTTCAAGAACAAAAAACAGATAAAATGAAAGAAACGTTTCTCCATTTTATTTTATAGAATAACATGACTTTGCGCAATTATATCCCCCTCTCTAATTTGCAAAATAATTAAATACGTTTCTTCCTCCACAAAAACTTATAAATTCTATGAAATGGGAGATTTTCAAACTATTGTCGCGGTCCATTCTTATCGGTTTCTTTAACAAAAAAATAACATCACTAAATAAATGGCGGAAAACGTTTTCCATACACGTTCATTGGGTACAGCTGTTGAAGGTGTCCGTGATCAATATGCTGATGGTAAAGCAGCAAAAGTGTGGGAGATATTCATTGGTGACAAAAATTCTCGTACACAAAACTATAAAAATTTCTTAGTTGGCCTATTGAGACGGAAAGGTTGCCGACGAATTTTAGATGTGGCATGCGGCACAGGGTATGATAAAAATTCCACCACCCCCCTATTTACCCTTTCATTAATTTTTTTGGTTTAATTACAATAATAGAATCGACTCTATTATGCTACTCGAAGAGGGTTTCGATGTTGTTTCGGTTGATGCCTCCGACAAAATGCTGAAATACGCATTGAAATCCCGTTGGAATAGACGGAAAGAACCTGCGTTTGATAATTGGAGTAAGTTATTTCCCTTGAGGAAAAACAATCATTATTATTATTAATATTATAAATGGTGTTTTTAGTAATTGAAGAAGCAAATTGGTTGACTCTTTATGATGACATCGAGCATTTGGTTGGTGATGGTTTCGATGCTGTAATCTGTTTGGGAAATTCATTTGCCCACATGTTGGATTCTTATGGTGATCAAAGAGAACAGAAGTATGCTTTTTTATTATCCACTCTTATCAGCATCTTGTTATTGTAGAAGGTTATCACTTGTATTTGCTATTTTAGACAAGCTATACGTAATTTTGAGAAATGCGCCAAACCCGGTGGCCTTCTTTTGATCGACCATCGAAATTACGACGACATTATTAATACTGGTGCTACCCCATCAAAATGCATCTATTATAACGTACATTTATATCTAATAAACGTCCATAAATTATCGTTAATTAATTAAATATTTTAGAGTAAACATATGACTGATATAAAAACATCAGTATTATATGTATCTGGTCGTCCGGCTTTAGTAACTTTAGATTATATGATTGATACATTGTCAGTGTTTGACGAAAAATCTGATGAAATTACATCAGATTATATCAGGTAAAACATTTCATTACCGTTTAAATATTTGTTTAATTAATTGATAATTAATTATGGAATTTTCAGTCAATTCCGTTTATCATATTATCCACATCGATTAGAAGTTTTTAAAGAGATGCTATTGAAGGCTTTTGGTGAAAATTCCACATATAGAATTTATGGTGATTTTAAACGTTTAGATGAAATTGAAAATCCAGCATTTTATATTCATGTTGTGGAAAAATCAAATACTTATTTATAAATAATTTATTATTACTATTATTATTATTATTGTTATGTTATTATATATATTAAGTGCAAATTTAATAAAGAAATTAACACAATTTATGTTAACATCGTTTTACAAAATTATACGTTTCTTTATTAACATCAATTAGTGAAAGGTGTTTGCAAGTGAAGTGTAAGTGTTTTTTGATGAGTGCTGCGCTGGTCTTTGTAATCGTGAGTGGATTGGTCCTGTGCAAATGGGTTGTATTCAATTAATTTGCAGGTGCATTATTAACTACTACTATCTCTACTTCAGGTGCTCGATATTTTAATCGCAACACATGTTAAATGTGCATCCCGCTAACGAAGAGAGCAACAAAAATTTGATTAGCATTGATTACTACTCGAACAAGCACTTGAACAGTAAATATAATTATAATGTGCGCGTACATTAATATTATCGTTGCCGTCATTGAACTTCTGAATGCACCCTAATAACTCTCGAACTTCAAACACATCCTGCGATTTTCGGTAATTAAGCAGGATGTGTCTAAGATTTTGTGATATTTTAAGGTTATGTTGCAAAGTTTATTGTTTTTCGTAATTATTTTCGAATAATTATTGAAATAAAATAAAGAGAATGTTGCCGGTCTCAAGATTATTGCATCCTGCAAGAACCAATTGTAGACTTTTTGCGAATTCTCCAATATTTTTAAATAAAATGCAACAAATCAATGACGATGATTCAAGAAAATATTGTGAATTTTCACAGAAATCCATTCTGAAACCACCGAAAGGCACAAGAGATTTCACACCGCAACAAATGGCTGTTCGAAATTCAATTCTCGATAAGATAACGTCAGTGTTTAGAAAACATGGAGCTGAAGCTATTGATACACCGATATTTGAGCTGAAAGTTGGTAAATTTCTCGATTTCTTTAATCACCTTTTGTGTTAAAAACGAAATTCTAGGAAGTATTGTCCGGTAAATATGGTGACGAATCAAAATTGATTTATAATTTAGACGATCAAGGTGGTGACATTTTATCATTACGTTATGATTTAACAGTGCCATTTGCTAGATATTTAGCAATGAATAAAATAACGAATATTAAACGTTATCAAATTGGTAAGGTTTATCGTCGTGATGATCCATCAATTATACGTGGACGTTATCGGGAATTTTACCAATGTGTACGATTTTAAACAACAATCAAATGAATGATTAAACAATGTTCGTTTTAGGATTTTGATATAGCTGGCATTTACGATCCTATGTTGCCTGATGTTGAATGTCTGAAAATCATTTGTGAAATTTTAGACATATTGCAATTGAATCGATTCATTATCAAGCTGAATCATCGATCACTTTTAAATGGAATCTTTGAGATTTGCGGTGTACCGAAATGTAAATTCTCCACAGTTGCCTCATCTACTGATAAATTAGACAAATCTTCTTGGATTGACGTTAAACAGGAATTAATAAATCAGGAAGGTTTGACAGAAAATCAAATTGATCAAATTGGTGAATATATTTGTCTTAACGGCAAAATTGACATAATTGAGAAATTATTAACGGATGAGAAATTAATACAAAATCAATCAGCAATCGAAGGACTTGGATCCATTCAATTACTTTTGAATTATTGTAAAATTTATGGGATTTCTGATCGAATTTCAATTGATTTATGTTTAGCAAGAGGTCTTGATTATTATACGGGAATTATTTACGAAGCAATTTCATTAGAAGATTCTACAATTGGCTCAGTAGCTGGTGGTGGTCGTTACGATAATTTAGTTGAAATATTTGATCAAAAACACAAACAAATACCTTGTGTTGGACTTTCAATTGGTGTTGAACGGATTTTTACATTATTCGAAACAGAACTAATGAGAACAAATTAAAAAATACGTACAAATATTGTTGATGTTTTTATTGCAACTGTACAAAAGAATTTGATTGATGAACGTATGAAATTATGTCGCGATTTATGGCATCAAGGATTCAAAGTAATCGTTAATTGTTTATTTGATAGATTATCTAATTTATTTATTTTCATTAGGTGGAACAATCTTATAAGAAAAATCCTAAATTATTAACACAATTGCAGCATTGTGAAAAATATGGTATTCCTCTAGTTATAATTTTAGGTGAATCGGAAATCCGAAGAGGTTTTGTTAAATTAAGAGATGTTAATAGTCGGGTAGAAATAGAAGTGGCTTGTGATCAGTTAGTTAATGAATTGAGGAAAAGAATACAGAATTGCTCTGCTAATTTGTGGTAGTTTGTTAATAAAACAACTTTATTGATAATCGGAAATGGTAGACGCTAGTTTGTTAATACCTAAAACCTATCAAGAACTGCAAATGATAAAACCTGACTTATTAATAAAGCTTTTACTGCAGCAAGAAATTGAATGGTGAGGTACAGGAAATCCCTCATCCATTAGTTATCCTTACAATCCACCCATGTAGATGTCTGATCGTAGGGGTTGGTCTTCAAGAAACTTCAGCTGCTGAAAAATACCAACATAAACTACAAAGCAATCAGAATTTGTGTATATGTGAAAACATTTACAAAGACTTCTCGGTTTTATTACAATGGATAGAATGAAGCAAAGGGTTTCTTTAAAGAATTCCCGCAATTACGATTTCAGATTAACTCAAAGATGGCGTTGCGTTATCGATATAAACAAACAAATTTATATGAAAAATTGACCTTCGAGAACGTCTAGACGTTGTCGTTACTTGACACAATTGACCCAAAAAATATTCGATTCCGACGATTGCGACTAACGTTTCTTCAAATGAGTTCACCAACTTTGGAATTAAATAATGGTCGTGAAATACCTGTGATCGGTTTAGGCACATATAAGGTAACATTATCGATAGTTATTGAATTTAAACGAGTTTAATTAAAAAGAAATCAAGTCCCGATCAGGTGAAGTGGAGGAAGCTGTAAAATATGCAATAGATATTGGATATCGACATTTCGATTGTGCTTGGTTCTATGGTAATGAGAGTGAAGTAGGCACAGCTATACGAGAGAAAATTAATGATGGTACAGTGAAAAGAGAAGATCTTTTCATTACTAGTAAAGTATGGTCGTTATATCTTACCGTAAGATTTTAGAATTGTTTATTTTCGATCGATAATTTTAGTTATGGAATAATTTCCATGCACGTGATAAAGTGGTGCCAATGTTAAAAGAATCATTGGAATGGTTTAAATTGGATTACATTGATTTATATTTGATTCATTGGCCATTTGGTTTTAAACACACAGCATCTTTATGGCCTTTAACAGAAGGACCAGAAGCGTACAGTGACGTTGATTATTTAGAAACATGGCAAGGGATGGAAGATTGTGTTAAAAATAATCTAGCACGCAGTATTGGCTTATCGAATTTTAATAGTGAACAAATTGATCGTCTTCTAAAAAACTGCACAATTAAACCGGTCGTTAATCAAGTTGAATGTAATCCAAATTTAAATCAAAAGCGATTGATTGAATTTTGTAAACAAAGAGATATTGTCATCACCGGTTATTGTCCATTAGGACGTAGTGAACGTTCTAATCGGCCTGGTATCCCTGAACCCACCATACTTGATCCAAAAGTTGCCGAAATTGGTAAAAAATACAATAAAACTCCTGCACAAGTTGTGTTGAATTATCTTGTAAGAAGATTGAAGACTGTTTGAAATATTCAAACTAAATTGTGTGTGTATTGTTTTAGGTTTCATTAGGAATTAGTGTTATACCGAAATCGGTAACCAAATCACGAATTAAAGAAAATTTCGATATATTTGATTTTAAATTATCAGCAGAAGATGTTGCTTATTTAGATTCATGCAATAAGAATCAAAGAGTTTGTTACTATCCACAGTTTTCTGATCATAAATATTTTAGTTTGGATGCAGATTTTTAAAATATGAAATAAAATTTCCATAAAAAATTACTAAATGTTTATAATAATTATCCTGAAATTAGCTTTCAATTCATCCATCTCATTTGACATTCAATTACATACAATTTATTAGAATGTATCATAATTGACCTTTCATCATCACTTAAATGCTCCATTTTATTGATAACCCAATATTTGTCGAAAGATAAGATTGCTTTAAAGATTACATAATGCTCATATTAGGTCGTAGTGTGTTATCAGAGGAATTGAAAGGCTATTAGCTCATTCTCTTGTGGCTAACATTCGTCCAAATGAATTCTGCAACTATCAAATTGAATAGTGGTCACGATATACCTGTTATTGGATTAGGCACATCTAGGGTAATATGATTGATAATTATTGAATTTTAATAATTAAAAAGAATTTAAGTCCCGTCCAGGAGAAGTGGAGGCAGCTGTAAAATATGCAATAGATATTGGATATCGCCATTTCGATTGTGCTTGGTTCTATGGTAATGAGAGTGAAGTAGGTACAGCTATACGAGAGAAAATTAATGATGGTACAGTGAAAAGAGAAGATCTTTTCATCACTAGTAAAGTATGGTCGTTATGATATCTTATCGTAAGATTTTAGAATTGTTTATTTTCGATCGATAATCATTTTAGTTATGGAATAATTTCCATGCACGTGATAAAGTGGTGTCAATGATAAAAGACTCATTGAAACGATTTCAATTAGATTACATTGATTTATATTTGATTCATTGGCCGTTTGGCTTTAAAGACACAGCATCTTTATGGCCTTTAACAGAAGGACCAGAAGCGTACAGTGACGTTGATTATTTAGAAACATGGCAAGGGATGGAAGATTGTGTTAAAAATAATCTGACACGTAGTATTGGCTTATCGAATTTTAATAGTGAACAAATTGATCGTATTGTAAAAAATTGCACAATTAAACCAAGCGTTAATCAAGTTGAATGTAATCCAAATTTCAATCAAAAGCGATTGATTGAATTTTGTAAACAAAGAGATATTTTTATTACTGGTCATAGTCCATTAGGACGTAGTGAACTTAATCTACCTGATATGCCGATGCCTACTATCTTCGATCCAAAAGTTGCCGAAATTGGTAAAAAATACAATAAAACTCCTGCACAAGTTGTGTTGAATTATCTTGTAAGAAGATTGAGAACTGTTTGAAATATTTCAAACTAAATTGTGTGTGGATTTTTTTAGGTTTCATTAGGAATTAGTGTTGTACCGAAATCGGTAACCAAATCACGAATTAAAGAAAATTTCGATATATTTGATTTTAAATTATCAGCAGAAGATGCTGCTTATTTGGATTCATGCAATAAGAATCAAAGAGTTTGTTACTATCCACAGTTTTCTGATCATAAATATTACAGTTTTTAATGGAGATTTCCTAAAAGTATCAAATAAATTAGAAAAAAAAACATTTAAAAATGGTTATTTAATCAAATCATTTGTTATTAAATAAATTTGAGAGTCTACCTTTTTCTGTTCTTGGGTTTTGGGTTACAAAGGCTCCTCGGTTTTAGTATGTTGGACATTATGAAGTTATAGTCCCTTTCGAAAATGCAAATGCAAAAAGTTTCTGTCGAACTTGTCATCAGCCGTGTGTAAAATGAACATTTTCGAAGCATGTACTTTTAAATGAAGATTTTAGCCAATGAGAGACGTTTTTCCATGTTAGGTATTTATTTATCGTTGTTCTACTGCAATCGGCCACTTTCGAATGCACCACACACGATGAAATGTCGAATGTTCTTTTACAATTAAGAAGTCCGGGGTTCGAACCCTGGCAAGGTATGAAAAAGGATTTTCGGAATTTACCACTTCTCAACCTAAATAATTTGTTAATTTGTCCATGCAAACAAAATACATGCAGCAATTGGTGAAAAGTCGTTTTAAATTATCTTGTAAGAAGATGAAACAATTACTAACGATATTATATAGCGAGCTTCAATTTCGTTTTTATTTTAGATTTCATTAGACAATGGCGTGCTAACAATTAGCACGTCAGAAGACATTGATTATCTGGATTCATGTAATAAAAATCGAAGAACCTGTTACTATCCATAATATTCTATTCATAAAATATTATAATTTGAATATAGAATTCTAAAATAGATAACAATAGCAAATTTGTGCAATTTATTTCAATAATGATTATCCGGAAATTATCTTTTAATTCAGCATATTCCGATAGATATTCCATTTGACATTGAATCAATTTTGTAGAACTTGTATTTTGAATAAAATCTTTGAAATAAATATGATAAAATGGTCGAAGTTTAGATAAAATAATTTTATCTCTCGCATCAGTAGCTATCCAAAAATATTCAGTCAGGAAGTTACTGTTGAAGATTGCCAATGGCGGCCACAATTGTATTAAATAATGGGCAATTAATGCCGACGATAGGCCTAGGCACATATAGGGTATGTTCGACATTTATATAATTGCGTAATGATTTGTTTTACATTTACATTTGTATAAAATCGCAGAGTGAACCAGGCCAAATTGAGAGAGCTATAAAAGATGCTATTGATTGTGGCTACCGCCATTTCGATTGTGGTTGGATTTACGGCAATGAAGATGAGGTTGCTAAAGCGATTCACGCGAAAATCAACGAGGGAGTTGTGAGGCGCGAAGATCTCTTTATCTCGTACAAAGTAATGAAATTAGATCCCATAATATGTTGTTACAATAAAGATAAAGATTATAAATATGGATGATTTCGCACATTTATTTAGATATCTTAATTTAATCTCTGTGTGTAACAACATATTTGATTGATAAGTGTTTTGTATTGTTATCATCACAGTTTGTTTAATTTTTAGCTTTGGAATAATTTCCACAAACGCGAGCATGTTGGAACAGTTTTATTAGAGAGTTTGAGAGCCCTCGAGTTAGACTACCTCGATATGTACCTAATACACTGGCCATTAGGGTTTAAAGTACCGAAAATTTCCAAAAGATAATCAAAAAAAAAATTAACATCGATGTTAATTTTTTTTTATGCTCATAATTAACGAAAATTTATATTTTTAGGAGGATGCAAGAACTTTACCGGTAGGTGAGAGTGCTACTGCTTACAGTGAAGTCGATTATTTAGAAACATGGCAGGGAATGGAGGATTGTGTACATTTAGGTTTAACAAGAAGCATAGGTTTAGCGAATTTTAATTGCGAACAAGTCGATCGAGTTCTAAACAACTCAATAATAAAACCAGCTGTTAATCAAGTTGAATGTAATATATACATAAATCAAAAGAATATGATTGAATTCTGCAAAGAACGTACAGTCACTGTCGTTGGTTACTGTCCATTAGGGTACGATTATTTGAAATCATCTGATTTTCCTGAACCTACAATACCAGATCCAAAAATCAGAGAGATTGCAGCTAAACATAATAGAACGCCGCAGCAAGTTGTTTTAAATTATCTGGTAAATGATTCAATGCAAAATTTATTTAATTTTCTATTAATAACTATTTCTTTTTCCTTCTCATTTGTTTTTTTGTTCATTACAAATTAACAAGATAAATCTAGGCATTGCTGTGATTCCAAAGACTGTAAATAAAATAAGAATTGTTGAGTATATCAATCCTTTCGGATTTAATTTGGATCCTGAAGATATCGCATATTTGGATTCGTGTAATACGAATACTAGACGTTGTCGATTTGACGGCTTCCGTGACCATAAATATTATCCGTTCGAACTGAATTAATCAAATATTTTTCATAAAATTAGTAGAAGTTGTCGATTTGTGATAGCTTCTGTCACCATAAACATCGTCCGTTCGAACTGGATTAATCAAATATTTTCTATTGTTACTTACAATTATTGATTAAATAAAATTTTTTATGCTGAATTCGATCGTATATCTTTTATTTTTACATTAAAAGAAGCTTTTAAAACAGACAATTAGCAAAAGCGATCAGCATCGATACGTCCGCTCTTTAGAACAACCTAAGATGCCCAAACTCGTCGTAATTAGAAAAAAGAAAAGTATCAAAGAGATGCATTTCATCCA
Source organism: Meloe dianella (assembly GCA_028455855.1). Classification (NCBI taxonomy): domain Eukaryota; kingdom Metazoa; phylum Arthropoda; class Insecta; order Coleoptera; family Meloidae; genus Meloe; species Meloe dianella. The sequence goes on from JAPTHL010000034.1 coordinate 1,030,343, forward strand.
GAAATACCACGCACCCCATATCACCGTACTAAATCCGTTTTCATTGATAAAAAAAACGCAAAACAGCTCTAGACGTACAGAACATCTCTCAACTTTTGATTAATCCTCGTATATGAAATAGTGACAATCAATAACCAGTCAAGGCAACAGCAAAAATTAGAAATCCCCTAGTTGGTTCTGTCAAAGCTGGTCAAAATTTGACATTGAGACTGTGAAAAAATCCGAAAAATCGTAGATTTATCATCAAAACAGGTAAATTAGTTTGACTATAAAAAAATAGAAATTCGTTTAATTTGAATGCTGTTCATAGTGTCTTTGTTTGGTTTAAACTATAATTTTTCTCGTATTTCATATGTGGTTATGTAACATAACCTGTTTTCAATGTAACACTGTTCTTGTAGGCCGAAAATGGGGCACGGTTTTGGTGAATTATATAAATTACGTGGTATTATCACATACAGATTATCACCATTTGAATTGAAAGCATTTGGTGGTATAATATCTCATGGTGTACCAAATATGATCCGACGAATCCGTGAAGAATTCTTCTACGTAGTACCACGTAAAAACCACATATTTCCATAATTGAACTAATAATAGTAATACAAATATACTTTCAGCATTGGCTATAGCATATGTAACATACGATCAAATTGAGAGATTACACAACAAATTGATGAGAAAAAATCCAGCCGATTTTGCAGATGAAGAGTAAATTAATTAAAATGTAAATTTGAGAAATAAAGTAGTAGGAAATTTAAAATGGAATTTGTTCGTTTTCAAAATCAATAATACAGGGTTGAAATAGGAATGACATTCATTGATTTATATTATCTTATCTAGGATTTTCTAAAAATATCGCCACCTCTTTCCCACCTGTGTAATCTAATGTAATTATTCTTTTTTTAAATCAATAAACACTTCAAGATTGAAAATATATTATGTGTGTATATTAAGACTAAAGCAAATATCGACAATTTCATCAGTTTCTCAATTCAGTCGATTGATAAGATAAGTTGTAAATAAACTTGTAACGTGGTCTTGTCGATTTCACGTTTAGTGTATTAATTGTCTAGAATTTTTTCCATTATTAAAACCCCCCAAAAACAAAACAATTAATGTGTTTTTAACAGAGATATGTAAGTTTCTTTCTCCATTAATCAATAAATTTAATTGAAGCAAAACGATTTTGAATTAAAATCGCAATTTGTTAGATAATGCACAATATCTACAATTCAAATCGGCACTTGTATATCGAGTGTAATTATCAAAAAAAAAACGGATATTTTCATTGCAATTGTATTCCAGATCGTCCGCTATGTTGTCGATATTATTACTTCTAATTAATCTGCTTGGATTAATCAATGGTGGCCAATTTGGTTGTCCATTGCGTTGTGATTGTACGAGAACGTCCATATTTTGTATCAATAAACAATTGGAATTCGTGCCGTATTTCGAAAGTTTAACAATTGATCCAATTATTATTGATTTGTCAGGCAATGACATACCGTATATCGATGTTGATGATTTCAGTTTTGAAAAGAGCGATCAAGTCAAAGAGATTTATCTGAATCAATCCAACATTAATGCAATCGAGAATCGGGCATTCATTGAATTAGAATATCTACAAGAATTGTATTTGTCTGACAATCTATTAACAAATCTACCAGACGATCTTATTGTAAACAATAAAGACTTGTTATTGTTGGATTTGTCCAACAATCATTTCTTTGATATGCCAACAATAGAATCGACAAGTCTTGAAATATTGGAATTAACAAATGCCGGTATTGCGAATATACCAGATGGTGCATTAGATTATTTAACAAATTTGAAAGTGCTATTATTGGAACAAAACAATTTAAAATCGATCAATCCAATTTTATTCGAATCGATGAATCGCAATTTCTTTGTACGTCTATCGTACAATCCATGGAGATGTGATTGTAAAACTGTTAAATTGTTCAATTATTTGACGATAAAGAATTTTACGGAAATCATCGATACAATACAATGTTTGAATGAGAATCGTGAATTTATTGATATTTTCAATCGAAATGGTGTAATGCAAACATTCCAAACGATTTGTGACACTTTAATGAAGAATGAGAATTTCTTTAAGATGCAAGAATTCTTTAAAAGTTTAGACAGTGAAGAAGATGTCCAAGAAAACGATAATACACAACCACAATTCAATGATAACACCAATAATGATGGTATTATCAATGATAATGATAAGGATGATGGGAAACAATATGATGATGCAATGATCTACTTCTATATTTGGTTTTTGGTAGCTTCAATACCGTTCAATTTTATTTTAGGTATTGCTATTGGTAGTTGTGTTACTTATCGTTATATGATTACAACAATAAATCGGAATGAAACCGAAAGTATAAACGAATTAATGGTAAATACTTGTTCTTGTTAAGTTGACTACAATGTAGTGTCTTTTTTTATTACTTTTGTAAAAAGTATTTATATATCAATAAATTTATTTTAGAATAATACACACAATCCGTTTATTTCCACTAAAACAACAACAAAAAAGCTTATTCGAGTAGGAGAAACAGCATGATGTACCAACAGTACCACATGCTTTTTCAGATCGATTCAAATACTGAAAGGTTTGTTCCACTGTGTCCACCGATCGTAGGTAGAAACTCTACAGTTGTCCATGCTGCATTTTGTGGAAAAAAGCCAAATTCTATATAGTTCAAGTTTTTTTTATCACAAAATATGCAATTTACAATGGAAACGTCTCACGTAGGCCAATGGGAATTGAAGCAGGCTCCTCAGCGTGCCGAGTAGACGTGTGTTACCAGGCTAGCAGTGCAGCAGCTCAAGCCCCGACAAGAGCAAGTACGGGCCTGTTAATCCCTAATTGTTAAAAATATCGAAACAATAGATAAATCGATAAATAAACTGAACTAAAGTAATGATCCTTTTTAAGAAAAATCTTATCTAATCAAAGCAATTGTGCTTTTTTTATCTAAAAAACCTGCTAGCGACTAGAAATTTCAATTTTGTTTGTTTTTTTCTTTATTATAAATATAAAAATGTCGATTCTTATTTCATCAATTTAATAGTTATTAATCTTATTCGATGACATCAACGGCAACATTAACATGTCCGAATTGGCCGTTTTCTAATTTTAGATTTACATTCAAGTTGTCACAATTCTTATTATTATTATCCGAATATAAATCATTTGCCATTATACCATTTATTGTACTGATTGTTGTTACCCAATGTTTGGTTGGTAAATGTTTCTTATACAATTTTCTTGCAATACAAGTCAATACCACCATTTCACATATCATTAAACAATTATAAATTACTACAACAAAAACAAAACAACGTTGTGATTATTTTATACAAAAAGTATTCCAATCGAAACTAACAATTCCCGTAAACAGATGGGGTGATTGGTGGTTTACATGGCAGAACGTCCGTCCATACTAGGGCTCTAGTTATTATTCCTTGTAATTTAGCAAACACCAACACTAATTGCAATACAATATATTTCGATTTTAATCCATATTGATCTGTTAGGACGCCATTCAGTAGATTTATAGTAATCAACATGCCCCATACACCTAAGAATATTGAAATTACTATAACAGGTTGTATGTACAGATAATTGACTTGATATAAGCTCTAAAATCAAATTGATGAAATCCATTTAAATCAATCGAAATTTCATGGTTTATATACAATACCTCACGTTCAGCCCACATAACTAATAATGTTAAATAAACAACACATTGTACAATTGGTAATTGGAAGACTAGAAAACGTAATTTTTTTATTGTCCTTCTATTCACTTGTAATTGTGGCAATAAAATACAACAAGGATAACAACAACATGGTGGTTGTTTCAAATTGATTTCGATCTGTTTTGTTTTATTAATCAATTGATTTTGACCACCACAATATGCTAGAAATAAGCAAAATAAACGATACATGCCAGCCATAAAAGCACCTTGTGTTAAAGCTTCAGCTAGTAAATGGGCTCTTGGTACTAAAATTGCGAAATACGTAGCGAATGCTACCACCTAAAAGGACAACATTTTTTTCATTGAATGTTTACATGGAAAATTGTCGATTTAATGGACTCGATAGTGATATTTTTGAGATTTCTCCGTCTACGGACAACATTGCAACTGTAAGGCAAAACTTAGCAACAATGGTCCGTTAAATCGAGAATTTGCAGAATTATAGACCACTAGTAACACAAGCAACTTGTTAGGCGTTTAATTGCATTACTGGTTGCCTACTTCAAAATTATTCAATGATTAATTAATTAATTAATTATTTACCGGATATACAGATGCAACAAACAGTGAATGTGATTTGATTCGACCTGTTAAATTCCTCATAATATAACGTAATGTATCAATGGACATTATTAGAATAAATATTAATGCAATTGTTGCTAATATTACAAGGATGATTCCATAAAGATTTGTTGCTGTAATTAAAATTATTTCAAATATAAAAATATATATATATATATATATGTCGTAATAACAACAATAAATTCTAATAGATGGTGAAATGTGGTTTATAAGAAACAAGACCTTCAAGAATGCGGTTTCCACAATTGTGAAAATTTCTGTTGAGATTCTAACGTAAAAATATTGCAATTTGAATTAATGATTGCTTAATTTTTAATTAACGTCGATTAGAAACAGGTATCTACACGAAAATATACAGCGTGTCCGCTCAGAAGTGTACACTGCCTTGTAATTGGAGCTGTACTTATTCATCCACACACAACCATGAAAAGCCAGTTGGAAATGCCAGACATATCAGACCCAAAATGTTGATAAACTCTTGTTTTATTTATAAATAAGTATGAAATAGGCCATGGAGCGGACAGTCTATATGTTACAGAAATAATTTTATACAAAAAAAATTCATATTTCGCTTGATTGATTCCGGTTTATTTTGAGATTATACAAGAAGCCAACCGGAATAGAGTGAAAGTTATTAAAAGACAAATATCAATGGGAAAATTGAATGAAATTTCTCGAATTGCATAACGCTAATATTAATTAGTGAAACTCACCTGATAAATATGCCGGTATTGATGGGATAACATCAGAGGCACATCGAGACGAATCCCTCGAATTATCCATTTCTATTGAAAATGTTTCACTATTGTTTATCGACAGTTTCATGCAAAATATTCAAGTTGATTTGTTTCAAATTTCATCCATTATTTGTGACGGATTGTCCACGTTAAATTCGTTTACGTTGTAATTGTTAAACTTTGGTACAACCGTCTACTTTAATGGTTCGGATGTGTTTATTCTTTAAAATATCATAAAATATATTTGTATAACGTTTGAGGGGGAACTCTCACTTTCTTCTATGACCTGGAAAATATATAAATTCGTATTAAGAGGTTTCCTTTTCTTTTTTTATTTGATGATAGAATGCGCATTAACCGTTGTAAAAACCCCAATTTCAAAGAACATTTATTGGTAATAATAATAAATACTCACATCATTTGAAATATGGAAAGTCGTACATGAGAGAGTTCTTGCAATAAAACTGAAAGTGCCAAAGCGAAATCTTCAATTAATTAATATTAGCATAAAGTTATATGTGCAAAATATTTAATGAGGGATAAAATTGACTTTATTCGAAGGCATATGAAAACAATTATGACTATTGTTAATAGAGTACACATAATGAATTTATTATAGCTTTATTTTATTACGTGCTAGATTTTAAACAAATTAATAATATTTTTTTAATACAGCAGTCTTAAAACAATTTATTATTTAGCTAAAATGTTGTTATACTCTTCACTATATCCTACAGATCGTTGTTTTGTTAACCACTGGTTTGTGTATCTAACAACCTGTTTTTGAAGATTGTTCGAAGTCTAACTGATCGCATTCATTACTTTTTGAGATGATTATTAATTAGAGGGAGAGAGTTAAGGGTCATTTACAGTGGCGCGTTATCCTATTGGTAAAAGGAGCAAATAAACATATCGAATTTCATCCGAACAAAGTTGCCAGAATTGGAAACTGTACATGGGGAAGGGCGCCATGAAGCTATAACACACCACTGGTCGGTTTTGTCCGTCACACTGCAAACGTTCAAAGGCGATTTTCGTTCATAATTGGACGGTTTTAAGTAAGTTTATGGAATTACAGAATCGTAAGAAACCACATCAGTTTATAAAAAAAACAACAACATTAAATCAAATCAATATCAGACGTAATCTATTGAATCAGAATCGGTGAAAGTGTAGCCTAAATTTATGAATTGTTGGTAGAAATTATTCCATAATGTAATCGGAAATTCTGTGAATTCTATTTAAAATATAGATATTTCAATAATAATGAGCGATGATAGAAATTAAACACATAATACATAAGAAAAATGTGATGATAAACACCGAAATAAATACGTCAGTACTAAATAATTATAGACAGATAAAAGCATTTCGGATAAGGATTTTACTGAACGAAAAATATCTTCGTAATTACTTTATTTGTTCACGTATAAAAAAAATTCATTACTCTATTAATACTCAATAAAAAATGTATTAATTCCATAATAATCATAGGAACAAACAAGATAGAAGTTTATTTAAACGATTTCTTTGTACCTGAAACTCAATAAACTGCTTGGGGATAAGGAAAAGAAGTCTAAATTTAAGTTGATAAGCACGTGTATATTGATGTTATAAACTTAATTTGTTCTCATTTCATCGAAATTCAAAATTGTTGTAAATATTTTTGATCAACTTTACCTAATTTTAAACCAATCTTTTATACAGCCATAGGCATGCTTAATTTTGGATGTGGATTATAGCCAATCAATTCGAAATCATCAAATACGAAATCTTCAATATTCTTAACATCACGTTTAATTTTCAATGTAGGAAACCGTCGTGGTTTTCTATTGATTTGTTCATTTAAAGCGGCCACATGATTCAAATAAACATGACTATCGCCCATTGTATGAACGAATTCACCAGGCTAATAATTTTTTTAATTAGTATCATTATTAAAGTTGTTGCACAACGAAATCATACATACCTTTAAGCCAGTAATGTGTGCAATCATACATGTTAATAATGAATAACTGGCAATATTAAATGGTACACCTAAGCCCATATCGGCTGATCGTTGATATAATAAACATGATAATTCATCATTGGCAACAAAGAATTGCACTAAACAATGGCATGGTGGCAATGCCATTTTTGGTATATCAATTGGATTCCATGCACACATAATGATACGTCGATCATTTGGTTTTGTTTTGATTGTATTTATAACATTATTCAATTGATCAATACCTTTATTTTTATAATCAACATGCATACCATTATATTCAGCGCCATAATGCCGCCATTGGAAACCATATACCGGTCCTAAATCACCTGCTTCATTCCGATGTAAACCAACATTATCGAGAAATTCACGTGTACTATTCGCATCCCATATATGAACATTTCTATCACGTAATTCATGTGCATTCGTGGAACCTTTAAACAATGATCGGTAAATTACGATTAATTCTATATTGAAATCGTTACCTTTAATGAACCAAAGTAATTCTTCAACTACAGCTCGCCAAAAGACACGTTTTGTTGTTAATAATGGGAAAACACCATCACGTAATGTATATCGCATTTGTGCCCCAAATATCGAATAGGTACCAACGCCAGTACGATCATCACGTTTCACACCTTTCTTTAGAATTGTTCGTATATGATTTAGATATTGGTGTTCTTCATGGTCTCCATCATCATCATCATCATCATCATCATTAACACCGTTTGTGTTTGTTAAATTCGCAGTGCTTTCAGTGTTAAATCGATCATTAACAGGTTTTGTTTCCAGTTGTGGAACTTCAACAGATGCCATTGTGATTTTGATTTGTACACCTTGACAATCAATGAAACATACACAATAACGCAATACAAAGATGATTTCAATAATTTTAATCGAAATAGATCGTTTTTTTCTGGTTTCTACACAACAAACACAATAATAATAATAATAACACTAATAATGGTAGATTTCCCGCCTAATTAGACAACAATGACAGCAGGTGTACCATCTGTACGTAATCAATGATCAATTATCATAGTAATAGATTTTAAACAAGAAGCGTTTTGAAAAAATCTGTAATTAAGCCAGGAATTAGTTTAATTAGTTTTGAAAACAATGTATTTTAAGAGTTATTAGCTGGAGAAGATTTAGTGACTTTAATTTATCTTACATTGGTAATTTGATCAAATTTATGACACTTGAGATTTTGACAGTTTGACGTTTTATGAATTTTTTTTTAATATTTTGCATTTTCTTTTTAAATTAAAACTCCGTAATAATAATGATAATAATAAGACTAATAATTAAAAAATGTCGCAATTCATATATTTGAATACATAAAATTGAATTGATTCCAGTTATTGATCGAGAAAATGATAGAAAACAAATGTAGGTGGTATTGGAATTTGATTTTTCTAAACTGTTTGTTTTGTTTTTTTACAGAAATGTGCAATTTTCAGATTTAATTCTTTATTATAAATCGACAATATGGAATTAAAAGTTTGGGTGGAAGGTATACAACGAATAGTTTGTGGTGTAACTGAAGCAACAACTTGCCAAGTATTTCCACAACGTTTCCCCATTTGCTCACAGTCATTTCACATTGTTTTTTTTTTCGACTTACAGGATGTGGTTTTCGCATTAGCACACGCTACAGGCAAATCAGGACGTTTCACGTTAATTGAACGTTGGCGTAATAATGAAAGACAATTGGCACCGAATGAACATCCATTGAAAGTACATTGTTGAATTAATCACAAATTGTTTTTTAATTATTGTGTGATTATTCTAGATTTTAATGAAATGGGGTGAATATTCCAATGATGTCCAATTTATTTTACAATGGAGTGATAACAGTAGTAAGACACAAAACAAAACTAAGTCAAATACAACAACTGCACAACCATCACCGAATATAACTGTAGATTGTCCACAGAAACCAACTAATGATCTCCAAAAATCGTTAACATTTAGGTAAATTCTTGTTGATTCGCTATAGAATGGGGGGAAATTAAAAAACTATATATTTTCTAGTGGTAGTCACAGTTCAGATATTGTGGGTGTGGTGAAAGGTGTGCCCCATGTTAGGAGTGTACCATTGGAAGTTAAAGATAATCATCATAATAATACGCCGAATAATTCACCGAAAAAATTGCTTAATCAAGAGAAACCACTTGAATCGCCTAGTCAACGGATTGCACCACCATATAAAGATCCACCAGCACCACCACCCTATCGAGATCCACCGCCGCCAAATAAAAAAATCCAAACCCAAGTATTTCTCTGGATATTAAACATTATCCTTTTACAATTTGATTTTAATTTGTTATAGGATTCACGTGCACAGAAGAATAAAGATGATATAACTAGAAATATGGTATTTAATGCACAATATAGGGAATTAATTGCATTAATTAATTATCAACGTGAAAAGTTGTCTAATCAACAAGCTGATCTCACTAAAGTATATCGCTATTAGTTTGTTTGTTAAACATAAAAACACTTATTTTTTAGTATGATGCTGAAATTGTGTTTTGGGAAGGTAAAGAACGGGAAAAACAAATGCAATTGGAATATTTATCACAAGAAATGAATGCTGTTGGTAATTTAACAAAGATAAATCAAGAACAGGTTTACAATTTCTCACAATTAGATCTAATAGAAAATAAATTTTTGTTTTTCATTTCTTTTCAAGATCCAATCATTAAATTACTTAGAAGAGGAGAATGAAATTGTAAAGCAGCAAGAGAAAACGCTTAAATCTGAAATTACTTTACTACGATCGAAATTAGCAAATTGTGAAACTGAATTGTTACAATGCAAGAATAAGATTCGGTTATTGTTATTATTTTTTTTTAATTTTAAATAATCGATTTATAATTGTTTGCCTTTAGATTATTGATGGATGAATTACAAATTGAACAACGTGCCCAATCACGTCGTAACGAATCGAAGAAACAATTAGAACGTAATTTATTAGTTGAAATGGAACATTTACAACGTGAAATTGATTTAGCTAAACAAAATACAGAATTGCATCATATAACTGCGGAAACATTAAAAAAGAAGTGGCAGCATTAGAACAAGCGATAATTGAAAAGAAAAAGCAAGTCGAAATGTTAGTGAATGAAATGAAAGAAGCTAATTTACAAAGTTTAACAATAGCACCACCAGACGATTTACGTGCCATTTTTGAAGGTCCAAACAAATCAGGTAGTACAAGAAAAATGATTGGATCACCAAGACAATTAGAGAATGCTGTACCAACAAATAAAAATCCACATGGTGTATGGGTTTAGTTTTTACCTCAACATATTTACCAATTGTATGGCTGATTATTGTTTGTTTTTATCAAATAATTAATTGAACATGTCTGTCGTTAATTCGTGAGATGCGTACGTGAAATTTTTAACAAATTTTAAGTCTGATAGTTTTATGAGTTTAAGCTATTTTTTTTTTAAAGAAATTAGGATTGTTAGACTGCATGTCTTAATAATTTGAAATGTTATCAAATGTATCGTATTTTATCATAATTAAGAGAATGTTATTTATTGTTAGGTGATTGGATTAATTCTTTGTTGTAAGAGAAATTATTTATGGAAAAAATGCACAATTTATAATGAGTTCTACTGCCATATTAGCAATTATTAATGTATGTATGATTTTTTTTCGTATACATCACTTTGTATTTTAATCAAAGAAAAAAAGAGTGATAGATGATGTACCAATTATATATGTATCGATGTATATAGAGTTTAGATAAATTTTAACAAATTAAACAACGTATTGTTGGTAGGTGTGCATTATCGTTTTGGAAACCTTTGAAATTCTTTTCTGATATACTTTCAATTTTTATTTGATTTCAAATACATAGTTTAGAACTCTTGAAATCTGCTAATATATAAGAAAAATAAAAATGCATGTCACAATTTTTAAAAATTAAACAATTGGGGAAGAAGAAAAACAGAAGAAAGTCGATACAATACGTTAAAAAAATTTATGTTTTCTCTTCTTTATCCTTGTTATATTTCTCCAATTCCCTTAGAAATTGTGCTTTCGGTTTCATAACATTGGGACGATCACCACGACATTTCGGACAATACCATTTACCTTTTGGTTTTGTTGTTAATGTGACACAAGAGAAATGGAACCATTCAATTGGACATAAATCATTGTCGCACATAATCATTTCACCATATGATATTTGATCACATAAACAATATGTTGGTTCATCAGGATCAATAACTGGCTCTTCCTCGCGCATTGGTGATTCTTCACGTTGTGTCTGTGCTGATTGGCGTGATTTACGTTTCTTTTTCTTACCTACATTAAATAATTTATAATTATGATTAGTGTGAAAATAATTGGCTATGTTTTCACCTGTAGTCGTTTTCTTTTGATTTGTATTAGAATTTGTCGATAATGGTGCTTGACTACGTAAAACATGTTCTTGATTTGTCTCATTATGATTTGATTCTAAACCACTAAATGTGTCATGTCGTGTACGTCTAGCACGTTTATTCGGCCGTTCATTGTTTGATAATATCGCATTATTACCAGAATTATTACTAGGCGGTTGTTGTTCTTTATTTTCAATTTGTGGTGATTCTTCTTTGCCTAAATCTAAATGTTTCAAATCTTGATCTAATAATCTCGTCTTATATTCAATTTTATCTAATATAGCTTGTAATAAGTTCATTTTTTCATCGCCCAATTCTTGGGCAGCTATTAATGCTTGTTGCATTCGTGCAAAACTTCTTGCTTTCTTATTAGGATTGTCATTACCGACCTTCTTCCAATTTTCTGTTTGATAAGCAGCATCTCGGACACGTGCTGATGGAAAAACAAATCGAATCGAATAAAATTGTAAAAATCAAATTGAATTCTTTACCTAAATAGCACACATCCAATTCTCGCATTCTTGATATGAGACGTTGTAATTCATCGGGTAGATTTTCAACACAATCTAAATAATTTTCAACATATGCTGCTGAATACACAGCCTCAGGTGGTACTTGATTCAGCATGATTTTTTTCTATTGAGAAAACACAATATTTTAATAAAAATAGAACAATAATTTTTCACATTTCAAACATTTTCCCCATAGTTGACATAAATCTGTTTATTACGGAAAATTTAGTGACTTTTTAGGGACTTTCATCATAGACAAGCTGGCCAAACCATTAAAAGTCTCCAGATTCTACTCTATCTTTCTCTATACTACAGAAATTTGATTGACATCATCTTTGTTAGCATCGGTGACATCAGACGCGAACAATTGGCAACTCTGAAATGTACTAATTTATTAAGTATGGCCCATATCTGCTACTCGCTATTTTTGTCGCAGAATTACAATTTATTATTAGTTATGGTCTAATATGGTTAGATATGTCGGCATAATTACTAGGAAAATTATTTTAATTGTATGAATTTGTCTTGTAAACCGGTAATTGTTGTTTTAAACTAGTACTTTTAATCTGCATTGCGCTTAAGAGAATTCGACCATGATCAAGTGACCAACAATTGCGCAAGGATTAACAGAGACAAATGCTGTCAGGTTAGTTTCTGTGTTGTAGAAAAAGATGTCCGATGGTCATGTTTCTGTATTTAGATCGGCAATAGAATAGAAATGTGTCGCGCGACATTTACCAATGTTGTCAGATACTGTAATTTATCACTCATCTAGCTACTTTTATTGCATCGCCTCGATTTGATAGCACAATTCCGCATATTAATTTCTCTGCTTTTGCCAACAATTTGATTATATTCAAATCAAATCAATTAAAATGGAGCAATAAATTAATAATTAAGCTTAGCGCTCCACAATTGTCGCCTGCAGTACTGTAAAACTGACTTTAGTATATTTTGTTGTTTAAAATTCCTAGGGTTTTGATTGTAAGTTGATAAGATCTGTCAATATTACAAGAAAAATGTGTTGCCCGACAGGACAAAATCGAGAAAATGAACGATATCGGAATAGACAGAGGAATCTGACCGATTCTGTGTGGACGGATAGAGTTAGATTAGTCAGAAATTTGGAAATTCTTCAAAACATCGACGATACGCTGGAGACATTTAGACGAAGATTTTTAGAAATCATTAACGGTTTGTATATAACAAAATGGTAGTCATTTGAATAAGAAATGAAAAACGTAGAATTTTGTGATATTTTAGATTTCAATCGAACATCACGAGTGCCAAGATCGCAATAAATCGAATTCTAATTTAAAAGAAATCTTCTGTACCAATTTTAACGAATTATTTTGGAAAATAAATAAATATTCGAATTTATATATGTAGTAATTTTTGTTATTAATTGTTGCCATTGTGTTAGTTGGCAATTATGTTTATTTAGTGATTTGAGCTGTGTGCTTCACACTGTTGAACTGAACTGCTCACGCCTGCGCAAATGGTACCTCCTATCTTGCAGTAAGTGCCATTCGCGCAGGCGTATACGGTTCAGTTCATCATGCTGATCAGTGATCATGATTTCACACCATTAGAATCACTTGAATCACTTCAAAGTCTGAGGCACACAGCTGTTTTGTTTGTTTGTGTTGGCTTATATAACCTCACTTTTGTAAATTTTAAGTCTTCCGAGTTCTCGAAGAATTTTCCAAATAAAATCGGTGCATCGATTCTGTGTTTTGTTTGGTGGAGTGTTAGTTAGAAATTGTCTCGAAAATGCCACCGGTGAAATTACAAAGTAATAACGGTGGTGGAGATGTTAGCGATGGAAATGTCTCTGGTGCTGAATCGGAACATTCTAATACGAGCCGTGAAAATGATATTAATCGTGATTCGAGTGAAGATGAAGCTGATTCCGATGATAGTTCTGAAATGGATGAGGGTGAATGTGAGAATCGTCGCAATGAACTGTTACAACACGTCCAAGATTTAGAGAATCAATTCAGTCATTTACGTGAGCAATTGTATCGGGAACGGATGGCACAGGTAATCAAAAATTTTTGAGTGAATTCAACAAATTGATTAAGCAAACTTGTAGGTCGACCATCAGTTAACAGAAGTGAAAGCTGGACGATCTCCCGATTATTTGGGACCATTACAAGAATTACAGGAAAACATGAGAATACGCACAGAAGTAGCTGGTGTTTTACGGCAATTACGTTTAGACAATATCTCGAATCAATTTGAAGCTGAACAACAGGCGGCTTTACAAAATTTCGAAAGTGAAAAATGCTTAGCACACGATTATTATTACAGTGAATTAATGGATACTATCCGGAAATTAGAAGAAGACCGGCACAATAGCGAAATAACGTGGGGCGAAGGTGGTGAATGGGGCTCCAGATCACGATCACGGTCGCGCCGTAAAGCTGTCACAGTATCCGGCCCTTATATTGTTTATATGCTAAAACCACAAGATATCATGGAAGATTGGACGGTTATTCGGAAAGCATTGAAACGCACTCCTTAAAAATACGTTGTCGCAAAAATAAATTATTTTTCTATTGTAAGTTAGTGTTAAATAAAAAATATGTAAAATTGATAACAAAGATAAAGTTTATTGACTTTCACCCACAATAATTACATTTTTCCTTATACGTAAAAAATAAAAATCAAGGAATATTTACAACTGTTGCGTTATTATTTCATTAGAGCATGAACGACAGCTTTCGCATTTAATGCTTTCAGATCTGTGTATGTTTGACCAGTTCCAACGAAAACAATCGGCTGACCAGTTATGTAAGTCATTGAAATTGCAGCACCGACCTATAAAACGAGTTATTACAGAATCATCGCAAAACATTTGTTATTGTTGTTGTTAACCTTATCATCAATTGTATCGAATTTAGTTAAAACAATGCCATCGATTAAATGTGGATTAATATTGGAAGAATAATCAGCTAAAGCTTGATTGAATTTAACTAATTGATCAACAGCTTCATTACCAACTAATGCTTCACCAACAAATAAAACTAAATCTGGTTCATTTACTTTAATCAATTTTGTTAAAGCTCTCATTAACGGCTCATTATCTTGCATACGTCCAGCTGTATCAATTAAAACAATATCAAATTTTGAATCTGTAGCATATCTAATTGCTTCCATTGCAATTCCTGCTGCATCTTTACCATAACCCTTTCAATAGAAAATGATAATAAAATCAATTAGAAATTTTGAAATTTACATACTTTTTCATAAAGTTGAACCATAACACGTCCACCGTGCTTCTCCGATGGATGTAAAGCATTCAAATGTTTCATATGTGTACGTAATTGTTCAACAGCACCAGCTCTAAATGTATCACAAGCTGCAATCAATACTCTCATATTGTTTTCAATTAACCAAAAACAGATTTTCGCTAAATTTGTTGATTTACCAACACCATTTACACCACAAAATGCCATAACATATGGACGATTTTCACGTTGTGCCTCCATACAATCCCTTAATATATCAATACGTCGTTTAGGACTTAATATTTGTACTAATGATTCAGTTAATGTTGTTTTAACAGTTGATGAAACACTATCAAATGTTCCTAAAATTTTACCTTCTAATTTTTGTGCAACTGATTCACATAATTTTAATGCAATATCAGCTGCAACATTTTTCGTTATTAAATGATCACGCATTTTATCTAATACTGGTTGTAGATCGGTTACTGTTAGATTCTTTGAACCAACTAAACTTTTGAAAAGTGAAAACATTCCACCTTTTGCTTGATTTTTGGTTGGTTTTATTTGTGTTGTTGTTGTTGTTGTTGTTTCAATTTGCTGGTTATCATCAGAATCTTCATCATCAGATGATTCTACTTCAAGATCTTTAATCACTCCACGCATTTGACCAACAATCTACAAATTGAAAACGATACAAACACGAAAATTATTTGAATTTACACACAAATTTACTTCAGTGTCTGGTGTAAAGTGGCTCTTCATATCTTCTGGTTTATCGGTAGTCCGTTCTAGATTTTCCAAATCTTTATTAGTTCCACCCAATTCCCACACTCGTGGTTTCTTGCCAGCTTTTTCCTGTGGAGATTTTGGACTTTTCCTTAAAAATGAATGCCTGTTTATAATACAGAAAACTAATATGTATATGTATATACTTAGTTTCAATTTTCTTCTTATTGATTTTTTGTGCGAATTTCGCACGATTTACAGCAATAAGATCTTCACCATTTATAGATGTTGGTGATGCTGGAGGTGTTTTATTAATCATAGATTCTTCGATAAAATTCACTTCTTTCTTTTTATTATTATTATTATTATTGGTTTTCTTCTCATCTTTATCATGATTGCCACCTTTACGTTCAATCATGGACGCAACTGTTTTCTTTGATTTTACTGATTGGTTAAATGTACGCATATTTTTCGGTTGTTTTGCTTGAATTCTTGCCCATTCTTCCGATGATTTTAATGTTTCATTGAAACAATCCAAAAAATCAAATTGTTGAAAGTATCGCATATTAGCCAAATCATTTTTATATTTATCTCTAAATTCTAAATGGACATCATTTAAGAATTTATCAACATATGATAGTTGTAAAATTTTCTGATATGCCACAACAAACACCAAATCGAACTCATTATCGAGTTTGTATTGTAATGTTAAACCGTCATAATCATAGTTTTGTATGCCACTACGTTCCTGAAATGTAGTTTAACAGATTTTTTGTAACGCAATCTTTTTTTTATTATTCGATTTTCACTAATTTCCTTACCTGTAAGATTACGTTACGTATCAAGGCGTTCACTGATGATGTGAATACTTGAGTGGTACTTTGGAAACACCACAAGACGATGCCCCCTTTACTGAAAATCGTAAATAAATCCAACATATTTCAAAATTGAAAAAAAAACACCATCCACAAATGGCACACGTCTGGTAGTGGCTGACAGCACAGTTTACTGTTGTATCGACGTAACAAATGACAATCATGACGTGTCGCCAAATTCGTAGAGACCTCTATGCAAATCTGCACGAACTTGCACTGAATCTATAGTCTATTCAGTGTTACATTGCACCCAATTCAAATAAAACTCAAAATTATTATTTAACAGAACTTTAAATATTCGTAGTGTGTAAATATAAATGATTGTGAACCCAAACTTGAATAAAATCAAGTGTCTAGTTAGCTGAATGTGTTTTTATTTATTGTAGAACAGTAATAAGAGAACGATGTAGGCAATCCTTTATTCAGCCAAATCGTATAAAAATAATTGAAATCTAGAAATTTGATTTTGAATAACCGATTCTATTAGCAAAAAATGTACAATATTACTATGTACTATAATTGCTTCGAACAGTAACTCTAATTGGAGCAGCTAAATGATGATAAATCAATTTTAGTTCATATCAATGTAACAGGGAACGGAGTATACCTACAAAGAACGGATTCAAATATTAGCGCAATATTACGTTTCGTCGATTCGTCTAATTAATTTTTGTTGAGATATGGCGCCGCCAATCACTCGTACTAATTTCGAGATAGTGCTGCCACACAGTTTCAATTCGAGAAATTGAATAATTAAGCGCGATAATTTAAAAAAAATAATGCAATTAAAAATTGAATTCGCTCTAATAGAGAGAAGAAACTGGAACGATGAGCACGTCATAATCTTAATTGAATGTTCGTTGTAATTGCAATAGGGAAAAGAAGCGGAATTGTTCAATAAAATCATCCATTTTGTATTTTATTAAGTCAATGAAAATACGTTAAATTCTGATTGTGTCATTTGTTCCTTTATTTGAAAGCGTTTGAATTTATTTACATCATTTTCAATTCATTTTATAGGTATTTAAATAGGATTTCAATTGAATTTATTGCAATAAAAATGATTGTCGTTGTTATCACTGTTAATCCGTTGTTTTCGTCGAACAGCCAGATTGTTTACAGACGATTTTCAGCGTGTGTTTTTTTGCTTTTTCCTCTCACATCATTGTTAATACCATTGCCACATTAACATCACACGAACGAATTGATTTGTTTTTCCGCTCAACTAAATAATTAAATAATAATAATAATAATAATAATAACATACTGCAGTAGAATTTTGAGAAAATCGTATGATTTAGGCACACAAACCACAAGTGATAATACTCAGACAAGTTCTGCAAGAATAAAATGAAGACAATAGACTTAATAATGATTTTAAAAAAACCAAACAAACTTTACCGTGTATTTTTGTTGGTTCGATCATGATGTTCGACAATTTTCACATTGTCCTCTGTCTTTTTCGTTATTTTCTTTCTACGTTCACCCTAATGAAATTCCAGAGCTTTTGTTAGTAAAATACGAAATAAAATATTGGAAATTTGCCGTCTTTCAATATTGTTCCATCAACTGAAACTTGATTGCATTGATTTATTGTAATTTTTCAAGACTCAATTAATATTGAAATGGAATAATAAAAACAATAGATTCATTTAAAATTAACAAGAACTGCCGATGAGTGTTTACAAGCTTGAATTGTTTGATTGATCGGCAATTTTCCGTGAATTTCGATGCAAAACATACCTCACAAACTTCACCAATTTTGTAAGTTTTCAACGTTTTCTTCGCATCACTAGAATGACCGAATTCATCAAATACTTTTGTTGCATCTTTACCTGCCCATTCGATGATTAAATCACTACCACCGGGATGCTGAAACAACAATAAAGATATGGATCAAGATCTCTCTACTTTCTGTATTGTCAATAGCAATCGTTCAATTCGGCGAATCATAAAACGAAATTATTTCAAAATTGTGAAATATAGCGGGGCAAATTTGTTGAAATATCCTTTATATAATCGAAATACAATGAAATTCCACGGTTGTTATTATTATTACGATTGAGAATTTCCCATTTCTATCTATCGATAAATATGAATATGCTTGATGCGAAATCAAATTGGTTCCAATCAAGAAAGACATACAACAAAATAATATCAACACATTGTTTACAATCAACAATAAAACATCTCACCTTTTCTAAATATTGACTAGCATCGTAAACATGGTCTTTAATTATAATCCAAGTATTTGCACCGTTTTGTCCATTATTTTGCGATATTTCTTCTAAACTATAAAACCGTGTTTCCATCTTAATCTTGGCCCATTCAACAACTAACAAATATTTTTATTGCTTACGGTATTGCCAGTTTATTTCAAAATAACAGCGGGGAAATACGTTTATATATCGAATTTGACCTTATCAGTTGGTAATTTCAAATCTAATCAGTGTACGTGATGTCCGCTCGTCTTTTGTTTTGAAAATTCCAAGAAAATCAAATGAATTGATTGAAAAAACGACAAACTCATCCAAATTCGTATAACGACAGATTTAGATCACGTTCAATATCAACAAAAACCACCGTTCGAATAGAAAAAAAAACAACAACCAGATGAAAAAATCCCAATAATGCCGAAATTTATAATTTTATCAAAAACGTGACGATTTCTATCCATACAAAAACATTAACAAAAAAACACGTAAACTAAAAATATCCCTTATCTAAAATGCGTAACCAGAATTGTTTTGAATGACGCGGAAATACCAACTCTAATTATTAATTGATTGATTAATGAGTCTAATTATAATCACCGCATGTGAATTAACCAAAGGCGCTCCATTTTCTTTTGGTGTTTTTGTTGATATTTAAAAAAGTTGTCTTTAATCTGTTCAAATAACAAATTAATCCGGATCAATGTTAGTAAAACTTATCCGTTTACATTTGATTATTGTTTATCTTCAAACTTGTTGTATATGGAAAATGTTTATCTTTTGAAATTGAAAAATTCCACTTTTAATCCACAGAAATAATTGATTTTTTTTGGCTATCTGTGGTATAAAACATTATAAAAGATTATTCCCAAACGAATGTAACATAAATTTGGAATATCATGATCCATTATGTTGATCTTGGGACTGTTATCTTCGGTAATTCAATGCAATTATCCGGAAAGCTCTAAATCAACAATTGAAATCTTGTATAGAATTAATGTAGAAAACAAAAATGAGCGTGTGTTCAAAATGTGAAAATTACCATTTATTCTATTTGTGAATTTAAGATAGATTAGAAATGGCAAAAATGAGAATTGCATTATTATTATTATTATTACTATTATCCTGCTGTTTATTCTAGTTAGATGCCATGTGGTGATAATTGACTCGATAAAAGCTCTCCTATGGTTAATTATTGTTATTATTTTAGTTATTTTACATTGTTGATAAAGAAATAAAAATACGCAAAAGGATATTTCAAATGGTAATCCTTAACACTTCTCCTCTGTCGGATTTGTAATGGCATTTATTTTGCGAATTGAAAACAAATAAAAAACCCAAATGCCATCGTTTTAATGAGAATTCACCCGTATTTACCCAACCATTTTTAAACAGTATACCATATGTAATTTACTGTTTATGGTATTTCGTGATTATCCCTGTTATCCTACGAGGAAATTGAGGAAAATCTGAACCTTTCCGCCGCCTGGCTGTTAAATATTGTACATATTTTCCAATAATATGGTGTTATGCGCCGGGATTCGAACCTAGAATCACATGTTGCCGGAGAATTAGGGATT
The DNA here is from genome assembly GCA_028455855.1 of Meloe dianella. NCBI lineage: Eukaryota > Metazoa > Arthropoda > Insecta > Coleoptera > Meloidae > Meloe > Meloe dianella. The sequence goes on from JAPTHL010000034.1 coordinate 1,050,970, forward strand.
GATTGTTGTTCAAAATTTATAACAAAATAATGATTGCAATAGCAAAACAGTTTCTTGCTATTAATATTTCCTTACAACACCCAATCAGTTATTCAAGAAGCGTAATAGAATAAATCGAATATGATTCTGCCAGCAATTTTGATGGATTATCAATAGAAAACACCTGATGCTCCTGTGGTTTGAGCGCACCCCACATCTAAACTGTAGAACAGATGCTTAGAGTTTCAATATGTTTGACAATTGTTAAAAAATTGATAAATTTGAATAAATTAATTAATCCAAAAATTAATTGCAATCTATGATTACAATAGTTTTCGAACATTATTGTTGAATTAATGAGCTGTAGACGAAAATATCTACTGATATCGACTGGACATCAAAGTCCCGATATTATCAATATGATAACAATATTGTGTTTATTGTTTTATTACATTTTGTTTGTGTGTTCGTTCTTATTTTTGTTGTTTAATTTATCCAACTTTCTGTAGATTTTATATGGCAGAAGAATTTATAGAAATTTGCGCGAATTTAAACGTTAAAATGTCCGTAAAATTATTTTATAGCTGGTTGTGAATATTGTCTTATAAATAATTCTTAACACACTTCCGACTTTATTACATTATCAATGTGGTAAAATAAGGATAAAGTTATAGTTTGCTGTCGTTATTTATCTTTTATTCTAATTCTGCACAAGCCTTGATCGTGATCGTCATCTCAAGTTTTGCCAGTTGCGGCTAGTAGATGGCGTGGCAAGATATCGGCAACTGGTTTAGTGCAAGTCGTTTTTCAAATGATTCATGTAAATGGAGATCCGAATCGAGATTCGTTTTCGGAATTGGTAGTCTTTGAGGATTTCGATCAATTACAATCGTGTCCAGTTTTTAATTTAAATTTCTGTAGGCGATCACTTTTTCCCCTCTGATCTGTGGAATATTTCATCTCTACGTTCTGGTAATATCTATTTAGGATTTAATCGTACAAATATTTGCTGATCGTATATTTAAAAATCATCTTCGATCTCGCCAGTAATTTTCTACAGTAAATACATTAATGATTCTTGATACAATGTTGTGGTGGTGAGAATGTGATACTTGGAAAAGTGGTGGAATATGTGGGATATATTGATATTTGGTGGTGGTGGTAGTGGTGGTGGTTGGTTGTGATTGAATTCAGATAATTCCTTTAGGAGATTTTTATGTGTAATAGCACTGATGTATATGAAAGCATTCCAATTGTCAACAGTATAAGGAAATTGGTTTCGTCTATATCTGTAATTATTTCGTATTAGCGAATCCATTGCTGTTTTAGATAATTAACGGAACGTTTTTGAGATTATGTGTCTACGTCAACGAACGCTTTCTAATTTTACCCCTGTTTGTATTAAAACTGATCTATAATAGAATTCAAACGTTATGGATCTATATTTGCGATTTGTGATTTTTGTGAAATAAAAACATCGATAAAAGCGAATAATTTTGATGGTGAAATTGTTGTTTTATTAGAAATGAAATCAGCGGTATTCCACATATCATTTAGAATTTGAAGCAGGTGAACCGCTACGCTGCAGGTAGTGGTAATGCAATTATCCACCATAATTGTGATGATTTTAACATCATTATTGTTAACGAGCTTCCAGATCACTAAATTGGATATTCTATAGAATTTAATACGGAATTGTGCAAAACGGCGATAATTAAGTCTCAGACTTTTAACAGTTGTCAAGCGACAGTTCTACGGTGAAACTTAAATAAATTTGTACGCTTGAAGGGTCTACATAGCTAATGCAAAGATACAAGACGTTTTGCAGTTAATTTATAATTCACCCGGCGCCTCCACCAAATTTGCCCCATCATTTTTTAATTAGAAACTTAATTATTAATCTAATGTTTTTTGAGCGATTCATTGATTATATTGATAGTTTACAATCATCTCCACCTACGCCTAGATTCTTTCCATAATCGACTGTTTTATTGTCCAGATGGTGGTGTTTAACGAACATCCTTTTTGCACTGCAAAAGACCGTCATCTATTTAGTGGCGGGGACATTCCTATATAATCAGCGCCGAGACGCGCATAGTCGCAATCCTCATACAGGGTGCTGCCGGTCAACATCCCATATTTTATCACAACATCCATAAATCAACCAGTACGCAATAGAATAACAAATTCTTGCAAGAAAAAGAAAATAGAAGAAAAGTGTAGAACAGATCCCAAGTGTCATCAGTCATCAGTACTAAAGGTGAGTTTTGATATTTTTGCTTTTATTATCTGTGTAAATTCAACAAGTTTAGAACAAAGTTATGGTGAGCCACATTGTTGTGTTTGTTTGTATGTTAGGCATTTCGTAAAGGTTGAAATTTCTACCAATAACGTTGTAAGAAGTAGTCTAACAATTCTGATTTTGGAGGATTCGTTGAAATTCGTGCAATTTCGATACGGATCTTTTACAACATCAAAAACCAAAGAATTCGAACTTTTCACAAGTTCCATTTGATAAGACGATTTTATAATATTAGAAATGATTATATTTTCGAACTGAATTATAAACGTATTGAATTTGAGCCAATTAATTGTGATTATTTGATTGAAAGACGACTTTTATTACTTACAGGAGATTTTAATGCCAGTTGTGATTATTTCGTTTTACAGACATTCCGAGATGATCAATTGATAAATTAGAAAGGGAATCTGTAATAAATCGATAATAGGTGACATTATTCGATTTTTATTACGATTTTGTTCGAATAAAACTTTAAGCGTCTCCGTTCCATTATAATTAGCTTGATTCCGATTTCAAATTGTCTCGTTGTTTCTCCACTTTCTTCCGGAAAAAGATAAATTTAGATAACAATGTAATAATCCCGTAATTATTCTAATTTTAATCATATATTAATAATATGCATCTATTTTATTATTGATAACAATTATCGGATTATTAATAAATGAGTATCGCCTTTTTTTCGTGTTACTGATAAGTGGAAAATATTGACTTTATTCAACAATAATTTGTTGATTCACTATAGCAAATGGTTGAATAACATTGAAGCTTTCCAAATAGATTTATTTGGAGACTTATCGCGAATTGTTGTTACTTTTAGAATTGTTGAAGGTGGTGCCAAATTGGCAAAGAACCGTCTAATCAACACGTTTTTGTATCAACAACACAATTCTACCTGATTTTGTAAACATTCACAATTCAACAAAAACAATTACAAGTTATTGTCGTACGGTTGCTCGTTATTTTTTTTAAACGTTATCGAAATTGTCACAACAGATTGCCTATAGTGAAATTTCGCTATATTTTCCACTAAGTAAATCTATAAATTTTTTTCCCAAACACAAATTACGCAACGTACCTACATGGAACGTGTGTAGAATCGGGAGCGGATCTGTGCCCGTATGTGCACACTGGAATAAATCATGTTTTCCAAGAAATTCCTCCGAACTTATTTAAATCAGACATCTATTTGTTTGGACTTTATCATTTAATATGTCGAATATTAGTAGAAAAGGGATTAGTGTTGGGCGCCGGATAGTGTTGACCGTTCATTGTCCACTAATAATAATGGAATTTTCCACATAGACAAGTTAAAAGCAACAAAGTCGCGTTGGTGGCATTCTAATAATACGTCCTGCAAATAATGATCAAATGCCTTATTGATTTGGATGAGGCAGATGGGAAAAGAAGAAGGCGACCACCATGGAATTTTAGCAAATTTTCAATTCACATTAAAAGAAAAATCGTTTCCGGCATTTTTGTGGATAGTAGGAAGAGATTTTTGATTGTTCACACTGTGTGAATGTTGTTCGGTTTTGTCCCGTTGTGATTTCGATGACTTCCCCATAGGAAAGCTCCCGAGATTAGAACTGTTTAAAGAAGCCCTCTTCAAGCTCAATAGAATCAGTAGATTCAATAAATTGAGTTTAGAATCTATACGTATTGAATTCTAGATCATCAAGTGGTACTATTTCACTATTGTGACACACACACTCCAAAAGATAATTGAAGTTATTTCGTATGTACTATGTGCTTCTTCACTGGAAATAGCTGGGGGATAAATAAATGAAAATTTAAATTATTTGTACAAAACATATTCTAGAGAATCCCCTCAACTTGCGCCAACATTTCAATCTGTTGCATTCGTCTGGATACAACGGGCAATTTCCTGATTTTTGATCCAATACCCAGAGGATTAGGCTGTCCAATTTCCCACTCAAACCAACTGGTAACGATCCTAATTATATCGGTTTAATAGTTAATTGCTGATAACATTGAACAGTAATTAATTGAACATATGTTACAATGTTACAGATAGCTTAAAGGGAGTTTTATGAAAATTTGAAATTTCGATGAACTAGTAATTATTAATAAAAGCAGCAACTTTATTGGAAATTTTTCGAATTTAATTTCATAAGAAATGCTGCCAATAGAATATTAAATCAAGCTATAAAAATATCGAAAGTTTCTATTTAGCCCGCATATGGTTGGATTTTAATGCTATTGGTAGCTATATCAAGATAATTTACAAGGTTGTCTCATTCAGTCTAAGTGAATTACAATTTCCATTTTGTTTTGAATAGTTGCAGAAGTTACCTAGATAACAACAACAACAACTCGTGCCGCTCCATATCCAATGTTTTATTTGTTGGTAATTTCAATACATAAAAATAAAATCTTTAAGAATTGTTTTGTAGTTACAAATAAAGTTTTATACTACCAGTCAGGGTGTACTTTTGTAGTTTTAAAGCTTTTACTGTGGAATCTATTTCACTTCTCTACAATGTATAGAAATTGTGAAAATAGCGTGGTTGTTTATTAATTTTTTTTTGGTTGTTTTTAAAAAGAAACAACTGTCACGTTTTCAAATATATTAATCATACAGTTGTAGACAATAATCAGTGACTGATGTCAACGAAAAGCCGCTATGGAAAATGAATAAAGTCAATAGTTTTATTTTTTTCGCAATAAGCCGATTTGTATGTGGTTTTATTAAATTTTATTAATTTAAATTTAAATTGTTTATCTTCTTTCATAATAGCGGAATCGTGAAAGCTGTCCGTTTTGGAGAGGTTGCCATTCAAAACAAAACAAAAAGACAATAAAATAAAGACATTAACAACTTGTCCACAGTGCGATACCGGACACTGTTAACAGTGTATTCAGGGCCGGATCGAGCATATGTTAAATCCTTCAACAATGCCCAACACAATATCCAGAAAATGCCCAAAACTACGCGTCCGGCACTGTTCGTTAGCGCACCCTTACTGTATTGTTCCGTTTATTTATCACAACGCGATGTGTACGAAAAACCAACAACAAACGAGAGCATTTGTAACAAAAGTCGAAAAATGTAGGCTTTAAAAATCAATCAAATACAGGGCAACGTTTATTTAATTTCGATTAATTCTCGGAGGTATTATCAATGCCACCGTAACCACAGGGCGCCAAATCAGTTTAACGGCTGTATACCAGAAAATTGTTCTGAAAGTTTTGTAAAACTTCACCAATGTGTATTTTCTTGTGAAGATGGGCCCATTATAGTTGGATGCCCACGGCCCTGTGTTCTATACGATAATCATCTTTAAAAACTGCATCTGCACAACATTGTTGGTCAACTGTGAACTTCGCATTTGAAAATGCGATTCCATTGGATGTGAAATGTGGAATTTTTGATGGAAATGATTCGCGACGCAACATAATTCAAATCCCATTTATTATCCATTAAAGCCCATCCATACACGACTTGTGTTCGATGTTAAAGTAGGGTAATTTGTATAAAAAATTGTTGACAGTGTGTGTGTGTGTGTGTGTGTATTGTTGTGTTTGTTCAACTGAGCGACTCGAAATGTAGCTGTGTGTTTAAAAGAGGGATAACAAACCGAAACACAAGGATTTGTAACAGTATCTAGAATAGATTTCGTCGACTATTTGGTTGAATATATGGAAAATGCGACATGGAATGCATGTTCTAACTTTTTTTTTGATACAAAATTCAATTCAATTATAGTAAATCTGTGAAGCGGTGGTAGATATTCATGAACATGCCATTTCTCTACATGTATTCAAATGACGTCGTTATCCATTTCAACAACATCCACATCCTGTTCTAAACAATAATAATGTTATCATGTAAAGTTTAAATCGATCTATCAGAATAATAAATCAGAACTTGTCTGCACATATATTTTTTTTAATTTCTGTATCTATTGTTGAACTCCGTATAATTTATTTAATTGTTGAAATTCATTGTTAACTTAACTGAGATAGAAATGATGTCCTTTTAACGTAAGTGGTCGACTAGAAGACGTCTTCAATCAGTTATGTCGTACACTTGTACACAGACGACACAGAGGGGTGTTTAGTATAGTCGAGAGTAAATATTTTCTTTAACCCCGTTTATCCATTTAGAAAATGTGCGCATTGATGAAACCACTTTCAATGATTGTTTGATATCATTAGAATTATCACAATTTAATTAGCGACAGTTTGGGTATCATCCATTGAGATTTCGTTGAAAATAAGGTCGCCAAATCGGTAAAGGTTGCGATATACAAACTTATTCGTATCTTTTGACAATGATCGATTAAAACTATAAAAGCTGCCGCATATTTATCTCTCTCTCTCTCTCTCTCTCTCTCATTGGAAACAATCAAAGTTTCGGTGAGAAATCTGAAAATTTCTCAAATGTAACCACTTGAAACTTTAACTGTAATCAAATTTAAATTAGATCGTATTTCTAAAGCAGGTGATACAGGAGGGACATTTCTACGGATTTCCATTAGTCTTTTACCGGTGAGCTTCTATCAAATTGGATTATTCGGATAAATCAACAGGTGTTTTAAATTAAACAAATTGTTAAAACTGTACCACAGCCATTTCAAATAGAAATTGGTGGAGTATGTAGAGAAACTGTAGAATTTTCTAGGATAAATTTCCAATTTTCTTCCATTACCATCCCCCATCCGCTAGTTAGTGTCGTTATTTTTTCTTGACTACTCGTTCGATGTAATAACGACAACGTTATTAGTTTATAAATGGTTTTGGTGGTAATAATCCGGAAAAATCCACCGCCTCCAGTAGAAACACCCAATTACAACAATATTACCAAAACAAATTATCTTGTTAATTTATTATAGAAGAAAAAACGCACAGAGATTTGTTTGGTGATTGCAGGCTCTTTGAAGATGTTGAATTTGTTAATTAACCACCCACATGTTATACTTCTTAAATTCATCAACAACGTGGTAGTTTCAAATCTAATTCAACCCTCCCTTATTTATTAAAAGATCCATTTCAATCAAATACGAATTTCAAATTCATGTTAATTCAACAAATTCAAATTATAACAATTGTTAAACTGTTTACCCATTCAATTAAGGATATCAGATTATTCATTCAACTTCACGTTCTTCAAGTAATTGTAATTAAAACTTTATAATCAACGTGAGAAAGTATTTTAAAAGGTATTCGAGGTGAATCGACACGAAACTTAACAATTAACGCAAAAAAAAGAGAAAGAGAACCCTGTTATCGACACACGAGCGCCATATCGCATTTTATGTGATTTGTAACTTTGAAAGAAGTTAAATTTAAAATTTATACCATACAAATTCCATTTTCTATATATATATATATATATGTATAAAAAAAAGTCAATCACTTAAAGAAATCTTATTATCAACATAAAAAATCGACAATGAAATCCATTGATAGAGGAGCCCGCATAAGGTAAATGGCAAAAATCAAAAATTCTAACATCTAATCACTGATTTTCCGAGATTTCGAAGATGTATCCCGTTTGGGAGGGGGAAGGGGTGTTAGTTTTTTTTTATAGCAAATCAATAACGAATTATTTTCTCAACAACGACATGAACCTATCGGAATTCACTCTATTTCATATTATTTTTTTTCTAATTAATAAATCCTGTTAAAACTTGGCTTTTATGCGTAAAGTTAGGTATTAATTATTATTATTATTATTATTATGAACGAAATATGCAAATTCTTTCGGCTATTGTTGTTTAAAAGCGAACGTTTTGAATTCCATCATCATCGAGTGCATGCTTTGAATACAAGCTTTTGTAAACTTTTATTATAGATGAATGAGGGGGAAAAACCACTACTATTTCATCTATTGTGGTTTGATCGGCTTGACTTTGAGATCCGAGAGTTTATCTGTGTCGAGTCAATGGCAGCCAAATCAAAATAGATGCCGTATAGAAAATACACATTTATATAGATAGTTACAAGTTTCAAACAAATAATTCGGCAACCCTCGTCGTCTCGCATCATAATCAATTAGTGTGTCTCATTTACTGTTTAAGTTGCTTCGTAATTTATCTTGAGCCATTAAATCAAATAATCATTAAAATAAGTAGAAAGACAAATATGTATTTTGAAAGGTAACAACCATCATCAACCGCACAACAACGCTTTCTCATTAATAAAGAGACTAGAGATTAAACTAATTCCAGGATCAACATGTTGCCATAGTAGCAAATAGGGACGTGGGTTCCGATTTATTTCCAACAAATCTTGTTGTATGCTAATGAATGGAAATTGCTCAAATTTCTCAATTATTTAATATGTTTTTGTGTGTTTCATTTTTCAGAGCAGCAATAATGCGAAATGCAACCACAATTCGTTCCACAACAACAACAACAACAACAACTACGAAAATTTTGTGTGTTGTAGTTTTAATTTATTATTTGGAAGTTGGAATTGTTCGGGCTTTATCAGATGAGATACCGTTGCAATCCAACAATGACAATTCCCAGGTGAGAGTTCTTTTAAAAACAATAAAATCCCGCAATTTGTGCGTTGATGTAAAGGAGTACAGATGTGTATGATGAACGGAAAATTAGGTGGAAGAGGAACGACGAAAATATTTGTTATTCACCTTTAGGGTTAAATAACAAGCAACATACAGAAGAAGAGTGGCGCGTTATGCTAAAGGGGCGCCAAACTAATCTCTGGTGATGAATTCAATGTTGAACATGGGCGCTCCCAAATTCTGGGGCTCCATGAAGCGCCACTGGTATGATTCATGAGTAGGATATTCTAAAATCTTTTGAAAGAATATCCGGCACAGGTGCGAATGTATTTTCCATTAAATGAACAAGCCCTCCAATTGAAACAAAAACGAGTTAATTTGGAAGACAATAGATGGCAATCGATTTATCGTGTGGAATTCTTTAGATATAGATAATAAATTAGAGAGACAGAGAGAGATGATATCCTACAGAATTTTTCAAACTAGATCGCCTAAATTGTGATTAGTAACTAATTATTATTTGTTTAATTACACAAACATAATCGAAATCATGGGAATTAATTACTTCTGTAATGGGCGATCAAACTTTTTTTCTTTAATTAACATAAATATTATAAATACAACATATTTTTTAAATTAATTCGTCTATCTATCAAAGATTGCAGTCGACGCTAGAGAATAATAATTGTTCTAACAGGTGTTCCCGATTGTCTCAAACAGCCTTTGTTATTGTCTTCTGTGTGTATTTTATCGACACTATTGAACAGTAAATAGACGAATCTCGAAGTTCCAGAAACTAATGCGCCACAGGATGATCATAACTACCATTCACTTACAATTAGTTGTAAGCGTCGAAGAGGATGCGACACAAAAGATTTACCTGTGTAGACTCTCCATGTAATCAACATTTGCCTCTCACTACTTTACAAAGTAACTGATAAGATTAAGAAATATAAAAGAAATCGCATTCGTTTGGAGATAGGACTCCTTACAAACAAAGTCGTTCTGCACGGATAAAGAAATAAACGTAATGGAAGATCTGTAATTTTCAACTTTTTTTATTTACTTATAAATTCAATGTGTTCCTTTTAATACGAACCGTTAAAAAAAAACACGGTTAATTGTTAATTCTGAATTGGCTTATGATTTGGTGGAGATTAAGAAACGACCCAAAGGACACATTAGAATTGTTTACAAAATATTTGTACAAATCAACTCGAACTCTAATCGTTTAGTTTACGGCCTTTGCAGCAATTTATCTTTGATAACAATTAAAAAAAATACGAATTCCCAGTTTTATAGCTTTAGTATTAAAACATTTTGTATTTATTTTATAAAACCATCAATTAAAATGCCAGTCGGATGTTCATTAAAACAAAAAAAAACTGTATATATTAAAGTTTGATTTTATCAAATAAAAACTCACCACATTTCTATTTCAAATAAATCGTTAAACAATAGAAGAACAAATAAAATCAAATAGATTTTCCAGATGGATGATGAAATGTCGAAACGAGATTGGAATAAAGATCTGCATATCTGGGGTAAAAGAGGTTGGAATAATTTACATGGTGGTTGGGGTTTGAAACGCAGCATCCTACCAACATGGACTGACCAAACATATTCACCACCAGACAAACGTGCTTGGCAAAATTTACAAGTAAATCATCAAATACAAACGAATCCTTACAAAATCTTGATCATTATTTCCTCTTTTGTATTTCAATATTAAGAGCGGTTGGGGCAAGCGATTTCTACCAAATGATGATGAATACGCTGCATCCCGTCAATTATCAGCCCTATTAGATTTGGACAATGTCAATCAACTGTACAGTTCCGAATACGGTCAAGATTTCAATGTTAATGATGATGATAAAAGGAATTGGGGCCAATTCCATGGTGGCTGGGGTAAACGTAGCAAATGGGAGAAATTTCGAGGTATAAAATTAACAAATTAGAATCGTAAACAAACAAATTCGTAATTAATTAAAATAATTTATTTCAGGATCTTGGGGTAAACGTGAGCCGGCTTGGTCAAATCTCAAAGGAATCTGGGGTAAACGAAGCATGCCAGATCAGATCGCTCAGTAAATATTTGTAATGAAGCGATCGAGATGCGCAATCGATTAACGTAAAATAAATATTGGAATGATTTTGTTTGATTATTTTTTCTTGTAATTCAAATAATTCTTATCAATTTGTTTGTGAATTATAAATAAAAAACTAATTATCATCTGAGGATTGTCCAATTTTATTTGAGCAAAATCATCGTTAATTGGGTGATAGTATTCAACAACTTATAATCGCTAAATGTACTTGTAAAAAATAAAATGTTATACAATTATTATAAGATTTGAAAAAAAAATGTGTTAAGTATTTTTGGGAACGTTTGTAATTATACCTGCATTTATCTAATATTGACTGTAATTATTTATGTGAGAAGAATAAATCTGTATCTATCAGCATAGTATTTGTTTGGTAATTTCAACGTTAGATCAAACAACAAAATCGTTTCGTTTACTTAATTAATATTAAGAGTTCTCAGACTTAGCAATCTTTGTCGTTGACGTGATGTGATCGACAATTGAAAAGATTGTTTCAATGTGCTTTTGCGTTTCTTTAAAAAATTACATCTTAATGGGTAATTTGGGTGTTTTGACATAAATGGTGATGGCACCGATTTCGTCCAACAATCTAGAGCGGCACAGGATTCTTGGAAATTTTCATAGACAACAATAACTGAACCTTCAACTTTAATCGCTGTTAGAATTGCACCAAGTAACATAGCATTTAGATAATTTGATGATGTGCTCATATCGAATTTGTGTAAATGATTGATTAATTGATATTCGAAACATATATGAAGATCATCGTCAATATCAAACCAAACTTCGTCACACTCTTCCCAACACTCTTCTTCTACACTGATATAATACACTATAATACGATCAATTAATTAATTTAATTTGAGAAGTTATCATCAATACTTACCAAGCAGTTTATTACGTAAATTGTCGATGTTATTGTAGATTATTTGTTGGAAATCAGGATCATCATTTCGATAGAACTGTAAAATATCATCACAGTAACTTGATGAATAATATTTCGTTAAACTGTAATTGAATTTTTTCTAGTTATCCACCGACATGTTGCCTGACTCACTGACTGGTTCCAAACGAAAACCTATCAATTTTTGATAACTTGTCTTTTTATCGTTAAAATAGCCATTTTACAAATTCTGCTTGTGTGTGTATGTGTGTGTGTGTGTGTGTGTGTATACATGTTTGTGTAGCCGTTTGATTTTCGTAATTTAATTATCATGAATCATCACGCTGATCTACCCCAACATAATCTACAACAAGTATTTGATGAAGCGGTTGCAGCTGAAATACCACTACCAGGAATACCCGAAGAAAACGAAGAAGACGAATTGGAAATAGACGACGGGCTCATTGAAGAAAATGGAGTCTCGGATAGCGATTCTGAAGATGGTGGTAATCCATTACATCGAAATCAATTCCCAGTACATTTTTTACAACAATTAAGACGTGAGGCTATTCGTATACCACAACAACAACCGCAATTGCTGCATCAGCATCTTGAGGAATTAAGACAACAACAACAACAACAACAACAACCACCAATAGATCAACAAATTAATGATCAAGCCGAACAAAATGTTAATGTACCTGATAATAATGACGACGAGGTAGAAAATGACGATAATAGAAATTAATTCTTATATAATGTAATAATAATTTTTTATGTAAATTATAATTCAATAAAACAATAACTCGTTTTTATAATGGTACTGTTGATAATACTGATAATACATAAATACAACCAGCACAACCTAACAATAATGTTACAATTGATATTAATGGATAATCATCTAAATTACCAACAGGAACTAATAATTCCATTACATCAAATAAAGCTTGATATGTTACATTTTTCCATAAACAAGATTTGTGGCCTGTTAAATCGCATGGTGCTTTTATCAATTCACTACAAAGATTTGGACAATCGACTAAAACACTAGGACGATTTATTAATATTTTACCAGTACCACCAGTAATTTGTGCACGTTGATAACGCAAATGAAATGGTAGATTTAATGAAACATTCCCGCTATTAGGTAAATAAATATAAGCAATATGTGGTGTTGCTAAATGTGCTACAGCTTCTACATCAACATTACCATCAATAAAAACCGATAATTTACCTTGACGATTATATTCGTTAATTTGATCAGGATCTAAATACATTTCATTTGGTGCATCCAGTCTCAACGCTAATTTACAATGATTTCTCGACCATTGTTCATCTGGAATACGTTCTAAAATCCAACGAAATTCACGATGGAAACCGTCATGTTCGATTTTCTGAATTAACGATATTTCCGGTTCATAACAACTAGTCGAACAACAAATTGCAGCAATATTTGCTGATATTACGAGGAGAATTACGATTATTTGCAAATCTAACTGCATAATCCTGAAAAGTGAGGTTATGTTATTGTTGTTAAATAAGTGAAAAATACACAGATTCGTAAGAATTCTCACGGTAATTTAACACTTGTTGTGATGATAACGAAATGTTTATTATTTGTTGATTATATGATTCTTATCAAATTTGCCATAATTTTCAAATATTGATAACGATATTTCAAACTTTATACAATAGATGGCACTATGCAATCTGCAACTGTGGTTTTCCCTTAAATAGACTATTTAAAAAGATATTCTGCAATACGTAGTGGATACGCACAATTATTTCAAATTCCGTTTCATTTTTTGTCACAATTTCCAGATGGATTTTGGTTTCTTTTTGTAATCTTCAAAAAATTAACAAGCAAACATTCTGCAATTAGTTTATGCATATGTTAACAGATGTCGCTAAAAGTCATTTCATTCAATCAATCCAATTTTTTTGAATTGCTGATATTTTCTGTGTGAAATCGATGGAAAAACAAATTATTGCTGAAATATTTGTTGATAATACCATAACAATTATCAAAATTGGCCAATGTGGAAGCATAATTCTAGAAAGTGGGGTTATGTTATTGTCAATTTTTCACATGTAAACGTTGTAATTTATAAAACCAAACTCTTCTTACAGTTATTTGGTGATTATTGATTAATGAGTGGGTTACGAAATAGTCACATTCAAATATTTTGCATCTATTTTGATAATAATAGTTCAAGTTTTATGTAATAGATGGCACTAATAGTGGTATATTGTGGCATGGTGGATGATGGTGGCGACCTTTCTGTCAACGTTTGTCTTCATGGATCCACGGTTGTGTTATCATCATTTTTTTATAAATGGCTAATTTGCAGTGATACGGGATATAAAATGAGTTCAGTTTCGTGTTGTAATGTGTGCGGTTTAAAAGACAATTTATTATATTGTGGCCGTTGTAGATTTCAATATTATTGTTCAAAAGAACATCAGGCACAAGATTGGAGAAATCACAAAAGATTGTGCAAGAAAATACAGAAACAACTACGAAACAAACAACAACAGGAAAATCAACACAAAAATGATTGCAATGTTACAACAACAACAACAACGACGAATTCAAATAGTAATGGTGATGAAAAACCATATGTTCATTCAATTGATAAACAATCAACAAGTAAAGAGACATTGTTAGATGAGGGTAGTTCAGAGAAAGAGATTTACAATACGAGTACACAACCATTACGTCCGCATATAAATTTTGAACAGACGACATCAACATTAAAATCAGCTAACACAGCAATGCCCATTAGTGGTGAAAATATAGAGGTAGCATTTGAAATGGCTACAACAAAATCCCAACCTCCACCATTACAACAATCAATAGCATCATTACCATCATCATCATCATCAACATCATCATCATCATCATCATCATCATCATTATTATTATCATATTTACAACAACAACAACAAAATCGTATAGATGAAATATGTAAATGTGTTATAAAAGATATGGATTCATATGGTGTATGTTTAGTTGATAATTTTTTGGGTGAATGTAAAGGATTAGCTGTATTAAAAGAAGTACTTGATATGTATACAAAAGGTGTATTTAAAGATGGACAATTAGTATCAAATAAAGGTATCAAAGGTGATCCGAAAACTATACGTGGTGATCAAATAACATGGATAGATGGACGTGAAAATTCTTGTACAAATATTGGACAATTAATTAGTGAAGTTGATGCTGTTATTATACGTGCAAATAAAATGGCAACAAATACAAAACTTCAACAATATAACATCAATGGCCGTACAAAGGTCAGTAATTGATTAACATTCTAAATTGATGATGGAATCCAATTTTTAAGATTAATGTTAATTAGAGAAAGATGGACGTATTGAGAGGGGGAATATAAATGATTCTAATTACAAATTCGTTAATTATTAATTATATATTGACAATTTTTATTCAATTAATTCCGATTAATGAAATGTTAATAAACAAATCTAGTATAGACGAGCGATAAAATGTTTATGCCAATCCAATGTTAGTCTAATGTTTGGTATACACTATAATAGCGAGTCGAGCCTATAATGTAATGCTCGTCGAATGTTCGCAGTAAAATTTTTGTTAACGAACATACTAAGAACGACCCGCTTTTAAGCGAGTGTGCCACGAACAAGACAAAAACAAGCTAAATAAAAGTACGTTTCGAAATAAACGTCAGTTTCGTGAGTGGTTCGTTGATGTTTGCAAACTACACAAATGTGCAAATTGGCGTCCGAACTAGAATGGCAAATTCTCTTGAATTCGTCAGAAAACAACAGAAAATGTTTAGTAGGCTCAGCGCGCTGATGTATACGTCTAACAGATACGGACGATATGGTGGGGCATGGTTGAAGTCACGTACGCAAAAATTTCAATAATTTTTCTTTCTAATTGCTGTTTTCTTTAAAATAGAAAAATTGTGAAATAATCTTGATTTGTTAAAAAAAAAACAATGAAAAAATATTGTTATTTAAAATAGAAATAATCGAGGACAATATGATTATCCCCTGAAGCTACAATAATGTTGATGGCTGGTAAATTTAATTTATATTTAATTATTCATATTATTGTGGATGAAAAAGCATATTTTTTTTAAGGCTTTTGACTTCAAATGGTATTGTTTGTAGTAGTTTCCTTAAAACAAAGGAAGACGGCAGTCCTTTTGAAATTTGTTTTTTGAGAAATTTCGTGTTAAATATGACGCAATTACCGATAATAATACGCGATATTCGATGAAAAATCATTATTACATCAAAATAATGATTTGGATTAATTGGGGAATATCGTAAAGATTCAAGTATTTCATTCGTTTGGGCCGTGTTTGCAAACCAAAATCACTTTGGTTTTTTTGCGACTTCCTTTGAAAATTAATTCAGAAATTAGAAGACGATAATCTTGAGGAGGTGTGGTTAGTTTTGGACCAACGTAAGCGTTCACAAGATGATCTTGTTGGACAGACAAAGGCATACTCTACTTTTTCTATCACCATATTCTCCATTGATGAATCCCATTGAAAATTCTTCGAAATCATGACGATTAGGTAGATGTAATTAAAGGTTCTGCTGTAACAGTTACATCAGAAAAAAGGTGAATTTGATTTGCAAACGGATGAGTTTGGAATGCAGAAAAACCCCAATCAGATTCGTATATTTTTAGGGACTGTGTGTATCAATGCTTTGCAATTCTTCAATCGCCACTCTCTAGTAAGGTCTAAAAAAATAAATTAAACATGTATTTATAATTTTCTTTTTCACCATTTTCTTGTTTATTCTTTAGTTTTATTTCTAGATTCTTTATTTTTCTATAGAAAATTCCTTAAAATATAATTCGCATCAGGGATGTGAGTCAAATATTGCGGACGTGTGGTGATTGGATTTCTAAATCATTTTCTTCTAAGAAAATTTCTATTTCTACATCATAGTTGGACTGAGAATAAATGCGCCCGGGGCAAACATGTGTTACAGGCGCCCTTTTTATGTCTACATCTATTTATTAAAACTCAAATTTATATGTTTTGGCGCCCCATTGGAGCAGGCCCCCTCCCCCACGGACCGGCACTGTTCTACATAGTTTCTTTAATCAATAATTAAGCGACAAACATAAGTGAATTTTTAAGTACAAAGTAATTTACAATATTATTATACTACTAATTTGTTTTTAACTGCTGATTAGAATACAAATAATTGTTCACAACTTATGGAAAAAGAAAATATCAGGAATTATATGTGTGTTTATTTATTTTCAAATATTTTATCTGTTATCATGATAGACAATAAGTAAATTATGTTTTAGTAAAATTGTTAATTTTCCAGGCTATGGTGGCATGTTATCCAGGATCTGGATCCCATTATGTAAAACATGTAGACAATCCAAATCACGATGGCCGTTGTATAACAGCAATTTATTATTTAAATAGGAATTGGGATGTTAAACTGAATGGTGGTTTATTACGGATATTTCCAGAAGGCTGGTTAGGGGATAAAGTTTGTATATTTTCACAAATTACCTTGATTTGTTGTTATTAAAAATGAATTTGTTAAGGTTGCTGATATAGAACCATTATTCGATCGATTGTGTTTGTTTTGGTCGGATCGACGTAATCCACATGAAGTCCAACCAGCTTATCAAACGCGTTATGCTATTACTTTATGGTATTTTGATGATGGAGGCCGTGAAAAATCATATGAAAGGTATGAAAACGAACGTAAGTTGTTCGTTATTGACCAATTAAAGAAATTTTTCAAAATTAATTTAAAAAAAATATATTGTAATCATTTAGGAAATATGGTAAAATTCCCATCATAGCGATCTAATTCATCAGAAAAAAATCAATTAATATATAATATGTGATATATTTTTATTGTTTATTATATAAAAACAACAATATATTTGTAAATATCATTGTGCGATATTTACGGAGTTGTTGATTGTATCTTGGTATGTTTTCCCTCCGATAACAGAAGAAAAGAGACAACGCCTTGTTAGGAACAACTTCACAATATATTTTAATACTAGTAATTATCATATTAAAGGTATATATATTGTAAAATTTGAGATATTTTATATTTTAATTTTAATTTGCAACTAATTTAATACAAATTCTTCTAATTAATAATCCTTTTTTCTTTTTATAAGACACAAACGTCTACAGTTCATTTTTTCAGCGGATTGGAATTGGAAGTCACTTTTACAGAATGATCCCAGAAAATGTTTCCATCATTATTTAAAAACAATCGATTTTATATCAAATTGAATTGCCGTATTTATAAATTGACATCCTTTATATTCACTTTGATAAGTCGCATATCTATCACCAATTACAATTAAATCCGGTATTGTAATGATAAAGGACTTAAATGCCATTGTCTAAGGATTGTGCGTGTCAACTGTAACTAAAAAAAAGGTTCCAATTAAGCTTAATAAAATTCCGCAATTTTATCCTTATTAAATTTATTGAACATTTTGTTTATACGATGCAATCTGATTGTCAATTATTGTTTTTATCAATTAAAAATGATTATCAATGGTTACTGTTCGGTTTTGTATTTCAGCGCCAAGATATTCGCTGCCACGCTTATGCTGTACGAAAAAAGCGATCGATGGCGCGTTTACAGCGTCAAATCGGGTGACTTTCAAACAATTCATACGCACGAAAAGCTCGAAGCTTCCAAACCGAATACACTAAAAAACTAGTTTGCTCTTGGAGTACTCGAACAGCTGTCCGTTGCAGATGCCAATATACAAATCGGGGATGCTGACTACTGTGCAAAACGTGCAAGCACGGGCAGAAAGGAGAGAACCGTTTGACACTGGCGCTCTCGTTCTCAACAACATTATATAAAAAGAGGCAAACTCGCAACAAACAGCTGTCTCTCTATGCAACGTCTTTTATTTGAGTCAGCATTCCAGTGCAGTGATGGCTGGCATTTAGCACTTTAGCGCTCTCTTTATATGATTGACAGTTAAGAAACAAAATTTAGTATTGAGTCGGATAATTATCTGTGATAGATGTCACCAGATGTCACTGAAAACATTTTTCAATTTGACATTTCACCTGTCTCAAAAATTTGGCATTTTCATCACACACATTTTCGTGATTGTATTCGATTTTTAAATCAAAATAGTGATGGGATTATTAACTGATTAAAATAATTTAATTAAATTGATTATTCCCAGTACAATGTTTGATTATATTAACAATTTGTGTTGTTATCGTGATTTTGTATAGACAGTGTTGTTGGTAATTTTATATTTGGTGTTTTTTCTTTAAGTGGTAATTTTGAACAATTATCCACTGTTTTAATGTGGATATTAATGAACAATAAATCAATTAAATTATTGTAGTGTAATTAGATAGGAATTGATTAAAAATATAGGCACAAATTTTAAACTTGAAAAATTGAAATGCACTTATAGATTGTATTCAAATCAAATAACAAACACAACCACGACGAAATAAGGAGGAAGAACGAAATTATAGAAGAAAAATGGATTATTTGCGTCATTTACAAGAGTAAGTCACCAAAAATCCAGTTTCCCAAGCATGAAATCAAGCTTATTACATAACATGCAAATTAAGACAATTACAAAATTTATACCTATACAAAAAAAAGTACACGAGGTTGGTGGGGTAAATTGGATTCCATACAGGTGCCGTAGATAACGATAATACTGCGATAAAAGATATTAGAAATAATAAGTAATTCGAAATTTGTTGAATGATGATAACAAGAACAAATAATTGTGTTAACTGTATAATTGCATCCAGGAAATTACAGGAATATGGGCTTGTTAAAAATCTTTTAATAAATTCACATTTAATCGAATTAGATGAGTTGAAACTAAAAATGAATTGGGGATATAACGTTATAGATGAAAGTCCACAATTTACAAAATAAATGCCATATTTGTAATGTTTTATTAATAATTTTATTCAATTTTTCTGTTTGTATGTAATATAAATTACGAACTTAAGGTCATTTATTTGTTTATTTTGATGAAATAAACAAATATAATTGAATCAGTCAATAATTATCTCTCTAAGGTCCTGTATGTGTCGTTTTGTTTGTTTTTTTATGAAATATTTTCAATGTTGATAATCTCTAATTTGATGGATTTTCTAATTTTTGTCGTATGTTCTCGTTCTGTTTTTAGGAATTGGTACATAATCCTGCGAGCTATATTCAGGCTGTGTTTTATATTAATAAATAATGCTTATTGTATACCCACTTATGTTATATGGATGGTATTATTATCACCATTACGTAAAGTTAATCCGGACTTCTATTGGCGTATAGAAGGATATTTTTTCCATTGGTTATTGGCTATGGTATCGATGTGGAGTTGGTCGGCTGGTTATGAAGGTAAAGAAAAAATTATCAAAAAATCTATTTTCTATTGAATGTAAATTGAACAAAAAAAAAGTTCTAATTCAAAATGGATTTATATGCATTTTGGTTGTTGAAGTTCAACAAACTTTACTCATTAATTCGAAATTCCCTTTGATATTGTTGTCTATTGGTCGTTTCGTCTTGCATTATTAATTATATTCGATTTGAGAGTTGTTATCTACATTATTTGTTAATAATTCATTTATCTATATACAGACGATTTGTTTATTTAACGATTGTTATCGTATTTGTCACAAATTTTTAATTATTTGATAGAAAGAGTTTGTTGGTCTGTCAGCACAAAAACTCTGATGATTTGAATTTGCTTAAACTTTACGGTTGTTGTCATTTAATCTCTTAAAATGCCAATAAAGCTACAATATGGATACAATAGTTTTGTTATAAAGTGAATTTCAATTAAAAAATTAGCAATGTTTAGGGCTTTTCCAATAGGCTCATTAGGACCGGTTCATCTTCTCTTATGACAATGTTAGCTTAAGATCGACGTTATCTTAAATGAGCTTAAAGTTCATTACTTCAAGGTAAATTCGAGCTTCAGTCGAGATTTAAAAAAAAACAAAACAAAACAATAGTAGTATTGGATTGTCTAATTAAAGGACTACAAAGTCAAATAAGCACAAGATAATTGATATTTTTTTGTCTTCTATTTGAAGTGAGTTAATTAAAAGAATTCCAGTGACATTATCCTTGAATTGTTTGTATGTGTGATTATTTTCTATAATTAAAACATATTTAAATAATAGAATGATAAAATTAACCTTGTGAGGATAATAGAAAAAACTTTAAAACTAATTACTATTTTATTGTGTTACAGTAATTGAATGTGGTGATGATATAAAAAAATGTATAGATGAACGTACATTGATAATAGCAAATCATCAATCAACTGGTGATGTACCAATATTAATGGCAACATTTAATCCACATAAACAAATTTTATCAAATATAATGTGGATAATGGATAGTTTATTTAAATATACAAATTTTGGTATTGTCAGTTTAATACATGATGATTTTTTTATAAAATCAGGCAAATCAAAACGTGATAAATCAATCAATGAATTAATTAAACATTTAGTAGATACTTATATACCATTAAATAGGAAATGGTTGGTATTATTTCCAGAAGGTGGGTTTTTAAGGAAACGTAAAGCCGTCTCACAACGATATGCATTAAAAAATGGTTTGCCATTATTAAATCATGTATCATTACCTAGAGTTGGTGCTTTACATGCAATCATAAAAACAATTGGTCTTGAAACTGCAGCTAATAATAATTCATTCAATAATAAATGTGGTTTGTTTGGTTTTTTAATTGAAATTTTAATAATAGTGAAATTTTTGAAATTTTAGATAAAATCGTTAATAAACATTCAACGCTCGAATGGATATTGGATATAACGATTGCATATCCGAATGGTGATCCAATCGATTTAGGTGCAATTGTATTTGGCCATCGGCCACCATGCAAAACAATCATATTCTATCGTTTATATCATTGTAAAGATATACCACAAGAATCGGATAGTTTAACAAAATGGCTATTCGACCGTTGGCAAGAAAAAGAGGAAATGTTGGAGTGTTTTTATAAAAATGGCAAATTCCCACAACAACAACCACAAAATGAACCAATACAACAAGACCATTTGCGTTTTGTTATTTTACATTTATTCTTTATAATATCAACATTTATTCATATTCAAATGTTGATTACAGCATATCATTATTGTAGTTATTTGATTTATTAACGCACCGTTATCGCTTATCTGATCTATCTTGTACGTTTGTATATGTGAAGACAGATTTGCGTTTCTA
Organism: Meloe dianella; assembly: GCA_028455855.1. NCBI lineage: Eukaryota > Metazoa > Arthropoda > Insecta > Coleoptera > Meloidae > Meloe > Meloe dianella. The sequence continues at coordinate 1,072,989 of JAPTHL010000034.1, forward strand.
TCAAATTCAACAAATCCATATCTTGGTTTGAATCAAATCAACAAAGGAATTGCGTCGAAATCTATCGAACTCTGTGATCATCTGTACTGTTTATTATTTGACTAAGTCCATGTTAAAACAAATCGCGGCAGGTGTTTAATGAACTAAAACGAAATTCGATTGTACTTAGAGTGTCTTAATCTGACAATGGATGAATTGGGGTAATGTTTTTTTTTGTCTATTAAGGAAATTTATTGATAATAATTAATAAATAATAATAAAATCTTGCCTTGCATGTTTCAGTGTTGATCAATTCAAAATGATGTAAATATCGGTTTTTGTACAGTAGTTATATAGGACCAATGTGCATTGTTTCTTATTGTTTTTTTTTTGATAACAAAAATTAATCTTTTGCACTTGATGTTGATACGAAGCTCAATAAAAATTGACGTCCATTTTTTTTAATCAAATTTAACACAGTCATTATTTTATGCACTTCGCTCTAATAGACACATCTTCCTTATTGCATTGTTTGTTTTTAAGTTATTGTATTTTTGTAAATTTTGCGAATTTCTTTATAATTATAATTAAATAAAAACAATTGTTTATAACATTTGTTTGATATGAATGAACAGAGAAGTTAAATAATAATAAAAAAAATCTATTTTAATGGTACCAAATTTAATACACAATTAAAACAAATCAGTACAAAAGATTTATGAATAAAAATACGTTATGGGTACAGTTTATTGACTTATTAATTCTTATAAATTACCTGGCAGAAAGTGGCAAAGGTTGTTGTTTTGTTTTCGACTTATCAACTGCTAAACAGGTAAACAAAAAAATTATAATTATGAGAAATTATGTTGTATATACAATAAATTTTCATTAGTTATACAATCATCAAATTAAAACATAAATAATTTCATGATGTTGTATTTTCACCATTATCCGCTGTGTAATTATTTGAAGTACCATTAACAGCAAACGACGTCCCTAATCCATACAGATGCCCGGAGAATTTAGAATCATCAATTGTATCCTCGAAAAACATCTGTAAATCATTCAAATTATACGTTCAATTAATTCGTTTGCAAAATAACAATAAATTTACTTCTTTCATTTTGAAGAACGCCATCCCTGTCAATAAAGAATCCGATCCTGCTTGATGTTGGGGTCCTATCCGTTCCAAGTCGAGCTGTTCGGCTACCTCTTGTAGACCGCCTTTCAAATTCTTACAAGACTTCATTAAATACTGAAAACAAATTTTTCAATATTTCCATATACGAAATATCAAATCGAAAAAATCTACTTTGACATCATAAATTGCCGGAAAATAAAGTCGTAACAATTCGAAAAAATCATTTTCATCCTGTGGCAAATGATTGTCGGTCAACAATTTGATAAGATAACCGAAGTCGTAACCGGAATGAAAGGATAGCCATTTTATATTGTCCATCAATACAATTCCAGATGTCATCAGCAATTCAGCAAAATCTAATGGTTCTATACCTTCATCTTCATGTTTTTTGAATTGGATGCCGGAATTTGTTAGCAGATCGATGCTGTCTTGGGCGTACATATCTTCCCTAGATTTGTACAAACTTTGTATTTTAAAAACACAAAAAAAACTACATTAAAAAAAACTAGAGATTATCAACTTACTGTAAATTGAATTTGAAATTAAATTGCCATGTCGTATAAGCACCTCCTGGTGTTTTCCCATTATCATCAAGGAACGTTAATCCCAATTGAATTATCCTCAACAAATCAACATTACATCTCAACATTTGATACTGATAATCGGCTGAACTTTTGAATTCACCAATTGGACGAGCAACGACACCAGGAAACTCTGTATCCATTGCAACATAGTGGTATTTTTGAACTATCTACAATTCAGTTATTTTGCATTAAAAATGAAAACGTAAATTTAACGATAATACTTGTCTGATGGTTCGGAATTCGTCTTCTAAATTATGGGCCCAAACGTCCCTAATTCCACACTCTTCGTTATTTGAGTGGCTATTAACACCACCAATAGCAGCAGGCATATCACCACCTCTTTCCGTTTTTTATTTACCCTTACTGTTGTAATAATGAAAATTATCCAATTAAAAGACGAAAATAAATAAACACCCAAACAAAAATATGGGAGAAAAAACAGCACACTATTCTTCACTTCAAATAATCATACAACCTGAAAAATTTAAAAGAAACACCATTTACAAAAACAATACGTAAAAAAAACTTAACCTAACATTTCGCGTTAATGCGGGAAAGTTTGATGATTAATAAATAATACCTCGATTGTATTTTATATTTATAAAGTCTATAATTGTCTAAATTTATAATAAACACCAAAATTTGAAACATAAGTTGCCATACAAAGACTATTTGTTATAAAATATGTGGAATTCTCTTCGACTTTTTTGACAAATAAGCTTGACATCTCACAATTGAAATTATTTACAGTGTCTTGTATTATCGACAGAATCATTACAGACTGACATGGTTGTCAGATTTTGTAAATGGTTCGTCGTCAAATCTTTCGTTAATTGTGGACAGTGCTAGTGCAGTGCAACAGTGTTAGTGGAATGTGTGCTGCAATCAGTGACGGGCTGATAAAGTTCTTAGGCCCGAGCAATTACTTTGAAATCTGCCGTCAGTGACAGTCATAAATATAGAGCAGTCGTAAAAAAATTAACAAAAGCTCTACAGAATCAATAAATGATGTGATTACAGAAGACACATAACATAAATGCATGACAAAAACATAATATACGGAGATGAAATTGTGAAAAACGCATTGTTTTTGGATTTGCTGGCATGTGGTCCGCGGGGCATTAGCCCAATTGTACAGTTTGCCACTGGCTAGGATTCAACTAAAGAGTAATTTGACAATATTTCAACAAATATTTATTCAATAATTTCTAATTTCTGTTTGTTTCATGTTGAGTAAGTTTTTTATTATGGTGCAATTTAGAAGATCCCACTAAAGGTAGGTTTCGGTTATTAGTTTATAAAAACGTACATAGACCAGTTAGCAAGAAAATTCATGCATGCAATAACACCGATAAGACTCTATTAGAACCTCTTCATGTTAAGGCTTACTGGAGGAACTCAGAATGTGTCAATTTTTGGCACCAGTCACCACTAATGTTACAGTTTAAAAGTAGCTAATTTAGCGATAACTTACCTTATTTGGCAACCCTGTCAAGAATAGTTAAGAAAACAATTGAAACTATATAAGAAGACAGTGTCGGCACTTTCAGGTCAGAAATTACTCATCTAACAATGCAACAGTTTTAATTAGCTTTTAACGTTGCATAAACGCGAATTCGTTAGTAAAGTAACTAAGAAAAAAGGTTGGCGACGATTATACTAAAGTATTTCAAAATCAAATGCAATTACTTCTTAATATATGATTACTTTAGTGTTAATTAACCATGTAAAACGAATAGGCGGTATATTGTGGAAGTAAATCTCATTCCGATCTTACTATTTTTACCTTTTCAAATGGTTTATATTCGAAATTACCGCCTCAAAATATTGCCACTTAAGGCAGCTTTCAAACTTTTTCGTTATCATAGATTAATCACAGATGGCAGTTTGTGCCATCCGGATTTCTACGGCGTATTTACGCTATCAATGCTATCTAGTAGCAGTTGACAAAAATTGTAGGAAAGACACAGTGTCGGCGCTTCTAGATGAAAAATTAGGGATCTTATTAATACAACAATTTATCATTTTAAAAATAAACAATCTAATTATAATTAAAAAAAAACAACAATTATGCCTTTATTATTTATCTCAGAATTTACGTCGATTCTTTAATTTATTTATTTCCAAAGTATAGAAAAAAAGTGGTAATTATAAAATCAAAAAAATAATTAAATAAAATTATTAATTGTGTGGAAAAACCCAAATAAACGGATTTCCTAACAGATCAAGGTCGACTCGTAGTGATTTATATATTTGTAAAAAAAAAATAATAATTAGAATACAACGAGAATACATCTCTTACGCGATTTTACATTAAATTCATTAATAATACTTTAAAATCTATTGTAATAACAATGATAATCATTATGATGAAAGGAATAAGAGAAACTACACAGCTGAAGGTTGATTAAAAGTGCTTTGTTTTTTTGGTAATTAGTGATTTTGAGATTAGCCTAAACTAATCTAATATTAATTAATATTTTCTGCTACTATGTCGTTTGTTTTATTGATTATGCGTATCAAATAGACATCTTAGAATCGAAAATTCCAACAAAACAATGAAACAAACAATAGTAGAAATTAAGATGGAAATCTTACAGACAACAACAACAACAACAATAACAACAATAACGAGAACAACAACAAAAAAACGACGAGATGAGTTGTTTATCTTGAACTGAATGTCGGTAAATCAACGAACTTCATAGACAGTTGAACATGGTAACGAAGTTGACCGTGGGTCTGAAATAGATAAAAGGATCTCATCTTACGTATATCCCATTTAAATATTTTAATTGTTGACCAGAGCTAAGACCAGCTTTTGTATAAGTTAAACAGAAATGTGTTTATAGTTTGTTAGTTTAGTTTCATTTTGAAATCTCACAAGTGCGTGTGTGAGACTTTTAAAATATGCAAATTATTTATTTATTTTATAGTTTTATTTGTTTTTATTGTAAATTAAATGGATGTTTAGGTGTTTTAGGACAACCGAATATCGTATTTATTATTGCTGATGATCTTGTAAGTTTATTAAATTTCAAATTTTCATCAATTCGAATTGATTTAATTATTATTTCCGCATTCTTTATTTAATCGATTACTTGCGTAATTAGTGTGTTTTTTTTCGAAATTTATCTATGATTATCCATTCGTTTTTCATTTAATATTGCCGAATCCGAACTGAATCTTGATCTAAATCGCGATCTTTAATTCTATCAGATACAGTGACGTCGCTAGGGGCCGCGCTTGGGTGCCCACATCAAGCTGTTTCATATGATACAGACACAAATGTTGTCGCCGTCACTGGAAATCATCGACAAAATCAATAAATTTTCCAAACTGCATTTTGAAATCTTGATCAAGATTTGGATTGAAATTGTGACTAAATATTGTGAAATATGGTTTACGGATCGAGAGTCTCGCAACAATTCGGCTAAAACAATCAGTTTTGGACGCTTAAATTACGGTTACCGAACTAAAGGATGGAATAAGTCTTCATATGTCACCCTTTAAGGCCAAATTTACACACCGTCCAAAGTATTGTTTCAATGCCTTCCAATCAGCGTAATCACAACAGAGATTTGTGAGAGATGGTGAATCTTCCATTTGAGAGTGCACGCTTGAACCAATCGATTACAATTCATTTTATTGCGCATTAGTCGATTTTCTCCATCATTATGATCATCATCTTGAAATACACAAAAAAAAGTTTTGTAACTTTATTAATCAGTTCTAATAAAGTCCAATAACTTTCTCAATTTTTCTTTGTTATATCTTGACGAAGGTAGAAAAGCTGAGCACGCCTGTGTGTGAAAGTTTTGATTGTCCAACAATGTTGTTTTATTGGAATATCACAAAAGTTTTATAATTGAAGCAATTTATGTAAACTTACTGATGTTACAGGTTTATTTTTGCTTATTAGAAAAAAACCCTCTCCAATCTCAATCTTCATTACTCCTAGATAATAGACATTCACAATCATCGAGATAGAGATCGTGATAGTAGTTTGATGTGAATACAAAAAAAAAACACTCGACCTTGTGATTATTCGACTAAACCAAAATTCTATCTTTACGATCCTTCAAACAATCACAAGCCGTAGTTCAAGTAACAATAAAGAAACTTTACCAGGAAGTACGGTTAGCAAGAGCATTATTTCATTATCTTAACAACGTTATAGTTTTAATATATCCGCACTCTAATTACAACAATAAAAACGAAAATTGATAATAAATTGACACACAATTGAGAAACTATCCGAAATTACCACAAGATTAATGGATCTATTGCAGGGTTGGAACGATGTGGGTTTCCATGGTAGTAATCAAATTCCAACACCTAATATTGATGCTTTAGCATATAATGGCATCATACTTAATAGTCATTATGTACAATCGACTGGTACACCAACTAGAGTAGCTCTATTCACCGGTAAATATCCGATACGGTTGGGCATGCAAGGACCGTCGATACAGCCAGGTGAAACTAGAAATCTACCTGAAGGCAAAATACTACCACAATATTTTAAAGTAATCTATTAATGATACCAGCTGTCGAACCTTGATTAAGATGGGCGCTCATTGGTCAGCATTGTAGACAGTTGTGGAACTTGATGCGAACATTGTTGGAAATTACAGCGTGTACATTACTGACTAATGAGCGTTCACCCTTAATCGACGCTCTATTGTCGCATCGAAATTATTACGAAAACTTCCAGGATATGGGATATGTGACGCATTTAATCGGTAAATGGCATTTAGGTTATTCTAGATGGAATGATACACCGACTGCGAGAGGATTTGATCATTTCTTTGGTTTCTATAATGGCTTCACCAGTTATTATGATTATGTATCAAATTATAGAATTAACGATGTTGATTATAATGGTTTTGATTTGAGAACAGATACGAAACCATCTTGGAATGATGTTGGGAAATATGCTACGGATTTATTTACTGAAAAAGCTATAGAAACAATCAAACAACACGATATAAATACACCATTATTTCTAATTGTATCACATTTAGCTGTACATGCTGCTAATGATGGTAAACCTCTAGAAGCTCCACAAGAAACTATAAATAAATTCAAACACATACCTGATCCAAATCGTAGAACCTATGCAGGTATTTCTTGAACAATAAAAAAAGAGTTTACTTTTTAATTATCCCATTTGTAGCAATGGTCTCCAAATTGGATGATAGTGTTGGTGCAATCATGACAACATTAGATTCTAGTGGTCTCCTACACAACACAATAGTTGTGTTTATATCGGACAATGGTGCCCCAACTGATGGCAATTACCATAATTGGGGCTCAAATTATCCATTACGTGGCATTAAAGATACATTATTTGAAGGTGGTATCCGTAGTGTTGCATTAATATGGAGTTCATTATTAATACAATCATCGCGCATTTCAAATGATTTGATACATATAACCGATTGGTTACCAACATTATATTCAGCCACAAATAGTGATATTAGTTTATTAGATCCGGATATAGATGGTATTGATCAATGGTCAAGTCTTGTTTACGATTTACCATCGCCACGTAATGATATTCTATTAAATATTGATGAGAAATCACGTTTGGCCGGTTTGAGATTTTATAATTGGAAATTAATTGTTGGTGCAAATCATGATGGGATTTATGATGGATATTTTGGTATGCCTTTAAATGAGAATATTGAAGAATTATGGTATAATACATCAGCTATCATCAATAGTCCAACTGGACGGATGGTGAAGAAAATCAATTATGCCCCGATTTCCGATGAAGAATATCGAAGTCTGCGACAATTGTCGACAATTAAATGCTTGAATGAGCGTGCCAAGAAGAATCCATGCGAGCCTGCTTGTAAGTTTCATTCGGCAAATCGCTGTGTGTGTGTGTTTAAGTTGTTGTTGTTGTTCTTGAAAAATTTCAGCCGGTGCTGTTTGCCTCTACGATATACCGAGTGATCCATGCGAAGAGAACGATTTAGCAAAATTCTTCCCCAGTGTTGTTAGACGTATGAAACGTGCTTTAGTTGATTATAGGAAAGGCTTAATACCACAACTTGATGTTAATATTGATATTGAAAAGGCCAATCCGAAATTGTTTAAATACACATGGAACCCTTGGAGGGATTGTGCTGATACGGCGTGTACAAATTAATTTAATTGAATAAATTCGATTAATTGTAGTTTTTGGTTTTTTTGTTTTGTTGATTTCCATCAAATTTATTTAGAGATAAATTGTTTACATTTATGAAAACATTGAACAATTGTTTTTTTTTGTTGTTGTTTTGTTACATTCAGATATTACGTTTCTTTCAAATTTTATCTAAAGGATAATTTATAAAATTAAATTTTTTATGTATTTCATTAACAACTTTGGTTTTGAATAGATTAACAATATTTGTAGAGACATTTAATATTTAGACACATCAACAGATTTTTTCTCTATTTTACAATAATAATTATTTACATTAGATGTTTATGCTAGGTACTCACTAGAGCTGAGATGCGCAGCTTCATTCAATGAAGGTTATGCATTTGAGTCAACACAGACCGATGTGAAGCAAATGTTCGTGCAAAATACTGCGCCATTGGCAGTATTCTGTTCGGCGACATCAATATGAAGGCACATATTAAGGTCAATCTACACGTGTACAGTCCGCAGCGAAATGTCCCCTCCGTGTTCAAGTTAGTCACCGTCACGTACTATTTCGGCATCGTGTCCGCACCGTATCATCAGTAACGATACTTTAACGATAATTAACACGACGTCATCATCATTACAGAACTGGCACGTGTGATAAGCGGATAATATCGCGGTAAAATGACGTTTGTACGACTTGAAATCTAATTGATTCACACCGGTATGCGTTGCTTCGTTTTCGACTCAGCTCTTGCTTAAAAATGCGAGGGGAACTTTTCCATTTATTCGACGAATTTCGACTACACCACAATTAAACAATTATTACAATAATGCCATAGTAGAACAAGTATTTATGGAATTCATACGTATTAATTGGCCGAACATGTTTTTTTTTATACAGTCCTGGCAAACATAATAGGAACATTGGCGTAAGTTAGATCTAGAGATATGGCCAGGGCCATAAAAAAAACAACTGTTGATCCACTGTTATCCGATTTTGTTTGCCATACGTGTATATTGGAAAATGTGAAATTTGTACACCTCTAAAGTTTTCTTTTTTTGGAAATTTCGCTCCCGATTTTCCTGCACAGATAATTATCGTTGGCTGTGGATATTTGACAGAAACAATCGACGAATCATTATTAACATTAATTATTATTAATTAAATTATTCAATAGTAAATTAATTAACAGAAACATCAACAATTTTTAATTATTTTATTGAATAAAAACTGTTTTTCCCCAACACATTTTTGATCGATTAAAAAATTCCATAGTCGGGTTGTCGGGTATGAAAAATTTGAGGGTCATTTGTTTCGTTTGAATGATTGAAATTGTAAGGAGATGAGGTGAGTAATTAGTTAATTAATTAGTTAAATCTTCTAATTAGCCTCAACCGATTTCCAGTAGGACGTTATAACTTCCTGGCAAAGGAATCAAAGCAAATTTTTGATACTCGTTGATGAACAGTTTGTAATTATTCGAATGAAATATTTAATGAACCGACACCATTTTGATGCCAATTAGTTCGATTAATCGCATTCTAATCTAAGTTGTTTTATCTCGCTTTAATACATGTGAATTCGATAAGATTACTTGCAGTATTCCAACTGACGATAGGAAATCATTTGTGTAGATTAATCGATAATTTTAATGCAGTCGTTTTTAATATTTAATAAATCAATCGAAATTTAATTATTTATTGGGACGGTATAGAAATTTCTGCCATCAATTATATTTGTTCACTATATATATATATGTGTGTGTGTGTGTGTGTGTGTGTGTGTGTGTGTGTGTGTGTGTGTGTGCGCGTGTGTGCGCGCGCGTGTGTGTCTGTGTGTGTGAGTGTGTGTTTTATTTGATAATAAATGATGCACATACATGTGTATAACACATGTTCGTTATTATTTCAATAAACTGGCAGTTAGAAATCAATTTATGAGTATAAATGATGATGATTTGATTGATTAATAGTAACAGACGATTGTCCTAATGAATTCGTTGATGTTGGTGGTCTTATCCATGTTATACGATAACGAAATGATTCATCATCTGGATCGGCTGCTACAACTTGTGCTAAACGTGTTCCACTTGTTGATGTCGATACACATGCATAATCTGAACCGCTGCTAAACACGATCTTCAGCTTCTAATACAACTAATTCTACAAAAAAAAAACAAAAAACAAAACAAAAATGTTCAATTCGTTATTGTTTATTATTAAATCAAAATACCGGAACGTCCAAGTGTACTGGCACGACCAATATATACAGTTGAATCATTACATGAAAGTTCTGAATTGTTTTGGCCAATTTTATGTATACCACTACGTTGTGTTGTTTTTGTACCAATCATTTCAGGATCAGTATTAATACAAACACAACAATAACATATCCTGAAACTATATTATGATCAAATACAGATGTTTACATTCTGATGATGTACGATTGACTGAATTAATGTGATTTTAGATAGATAGAAAGAAGGAGATTTACAAACAACAGAAAACATATGTACATAATCGATCGTGTGTAATAATTCGTACGAACAGTTGACATACTACCTATTTCCGAATTGAATCATCTAACAGAACAACAACCACAAAATTAGCGCCCACATAATCTTTAAATAACAATGAATGATATTTTGTTACTGCCGGGGAATGCTTTTGTTTTGTTCCAAAACATTACCCATTCTGTAATTACATTTTGTGGCCAATATGAGGGTGTTGGTTGTTACATTGCTATGAGGTCGTTCAAAAGACTAATACGTAGTAGAAAAACCACATAAACAACAACAAAAATGTTGTGAAGCATGTAGCTTCCAGAAATTGTTAATTATGCATACCTGCATGCGGTGACTCCAACGGCATTCTTATCTTTGACAACGTTAATAAACAATGAAAATACTGATAGATAGCTGAATATAAAATCTTTCTTAGTGTAGATATACCAAAATTATTGAATGTGCAACATTTCAGGGAAAGTAAATATGATTTATAGTTCAAACAGAAATAAATTGATATGACCGAAAAATATTTACTTCTCAATTCATTCATTTACATAACATAAACTAATGTAGAGACTATTCATCATAAAATAGAAGGCACAACTTTCTATTGTTTAATTTTGACAGTAAACCAATATTATCAAATAATAATAAAATAATTAGTGTTTTTGTATCAATTTTCGTTCAACACAAATCGTTAATTTGAAGGTGGAATGTAATTACGTATTTGCATTCATTTCGATGATAATTTTAGAAGCCACAATTAAATGTTAATGAACGAAACCATCAATCACCTACTCGTACATGTGTCATTTTTAGAATTATCTGTTAATGTTTGATATCATCAGAGTTATGGGTCGACGAATTACAAACACATTTACTTTTATTTCCACCTACAACAAGTTATTGTTTGTATATCTTTCACATTCTATATATTTACATATATATGTATGTATGCATTTTTAACAAGACAAGAGATCGATCGCCAGCTAGAGAGAGTTTACAAACAGTACCACGCCTATGGTGGTGGGATAAGAAGATAACATGGCAACTCTTGTAATTCTTTCAAAATTTCCGATGAAATATTCAGCACATTTTTGGGGAAATTGTAGAAAGCTCTCGAGTGATTCGTTTTTTTTATGTATTACGTTTGAAAATTGGCAAGATGCGAACGGACAGGATAAAAACGGACTTAAATTCAAGAAAATCAATTTTATTATCCCTCGACAAACAAACGAACAAACACATTTTAATCTCAATCTTTTATGGATTTCCACGTTTTGTAGATTCGATCTCCGGTTATTGTAGTTTGAATAAACGAAACGAAATTAGTGTTGAATTTGTTTGTCTTGAATTAGGGCAAGGTTTTAATTAATGTAATAACAAGCAATAGCTATTAATTGATTAGCTGACCGTTAAGTTTAGTGCAAGTTAACTTAGTAATTCAATTAATGTCGCTACCTATCAAGTTTCTTCTAAAGTCGATTTGCAGAAAGTTTCGTAAATGAATAAATTAAAACACATACCTATATCGGTTGAAGACGGCTAAGAAAGCTTGTCGAAATTTACGATTCATGAAGCAATACGTTATTGGATTACAACATGAACTAATATAGGCTAATAATTGTACAAGTGAGATACCAGTTGAACCAACATAAATGTAAACATCATCAGGATAAAATAAATACCATGTGTTTAATATGTGTAATGGTGCCCAACAGATGAAGAATTCAGCAACAATAACAAACAACATCCGTATAACCTGAAAGCAATAATCATTTTTAAATTTTAATCCTTCCCAAAGGCTGACAATAAAAACCTTCTTTTTCGCTTCAATACTTTTATCCATATAGTTGGATCGTATAGCGTGCCTTGTGAAATGGTAAGTAGTTTCATCTACAGATGATGTTCCACAGCTTGCATTATCAGAAGCACAATGACCATTTACTGGACAATGATCATTTGATGGTGTTGTTAGTTCGCATCTAGGTACTAAAGTGCGTTTTGTACGCCCACCACATGTATAACCATTACGAATTGGTAAACGTACCTCAAAATAGCAAAAATTAATTAATTGATTTTTTACTTACCGTAATAACATTGTTAAAATACCACCTACTTGTACAATTCCTTTCATTAACCACATTTTAACCGAATCTGTTCTATTCGTATTTGTTGTTGTTGTTGTTGTAGTAGTTGTTGTTGTTTCGTTGTTACGCAATTCTTTTTTATTGTTGTTAATTCTCAGTGAATTCGGCGGTGCTAATCTTGTTATATTTAATGTTGATGGATCTAAATTACAATGGAAACTGGTGCTTTTACCAAGTACCTCATTCATCAAGGGTGAACTACTTGAACGATTCAACACTAAAAATCAATATATTTCAAGCTTTAACTGTAAGTGCTCCAATTACAATGATAGTATAATGGATATTACTTTGTTTTTGACAGGATGTGTTGTGTTGTATTTCTTGTTTCAGTCCTTTCCATAATTTACTCATTATTAATGAATAAGCAAGACTCATTATTATCATTGGTATTAATAAAAGCATTGCATCTAAGAATAGATTGAAAACTTGTTCACTACTTTTACTTGGCCATTCTTCACGACATTTATGGCCTAAATATTGATAAAAAGTGATAAAGAATACAATTAAATTCGTTTGTAACAAGTAAAGTACTGGAGGAAAATAAGGCGAACAACGTTGTCCTGCCTTGAGACTACCTGTGTATATCTTCCTTCCGATCCTAACGCTAGCAAATGTTGAAGAAATACAAATATAATAAAAGCGAAAACAGAAGTGTTACAAGAATGATTGGTATGGCTGACATGAGACCATGGGCGGATGTGATTAGATATATGGAAGTACCTAGAACTGTTCAAAGTTGTATTTCATTTAGCAGACCTTATTTATGGGCTAGACCTTATTTGCCTCCAATACCTTTTAGTGTATGTGTGTGCAGATTTTAATAGGATTTTGTTATTTTAATAAGCGGAAATAATGTTAGCAACGTTCTCACATTTAATACGATTTATGTATATGAATTGTTAGCGTAATAATTTAACATAAATAATTTTGACACTTACGGCGACCTTTCATTGCTTTCAATGATGATACAACTAATACTGGCGAACTCCAAAACAAACTAGCCAACCAAACAACAGCAATCATTTTATAAGCATGAAATTGTGTTTGCCAACGTCGAGATTTTAATGGTCTACATATGGCAAAATATCGTTCTAATGATATTGCCACCAATGTCCATACACCAACTGATACAGAAACAACTGTAAAAGTTTACAAATATTATAATGGAAAATGCAAGTTTCAATCTTGATCAATATCTGAACACATCAACAAACAACAATATCATTTTCAGTATGTGACTTTTCAACAGATTTTCAATGGGTTTCCTGCAGATCAGGTGACCAGCATCTGCGATGTTCTTAACTTTTGTTATTATCTTAAGTAATGCATGTGCATTATTGTGCATGGAAATGTATTAAGGGCTCTAAACATTTTGCTCTAAATAATAAATGTTCATAATGGTTTTTCTTTTGGTAGCATAATAGAATCTCATCGTTACAACTGTAGCAATGATTTACGATGGTAACAAATACAGTAACGAGCAATGAAAGATGGAAGTCAATAATTGAAGCTGTGATAAGTGACTAGGTTGAAGCTCATCTGCGAAGATGTCTAGACGATTTATGGCTAATAAACGGCACATTTTATGCCATTATATTATCAACTATTTTAAACGTATTACTATTTTAGATATAAACAATTTATTTATTTTATATGTGAGATATTCCATTTTCCATTTTTTTGATAATAACAGTAGACAAGTGAAATGGAATATACTTGGAATGTGATCCTGTAGGTAGTTGATAAGACAAGCGAACTCATTGAAAACTTCCTTTTTCACAAGTATCATTTATTTCCGGCTGATGGAATATTGTTGGAGGGCGGTGCCAACACTCGTGCAGGGGTTTCGATCGGTTGGCCTCAGCAAGGAAGGGAATCTCACACTATTCGGTGTGTAGGCTGCGTACAAAAAGGTTCCCCATTTGACAAATCCAACAACTATTTACATAATAACCGTATCTAATATCTTTCGTTAAGTTATTTAACATCTTAATAAAAGCGGCCGACGATCAAGCAAATAGAAATCTACGCAACTATATTTGCTTGAATGTTCTCAAAAAGATTCAACGAACGAACAGAACGTGTGCATAATGAGAATAAGGGAAAATGAACTGAGATAAACGTTGAATGTTGAAATAATAATTATTATTATAATTACCATCATGATAGCAGCGTATAAAAGGGGATGTGAAATTTGGTGGATGCGCCAGGTGAATTGTAAATTTTTGAAAATAATCCGTCTTTTGTAAATAGACTGCATTCAATGCAGAGAATAAAAATAAATCAACAATAATGGAAACGTGATTGTTAAACATTTTTCTAAGGTATAAATTCAGTATTTTACTGAATTATGAAGGAATTTTGATGAAAGTAATTATCTCTTCTAAGTTGTCTAACCGTATAACAATTATCTAAAAATTTCAGAAATTCCAGAAGCGTTTATAATTTTGGTATGTTATCTCAACGATCCTCGTATTATCACATAATTCACCAAAAATTTCTAAAACAATCGTCACAAAAAGGTAATTATTACCAAATTCTACATGAATTATGTAACATAAAACAAATCAAATTCTATCTAATAAAACATTAACTAGATATGGACGTAAATGTTCGCTTTTATGTGAAGTTAATAAGCAATAAAACTTTATAGTCTACTGAAATATTATTATCAAGGAAATATTAATGATTTCACATAAGTGAAAAATCGTTTTTTTCAGCAATTTGTTATTAGTTATTCAAGCGTAATATTCATTTTCAACACACGTGTAGACGATAAGTTTACGATCAATATAAATGTCTTAAAACACCATAACGTACTTACTGTGCATTTTTAGTATATGTGATAGTTGGAGGGAATTATTCAGGAACTATCAGAAAGGAAGGAAACTGCCAGATTTTTCATACATTTATAACGATAAATTCTACTTTATAACCATTAAATAGCATTTTATGCTGTTGTTTGACATGTCCGTTTTATCGGATTGTGTTTGTTGTATACGACGAATTTCGTTAATTTTCTATTATTGTTGCTTACCTTGAAAGTATGGAATTAGTTTGCACATGGCCGCACCGAATATAAAATTCCTTAATACTTGACCGACAAGTGTGAATGGCATACAGAATACACCCAAAAGAAGATCAGAAATTGCCTTAAAACAGAAAATATCAATTAATTCAACATTCTTAAATTCAACGATTATTTGGTTTAATTATGTTTTGATCTCAGATAACTCCTTTCAGGTGACTGGAATTAAATGGGACTGAATAACTAAATAACTCACTCATTAACTAATTGAGTGGTTTTCTTCATTGATAAATTTGAAACTGTTCAGGAATTGTCTGCTCAAGTCTTATTTGCGCATTATCATCGCCAATAGATTTTCATCGTTGCCATCTAATTAGAATGGCACAGACTTACCAAATTTAACAAGTAGACATTTGTAACAGTTCGCATCCGTTTATTGCGAACTAATGTCACAAGTACTAGTGCATTGCCAATAATCGATAACAGGAAAATGGTGACATAAAGTGGTATAATCAGTTGACTTTCAAAGACATTCTCCGTTGATGATGGTCTTCTTGTTGACATTGTTCGATTTGAAATCGATAAAATGCCATTATTGGACAAATTAATATTTGAAATATTTTCAAATATTCCTAAAACACTTCCATTTATTGACATAATGTTGTTCTAATCAACTGAAACATTTAAATCAAATTCGTGAAATAATATCATAAACATGTATATATATATATATATATATATATATATATATATATATATATATATATAGACACCTAAATAACTTTATTAATGTTGTGAAAATATGTACATTCTACTCAACAATCATTCATCTCATAACATAATAGAGGTGGATTGAAATTATGTTTACGTTATAGACCGCTTATGTTCAACAACTGACAAGTTTTGCCATCAGCAATACGATAGTTGAAGTTGTGTATGTGAAACCCTTTTGTAATAAGATTGATAAATACAGACAAGTCAGATAAATGTGCTACAGTTACGAATAGACAGTGATTTAGATGATAAAGTGATTCAAATAAAATCGACCCAAACATGTTGATATTGGTGGACAAAAAAAAACAGATTGTTTGGATTAGAAGGCAATGTAAATTAACGGTTAGATTTCGTTAAGATTTGAATAATAATAATGGGAACGTTCAGTGAGAATAAGTGTTTTTAACAAAAGCAGTGAATAATAAATTTATTTTGTTGTATAATAATGTTGATCAACTCACCAATGTAGGCTGCAAACTTCCGCGAGATATTTGCACTAATTAGTATTTCCAACAATTAAGTAAAGCAAAATGGACACATAAATATTGTTAAGGTAAAGGTCGCACACAATTTGTATCAAACGAATATATAGTAGACAGAGATTTTTTCTATTATTCATGACACAGTTACTTTAGCCTAACAAAAACAAAGTGAATATCATAATGATAAATGTTTTGCCTTTTATTAACCGTTCATATTTGAATATGTTGATTTTATTGTAATAAATGTTTTGTTTAGAACATTAATATAAACTGATACGTAGATTAAATGTGTTAATTTAATTTTAAATCAATTGAAATTATTGTAAAATCATACTCAAACGTCTAGACCGGATTGATAAATTCGATATTGAAGGAGAAAATCGAGAAAAAAACGAGTATCAAATTTCACCGATTTTTTAATCGATGTAGATCAAATAACTGGATGATACTTTTCGAAGCTGAATAACTGATGAAATTTGAGACTTTGCCTCCACAATTTTTTGATACGTATGTCCAAAAAAAAAATCAACTAAACAATCCATGGAAAATGGAACATCTCTGGACTAACTTGATATCTGTCGGAACATATCAAGCCTGAACATGTTTTTCCATGTTTAACGCACATAATGAAAACATATATTTGATAATTTCCGGTTTCAATTAACTGTAGGAACGAATTTAATATAATCGATTCGCCCGGCGCCTCCACCAAAATGCACGCCTACAAACAATTACAATAAGAATAATAATTAACATAATTTCATTATCATCCAATTGAAAACATGTGGAACTGATCCGTGATTATCGGGAATTATGAAATATACACCAAAAAAACAGTACAGGAAAGAAATAAACTCGCCTCGTTCTTCTTTACAATCTGTTAGAAAAGAAATCAAACAACTTCTAAAATGTCGATTTGATTATTTGCCAACTTGTCTCCATGATAGCTGGCTGGTGATGATGATAACACTTGTATTTGGTGGCTTTTCCGTTTTTTGCTGCTTTTGTTAACAATTTCCAACAGTTTCTAAACAAATTTCGTTTGAATTCATGACGGTCTCGATAACAATACCACACACACACACACACACACACACACACACACACACACACACGCACACGCACACACACGCACACGCACACACATTGATAAGTAGTTGGAGAAATACTACAGCGAAGAAGGGCTGCTCTTTTTCCTGTTGTTGCCATAAGCAAAGCGTTGACAACTGTAGGAAAATCTAAAAGAAATTTTGGGATGGTTAATGAAATTCTATTTTCAGTATTTTAACTTGGCCGTGGTTCTGTCAATTTGTGGTTTTATTCATTAGGAAATTGATTGATCATTCAATCGAAAACATTTGGAACTTATCCGTGATTATCGGGAATTGTTGCTTGGAGCAAGCTCAGTCAGTTTTTATAAATCGTTCATTGTTTGTGTGACTTTATTCGAAGTCTATTAAAATTGCACGTTTATATTGTCTCAAATTTTCATTGATCCTGTTGAGAATTTTCAATAATTTTCAATGCAAAATTTCAATTGTTACATCCCAATAATAAAGCGAAATTTTCAATTTCCCATCAAATCGTTGGTCCAAATCTATAAATACATCTATATGATTGAATGAAATATAACGTTCACGTTAGCGCTTATAATTCGAGATCTATACATATTTACATAAGCTGTTATTGAAAATTCTATATTATTCAATAACAACAACAACAACAACAAATGTTATAAATGAGAATTTCTAGGTGTTTACAAATGTACACAAAAAAAAAAAACAAATCCAATGAAAAATGTGCTACTGTTTTGTGTGTTTTCATTCTATCATTGTTTGTCGGAAAATCTGGCTTAATTGGTTTGGACACACAAATTAGAAACTTGTTCTGTTTATTTTTCACATTTCTTTTATTTGTGAACATTTCAACTTTATTCTTTTCGTTCAATTTGAATCCATTTCCTGGTTTTAGTTGTGTTTTTTGTTGTTGTTGTTGTTGCTGCTGTTTGGATATTTTCCAATATTTAGGGAATTTCCTTTAAATTAAATTCGATAAATTCAATTTTATTATATACGAACACGATGAAAGCTTGTAAGATTTCTTTAAATCAAAATAGATATATCACGAAAATTGAAACAAGTTGGCATTCATTGTGTGGAACAATTTGATTGTCCGATTAGACAATTTCATTTTGCCAGCTTGTTAAATCTTTTTATTTTGTTTTAATGTGATATCAATTCAATTCGAATAAAATGAATAATGAAACCTACCAAATAACGTGATCTGTACATTAAGATCGGTAGAGCTTCCCATGTTATTCAATCAATTCCATTGTCAATTGTGTGAAATTCGTAAAGCTGGCTGTCTCTTCTGTAAAAACATTTTAAGTGCTTGCTCAAAACAGAATGAGATTGACTGACAATGCATTAAAGAATCGTTATTCCAATGTAGCATCAAATCGTAATGAGACTGGCGAAGAGAAAACAAAACAGAAAATTCAAATATTCACATAATTTGATGTACTGATTTATTGTGAACAATAAAGACTAATTAATGGCGATGACAAGCTAAATCAATTTAGATCGATTGCATTATATTCACTCACAAATAGTTGACTGTCAAATTGGATATTAAGCTGTTGAGCGCAATCAATAGACTCTGATTTAGTATGAAGTTCTAATTAAACCATATTGATTATAACACGCATCTAAATGCATTAATTATCTAAACAATAGTCAATGTAGAGGATACCTGTTCCACAGGTAGCTTGCTAGAACTGCCTCCTCAAGATTCGTTACATAATCGTCTCCTTTCATCTCTTTACGTTGAAGAATTTTGTTGGTCATGAAACAGATAGACTTCCTTTACTGGGTGGAAATCGTTATTCTCCATCGTTTTGTTCATTATTTTATTACTGTTAAAATACGGTAGTCGGCTTTGACACAGTCAAAAACGAAACAGTGCCCTTTTCAATGTAAGTGCGAATTTGTAAAGAAGCTCTTTCATATAAAAAATGGCGGAGGCGCCGGGAATGGGATAATTTTCAAAATACTCACGATTCAATCTCAATATTCCGGTTAAATCATGTTACTAATATAAACAAACATACGTGAAACGGAACGAAAATCCTGATCATAATTGACGGACATTTAATAGTTTCGTTTGTACATAAATATTTGATTAATGACAACAAAACGAACATGTAGAATCCACCTGAAACTATGCATTAATGTCGAATTGATAAAACGCAAAACGTTTTGTCTACAAATCAATCAAGTAATAAAAACTAATCTATTGAGAACTTCCTTTTTAAATGCAAATTAAAACGCTTGACAGTTTCTGTCTCGTTTGAAAACGAGAAATTGCCAGCAAACGTCTGTCAATAGACACGAAATTTGAAAGTCTGCTCGAACATGTCCATGATTAGAATAATAATAAAAACGTTTCAATTATGTTTGTAGAGGCGGAATAGCCAATTCAGAGTCCATGTTGTTGTCAATTCAGACGAATATGGATCATAAAATCCGGACATGTTACACGTTTCATTACTATTGGTGTGTATTGAAACGAATAATAATGATGGCGTATAAATCTTGGATTGTTATTGAAAATCGAAAATTTCCAGCCGTGAAATGATCAACATTTATCTTTGTCAGCGGAAATTAGATTAAAATCCTAATCAAACGTTTGTCATTTCTCTACAACTTGAAGACTGATCATTTTTGCCATCTATTTGCAAATTTTCGTATTACTCTCACTTTTCCATTCTATTTGAAAAAGGGAAAGAACAAAAAAAAACAAAAAACGAACCCAATTTATCCCGTTTTTATGGGGCCACTTTAATTTTCTTAATGTGCTCATAAATAAATTTGGTGGAATTTCATTAATAACACCATCATTTCTTTTAGATTTTGGTACAGTTTCAAAGCTTGCTTATTGCAACAACAACAAAAAGAAAAGCAGCAGGAAAAAGAACAACCCTTCTTCGCATTTCTCCAACTACGTATCAGTGGTGTGATAGTGTTACCGAAACCGTCATGAATTCAAACCGAATTTGTTTAGAAATAAGTGTTGAAACTTTTTGAAATTGTCAACAAAAGCGGCAAGAATACGAAAAAGCCACCAAATACAAGTGTTATCATCATCGTCATCACCAGCCAAGTATCATTGAGACAAGTTGGCAAATAATGAAATCGACACTTTAGAAGTTGTTTATTTTGATATTTTTTTGAACAGATTGTAAAGAAGAACGAAACGAATTTATTTCTTTTCTGTACATTTTTTTTTGATTTGTATTTCCAACGATTTTCAATTGGATAATTATAGCTAAAAGGAAATCTAATTTCCATTTATATTGAGAGACGTAATATAAACAGAACGTGATTTGTTTATTTAAAAAAAAAATTATAAGAGACTATTGAATATCAATAAGATTGATGCATTATTTAGATGGAAATTTACAAAATCACCTTGATCTTGTTTATATGATAATGTTAAATGTTGGTGTATTTTCCAGTAGAAACAATAACAAATTAGAAATGCGTTACAAAATAAAGTGGCAGCTTTTAAATATAATTTGAATATTAACACTTGTAAAGTAGGGGCTTTATTCTGAAAGGTGTTTTCTGTTTATGCTCATGTGAATTTCCACATAATTCTAGTTTTAAATAATCCTTGTTTTTTTTTCCTAACGTCTTTCAAAAGACATTTGAAGCATTTGTTTTTTTGGTTGCCTTAGCACAATTTGCTTTCATTGATAATCCTAAATTCATCTGTGTAACGTTTGCATAATTCATTCATAATAATGCACCAGGGAGATATCTTGAATATAATTCACGTTAACGTAAACTTATACATAACTGTGCTCGATTTTTAACAGTTCTCTAGATATCTAACTTATAGTTTCTCTAAATCAACTAATATGTGATTCTGACAGTTGTAATTTGTTCTTTATAAAATAAACCAAAAACAATAAAGCATCGTCGATTGTATTAGACAGAATATTAATAAAAAAACTTCTTCGATTGCAACTTTATTAACAACAAATGAGCAAAACTCCAACAAATATCATATTGCATAGTAACGAAATAAAATAAGGATTTGATCCGAATACAATTCCCATCGGTTGATATCAATCGATCGTTGATTTTCTTTCTTATTATTGAAGTGATCATTTTAAATTTTGTGCCTTTCCCACGGATTTGCGATACGACAATTCTAAATTATTGAATTTGACAACGTTACTACAGTGGTGGTCGAATGGTTAATTATGTGGTCGAGGAAAAAAATACGCTTCTCTTATAAAAGAGAAACCCTCACATCATATCAGTTATTAATCGATTGATTGATTGATGTGTTTGAATTCAATTTCATCCGGAACAGGAAAATACGTTCAACTGTCGACTAATTTAAATTTAATAACACTATAGCGTTATATAAATGCTGACCTGATCCATTATAGTGGATAGAAAACGTATTATTTTATCATTTCAAAAGTATCGAACAATAATTGGACACGTTTTTACATTCATTAGTGATAGACAACAGATGCATTTTTGATTAAACATACAGGAAAATATTCATTTTCTCATTGCATCTGCGTTTATGCAGACTTTCATAAAATGCATGATGAAAATAGGAGGTTTGTGGCTAAGCACAATGCTTGCCGACACAACAATTGCCAACTGATAGCAGGAGCGAAACCGTCTCGTAGTTTTTATTTCTGTCATATTCAATGGAACGAATATTTTAATACAAAGTTACGATCTTCCAACTACCTACACATTCCACTTTAACTCACTTTAAAACCATAAGATGCTTGTTGTTGTTGTATGTTTTTTGATCTCTTTCTTTGAATAATATTTATTTATTCGCCATTACTCCAATATGCTTTTATTGCAGATTTTCTATACGTTGAAATCGGTTTCTCTTTAAAATATCTTGCGATTTAGATACGGATCGAAATGTATTCAAATATTTTTTTCTGTAACTATTTCAACAGTACATAGACGTATTTTATTTGAATCAATTCAAACGATTGCTGGATTTAGATTTAACATAATCTGTGCATTGATTGAAACCGTTGCTATATTGCGAACACTTGCAACTTTGAGAAAAATCAACAATTAGCTACGTGGGTCTTGGCAATTCTCAAATACAACTCCCCAACAACGTGTCATTATTATCAAACAAATTTCTATCTTCTGCATAGTTGGCGACCTTGTAAAATAATAACAATAATATTCAAAAGTATTTCAACATCGTTTTGTTTTGTTCGAATTATTACGAAATTTGTGCGTTATTTAAACATAATATTTGAATTTGTAACAAAATCAGACTTTATAATGAGAATATGACCAAATAGAAATTAAAATGAAACATTCATTTGATAACATAAAGGAAATTTCGTTAATATTTCAATAGAATAACTTCAACAGATAAATTATATTATTATTCGTTAATTAAGTACAGCACATAAATAACAATATCGTACACCTATGTTAATTAAAATTGTCGTGTTGTTTTGTTTTTGTTTGTTTGTTATATCAGCTAATATAAATGATCTTTGGTAAAAACTTCAATATTTCACTTTTATTTGTTGATTAAGTGCGAAATTCACCGAATATAAATTTGATCATGGCCATAAATTCTCATTAGAATGTTTCAATAGAGCAAACCAAACTACCAAATGGTTTACCAATAAATTCCTTCTTTGCAACACACACACACACGCACACATACACTAACAAATACGAATATTCAAAACGATTAATAATACGAAATATGAATCTATCCGTGAGTAATAAATTGTAAAAACCATAGGCGTAGATGCCGTCTTAATTGATTAAAGACAAACCAAAGCACGTTATATAGCAGAAGTACGCACAGAGAGAAAACTTATTGTGGACAATTAGTGAAATTGCTTCTAAATGTAGAATCCGTAACGAGATTCTAGCCTTTGATTGTTTTCGATCTATTCAACAATTATGGTGGCGCTTATTAACGTTTCGTTAGGATTATTATAAATGTTAGAAGGTTTCGTAACATAAGAGACTATAAATTACAGTATACACGGTCATTTATTATCGAGTTGAAAGATTAAATTTGCGGCAATTTTGTTGTAATTTCAACTATACAGAAATTTCTATAATTGAAATGGAAATACTCTTACAACTATCGCCCAATATTAATGGCAATTGAAACAGTTATAATAGAGTAGATTCTGTATTTTTATTGAAAAATAAACGTAGCTGGATCACTCGCCCCCGCATGCTACGCCACTGATCTTTGGAACAATATTATCTAACAAGACAGATTTTCGACTGGTGTGGAAAGACGGCATTTTCGTACAAGTAGGAGTTTCCATACATAAAAAAAATCTGGCTAGTTTGCTGTTCGAACAAGCACGAAATTGTATATGATTTCATTTATGATGGTAAGTATGCGGTAACGGTATTTTCTCTGAACAAGCACCGAGCATTTACACGATAATCCACTGAATCGTTCATACGTAATTTCGAATTTTCTACTCGATTTCGGTGGTAATGTTGTGAGATATATCAAGGCAAAAAAAAAACAAATAGTCTTATCATTTGCCATGATAACGCAACTTTTAAACTGAACATTGGCATTAAGAAGAATAACAACTGTGCTAGTTAAGCGCAGATACCACAGGTGTTTTGTATAAGCATCCTTGGAGACAATTGGAACGATTATAATTTTGATAATCATTTGTTTTGTCCGCTTTTGTTAATCGTTTCGATAAAGCCACTTTTTCTAAAGTAATAAAATATAAACGACTAGTATTGTGGGAATGTCATAAAGTTCAAATTGCAAGCACAATGTGGCAGTGCATTGTAATGAATGCAGGAATATTGTTGGGTTTAACCGGAACACTGGTAGTGGTTGGGATAACTCTATCGTACGATCTATATTTGAAACGTTAGATCTGTAGAAATACGGGACTTGATGCTTTGCAAAACATTAAACACGTAACTGACAGACACATTTTACACACGTATTGTATTGATTTAATCGCATTCTAAACGTCAACAAAAACCAACTTTCTTATAAACGGAAATCATTTATTTAGTAATCAAATAAATGGATACGAATAGCCAATTTGTTGTCAAAAATTTATAAATACACATAACTTTATATAAATGATTGAATGGTATAGGATTTCGAAGCGACTCTTACTGAAATAACACGATCAAACCATCCCAGAAACGGTTAGCTTATTGAATAATAATCAAAGCACACGAACGAATAAACTAGCTGGCAATACTTTTATTATGTTTTCCAATTTAAACAAAATATTAGGTGCGTTCGTAATTTATACACATGTTTAATTAGCAGTCAACAGTTGGACGGCATTTTTAGCTTTTACGAAGCGGAAGAACATCAACAGACCGTTTGTTATCGTTCAAATTCACATATTGTTTTCAAGTAAGTACACAATTATTGTGTGTTTTTAAAGCTGTTCTTGTTGTTCGAACAGAATCTGACTCGATTCCGTCAAAAAGTTGCTGGAGCAATGTGGCCACGATTATCCTATCTATGGTAGTCACACTTCGGTGTTAAAAATGCAGCTACATTAATAATCATGATAATTAAGTTGAGGGTAGTTAGGCTTTAACACGTTTTCAGTATAACCGCAACGCATTATGGTCTGATGCATGAAAACCTGTTTGAACACTCCAGTGACCTCAACGAGCTTTAAAACAGTTGCTGTTCGGGTCACTTTTATAACACAATTTTGCACAGTTTTCAAACGCATGATAGGAACATACTGTCTATGTTTTAACTATGACACAATTAAACGAATATTTCGTTATTTTATCGCATGTGATAAATCACAAGGTTATTTTATATTCACATTTTTTCTATGTTCAAAAATTAAAATGAAATCAAATATTGTTAATGAGCGCGCTATAATAAATATATCGGATTAATCGGATAAAGTGCTTATTCATTCAATCAATTATAAATCAAATTGAATTGAGTAAACCCTAACGGTTGAATTAAATTTTATGTAGTGAATAACCGTGAAATTGTTCTTATTGCGTTTATATACGGTTTTCAATTCCAGAAGCATTCAAAGGATGTTTGAAATAAAGTGGTATCCTTCTTTCTATACATTGAATTCCTTTCTCTACCAGTTTATCTGTCTTTCAGAAAATAAAAAAATAAACGATCTCGAAAACACCACTATATAGTTCACAATGTTATTTACGTTACTTTTGTTGACTATATTTTTTTGGTTATTGTGACGGCTTTAGTTTGGATAAATTGTTAATTTGATTTCCTGTTTAAACTAATGAGGCTTTATATGTTTATTGCAGCAATGAGGACGCAACATGAGCAAATGAAACATTTCATCCGAACGATACGTGGCTCCGTGTTGAAAATTTCTTGTTAGTGATTCGGCAGCTGTCATTGGTGTATCATCAGAATTTTATTGTAAATACGTTTGTTTTAACTTCAATATTCTATAATAGTATGAAGCTAAACAATAGAGGTAAGGAAATGTTTACATTAGCTAAGATTCCAATCAAATTCAAATTAGCTTTAAAGTGTGCCAAAACGTCAAAATTTTTATACGTGTAGTAGTGCTATATAAGTGCTTTATTCCTCCATGGGGACGCGAAAATTCGACTGTCGGTGTGACGAAGATCAATTCAGAATTTTGCGTTTCATCTATTAGTTAAGGCGTTCAGGTTCACATAGACGGTGTATCGGTAATATGTTTGCTTTGATATTGTAGTGAATAAGGCATCCCTTCTAGCATTGTTTTATATCGTGCACAGGATGACATTTATACGCCGTTGTTATAAAAGCTAGAATTTCGCAATACTTGTACTCATGGCACACCAAAGTTAATATAGTTACGATATTGCTGTTCTGTTGCCATTTAAAGTGTCTTGTGTCCTCGGCCACTGGTGTGCACACACAAATATAAAAAGTCTCTCTCTCTTTCCCTCCCTTGTGTTTTTATAAGGTAAACATTCCCTACTAAAAATACTAACAATTTCATTTACATAAATCCTTCATATTTTCAGTCCGAATTAAAGCTAATTTTTCATTCACAATACACAAATTTCTGATCGTTGTTCCATATAGAATTAACAAAACATTGAACTTTTTGATATTCCAGTAAATGTGTACGTTTAAATCAACACTGCAAATGGAAAAGTTTGTCATTTGTGTGTGTGTGTATGACTGTAAAATAATGTCGAACTTTATTAAAATAGTATCGTTAAGCTAGAACTTTACAAAAGAGCAAACTTTTCAACCCTTGGTTTGTTTTTTTTTGTTTTTCAAATTCAACCCTTTTAACAAACCAATCGGGAACTTTCATTACATCGTACCGTTGAAAGACTTTGTTATTTTCATTTCAGATTGTTTAAATTTGCTGTTTAAATATGCACAACAGTAATTCTTTTAATTGTTCACCTAGAAGATTGAGATTAAAATTGTGTTTTTGCTGTGCGTTGAAAAAACACTTGTGAACAACATAATCTCATTGTACAACTAACGCCGATTTTACAGTTTGTATTCTACAACAATTTTCTTATTTTGTAATAAATGGAAAAACAATAAACGTTCTTGTCGTTGATTAATTCTATTCCACTAATAATAAACCTATTGTCATCGAGTTATTATCATGATTTCAATTAGAAATGTGTCACTAGGCTGTTTATTATTAAAGATGAACAAAATAATGGAGCCTTCTCCCCATTGTCCTTATTGTCCTTAATGATTTCTAAGAAACTTATATAGAATTGCTGGTAAGGGTGGCGAACAAAACAAAAATCTCCAACAATACACGTCTCAATTTACTTACAACCAAAAAAATCGAATGAAGATTAAATGATGACCAGCTAAAGTTGAAGAATTCCATCGAAAATAGTACAGGAAAATAGCGGTTAATAAAAGTCGTAATTAATGAAATTACAAAAAAATTCTGATTGTTTACTCTTGTTCGTTAATAATTATCGCTGGATTTGATACAAAAAAGATAAAGTATTGAAATTATTATTGTTTCATTCAATCACAATGGGATTTGTTATGCAATCCGATTGAAATTCTACCCCTTTTGTTTGGAAAATTCCAGTATTCAATCACACTATCACACAATTGGTGGATACCAACAAACAAGCAAACAAACAAACAAGCAGTTTGAAGTCAAATAAAATAAGTCGATGTCATCTTAATTAACAATTCGTATGGAG
Organism: Meloe dianella; assembly: GCA_028455855.1. Classification (NCBI taxonomy): domain Eukaryota; kingdom Metazoa; phylum Arthropoda; class Insecta; order Coleoptera; family Meloidae; genus Meloe; species Meloe dianella. The sequence goes on from JAPTHL010000034.1 coordinate 1,101,013, forward strand.
TACTGAGGAGTCCATTTTTAATGAGAAAAACAACACTCACACAAACAAACCCATTCAATCGATATTCTTCTGCCAATTTTGAAATGAATTTGAGTGACGATTACAGGACCATATCAGAATTCCGGGTGACATGCCAATTATGTTTTTTTTTTATTTAGTATACATTTAACGTAAACTTCGACACATGAACAAACAGAAAAGAAAAGTTCAAAACATCATTAATTGACGAGTGAATGTTGTTGAATTGTTAGCATAAAATTTGGGTGTATTTAAACAACTCATTTTATACTTTCAACTTTATGTATCACTACGTATCGAGTGTGTGTATTAAAGGGATAAAATCTTCAACAGCAAAAAAAATATGTTATGTTAGCTTAGATATGAAACTCGTAAAGAATTACTGCGTTATTTTTTTTTCTGACAAATCTACCAACTTGACAGGCGTATCCTTATTTTTCCACCTTGAGTTATTTTTGATGTATTTTCATTCACATAATGGAACTGTGAATCACAATTCATCAAATCATCTATTAACATCCTTTATCTTATCTATAAACTGCGTTTTTCTGGAAAATTACCAGGATAAACCTAACGAAAACAACAAATTTTCAATCATATACACCATTTGATAAATAAAATGCCATACTGTCCATTTTCTAATATTTTCCTGTGAAAACTACGTTAAAAAAAGCGCTTATCAAACAACATTCTTGTTTTTTTTTGTTTTTAGCGATAACGGTTTTTCTTTTGAACAAAAATATAGCTGCAGCTTTTCAGGAAATAGTTGCGATTATCTCCAGTTCATCATCATGACGTTGATTGATCTGTGTTAGACAGTTTGGCCAACAATAGATGACTGTTCTGATGAAATTCTTCTAAATTTTCTGTCTGATATTTTAACACTTCCAAGTCGATTTTCTATCCTACAGAAGAAGCAGATGTCTAGTCTTTAATTGTACACAGTTGCGACTGTTATCATTTGTTCTATTTTTTTCTTTAAATCCTCCACGCGTCATAAGATTCAAAATAGGTATTCTAAGCACGTTTTAGTTAACACAGTATCTTACGCTACTTGACTATAATTCGTTAATGTTACAATTTTTTTATTACAACAAATAGTCAAGTGTTCGTAATATTGGATCGATACAGTTGCTAAAATATGTTTATACAAAAATATTTCCACAACAATAAGGAATACGAAAAAAAAATGGATTAGTCTTTCGTTGCAATCGAGAGATAGAAATAATGTTCCATTAAGGACTCAGATGATGGCATTTATTAAAATCTAAACAAACCGAAAATATTAATAAACGCAAAAATGACTGTACGTATAATTTGCAATTCTGATGATGTGACAATTTTATTTATTCATCTTGATATTTTGATGAGTTATCCCAAGTGTTTGTTATTTATGAGATAGATAGTTTTGTTCATTACGTATGGATTAGACCATATTATTTATTCATAATATTTTACAGTTGAATGGAATAATGTCCACAAAGCTTCATTCTTTTTGGAATATAGACAATAAAAGACCCACTGTATAAGATGTAGAACACCAAGAATGAACATTCATCTTGCTTCCATTTACATTCAGCGAATAAAAGAACAACAATCGACTTGAATTCTATTTTGACTTTTAGGAAATTTCATTAGTTTCCAGTAGAATTTTAATAATTTCTTCGGTTCTAATTGCCATTGATTCTGTCTGATCAAATTAGTACAGAGATAGTTTCAAGCTTTGATCAGCTTAATAATTCCATCTCGTCCCATTAGCAATGTTTTCTAAAGTTATAAATTTTGGATTGCCTTCTAAGTGAATTCCTAACTGTTTTAGTTTCAATAAAACAAAATACGAATAATTGGAAAGTTACGATTTTGAACTCCAAAAAAAAACAATTGCATTTTGTTTATTGATCAATAGAATTGCGACAATTATAATCATAAATCATATTGAAATGATAAACACTAATCAAACTTTACTGATCTATTGGGGGTAATTTTTCGGGAAAAACTTGGAAGATAATTTTTCTTTTGCGTTTTTGATTATATCATTGATGAATATAGCCAATTCTCTTGTTAGTTTAAATCATTATTAAGGCATGTCGATATTTTCAAGAACATCTACAATTAAATCCTGTCAACTACAACATCCCAAAGGATCCAGACGATAATAACGTCACTATCCTTAATTGTTAAGATGAAAACTCACTCACTCACTCTATCTCTATCCATTTGTAAAACAGCATTTAATTTAATTTATAACGAAGAAATCGATAATTTTAATGGATTTACGAATAACTGTCGTGGATTCAATGCACGAATCACTATGTTCAAAAATATTAGCGCGAATGTGTTACGCATAATAAATATTCAACAATTTTCTAAAAACTTGTTGAATTTGAATAACAATACAGTCATAGAAATATTGTTCAAAAGTAATTAAATGATCTCTTTTATAGGTATTATTGTATCAACGGAAGGGCTTATATGTAAATTGTGCACATGTTGCGTGATTTATTATATATTTACAAAAACACTTGGCAATTTCTGCACGGTGATGTTAGATAGCAACTCTTGGTTGTTGTTGTTGTTGTTGTTGTTGTTGTTGCTATTGTTTTGGTTTTCTGTTATAAATATGTAAAGTGATGGTAATGGTGGTAACTGTTTTCCAAATATTATTACAATTAACTTTACAATAAAAATATTTGATAGAAAGCATTTGATTGCATGATGAAATTTCAACTTTGCAAAAAGAATTTTGATCAACAATTGATTGAAAATAATAAAAATAAAACAAAAACGAAAATAAACACAAATATCATGGTAAAGTTGTTCGAATGAACATCAGAATCGTTACGTGGAATTGTATCTATACCAAAAACAAATAAAAAAAACAAATCCTCGAATAACACATATAACGCGCCTCTGGCCCACATTTACGACTCGGATGACACTGATCTCTCGTGTTAAACGAGGGTCCATTATAATGGTCCAACGATAAATCTAGATTAGTGTTCAGATTTAATAATTTTAAAGTCGCTACTCATCAGATTTTAGGAAAGTGATCGAAAACTGTTCAAATCAGAATTGATTTTTAATACGGAAATTACCATTTCGACAAATTTCAAATAGTCGGAAATATTAAAATTGAAACAAAACAATCGACTGGCATTTTCTGTTAATAAAACAGATAGAAATTGAGTTGGTTTTACGGTACATTAAATGGCCAATTATCAACGATTTTATTGCACAGAAGAGACTTTATTTCAATTATTCCACTTTTAGATTGTTTTATATAAATAAATGATGATAATCCACTGAAAATAATGTCGATTAACTATAATTGTATAGAGCTAGAGACTATTAACTATTTAAATAAACTATCATGAAGATTCAAATGAGAATTTATTGCATAAATGCACGAGCCTCGTTTCATCCATGCAATTATACAATTAAAAATGGAATTTTCCATCATATAAAAGCTGAATAATGATGAAATTTCTCATCAAAAATAACGATAGACTTCGATGCATTTATTATTCGATTTAATGACTACTTTCCCAACTCACCTAACATTAACTGTGAGATGAGAATTGTTATTGTAGTAGGCAAATGTCAGTGCATTTCAACACAACAACATTCCCATCGAAATATAAATTGTTTGTAGTAAAGAAAAACGATCGCGCACAATTTTCCAATGTATATATAGGTGCAATTTTGAACGATTTTGTGAAAATGCGTTGTTGTGAAACTGCGGTCTAACAGAATACTGAATGAATGCCAGTAGATTCAAAAGTTTGTTGACATGCGCCTCTTCAATCCATTAAAGAATATTTTGATGGATTCGCAATCATTTTTTTCTGAAAAAAATAAATAAAACACGACCATTTTTGCCATTATTAAACAAGCCAATATGGATTTTTGGTGGATGCGCCGGACAGATTTCTTAATTGATTTCTTGATTTCTTCGCAATTAATTCAGAGTACAGGTGACCTCAGACACGGATGAAAAGGCCGTAAATCAGCAGATCAAGGAAAGTTAAGAAATTGGAATTAAATTTTTTCGTCAACATTCAACAACGTTTTAATCAACTCTGTTGCTTGAACGTATTGTATTAAAACGTAAATATGAAGAAAAAAACAGCTAGAAGCAGCAAAAAAGCCCCAAAAAAGCAAATATTTTCAAGATTTACCTGAACCTCTCATTGTTGATCTAGAATAAAGTCATTAGTACGAATCTTTTATCAAATCCATTTATAATTTACCACTGGAGACCTTTTTTTGTTGTGGGTCGATTTCGGACGATTCCAAAGCAATTGGCCAGGTTTGAATTATAAATTCAAATAAAATTTAAAAAAAAAACTGGACGAAATTAGTATGCATAGATGGTATTTTTTCACGGAAACTTAGAGGTCTTCTAAAAAGTGATCGATATAATAAAAATTGTATATCGTGATTATTAAAATGTAAAACGTTATTATAGTTGCATGGCCTGGTTACAGGTGAATAACACTACCAAACTAAATCCGATAATAGGTAGTCTCGTCGTCACGACCATAATTTCAACCATACAGCAACAACAAAAAACGTTTTCTTTTCGAGCAATTTTAAACGCACATGTGAAAATTGTTAAAACAAACAAACAACACTTCTGTGTGTGAACTTGTTCAAAACAATGATTGAATAATGGGAATGAACAAAACAACATTCGCTAAATAAATCATACGATTCGTGTGACATTAATCGCCTGATCAATGCATAAAATTCCTTTGAACATCTGCCTTAAATCAACCGATGGTTATATTAGTAAAACTTTTAGAAATTAACCACTATATCGAACGATAAATTGAGGGAGATTCTCAATAATTTGTATTCTTTAATGACAAATGTATCTCACAATTTAATCAAGATTTAGATGTTTCTTAACGATCACATCAGACAACGATGGATTTCCTTTAAAACTTGTTGCCACACAATCAATAACATTGCGTTGAGCCTATTGTTATTGTTTGGAAATAATAGCATAATTGAGGTAATATATAACAACCTCAAAGCGATTGCTCCTTTTAGTAAACATAATATTATCTGTGTATATTGGTGGAATAGGTAATGATGGAAATTTGCATGTACAAACAAAGCATCAAACAACACGCACTACTGTCATTCGTTCTGATATCTACGCGAATGTAAATAATAAGATTGTTCAGACAGTGATACAATCAACTATAGTTAATAAGGGCTTATACACTGTCTCTGTTCATTATTGTTATAAGCTGAAAACTAATTTCTACTATATTAATATGCAAATAAACGTATAAATGGCGGAACAATCAAGCAAATCGAATAGAAAATAGAAATAACACAATTTGAAAATATCGACAATTGTTCTTGAAGTGTCAAGTGCGTTTAGTGGAATTGTGCGTATTTTATTGTTGTAGTTTTTTTGCGTTGCTTTTATCTTTGCAATAATGATAAGTATCTGTATGTTTTCGACAGATCCGTTTTTACTTTTATTAAAAAAAAACAGGAACAAATTGAAAGGATCGATTCGATTTATTGAATAGTGTTGCATATCCTGTAAATAAAAACACAACAGATCCTGATATTTTGAACTCCATCTTAATCCAACTATCTAACAAAAATTATGAAAACACTCATGACAAGAATGCGGAATGCTTGTTTATTTTGTTATATAATAAGGCAAACAACAGAACATTTCAACAATTCCCTCTAATTTATGTTGGATGATGTGTAAGATCCCTGTTGTGTTTCTCTCTAATATCGTGAATTCTATGAACAATCGTATCATGTTATATATGGTTCACAGTTATTGCCTGAGCGAAACTTTAATGAATCGTTTATAATATTGATCGATTTTTCGTTTACGTGTTGAAAACTATCTCGATTCTAGTTGCCATTACTGTGGTGATTTTTGCCTTAGGAAAGATTGCATTCAAGCAATGTCTCCGCTCTGATGCTTTTAGTAATATTAAAGAGAAGACCGGAAGCGCAAAATCGTCCAAAGCACTCACTCACAAGACAAATGATGTCAGTTCACAAAAAGAACGAATACTATTTACAATCTGTAAATATAGCTACATAATCTATGAAATTGATCATATTTCAAATACATAGAAAGAATAGATCATACCAATTAATTTGTGAAATCTGAAATCTGAAAAAAAAACACCATTTGAAAGTACTACAAAGATCATTCTTAAACATCGAATCAAGATATTAATTCAATAATATTGTGGGGAATTTCGTGTTAACGCTCCATTTAATACGATAAGATATCGAAAGAGGAAACCGCATCGGAAATCTGTACAACAACAACAACAACAACAACCAAAAATTATATCGGCCCCAAATAACATCAAACGACGGATATAAACGAGAAGCAGAAACGACAAAACGTTAACATATTCGAATGCGATAACGTTGAAAATACGGTATAAAGAAATGTAAATGAACAATTTTCATATTGATCTACAATCAGATTTCCATGTACTTTAGTAAATAGAATTAAATAGGAAATATTGGATTTTACGGAGACCGTTGGCTTCTTTTTTATTTGAATATAAAAAAGTGGGATATCCTTTCGCAAACAATGTAAATAATGACTTGAAAAAGTTGGACAAATAGAACAGGAAAAAGTTCAACATTGATAGATGCAATGAATCACCTAGTTATCAGCATATCTAACTGTAGATATAAAGAGGAAAAATGACAAGGAAATGTAAAAAATATCCGACATTTAATAAAGTAGTCCGAAAAAGAAACTTCACAAACGAATCCGAATCCATTAATTAATTATAAAAACAAAGATACGTCAACTATATTTCTATAGAAAACATTAAATACAAGGAAAATTGTTTTGTGATTACATTTTAAATATTTTAGGAAGCACGAATTTACAAACACGCTACATTCAGAGAGAGAGAAAAAATGAAAAACAACAACAAAAACTGCTATAATTTACAGGAATTTCTTATAATCCGTAAACCGGTAAAATGGATTCATCGAAATAAATCATAATGATCTGCCAACTTATCAATTAATGCAACTCGTTATTTCCATGACATTCCATTAAAACAATAAAACATTGTCAGACATGCTTATAATATAATACACTCAAAGAAACTCCCACAGGAACATTCCTTGAAATGTTGTAAATTCTTCCCGGTTCGCCTTGTTGGGTAAGTGTAAAAATATCACTTGAGAAACGGTGCAATATTTAAGAATACTAAATGACCTAAAACGAACATTACACATACAAATAGAAGGAAAATATAAACAGAAATATAAGGCAAAAAGTATTTATTAATAATGCCTCAAGTGAAACAAAAATATTACAAGCGTTCCTAATGAAAGTTACACTTACGAAAATATCAATAAATTCCATTTAAACAGTTTCAGGTACGCCGTAACCATTTCGGTGTAAAAGAAAAAGTTCGAATTCTTTTCTAACTCATCAATGTTTGACTATATTAAAGTGAGTTTTAATAATAATTACAGGCATATATACAGAGTGTTTCACGCGTGGGCCCCACATTGAGAGTCTGCCAAAAAATTCTACACTCACAAAGTTTTGATAAGACTTATGAAATATAATTCAGGTATTGGAAATTTCTGTCCGCTTTAGTAATTTGCCGATGCTTTTAAAATCTCACAAAGATTACGAAACTTAAGTGGGTCGAAATGCATGATACGCAAACATTTCCAGCATATTCCAGTAAATCTGATAAAGGAATTTCAAAAATACAAGTAAACCATTATCGATTACATCAAAAAATCTTTGTAGAATACGTCTTCAGGACCGTTTTAGTTAGTTAACAAAAGAAAACCCATACCGATTCTGATGTTATAAAAGTGTGCTACAATGTGGGTCATTATATATTTTTTTCTTATCTGCTGGCATTAACAATGGAGATGGTTGTTTTTTTTTAATTAAAATTTTATCATTTTAATGTCATTAATCATGAATTCAGATAGTAGACTAATCGAATAATGGTCCTTATTTAAAATCAATTGGGAATTAAAATCTAAATTTGAAATTCCAATTCTCAAATTTCAACCCTGTCTAAATCAATAAACCCTTTAGAGAATATAAAATATCGTTATAGTTGTTACGTTCTTGAATAAACCAATTATAATAATTGATTTCATTTATTTATTAATTCTATTTGGTAAAATTAATCTAATAGACATTAAATGAATTTAGCAGATAATATAATCAACTCTCATAATTAGTCTGGTTGTATTTTCTTATATAAAATTTCGGGACTTCAGTTGCATTTTGATATTTTGCAACAATACGGTCACTGTATATTCTAATAAAAGTTTATCGATAGTAAAATGGAACAAGTAAAGTCGGTAGTTTTCAGTGTCTCTAACGCAGTACAGTCTACGAAGTCTATGAAGAAGAAGACTAGTTTTCTTAGCAATAGTTTTCAATTTTGCGTAAATCTTTTTAAGAAGAACCTGAAGAGACACTAAATAGTTAATAAGTTCCCATCCGCCTGCTCAAATATTCATTTAGGAACCTGCATCAGAATCTTGTCCTGTCGCTAAGGGATCCCAATTCTTGAAATTGATCGATGATAACATCCATTTGTCTACAGATCTGCACAAAACTCCAACTACACGCAACAACTCATTCAAATTTGCCGCTAGTTTTTAATTATTTATTCTAGCGACAGATGACGCTTGCTGTACTGCAGCGCAGCGATCTCTATGTACGATTCATGTAGACTAATTTCATCTAGACTCCATTCGCTGTAAATTAACCACATAGAATTCTTGCGTAGAAGAAGTAGTTTCATATAGAATTTCGTCCATTGCGCATCACATAAATATATCTACTACATTGTCATTTTTACATTGAATGAATTCTATTATTGTACGTCGTTGTGTTTAATACGTTCGTTTATTAATTAAATTTTGCTATAATTTTACTGTTAATTGTGCTAATTTAATGGGAATTTATTAAAATGGCTACATCAAAAACAACAAATACTTATAATCGACAAAATTGGGAAGATTCAGTAAGTAGAAATGAATCAATTTATGTTTTATTGTATGCTAACCTAACTTTTCTTTCAAAAAGGATTTTCCAATTTTGTGTCAAACATGTTTAGGTGATAATCCATACATTCGAATGGTAAATTACACAAACCAACAACAATATTAATAAAATTAATCTGTTTTGTTTCATTTATTTTAAAGACTAAAGAGAAATATGGTAAAGAATGTAAGATTTGTTCAAGACCTTTTACAGTATTTCGATGGTGTCCAGGTGCTCGTATGCGTTTCAAGAAAACGGAAGTTTGTCAGACTTGCAGTAAATTGAAGAATGTTTGCCAGACATGTTTGTTAGATTTAGAATATGGTCTACCAATTCAAGTACGTGATGCTGCATTGAAATTCAAAGATGATCTACCTAAAAGTGAAGTGAATAAAGAATATTATATACAAAATATGGAACGTGAAGTGAGTTTTTTTTTATATTTACAGGCATAAAAAAAAATAATCATATTTGTATATTATTTATAGTTGCAACGTTCAGATGTTGGCGCTATAAATAGTAAAATAAATGAACCAAATGATTTATTAATGCGTTTAGCACGTACAGCACCATATTATAAACGTAATCGGCCACATGTTTGTTCATTTTGGGTGAAAGGTGAATGTCGACGTGGTGAAGAATGTCCATATCGTCATGAGAAACCAACAGATCCTGAAGATCCATTAGCTGATCAAAATATCAAAGATCGTTATTATGGTGTTAATGATCCTGTTGCTGATAAATTATTAAAACGTGCAGCAGCTATGCCAGCACTACCACTACCAGAAGATAAAACAATTACAACATTATATATTGGTAATCTTGGTACATTAACAGAACAAGATATTAGAGATCATTTCTATCAGTATGGTGAAATACGTTCAGTTAGTTTAGTACCAAAACAACAATGTGCATTTGTACAATATACAACAAGGCAAGCATCTGAGACAGCAGCTGAAAAAACATTTAATAAATTAATATTAGGTGGACGACGTTTAACAATAAAATGGGGCCGTTCACAAGGACGTTCTGGTACAACTATAAATTTAAATTTAGAACAATATGAACCGGTTCCCGGTTTACCTGGTGCATTACCAGAATTAAGTAATAATTTCTTTAATTTAGAACCAGGACATATACCATTACCAAATATGCCACCACCACCATCATTAATTGTACCACCAATGTTTGGTCCACCACCGATGCCACCATTCTTTTTTAATCCAACACAAATTCCAGCTTATGTACCAACAGCTACTGCTACACCCAACAACAGTTCTAGTACTGTAACTAGTGATGCCACAAAGACTACCGTACATTATCCTAGTCAAGATCCGGCTAGATTGGGGGCAACACAATTACATGCCGATAGGCAGGAATAAAAAAAATATTACAAATCGATAAACTTTTTATTTTATAAAATGTAATTGTTGTTTTATAATAATCTAACAACACTTTTTAATCGAGACGTTGTTTTATTTTCAACACCGTTTTTAGGACATCTATTCTGCCATGTAAACCGACAATGCGATGGCACTCCATACAGTTTACATTTTGTAAAAAGAGTTACATTTACATTGAAAAGACATGAAACTGTTATTTACGACTGCTGTCTTCTAATAATTTAATAATCGAGAGTGTATTTTCTCGTAAATGAATATTTTCGGAATTTTGCACTACAATGCGCAGTCTTGCGGAAAAGCAGCCACCGGAGCATCATCTTAGATCCAGATATTAACTTTCGTGTGATAATTTTAGAAACCTATTAGCTTACGATATGTACCGTTACAATAATTATCGAGAAATCTCACAATTTTGTCTTCTCAATAAACCAAAGAAAATCGTGAGGCATTTACATGTTCTTGAATTACCACAATTCTTAATAGTTTGTCTCTTTAGACTTTAGATAGATATTTGACCATAATCAATACATCGTTTACCATATTATTCTACATTAAATTTGATACGAAACTAGGCTAACAAATAGGATAATCCTTGAAATTCCGTTAATGTCGATCGTAAAAAAATACAAATTTAAATTGAGCGCTCAACACATTCCACCAATCACAAATCAACATTGTGTCGAATTTGATCGAATTTAATCGAAAAACAACCGAATTTTAACGAATCTATCCGAAATGCGTTGTGTTTGTCTATATCTAATAAAATCGATTAATATTGAAGTAAAATTAAAATAGAATTTGAATTGGAAACAAGTCGAATTGTCCAAGCAATTGTGAATATATTCAAAGTAAACGTTCATTATTAATTGTCGTGTAAATATCAGTGTTGTGCGTTGTTTTTCGTTATGTTTATTATTACCGAATCTAGTTACCTGTAAATTCGGTAGTGGGGATGAGAATTTTTTGAATATCCGACATTTTGGCTGTTGACTGTTATTTGATTGTGAACAATTTATTTTATTTTTTTGATTTGTTTCATTATCGTTTAAGTTTTTATTATTGTGAAAGAAAACGATTTCGAGAAGGATTTGTGAACTTTCTACAACTTCAAAACGTATTTGTTATAATCAGTGAGTATTTTATTTATAAAAATTATTCATTGTAAATAAGCAGTCGTTTGTACCTTATTTGGATGTGATTCATGTTCTTTAATCGAACTAAATTAACCGGAATTTCTATGATGTTTCTGTCCTAGTTTGCTAGAGAATCAAGAGAAGATGGAAGACGATGAATATAAGAAATTACCGCTAGATGAACGCTGTGTACATAAATTATGGCAGGCCCGTTTGAACGGTTATCAAGAAGTAACGAAATTATTCCGTCAAATTGACGATGAGAAATCACCGGAATTTTCCAAATATTTAGGTTTAGTTAAGAAATTTGTTATTGATAGTAATGCAGCGTGCCAAGAGAAAGGTGTTGAAGCTGTATTAGCCTATGTTGAAAATTATGCAAATGCTGGCAAGACAGTTTCTGAAGTTATGTCCGGCATTATAACAAAATGCATAGCAGCACCAAAGACACGTACTAGAGAATTAGCATTACAATTAACATTAATGTATATTGAAATTGAAAAATATGAAGCTGTCGAAGAAGAATTAATCAAAGGCATGGAACAGAAAAATCCAAAAATTGTCGCTGCTTGTATCAATGCTTGTACAATTGCATTAAAAGAATTCGGTTCGAAAATTATCAATGTTAAACCATTGGTGAAGAAAATTACGCAATTGTTTGCTGATCGTGATAAGGCTGTTCGAGATGAAGCTAGAATGATGGTTATTGAATTGTATCGATGGATAGGATCAGCATTGAAGTATGTAAAAATGAGATCATACCAATTGTTTCTAATGACCTCAATTTTGAAATTATAGATCACAATTAAGTAATCTTCAACCGGTTCAAGTGAGTGAATTAGAGACAGAATTTGTAAAAATTGATGGCCAAAAAGCTATACCAACACGTTATATACGTTCACAACAACAAAAACAAATCGAATTACAAGTAGAACAGGAGGAAGTTGATGGTGGTACGTATTTATAGAATTGCCAATCAATCAAGAATACACAATTTTAATGCACCATGAAGCATAAAATTATATTTGATTGTTTGTTTCTATTGTTAGATAATGATGAAGCTGATGATGATATTGGTGATGTCCAACAAATCGATCCATATGATTTAGCCGTCCCAATTGATATATTATCGAAATTACCAAAAGATTTTTATGAGAAATTAGAAGCTAAAAAATGGCTAGAACGTAAAGAAGCATTAGGAATTTTAGAAAATTTATTAAAAACACCAAAATTAGAAAATGGTGATTATGGTGATCTTGTTAGAGCTTTAAAGAAAATTATACAAAAAGATAATAATGTTATTGTTGTTGCATCGGCTGCACGATGTTTAGCTAGTTTAGCATCAGGTTTAAAGAAACGTTTTCAAACTTATTCAAGTGCATGTGTACCAGCTTTATTAGAGAAATTTAAAGAAAAAAAACAGAATGTTGTTAGTGCTATTCGAGACGCAATAGATAATATTTATTTAACGGTAAGTTTGTTTTATTATAAATGCAATTCAATAAATGAGTATGAAATTTGGTAAAATTCCAGACAACAATTGAAGCAATTCTTGAAGATGTTATTGAAATATTAGGCAATAAGAATCCATCAGTTAAAACTGAAACAGCCCTATTCTTAGCAAGAGCTTTCACGAAAACACTACCAACAGCTGTCAATAAAAAAACATTAAAAGCTTTAACTGTTCCTTTATTGAAAAATATTAATGAATCAGGTATATGAATAATATTAATGTGGATTTTTTTTTAAATAAGTTTTGTAATCAATTTTTAGATCCTACTGTAAGAGATGCTACAGCTGAAGCATTAGGTACATTAATGAAATTAGTTGGTGAGAAAACAATTGGACCATTTTTAATTGAATTAGAAAAGGATAATATAAAAATGACAAAAATTAAAGAGTTTTGTGAAAAAGCTGTAATAACAGTTAAAGTACCTGGTGTTAAAAAAGAACGATCAACAACAGCGTCTAATACAACAAAATCAACAAAACCACAAAATGCTACTGCAACAACAACATCATCAAGGTCTGCACCAAATAATTCACAAAATCGACCAACTACTGTTGCAAATCTTAAAAGAAAACCAGAAATTTCATCAGGTTCAGCAACAGTTGTACGTACAAAAAATAAAACACCTATCAAATCAATTAATAAAACGATTGAAAGAGAATTATCAGATGATGAGGTTGAACAAATTATTTTGGAAATATTTACTAATAATACAATCAATGAATTATCTGATAGTAATTGGAAAATTAGATTAGAAGCAGCTGAACAATTTTTAAAACAAATCCAATCTTTAGATAACAAAGAAATACCCACACAAGCTATAATAAAAATATTAATTAGAAAACCAGGTCTTAAAGATACAAATTTTCAAGTTTTAAAAGTGAAATTAGATATTGTTAAATATTTAGCTGAAAATACGAAATTTTCAACAACAACAACTAATATCTGTATTATTGATATTGTTGAAAAATTTGGTGATCCCAAAAATGGTAATTTAGTTGGTGAAACAATGATAGCAATTACTGAAGCAACTAGTTTATCATATATTTCTGTAAAATTAATTGAATTTGCATTAAATCAAAAAAGTCCTAAAGTTCTACAAGAAAGTCTTTTATGGTTATCGAATGCAATAAAAGAATTTGGATTTATGTAAGTCAATATTTATATAAATTAATTATGAAATTATCAATTTTTTATTTGAAATTATAGCAATTTAAATCCAAAATTATTAATTGATAATACAAAGAAAGCATTATCATCAACGAATCCAAGTGTACGACAATCAGCAATAACTTTTTGTGGTATATTATATCTTTATATGGGTGCATCAATTAATATGTTTTTCGAAAATGAAAAGCCTGCATTACGTGATCAAATTACATCTGAATTTAATAAATATGAAGGTGAAAAACCACCAATACCAACAAGAGGTACTGTGAAAAATTCAGCAAGTTCAAATAGTTTAGATAATTTAGATGATGATGAGAATGTTGGTGAATTAGAAAATATTCAACAAAATTTACAAGATCTAATACCACGAGTTGATATTAGTATACAAATTACAGAAGCATTAATTAATGAAATTGAAGATAAAAATTGGAAAGTACGCAATGAAGGTTTAACAAAATTAAATAATATAATACAAGAGGCGAAATTTATTAAACCAAATTTGGGTGATTTACCACAAGCATTAGCACATCGTTTAGCTGATAGTAATACGAAAATTGCACAAGCAGCATTAAATATATGTGAACAAATTGCTAAAGCTATGGGTCCACCATGTAAACAATATATTAAAGTGTTCTTTCCACACTTTTTACAAAATTTAGGTGATAATAAAACATGGATGCGAACAACAGCACAAGATACAATTACAGCATATAGTGAACAGTGTGGTTATAAAGAATTTTTTGAAAATGAAATGATCCATGATGCTTTAAAATCAGGTTCACCTACTTTACGAATTGAATTATGGCAATGGCTTGGTGATAAATTACCAAAAGGTAAATCAAATTTGTGTTTTTTATCTAATTTTTCTAATAAAAAATCAAAATTTAGTTCCAGTTAAAACCATTCCAAGAGAAGAATTATTAGTTTGTATACCACATCTTTATAGTAATTTAGAAGATCGAAATGCTGAAGTACGTAAAAATGCACAAGAAGCAATTTTAGGTATTATGATACATGTAGGTTATGATTCTATGGTGAAACAAACAGAAAAATTAAAACATGGCTCTAAAAATATTGTTATGGCATTATTAGAAAAAACACGACCTAATTTACCTGTAAAAGCATTACCGAAAAAACCTGATAAAGACGATAAAGCTATACGTGGTACTAAATCAGTTGCAAATTGTAAAAATGCTGTAAAATCAAGAAGTACAACAAATACAACATCAACAACAACAACAATCGCAACAACAACAACAACAACAAAAAGTGCACCAAGTAGTGGACGTAAAAAAGATGAAGATATTGATACATCACCATTATTGGCTGTTAATACTATGAAAACTCAACGATCAATTGATGAAACTAAATTAAAAGTATTGAAATGGAATTTTACAACACCGAGAGATGAGTTTGTTGAATTATTAAAAGATCAAATGACAATTGCTAATGTTAATAGAACATTAATATTTAATATGTTCCATATGGATTTCAGGTACTTACATTATTTTTGTTTTGATATTCGATAATTTTGATTTATTTTTCTATTTTTAAATAGATACCATATAAAAGCAATCGAATCATTAATGGACGATTTACCTGGTAATGGTCAAGCATTAATCGCGAATTTGGATTTAATTTTAAAATGGTTAACATTGAGATTCTTCGATACTAATCCGTCTGTTTTATTGAAAGGTCTCGAATATTTACATGGTGTGTTTAATATGTTGATTGAAAATGAGTATCGTATGGCAGAAAATGAAGCTTCATCATTTTTACCTTATTTAGTTGTTAAGGTATTGAAAATATAAAATTTATATTAAAAAAAAAATAGAACGAAAAAACGGATTAGAAATGTTGTATTTTTAGATTGGAGATCCAAAAGATTCAGTCCGCAATGGTGTACGTGCTTTATTAAAGCAAATTTGTGAGGTTTATTCAGTTAGTCGTTTATTTACTTATGTTATGGAAGGACTTAAATCGAAAAATGCACGACAAAGAGCTGAATGTCTTGAAGTTATGGGTTCAATTATATTACGATTTGGTATAATCTTTTATATATTCAATTATTTTTGATAAATTTTAATAATTATTTCAAAAAAAATTGTTTAATTAGGAATGACTGTATGTGGACTATCACCTAATGCATGTCTTAAAGAGGTGGCTAAGCAAATTTCTGATCGTGATAATGCTGTTAGAAATGCAGCATTAAATTGTGTCGTACAAGCTTATAATATTGTGGGTGATAAAGTTTATAAGATGATTGGAAATGTGAGTTGTTTTTTTTTATTTACTTATTTTTTAATATTAATTTGATGCAAAAATATTTGCGATTTGTAATTACAGATAGCTGATAAAGATTTATCATTATTAGAAGAGCGTATAAAACGATCTAGTAAGAAATTACCAACAACACAGATGCCACAAATTGCTAGAATGGAACCAATTATACAAAATTCACCATCATGTGATATTGAAACACCAACCACAATAACAAATACAAGAATTAGTAATGGTGATATAATACCAACTTTACCCAGTAATGATATCGATGATGATAATGTTGAAGATGAAGAAGATGAACATTTACCACCTGTTCGGTATTATAGAGGCGAAAAAAAATGTACCTATGTTGTTTAATAAATTTTCTGAATATTTTAGAATATTACCATCACAAACAATCCAACAACAAGAATCAAATGAAATAATAGGGCCATTCAAATTAGATCCAGATCTATTAAATGAATTAGATAGAAGAACAGTAACGAAAATGCAACCAATCAAAGAATTCGATTTAGAATTTTTAAAGAGTGACATTAAAGTACCAAAATTATCAGATGCTGATATTAAAGCCAGGTATAAAATTGGTTTTATTTCGTTTAAAAACTATTTATAATTATTATTATGTTAGGATGGTGCCGTTATCACCACCGAAACCTTTAGATCCGAATTTATCTTTAGTTGGTCGATTAAGTATGGAGAAAATTCACATTCCAAAACGGTATGATCAAAAGTTGATTAATTTTATTCATCAAATATCAAGTAATGATATCAATACAGCAATAAAGGTAATTGTTTTGTTGTTTAGAAATGAACAAAAACAAAAATATGGTAAATAATTTTTCAATTTATTGAAGGGTGCTGATCAAGTTTGTGATTTCTTACAAAATTATAAAAATCCATCATCAAATCCTATGATTGAACTTGAAAATGAATTTTACAGTGCCATTGTGTTGCAATTGAAGAATTTATATGAACAAGATCCAGTTTCGGATGTAAATGTTGCAAAATTATACAGAAAAATATTTACGTTAATTGAAACGGTAAAAATTGTTTTGTTTTGTTTTTCTCCCCTCATCCAGTTTAAATACATATAATTTATAATTGCAGTTTTATCATAGTAACGGATTAGGACGTCAAGTTTCTATTCATGTTTTAAAAGATATAATAAATGAATTTATTAGTTTATTAGTTAATGGTAAATTGGAGAAATGTCCAAATGGTGAAACTTATATAAGAGTGATTAATTTCCATTGTGTGAAAATTATTGAAAAATCTGATCATACAAAGATAATTTGGTATTTAAAATTATTATTATTTCGTTTTTATTTTTTTTGCTCAATTTTCTAATTATTTTTCAGTGCTTTGATACGATTAATACATGAATGTGTCAGTTTAGATTATTCACCACGTCATACTGAATTAGTTATGAAATGTTTATGGCGTGTTGTTAAATTAATGCCAGAATGGGATTCTGATGAAATTGATTATGATTTAGTATTATTAGATATACATAATTTCTTAAAAGAATTTCCATCAAGTTGGTGGCGAACAAAACCATTAGATACAACATTAAGAACTGTTAAAACAATTTTACATTCCATTGTTAAAATTAAAGGTGGTACAATTATGCTACATTTAGGAAAAATACCAAATACTAGTGAATCTGAAGTTGAATCATATATATTAAAACTACTCAAGGTCTGTTTCCATTGTTAATAATAAATTGAAATTTTAATTAAAAAATATACCATTTGTAAATAGAGTATGAAACTGGATGAAGTTAAACAAGTACCATTAAAAACAGAAGTACAACGACGTTCATTAACACGTGCCAATCATAATTTATTAACAGATATTTTCCAAAAAATCGGCAGTAAAGATGAAACAAAAGACGGTTTAACATTATTATATGATTTTGTACAACAACATCCAGAAGCTGATATTGAGCCATTTTTGAAGAAATCATCAAAATTCTTTCAAGATTACATACAACTTGGATTGAAAGATATTGAAAATTCACGACAATTATCTGCTAAAACATCAACATTGGGTTAGTTAAAAATAACTTATATTAGATAGGAGTATTATTTTTTAATATATAAATAAATATAAAACATTATTTGATAAATGTAGAAAAAGAAAATTTGGAAACCATATCATCAACTACAACTACATCAACAACAACAGCGGCAACAACACAAAAAACAGAAGACGGTCCAGAATATTGGATGGAACGGTTAAATAAATGGAAAGAATTATGGGAGGATACTAATAATAAAAGTGATGTTAATCTAAATACATCGTAGATATGCGCTTTTAAAAGGAATCCATTAATAATGTAATAAATATGAGTATAGAATCACATGTGATAGTTATGCTCCCTAATCACCATTTTATTTGTTTAATTTGTTAATTTATAACTATTTATTATTGCTTCATTATTTCCATAACTTCTACATTTAATATTTTTTATATACCTGTATTGTCTCTATATCTGGACTCATTATTATTATTATTATTATTATTGAGCAATTTTTTATTTCGTTTTTTAATTACATATAATCAAATTAATGTTTTTTTTTGTTTGTTTGTTTTTTTTGAATTAACGTTAATATTAAAAGCATAGTATTAAAACTTTTTAATTTCCTTTGTTTTTCTAATTGTTATTTGAAATAATTGTAAGAATTCTCGTTAAAATTGTCAACAAAACTAATTGAAGTCACACGAAATATATCAATTTATCATTCCTATACTTGAATGAATTTTGTAATTATTTTCTAAGTACCTCTAATTATGTTCAAATTAGAATTTGCCTATTTTTGTATTGACTAAAGCAATACCCGGCAACACCATCATCAAAATCAGTATCGAAATGGTGTCGATACGACAACATAGTAAAATTGTTGCGCAACGTTTGAAAGACCGTTCCCGTTCGTATTGTGAAGTAACAACTTTACATGGTTTTCGCTATATAACAAGCCCAAATTCCACCCGATTCCAATCAATATTCTGGACGATCATTTGTATAATTAGCACGTACCTTTGTATTACATTGATTTTAAATCAATTTGAAAGATTCCATACGAATCGTATTACAACAACAATTGAAACTACCACATTTCCTATATGGCAAATCCCATTTCCTGCTGTAACAATTTGTAATTTTAATGTTGTTTATCGGGAGAATTCAAACGATTTACGGCAATTGCAAGTTTCAAAATTTTGTTCAATTATCGATCTTTTATTTCGTTTTTCACAAAGATACATTTTACAGGCTTGCTGGTGATTTTTCATCGATCGAAATCGATAATTTCTTCTCGAATTTATCGAATTTGATAACGGTAAACAGTAATTCGAACGATCCAAACTTTAAATGGTACAAATTTGATCGGATTATCAAGAAACTTGAAGATTATGGATACAACACCGATAAATTGATGGCGGCAGTTTGTTTTATTAATATAGCTCTAACATTTGATTCAGTTTTTGTTTGTTTTTGATTTTAGGTAGCTCAGCCCTGTGAGAAATTGTTGTTGGCCTGCTATTGGAAGACACATGAAGTTGATTGTAATCAAATTTTCCACCATAGTAAATCAACAAGCGGACATTGTTGTTCGTTTAACTATCACGGTGTACACGATGAAAATTTCGTGTAACTTCTTATCATATTTATTCAAAATAAATAATTGATTAATTGTTCTATCTGTAGAGACAATGGGCCGCTTTATGCAGCCGGTGTTGGTACAGCCTTCAGTCTTAAAGTTCAATTAAATTATGAATTCGATCAATACGTATCGCCGATTAAACAAAGCCAAGGAATCGATGTATTTTAGGGATCATTCTTATTATTTTTAATGCAATTTACCCTAATTCCAGGTTGTATTACATGAAAGCCATGCATTTCCTGACACTTCCCTGTATAGTACCATGATTAATCCGGGCAGCGAATTAGTATTGTTGGTGAAACCGGAAATTATCGAAAGTGAAGAGGCTATTAGAAAAATCAACGTGCCATACCGCGGATGTGTGTTTAATAATGAAGTCAGTATTTTGATTTGTATTCTTCGATTTGATGAATTATCAATTGCAGGTGAAAATGGCATGGGCTCCTTTGTACAGTTATTCAACGTGTTTGAATGAATGCAAAGCTAAAACTATAATCGATTATTGCCGCTGCATCCCATTCTATTATCCACTGAAAGGTAATTCATCCGATAAGTACTTGCATTTTACACGATTTTGTAGCAAATTTTAGATATTGCACCCTTCTTGATGTGCCTTGTTTGAAAATGAATAGCCATCAATTTAGGCAAACATTTATTACAAATGATTTACTCCAAAATAAATCACAACAACAACACAAAAAACATGATAAAATCAATTGTAATTGTTTTCCACAATGCAACGAAATTAATTATTCTTATCAGATCGATCAGCAGCCTTTAAAAATGTAAAACAATAATTCATTAAAAAAAACAACCATTCTTTAATCTAATTATGAATTGTCCAATTAGGAATGATGAATCGACAAATACGAGTATATTTAGTGTGTCATTTGGTCATGTAACATGTACGAAATTCTCAAGGAATATTTTCCTAACATGGGAACTGATTTTAGCTTCAATTGGTGGTTTAATTGGTTTATGTTTAGGTGGTTCAATTCTTAGTATAATTGAATTAATTTATTATCTATGCGATACAATATTTTCACGTTATCAAAAACAATATCAACCAAAATTATATATTGATGATTTTAAAAATATTCAAAATATGTTGAAACATCAC
This sequence comes from Meloe dianella, assembly GCA_028455855.1. NCBI lineage: Eukaryota > Metazoa > Arthropoda > Insecta > Coleoptera > Meloidae > Meloe > Meloe dianella. The sequence continues at coordinate 1,122,367 of JAPTHL010000034.1, forward strand.
AAATTGTACAAAAAGAAACAATATTTTTAGACGGATTTCTATTTTGAATGTCTTTTTAAATGTGTCGACAATGCACTGTGTTGTACAAATCGTTTATTACATATGGCACAACAATATGGTCGTTCATCTGTATGAATACGGGAATGTGATCGTAAATCACATGATTGCGTGAATGCTTTCCCACAAATTGTACACTGATATGGTTTTTCACCAGTATGGATGCGTGTGTGTGCTTTGAAATACGTACAACGTTTAAATGATTTACCACATGTAGAACATAGATATGGCCGTTCACCTGTATGAGTCCTAATATGGACTTTTAGATCACTAGCTGAACTACAACACGCACTACAATAGCGACATTTATATGGACTCAATCCTAAATAAGAAAAATACATTTAGATATTGAATTAATTAAGAATAGGCTTACCATTATGTTTGAATTGATGTCGATGCAAAAGAGTAGGTGTGGTAAAACCAGCGCCACATTCACTGCAGAGATGTTCTTTTACATTTGAATGGGCAGCAAGATGAGTTTTTAGTGATGTTTTCTTTGTAAAATGCCTCAAACAAACTTCACATTTAAATGGTTTGATGCCTAAATGTGAATTAACATGCAATTGGAGATTGGCTATTGTTGTATACGATTTATCACATCTATTACATGCGAATTTATTTCTAACGAAATTATTTTCAATTACTTTGTGATTTCTTAGATGCACCTACAATTGGAAAATGTTCAATATTTTTAGGATTGCAATAAAACATTCAATTTACAGTCAATAGATTTGGATATTTGAACGTCTTTTGACAAGAATTACATCTATAATCGTCAGTATTATGTTGATGTGCGTTGTGTCGTATTAAATCTTCACTGGTGTTGAAAATTTCTAAACAAATCACACATCTGCTTTCGATCGATTTTTGTCGATTTCCAACTATTTTATTATAAATTTTGTTAGTTTTAATATTTCTATTTAATAGTGAATTGTCGGTTTCGATTTTTATCAAAATTTTCGTCTCTTCTGCAATACATTTTAATGTATTGTACGATTGTAAACAGATCTGACGAAATTTGTTGTATTCTTGTATTTTTGTTATGCAAATCGTACAAAACCAGTATGGATAATCCTCAATTTCGTTGGTCTAATAAGAAAGATTAATAAATGTATTTGATTTTTGTGAATTATTACGTGCAAAAACCTACATTGATTGTTGTAATTCTTTTGTAAATTTCAATGAGATCTTCCTGATCTTTATCAATTTCAATTAAATTGTTCTCTGTTAAACATCCTCTACATTTATGATATGAATCGAGTGAATTTATCATTTCGTTTTCCATTTTAATCGTTTTCTTGCAGTTCGATTAATAGGTTATATTTTAAAGTGTGGTTATGTCTACCGGGTGAAGCGCGTCTCGCGACAGGAAGATTTTGGTATCTAGAGCTGTGTTCATAAATTGAGAACAAATTGAGGTATACAGTTGTATATTGGAAAGCACCAGGTAAACCAAATATATTACATTGCGTGTTTAATAAATAATTTCTCAATATTTTTGTTCTCTATTCAAATTTTATTGAATTCTTTATATGGTTACATGAACAACAAAGTAACAAATACTAATAGCATCTTATTTAGGTTGTTTAGATGTTGTTAATGCTTCGTCTGATTCTTCTGGCTCATCTGGCTCGTCTGAAATTGCTTCTAAACCCTTAAAACATGAAATTATAATATTAACATAAACATTGATTCTGACATTTACTGTTTTTCAATATTTACATTAATCTTATATGGATTCTTTGTTAATCTTACATCACGTAAATATTGCATTTTCTCTGATTTATTCAATAAAGATCTTCGATAATACTAAAAACGAAATAATTATATACAACAAAACAATATCAAACTCTGATGTTAGAATTATAATAACTTACATTTTTTATAACCAGTTTATTTATTACATATGCAAAACCATGTGGGAATGCTACAGCTAAAGTAATTACTCCAAATGCTGGTATAATTTCATACCACATCTTAAATTATATTTAAATTGCCCAATTAATTCAACCTGTAACGTTTCGTACAGTAACGACGAATTGTAGTAAGTGTTGCCTAATTTTACAAATACTTATATAGTTGCCATATTACCAGTTAATTGTAGCCACACTCCTGACGAACGCAAATGTTTGCACAATACGGCCTCCGAACCAAATGCGAACAGCCATGGAAAATAGTGATCCGCTAGTTGTGCACGATAAGTACAAATGTTTATTGAATGGAACACAAGCGAAAACAAGAACATTCATCTACTTCTGTTTGCTCATGACTTTTCTAAATGCTTGCGATCGTTTGTTTTTGTTTTCATTCGTTGATCCATGTGTGTGTGTGTGTGTTTGCGCCTATTCGTTAGATGTGAACGGGGCTTTAGAAACGAATTTGAACATCACCACTGGTACCAACATTAAATTTACCAACACATCATGTTTGACAGTGAATACCCCTATAATTGTAGTGTAGCAGGTGTATTTTGAAAAAAAATTGATTTCTATTTATTAATTAACAAATAAATATCTCTGGTAATGTTTCTTCTAAAAATTAACAAATCCTAACGTAAATTACATGTTATAATTAATTAATATTACGTAATTTATAATTGACGAAAAAATTGCAAATTATAACACCAACGCATCTCGTTACAGATTTATTTATATCGAGATTTTCCATTAAACCAATTTCAACCAATAATGTGCCAAATATTCGTTATCAATCATTTATAATTATAACATTTCCAGTTTGATTGATTCGATAAGAAATGGCAACTGATATTTTAGGGGATGCATGGTATTTAAGGTTATCTCCATATAATTCTTTAAAAGTAAATATCTGTTTTATAATTTCAGGAAAATATCTACTAATGGTATTAATTTGATCACTGCCGATAATAAAATTAAAGATAAATCGATTGTTTTAAAGGCCGCATTAAATGCCGATTTAAAAGAAATAGCACAACCATTTCTACATAAAGAACAATCAAACAACCAATTGAATAATGTTGTATTGCAAATACAAAAAATTCGCAACGTATCCGCACCCAAAATAAATGAATATTCACAAACGGCACCGCGTATGTTAAAATTAATCTTAACAGATGGTGATAATTGTGTACAAGCAATTGAAATCACATCAATACCATCAATTAGTTTAGATAAAACACCGCCCGGTACAAAATTATTAATAAAATCAGCAGATATTGTGTCAGGATTTTTATTATTAAATTCAAATAATTGTATTGTACTTGGTGGACATGTTGCTGTATTATATGAAAAATGGGAATTATCAAAATCGGTGAAACAACATACACGACAATCTTGTACGTACAACTTTCAGAAATTCGATTCAACTGATTGACGATTTGTTTATTTTTAGCATCCAGTGATGGTCCACCGGGTTGGGTGAATTTCGGACGGAAAATAACAAATATCGATGCTGATAAGAATTTTAAGTCGTTAGATAACAAAAAAGACCCAAAAGAGACTAATAGCGAATTCGAATCACAAAGGAAGGATGCCATTGCTGAAGCTAGTACTGGTGCTGTTAAACGCACATTTGGTGGTGGTACTAAACAACAAAATCAATATTCAACAAATACAGATATTAGCAATAGAAAAAACGATACTTATAAAAACAATTTTCGTGAAGATAAACGAAATATTAAAACGAAATTGTATAAAGATGATATTGATGAGAAAATACAAAAACCATCTGAACGGGTTTCTTTATTTGATTTTCTTGAAAGTAAATTAAACGAAAATAATGTGACCACAATAGAAACTACACGAAATACAGTGGATTCTAAACAATATACAGATACAAATCGTAATGAACAGAAATTGCATCAAATCAATAAAAATCATTATTCAAATAATCGATTCGACGATAAGAATAAATCAAATAATTTCAATCAAATCGATAGATTAAGTAATTCAGTTGAGAAAATATCGATCAATAGCCAATTTGCTACTAGAAGTCTACGGCAACATTTAAATTTACCAATAGCAAAACACGAAAATGTCCAAAATTGGAAAGTCGGTGATGATTGTATGGCGAAATATTGGGAAGATGGCAAGGTTTTTGTCTATTTATTTTTTAATTAATTAACAAAAACAGTATTCGTTTAATTTATGTTTATTTGTAGTTTTATAATGCAAATATTACGGCAATTACCGAAACTACATGCGTTGTAAAATTCAAAGGTTATGGAAATCTGGAAGAGGTACTTAAAACTGATTGTCTTCCAGTGAATAATGGAAATTCGTTTAAAAAACCTTACTCAGGCAAGTGATTGATTGAATATTGCCAACAATAATATCAACAATAAATAAAATTTTAGGTACAAGAGAATTCAGAAGGACTTCAAATTATCGTCGCCAATAAATGTCGTTTTTCTATTAATAAATTATAAGCAATAGATAATGCACGTGTTATTATTAATTTACTGTTACCAATTGATTTATTAGTTCTGATGGTTGATACGCCACTAGTTACTACAGTAACGGACTTTGTCAACGCAACGAATAGAAACGCAGAAATATCAGAATTCCATTTGCTTTCAGCTTTCGATTATTTTCAATTGCTCTTTTGTCCTATTTAATTGCGTAAGTCAGTGATTAGTTTGTGTTGTTGAGTGCTGCTGTATGGGCCGCTTTATAGTGATTTCTGATAGTTGCTTTATGTCGCCACATGGGGGCGATGTAGTCGGCGGCCACGTAAGATTGACAATGACAACTAAAAAATTCCTCTCCAAAGAAATTTCTAATTAGTTAGAAATGTGTGAAAATTATTGAATTCTTTCAAATATAATTGATAACAATTTACGTGAGTATTAATTAATGTTAATTTAATGTTGAAATTATTGTTTGTAATCATTAATTAATTTAGAAGATATCTGTCCGTAGACAAAATGCCAAATTGCAAGTGCAAAGGTTTTCTTTAATTATTGCCAATTATTTTTATCGTTCCATTTTTTTTTGTTGTTTTCATAGAACGTTTTGTCTATTTATTTTCCATTTACTATTCAGTTGGAAATGTTCGTGTTATTTATCTATAAAATTGTTTTATCTTCACCTTGACATGTTTAATAGGAACTTATGAATAATTGGAAATTTTCTAAGAATTATGATGAAATTTTGATTATGTCTGTCTTGTTCGATTTTTAGATGAATTTATAGAAATGTCTCAACAAAATTTATTGAATGGTATACCACCACAAATACGTCAAAATGTAGTGAATGATAAATCAAATCATTTTAATGGAATCCATTCATCACAATCATCAAGGGATTCATCGCCATCAATGCAACATTTTAATCCAATACCAACATCACAATTACCACCACCATCATCGTCATCATTATTAAAATCAACAGGAACGTTAAATGTGCCTCGGCCAACAACAACAATGCAAAATTCACCATTAAATAGTCAAACAAATCAATTAACAGAAAAAATGGGACAATTAAATCTAAATAGTCCACAATTTAGCACATCAACACCAACACAGATAGTGCAACAAAAAACTAGTGTTTTAAGCAATAGTGCTTTCTCACCAATAACATCGCCTACAAGTAGTTTCCAATCAAATCAAAGACCTATTATTATGAATCAATTTAGACCGATAGCCACAACAATAACACAACAACAATTCAATAATGTAAATGTGCCACAAATGAATCAGAATCGACCAATTTTAAATCAAAATCCAGTGATTCCACCACCATCACAACAACCACAAAATCGACAAATTAATAATAATCATTATTATAATCAAGGTAGGATTGATCAAGATTTATTGCCACCAACAACAGCAACAATAAATCAATCACCAAACGTGCCCAATAGTATCCCTCAAAATATACCAAATTATCAAGGAAATTTACCACCGCCACCAACATCTACACAATATAAAACAAATTTACATGCAAATAGATATCCACAATCGCCACAATATTCTCATCAACAACAACAACCACCACAACAACAACAACTACAACAACCACCAATACCACCAACAACAACAACAACAACAACAATTTTATCCACAAAATAGCATAACTCGTACTGGTTTTAATAAATTATGGGGTCATGATCATATTGATCTATTGCAAAATCCAAATATTTTACCAAATGAAAAATTAGAACCACCAAATGTCTATTTAGGACAAGAACAATTAAATTCATCAAATTGTTGCCCGGAATTGTTCCGTTGTACAATGACAAAAATACCAGAATCGAATTCATTATTACAAAAATCCCGTTTACCATTAGGTGTATTAATACATCCATTTAAAGATTTAGCCCATTTACCAGTTATACAATGTCATGTTATTGTTAGATGTCGAGCATGCCGTACATATATAAATCCATTTGTATATTTTGTTGATACGAAACGGTGGAAATGTAATTTATGTTATCGTTTAAATGATTTACCAGAAGAATTTCAATATGATCCAGTAACAAAGACATATGGTGATCCATCTAGACGGCCCGAAGTAAAATCAAGTACAATTGAATATATAGCACCAGCTGAATATATGTTAAGACCACCACAACCGGCTGTTTATTTATTTTTATTTGATATATCACGATTGGCAATCGAATCTGGTTATTTACAAAGTGTTTGTACTGTATTGATGGATGAATTAAAGAATTTGCCAGGTGATGCACGTACACAAGTTGGTATTATTGCATACGATTCAGTTTTACATTTCTATTCGTTAAATGAAAATTTAAATCAACCTCAAGAAATGATTGTATTGGATATTGATGATATATTTCTACCATGTCCTGATAATCTTTTAATTAATTTAAAAGATTGTATGGATTTATTAGTTGATTTATTAAATCAATTACCAACACGCTATAATAATAATTATGATAATAATTCAGCATTAGGTGCTGCATTACAAGCTGGTTATAAATTAATGTCACCAACTGGTGGACGTATCACTGTATTTCAAGCAACATTACCAAATCTAGGACCTGGTGCATTATTATCACGTGAAGATCCAAATCAACGTTCTAGTAATGATGTGATCAATTTAAATCCGGCCAATGATTTTTATAAACGTTTAGCATTAGATTGTAGTGCACAACAAATTGCCGTTGATTTATTTATAATTAATTCACAATATGTTGATATAGCAACAATATCTGGCATTAGTCAATTTAGTGGTGGTTGTATCAATCATTTTCCATTATTTAAAGCATCTAAATATATACAAAATGAACAATTTGAACGTTGTTTACATCGTTATTTAATACGAAAAATTGGTTTTGAAGCTGTGATGAGGATACGTTGTACACGTGGTCTATCTATACATACATTTCATGGTAATTTCTTTGTACGTTCAACTGATTTATTATCATTACCAAATATAAATCCTGATGCTGGTTTTGGTATGCAAGTATCAATTGATGAGAATTTAGCTGATGTACAAACGATCTGTTTCCAAGCTGCTTTATTGTATACATCAAGTAAAGGTGAACGACGTATACGTGTACATACATTATGTCTTCCTATTTGTAATACATTAACCGATGTTCTTAACTCAGCTGATCAACAATGCATTATTGGTTTATTATCGAAAATGGCCGTGGATCGTTCATTACAATCGAGTTTATCTGATGCTAGAGAAGCATTCATTAATGCAGCTATCGATATATTATCAAGTTATAAATTATTAAATAATTTAGGTAATCATGAAACGGCATTATTAATGCCGCATTGTTTGAAATTGTTACCATTGTATATATCAGCATTATTAAAAACAATCTCATTTCGTATTGGTACATCGACACGTTTAGATGATCGTGTTAAAGCAATGATTGATATGAAATCAAAACCATTACAACAATTAATACAAATGATTTATCCTGATTTATATCCTGTACATAATTTAGAAGAATATAAAATTATAATAACATCAAATGATGAAGAAATACCACAACCACCGCATCTACAATTAACAGCAAGATATTTAGATTCAAAAGGTGCATTCTTATTGGATTGTGGTGAACATATGATATTATTGGTATGTTCTGGTGTTTCTACGATATTTCTAAATCAAATCTTAGGTGTTACTGATTATACATCAATCACTGATGATTTCTATGAATTACCGATATTACAAAATTCACATAATTCAAGACTGCATCGTTTCATAAATTATTTAAATGATGATAAACCGTATGCTGCAACATTACATATTATTAGAGACAATAGTTCGTTTCGAATAGGATTTTATGAACGTTTAATTGAAGATAGATATGAAAATTCGTTATCGTATCATGAGTTCTTGCAACATTTAAAATCCCAAGTGAAATAAAATAATTAATAACAAGAAATATTATAAATTGGGGAGGGCTGTATATTATTATTATTATTATTCGTGTGTTTCGTTTTCTTTGGTCATTAAATTCGGTTATTGTTAATGCAAAATTATTGCTCAATTTCGTCATACACATAGAACGGAGGAATTTCTAAAATTGAACCTGTTTGTTTTTTTTTCGTTCATAATTGAAAATTTTTGATATTATGAAAATGGGATAGCAATATTTTTGCATTACTTCCACTGAATATTTCATTATCATCAACATTTATTTGATGTAATCTTGATTCTTATTTCTTACTTTCAATATATGAAAGAATTAGTTCGCCTATTATTATATCTAATTGCATTTTCGCCATCTTATTATTAATTAGTATGTATGAAATTTGTCTGTTTATAAAATAAGTTATAAAAATAAAACATGTATATAATATATAAAACAAGATTCGATTTTGTTTTTTTTGGGGTGCTATATCAAACAACAAATTTTGTATATAAATAATTTAATTATATCAATTGTCTATGGTATTATTTTCTGGTATTAATTCCATTAATTGTCGCGATTCAAAACGTTCACGAATCGTTTCTATATTGCGTAGATCGAAAACTGTAAAATTATGCGACTTATCATCACCACCAGCTGTTATAACAAATGGTGCGTCCGGTGATACATCCAAACATTGTACTGTGCCTAAATTGAAATTTTTCTCATAGACAAATACAGCTTCATTCTCTGTATTATCCCAAATTTTGACAGTACCATCCGGTGATGATGTTGCCAACAATCCGGGACATTGTCGACTGACAACCAGACCAGTTACTTCTTGATCGTGTGCTTTCGTCGACCATAGTTTTCCTGTTAATAACAATAAATTGAGAAAAAACATCCAATAGAAACTAATCAAATTATACCTTTACGACAATCGAAATATTGTAAACTTCCAATATTGGTGCCGACGAAAAATGCGAATGGTTGTAGTGGATTCCAAGTGACTCGTTCTGCTTCACCGTCCAATTCCCACGTTTGGTGTACATCAGGTGTGCGACAATCAAAAACATTTGCTAATTTATCAGCACCACCTAAGAAATACGGTTAAATAGACATTTGAAAACTATCAAAAATTCTCGACAATTACCAGCTAGAAGTGTTTGGGATTCTAAATGATGCCATTCTAAACATTGTACTTTTTCATTGAATGCCTTAATTGTTTTACTTGGTTTTTGATTATCCAAATCCCATAATAGAATTGTTTGATCAACTGAACCGCTAGCCAACACATGTTCGAATGATTGATTCCATGCAAGTGATAAAACAGCATCACTATGACCAATACGTTGTCGATTTCTTTTGGCACTTTTACCTAAACTAAATGCCGGTTCTATACAATTAATCACATCTAAATCCCATATTTGAATAATTGGCGTCATTGAACCAATTGCACAGTAATTGCCTTTAGGTGCATTCGGTTCGAAATTCAACCATTCTATACACAATGGGAATGATGGTAGAAGAATATCGTGATGTACATATAAAGATTCTTCTTCTTCATTATAGACTAAAACAATTCTAATGTTGATCTGTTCTGTTTTGTATTTCAAATAATTACCATATACTTCTAAACAACTTGAGTCGCCTTCAACATGACCGACTAAAATTAAACTATCTGTAGTTTTAATGATGTCATCTTCCTTATCGGAATCATCTGATTCTGAGAAATTGTCTTCAACATCATTCTGTAATTCAGCTAATGAACTTATACCTAAAGCAGATGCTGCATTTTCATCTAAAATACCTAAACTTTATAGAATCTATCTGTGTATTTGCGTTATAACTTTACCATTATCTTCATTATCGTAATTCTCAAACCGATATTCATCATTTTCATTGGTTTCTTGTCCAGTCCCTGCTGAATCTTCAACCGGATTATTAGCTAATCTAGAATAGAATTAAATATGAGGAAATTTTTATAAATACAGTATTTACTACAGAGATAAACCTTAGTTTCTCTTTAGTATCTTGAATAACTTGAATTAGTTCATCTTTGGATAGTTGTACCTGAAATTTGTATAATAGTAAATAGATTTAAAAACAGATCGTACGATATACTTTTTCTGGATTACTTTTAGCAACACCTTTTTTAACAAATTTCAAACAGGGTATGAAATTGATACGACTTTGATCAGTTTCGATCTCTTCCATTTCAATAAATCCAAATCTGCACGTGAACAAAAATTTCAGGTTAAAATAAATTGAGGTTATCGAAATGTCAAAGAAATTGACAAGTGCGGGATCGATTATTTGTAGCTCGAAATACTGAACCAGCTGCTCTAAATAGATGTATTTTTTTCAGGTGGCATTTATGGGAATACTTAATTGATTATAATCAGATTTTATTGATTTTCTTTACATATTTAGAAGGAAAACAAAATTGTTTAAACAGCAAGATAACCACCATCAACAGGCAAACAAGATCCGGTTATCATACTAGATTTATCGCTTAACAAAAATAAAACAGCATCAACGACTTCTTGAACTTCACCAAATCTAAAATTATCTTTATCAGATAGATTGCCTCATTTGATGTGTTTTATGTTAATTTACCTTCTTAATGGTATTTTTTGTAGCATTGGTTCTGCAATTTTGGGATCAGACCATCCCAATTTTCCCATATCAGTCATGATAACAGTTGGATTAACGCAATTGACACGAATGCTGTGTGGGCCTAATTCTAAAGCTGTGGCACGTGTAAATGCATCAACTGCACCTTTACTTGCACAATAAACAGTATGATCTTTTAAGCCAGCCATTGAAGCTTGCGATGATATATTTACAATAGAACCAGAAGATTTGTTCTCCAACATTTTCTTAGCAACAATCTGTGTAACATTAATTATTGCTTTCACATTAATATCAAATAATCGATCAACATCTTGTTCGCTATAATCACCAATCGGTTTTAAAATCGCCAATCCGGCATTGTTGACTAGCAAATCAACTGAACCAATTGTTGATAAAGCTTCAACTGTTGCTGACCAATTTGATAAGTCGACTGATATAATATCAATTGAAGGTAATTCATTTTTTAAACTAACTGAAAATTGGGAAATGTTTATATAATTTACAAAATTTTCACAACAATATACTCAAAAGGTCGTTATTGCGAGCGACAGCAGTAACATTAGCCCCACATTTAACTAATTGTTCAACAATATTACGGCCAATACCCTGGCTAGCACCGGTGACCACAGCTCTTTTTCCATGAAAATTGATCTCCATTCTTTATAATATTTTCGAACAAATCACACACTGACTAATAATAAAATGTAATTATTTATAACGAGTCTGTAAATCAAAAGATAAAGTTGACCTTAAAATCTCAAACTTTCTAATTAATAGCTACAGAATTGTTATCGTCAGTTAATGTAATCTGTTGTTAGTTAAAACCAGAAATTTGTTGCAATTTCCAGTATAGCTTGACAGTTGTTTAATTGTAAAAGAAGTGATTTAGCAAGAAGCACAAATGCAACACAAAATACACATCGTAACAGCAAATACTCTTTATATAAGGTAAACAATCGGCAATTTGCCAAGAAAATTAAGCAAAAAGGACCCTCAAATCCTCAACGGTCACACTAGATTCCTTGGAAATTTAGCCCTTTTCGCTTAGACGACCACTAGAACTGCTGGGACTGATTGAGATTGTTCGATGCTTCATTCTAGACAAGTTACACTGTATTTCTCCGTGACAATGGTCTGGTAAGTTTTGAATTCACTGTATGGCAACGCTGGTTACTAGTGTCAATTTTCTGCGTCATATCTTCACCATAACCTCAATTTACAAATTTACGTATTCCCAGTTTGTGTAGTTGAAATTATTAAAAAATAAGAATAAAACACACAATAAAAGAAAAATGAGTGAGAAGCCAAGTTTATTAATTGTCAGTTCAAGTAATACGAAACCAAAATCCTTAATAAAATTGCTAACAAAGTCAAGAAGCATTAATGAAATCGATGAAAATAAAATAATACATCCATGGATGATTGATACAAAATATTATACAGCTGAAATAGATATAATTGGTATAAATGAACATTATAAACGTACAGATGAATTTAATTCAAATGTTGAAGCATTAATAATACATATGGATACAAATAAAGTGAGTGGTTTAGATGATTTATCAATATGGAAATGTTTAGAAATAGATTGTGAACCGGAAATTAAGTTATTGATCACAAATTATTGTACAAATGATACGAAAATCACAAAAACAAAAGCTATTGAATGGTGTTTAAAATATGGTTATGAATTAATTGAATTATATCCGAATATTGATGCGAACCATCAATGTAATAATGAGATAATTGAAGAGAAATTCGGTGTTGAACGTATTATTGAAGCATTACATGCACATATGTGGCCAAATTTAATTATGAAGAATAAAACAACAAGTAATGATGGAATTCAAACAGACAAAAGAAATGATTGCGATGATCTTTTAACAAATGAAGCTGTCGATGATTTCACTGAATTATTTGCACAATTAACTACAATGAAAGAAAGCTTACTGTCATTACCGATAAATCAACGGAAACAGTGTGCCGAACAAATGGTGAGTGCTTACTGGAAGGCAATTGGTGGCGATGAAGAGGAAATTGCCGATGTTTAATTCAATTTCATATCAATATAATTTAAATACACACAATAAAAACTATATAATATTTGTGTTATTTTATTGAATGGTAAATACTGATAATAGTAGTAATAATAAGCACTACTATCACAGTCTGTTAGATGATTGAAAACTGTAAAGGAATGTGAGCAAATCTGGACAATTAAAAATGCATACAAAAATAATTGAGCACATGAAATTGGTTCTTTTTGTTAAAAATCTTGAAGCATTTGGTCTTAAAATTTGTTAATACTCTTCAAACTAATTTCCATTGTTAATTTACAAGCAATAATGGCATGTTTTTCAATACGATTCCAAAATGTGGCCATTATCAAAAAATAGAACATTAAAAATGTTAAAATAACTTTAACAAGATTATAACTTAATGAATTATTAACCGGTACATCAATGAATATAATCAACATTATAATTAATAAAACTAAAATCAATGTAAATATTGAATAGATCCACTGATGATAACGTAAACTAATTAAAGCTTGATTAAATAAATCGATTGTTTCTTCTAGAACTGATCGTTTCAATTCAATATCGATTGTTGGTTTTATTGATTCCATTGTTTCAATTAGAAAACATGCAGTGATTGCTTCATGATCTGAATAACTATAACAACATTCTGGTACAATTTCTGGCAATGGTAATTTATAATTTCTCAATGTCAATGAAACATTCTCATTTGAATGATATAAAATATAATCGATACGTTTGCCTGGGATGTTTTTACGTTTATTAGATTTCGATGTATAACTGTTTGATAAACGATCACATGTTCCTACATCTATTTGAGCATCTTGTTTCGATTCAATAAAAGCATCATTTAATCCTGGTATACCTAAAATTAATCTGAAACCATTCCAACAACAACAACAAAAATGTAGTCGTTGATATTAAAATTATTTCAAAAATTACCTATAAGCTAAATCACCAGGTTCGGTATTTAAATCACCAGCTAGAATAACAACATCGGCACCACCTGAGGTTAATTGGATTATTTGAGCTGTATCGAATGCTTGTAAGACACGGTGTGTTTGATATTCATCACTATTACGATCATATTCAGCGTGTAACTAGAATTCATTAACAGTTGTAAGTTATCTTTTTTTTCTTTCTAAGAAATTATTACAACTTACATGAGCAGTATAAATATTGATATTTAAATTATTCACTTTCAATTTACATAAACCTACACCTTTACCAGCAAACCAGTCGCCATGATGTAGCTTATGGATATAACCATTCAATGGCCATTGATGATAAAAGACATCAACAAAGGGATGTCTTGATAGGATACAAATACCTGATCCAACGACGCCACTATATTAATGAATTGATCGATTAATTATGAAATTTTGTACAATCTAATATTAAATACCTGTAAAAATAGTGCGCATATGGTAATACTGTAGAGACTTTATCTATGATCAAATTAAAATCAGACATACGCCAAACTTCTTGTAAACAAACCACATCATAATGACTATTTGCTAGTACTTCAGCAATTGCTTTCATACGTTTTTTACGATCGTGAGCCACAATCGGAATACCCCTGTAATAGTTCAATAAAACCAAAAAAAAAGATTAGTAATAATTATGGTAAAGACGATAGAATAATCTTACCAGCAATTTAAACTGAACACTTTGAATTCCATGTTTCTTCCTTTTGGTTTCCCCAATTTATCAATAATCAATCAATGATGTCGTGTAAATAATTAACGTGGCATAATTCAATAATTTTTTGTAGATAATAAGTTTTTGTTGCTTGGGTAATTTCAATCACTATCATTGCACTCCATAATTAGCTCACTCTATGACCATGTATCGTTCTCCTTTGACCTGGACTACAGATGACGCTAGCAGGGATCAGTTACTAGATAATAAAGATGTGGAACTCTAGGTTTTTAGTGGAAAACGGCCGCCATTATCCTGATTGTGGACAAGGATATCTAAATAGTCGAGCTGAGCTCATCTGACAATTCAAACATCTCGGCTCATTCAGTATATTCTACTACTATATAAGATATATTGAATTATTACGTCATCAGCGTAGCCACACTAGATATGTTGGGCGCTATAAAATTGGAAGCAAAACTCAATGCCAATGTGAATCTCGCGCTAGGCCACCATTATTCTGGTTGTTGACAAGGCCAAATCCGATATGTGTTCGAAAACAAAGGAAATGTCAAGGAGTTCCACATCTTTATTAACTGATCCCTTCTTGGTGCATGAAAAGCTGCTCGAACAGCTTATTCGAGTAAATGTACGCTACTGGACTACTGAACAACAATGAAGTACTATCCGAAGTAAACTGTACATTTACCTAAAAACAGTTGCTGTGTACAAAAATTTCGATCACAAACTAGAAATCGTTTAAGGAATAAATAAGTAGTCATGCAAACCCCTTAGAAGTCACGCCACTGTATTCAATAATTGCGCCTTAAAAACTGTTTGTCTTCTGTTTCTCTTCAACATATTAAAGGTAGGCGTTAGGCATCTTTTATCATTGTTCAATTTGCACATGTAGGCATTTGAGGTTATGTCACCTTTGTGCGGTTTGTTGTACGGAGTGGTGTCTTTTGTTGTTAAATAAATAGAAACAATTGTCGTAAACAAAACGTTTTGTTCATTAAAAATATGGATGGATTAATTGTTCCAGGTGCACCACATTGGTATAAATCGAATATATTAACTTGTACACCTGATAACATTCTCTTATACGGCGCAAAAAATGATTTAACAATAATAAATGAGGATGGTAAAATTGCAATACTTTCAGGTCCTCCATCTTAGTAAGTTGTTTTTATTCTTTCTTAACAAAATAAATGTTAAACAAAATCTATGCATTTTTAAGTATAACATCAGTTGGTATCAATCGAAAATGGGGTGATCCTCACAAATATTGCGTTGTATTATATGAAGTCGGCATTTTAAAAGTATGGGATATTAATACATTAACTGAGAAATATTCCATTGAATTACATGTGGTAAATATTATAAAATTCATTTAAAATATGTGTTTCTAAATTGATTTATCTGTCTTGTCAAAACAATTAGGAATCTCGTGATTTAATTGCGGCAGTATTCGCAGGTGATGATCGTATTGTTACAATTTCAACATTTGGTGTTATAACAATTTGGAATATTACAACAAATGAATTGAATGTTATTAAACATTTATTTGTACCAAAATCAATTATTACATGTTTATCAGCATGTCCACATGCTCCATGGTTAGTAGCATTCGGTTTACAAAACGGTCTTGTTATCGTTTGCGATTTACGCCGTAAGTTTACTAAATAGTTTTATTATTATTATTATTATTAATGTATTGAAAATACAGGTAAAGGTAAAATTGTATTTAAATTACGTGGCCACGACAAATGTGTACAATCTTTAGTTTGGTGTCCGGCACCGGTTAATATATTTCCAAAGAAACCAAACAATACAGTAAAACAATATCCGTGTCCAACTATCTTAGATGATAAACAACTAGTTGAACATAAAACCAAAGAGAATCCATGGCTTAATCTGAAACATGCCGATGATGATGATGATGATATTGTTGTTTGTACGGAAAAAACTGCTAATTCAACAACTCTAACAGATATCAAACAACAAGACATTGATTTTTTGCAAGAATGTCAAGATTTGAAAGCAAAGATACTTGAAATTGATAATAACGAGAAACCGGATACCGCTGATAATTTAGTTGAAGAAGAAGCAAAAGAAGAAGAAAAATTAGAAGAAAAACAAGATAATAGAGAAGAAACAAATGATGTGGAAATAATTAATCAGATAATTATTAACGATGAGAAATCTGATACGATTTGTGATAATAATATTATCGAAGAGAAATCTGATCGACCTTTTCCGAAATTATTTGATCCAAGTGGTGATTTTTTCGATGAAATCCACGATGATAACGATAAAAATGATGAAATAAACGAAGAGAAAATTGAGATTATTCCAGTATTACCAAAAAATATTGTTGAAATTGAAGAAGAACCGAGAGATGAGTATCTTTTAGCATCCACAGGACTTGATAAGTAAGTAATTTAACAAAAAAATTGTTTTTAAATCCTACAATTTCTCTATTGCAGGAATATTTACATTTGGCGGGCTGGCACTGATGGTCGTATGCAAACATTTTTCGCAGTTCCAAAACGTAAATTGAAAACGAAACATCCGTGGATTGTAGCCTGTTGGCCGGTGCCAAATATTTTAATTACAACAGCAGTAGATGAAGAAATATTATCGTGGGATTTAACGAAATTAAAGTAATATCGTTAATCTATAACAATTAATATATCTATTAGATAATTTAATACGTTTTAGAAATTATAATTTAGTCCATAAAGAGCATCAAAGTGTGATTTTTAATATTGTTGCACCGATTAAATATTTATCAAAAGAGAATTGGTGTGAAAAGAATGATTTACAAATCTGGTCTCATACTGGTTATGAAATTATTAATTACAGTATTACTAATAATGAAACGAAATTGTACCATTCGACAATTACAGCGTTTGTATCTGCATTACAATTGTCACCATTAGATCCTAACAGGTAGTTCGTTCATTATTTTAACATATTTCGTTTTTTAAAAATGGCAATATTTTAGATTGGCGATTGGTATGCGTGATGGTTATATAAGAATCTGGGATTTAAGTTCATCCAATTTGAAATTGATTAAATTAAAAACACTAAAACGACTCCAAAGTAAAATAACAACAATATGTTGGCATCCAATCAATGAGAATATTTTGGCATATGGCAGTGAAGATGGCCAATTAGGTTTTATTGATATAACAACATTGAAAGTAACGAAATTCCGTCATTCATTACATAATATAGTTTACCATATTGAATATGGCCCATATACCGATACAGATTTATTATATTTATATGCTGTTGGTGAAAATCGCATATTTATCTATAATATTGATAAGCCAAATCACAATCCTGGACAGTTGGAAATATCAGAAAAATTGGCAGCACATCGTTTTGCATGGAAAACAGATTTCAGTTTATTGTTAATTAGTATGCGTGATGGTTCAGTACATGTATTTAATAAACAATTAGAATTACTAACGAAATTATATTTCAATGAGAAAGGTTTAAATTCAATTGTATGGCATCCAAATTCGGCACGTTCAAATTGGTTTGCAGCAGCCACATCAAAAGGTTTCTTTGTCTATGATTGTAGTGAATTAATTAAAAATCCAAATGAACGGAATTTAATTGATAATAAAATTGTTGATTTCGATGGACATTTACGACCAGTCACAGATTTATGTTGGAGTCCATTCAACAATAATCAAATTATAACGTCAGCGACAGACGGTTTAACACATGTAAAAAATTCATCAATTTCAATCAATTATTCATTAATGACAACAATCAATTTAAGGTTTGGGATATTGATAGTAAAACAGTAATAGCTACGTTTGTTGATCCGTATTTCAAACAAATTGCCACACCTGTAATATGGAGTCCAATCGATAAAGATTTAATAATATTGGGTAATCGTCTTCTTCAAGTTTGGAATTTGACGAAATATCCACCGAAATGTGATGAAGGTATTGTTTGTTTTAATTAAAATCCAAGATAAATCTAATTGATCTTCCAATAGAATTTATGACAACAATGAAAAAATCATTAAAAATCGAATCGAATAACAAACCGAAAGTTGATGTGAATAAACCAAAGAAAATACCAAAAAATTGTATTGTACCAACTTTGTACACATCAAATGATGAGAATTTAGAACATCAAGTCTCTAATATGAGAAAATTATTAGAGCGATCATTAAATCAACAAAGCAATAACGATATTTTCGAATTATTTGGTAGCCGTGAGGATGTCATGAATTTATTAACGAAGAATTGTAAGTAGAATCTGTCAAAAAGAAAAACAACGAAAATTTCCCTTAAAATAACACTCCCATTTTTCTATTAATAGTTGATTTACATAACAAAGACTCCAAACTACAATATTGCGATTTAATTTCGCTGTGGAAAGGTGATATTTCTGAACGTATAAAATCAGCAATTGAAGAGAATCGTGTTACATCCTCAATTATAATGTTAGCACCAATGGTATCACCAAAGTATGTATTTTCCCCCTTCGAATATTTCCTTAATAATCATCACCAAATTAATGTTTTGTTAAATCAGATTATGGCAGGATGCTTGTGAAAGTTATGCTAAAAAACTGTCCGAATCTCCAGATTCAGATACATTAGAAATCGTAAAATTCTACTTAGCTTGCCATAAAATCGAAGAAGCAATTGACGTTTTATGTCAAGCACATTTATATCGTGAAGCATTAGCATTAGCTAAATGTCGTTTCTCTGAAACCAGTGAAATTATCCATAAAATCATCGAGAATTGGGCAAAACATGCTGTGGTGAATGGCAATTTCGAGGCAGCTGCATACTGGTAAAATAACATCCAAACAGAAGAATTCAAATTAACGAATTGTTTTCTTTTTAGTTTTTTGTCTCTGGATAATTTCGAAGAAGCTGCAAAAGTATTGGCACGTCGAAATAATCTTGAATTTCTTGAATTCGCTAAAGAATTAGCAACGAAATGTGATAATAAAGAATTATATGAATCGATAAAATTGAAATGTGATGAAGTTATAAACAATCAAAAAGAAGTTGATGAAAAACAAGAAGGAAATGATGAAGAAACGCCATTACCAACACGTGTTGATGTTGAATTGAAACGTTTATCGATTCATAGTGATAATTCTTCATTGGAATTTTGTGATGCTGAAGAATTTAAAGCTGACAAAGAATAGTTTTCTGTTGTTTCAATCGACTTTGTTAAAATTAGAATTACGTTTGTTTCCTTTTTCTATTTACATCTTTTTTATTGTGTTAATTTTGGAAAATCATTAAAGTTAAGTTTATTTTCCCAAATATATTCGATATAATTTATAAAAAACGTATTCATAAATTCGCTAAACCTTGATAGATCAATAAATCTTCTTCAATATTTATAATTTGTAGATTTTGATTAGCGGGTAGAAAAACAGCAGTACCTGGAATTAATTTAATTTGGTTTGTTTTTGCTTTACCTGTGATAACAAGCAAAGTACTAGCAGATGGACGTACAGGTATTTGATAATCTTTCATATTTGCAGATACCTGAAAATTAGAATTTCAATTGAAAATCTCTCGAAGCCTGTGCGACCGGAATACTTACTTTAATCTCAACAACAGCAAAATCTTGAACTGGCGGCTTATACAGACGACAACATCGATTCTCTACAATCGGTTGAAATGTAATCCGTTCCGGTATTTCACCGTTATAATTCAATATTGAACATAATGTTTCAACATCGATCAATTTGGGCGTTAAACCGGCTCTGATTACGTTATCAGAACATGCCATACATTCAACGCAATCTTTTAAATTAAGAAAAAAATAATCGCATTAATAATGTAATCGTTTTAGGATTCAACAATACCTCCATAGATATAGGCGTGTGGGACATTTGCGGCTAGAAATAGCGCTTGGAATGGTTGCAATTGTAAATAATTCAAAAAATACACCATAAAACAACCAACATCACCTGGATATTGCGTGTTTAAACGTTCTATTAAATCAGCACACTGTTTGATTCTCTCTTGTTGTTTTAATGGTTTCAAACGTTTCAATATTTGATTTAATTCGTGTTTGATTACATCTTTAGGTGTGGTTAAAACAGTTCGAAATGCAATTTTCAACAAATCAACACTGTCAGTTTTGCCATTATTAAAGCGCACCAACAGATCACCGCCCACAATACGCTTCAATTCCGGTATATCTAAAATATAGTGAAAACCAAATACAAAATTGTTGTAGGAATAAAATGCGAACAAATTACTGTTTAAATTCGAATAGATCTCGGATAGTGGACGGAATCCACACAATGCCTCAAATGGTGTTAGAGCAATCGCTAATTCCGGCTTGTGGTTAGGATCTTTATAAATGTCCGGCTGTTTAGCGTGCAATTTTTCAGCAGTACTCTATTAAATTGTCAAAATAATGCCGATCAAAAGTCGGATTGTTGTGTTTGTTGTTTACCTTTGATGGGTGTGCTTGAATTGATAATGCCTCATTCACTGATAGAATTTTGAATAGAAACGGCAACTGTTTTCCGAAACTCTTTAACACTGTATCACCCAGATATTCCGGGTGTTGTTTAATTAGAGCAGCAAGTAAAACACCAGTGCTTTTAATCACAGATGGACCATTGCTATGTGTACCTAACCATAATTCAGCGTATGGTGAATTTTCGTCGATTTTACAATCAGGATGGACGTTTCGATAGAGAAATGCAACTTTACTATTTAAACCCCTTTTACCCCATGCGTAATTTTGTATTTTATAATCTAATTCCATTATTTATTCGAAAATCGCAGATTTGCAGGTTAGAAGATTTTGACAGCAATGACTTTTGATGTCAATGAACTAGAATTATCTAATTGTAGCTCACAAGAAGGCGCGTTATTTAAATTAAAGAGAAAAAACCCATTGTATTTAAATTAAACTACAAATAATTACTGTAATGATTTATTATTGATTATTTTCACAGTCATCTACTAACAGGATAGATGTTCTTTGATAATTCTCGATTAGGATAATTGGTTAAATACCAAAAAAATTTCGATGGATTTAAATCTCTTTTAGCAAATTCGTATTCAATTAATATATTTGCCATTGTAATTATGCTGATTGAGAAGCAAATTAATGAACAAAATGAACAAATCTCATGTATTGTACCATCCTCAGACCATTTATTATATTTATCTTCTAGATTGTTTTGAAATTTTCGAAATTTACGTAATAATCGTTCTCTTAACGGTGATATTTCGTTGTTTTCTTGTACAACAGGTGGAATCGCTTCGATATTACACGAAATTCCTTCATCATCATCATCATCATCACCATCGTCTTGTACTACTCCGTTTTCGTCTTCTTCTGCTTCAACTTCATGATTTGATAATTCGTTATTGTCGTGGACAATTGGCGCGTCTTCACGTATTACTGTTGTGGCATCTGCGACCATGCCTTCTTTAATTTTCCCCAAATCCACTCCTAATCTGTTAATTGAAACGATTTAAATGAAACAACAATGAATATTGGAAGCGGCTCACTCTAAGCGACTGGGTCGTGCATTTCTTGTTAGAATCGATGTAGCTCGTAGCGATAAATCTGAAGTTCTTCGTGTAATTTTCCGTGTTTCTTGTAATTTAGATGCTTCATTCGATTGTGTGAATGTTGCAATACTAGCACGTCTTCGTGCTATTACTTTACCATTCATTATAGGGTTTTGTTGTTTTGTTGTTGGTGGTGATGGTGATTCTGCATTTGAGTTTTGTAGAACTCGCCTAAAATTTGTAACGTTTGATTATTTATTTGTTTTCGTCATTTTTTTAAACAATTACTTTGTGTATTGTAGTTGTCTTCTAGCTGAATCGCGTTGTTGTTTTAATAAATTCACATGATTGATCATCACATTTACAGATTCAGAGATACGTTCTTCATGTTGTACAGCACCATAACGTTCTGATGCAATTGTTGCATGTTGTGATGCATTCATTAGAACATCAATTTGTGTTAATAATGCTGTTAATAATTCAGTTGTTTCAGCATCAATACATAAACGTTGTATACGATTGGCTTTTTGTATTAATTTCTCAATTTCATTATTGAAATTTGTTTCAGTTTGATCACGATAACGCCGTTGACGTTCACAACGATGTTTTATTGTTGCCGCATCGATTGTAAATGCTAATGATAATGCGACGAATTTCTGTTCTAATTCTTCCTCATTCAAACGCTCCCTAGACGAAACAATCAAACTCAATTTTTAAACGTTTAATCAACACGATTCGGACTTGTAAAGGATTATATTGATACAATTGTGCGATTAGACTAATTCAAGGGGACGTTTTGTTTGTTTTTTTTTATCTAAGTTTGCTTGAGCAATTCATGTTGTTAGATCATTGATTAAGGTCAGCACTACTCAAGGTGATCTACTAAACAATCAATTGAATTATTTATGGAATCGTTTTTTTTTTAATTATTTGTTTTTAAAGAGAATAATTAGCAGCATGACATACATTTAGTTAAATAAATCATACCTTGGCCCATTGCCTAATAGGCCCATTTTTTCTAGAACTGCATTCGGCAGACTCGGAAATACCTCAAACAATTCCCTATTATTATTATTGTTATTGTTATTATTATTATTAATTATAATTTGAGCTGCTCCATCTGACAATGAACGATATCTTCTTATATCCGATTTCTGCAAAGAACAAACTTATAGAAATATTATTATTATTATTATTATTATTTTGGTATGTGTTGTTAATATTGAAATATTTTTATAACTGGAAACATCAAAAGACCGGAAATACGCAAAATGTGGTTCTAAACAAAAAGCAAAAAAAAACAACAAAAAACGATAATCAAAGAGTTATTTTAATTAAGTTAAACAGTTTCTTGTTGTTGTTTGTTTTAGTTTCTACGTAATTCTTTTTGTTTTGTATATAATTTATGTATTTATATGAAGAATGGATACAAAAAAGAGGGTGGTTGGAATATAGCCATATCCGTTACAATTCGGCGTGTTCTATTTTGAAAAACAAAATTCTGGATAGTGTTTTTCTATCTATTCAACAACTGCTTGTTCATGCAAAAATCTTGGCTTGGACGATTATCAATTTTCTGATAATTATTGTTGTTATTAGTTCGTATGAATTACATATTTTTCCAAAATTTTAGTTATTGAAAGAAATTTAAACAAATACCCCCGTGCTTATAATAAAGCAAAAAGCAACAAACAATTCCAATATAATTCATCACAATTTTGTTTATATTAAATATGGAATTTATTACATTTAATATGAAGGCCTGTTTAGATTAGAAAATGTTCTCGTGGTATTATTTAAACAACTAACAGATTTTATAATAAAAATAAGCTGGCAGTTATTCGTATATCTATGTATATTTTTGAATTTCTCTTGACAAACGAAAATCAAACAAAATCATTTATTGGAAATATTGATGAAATAGAATTGTTGGAAATTTTTGTTGCAAAATAATAACTGTTTTGTAAAAAGCATGTCTCTCCAGGTGAACGTTCGTCTGGATGTGTGCAGACAGAGGAAGAGTTTCAGGTAGTTCGCAATTTTGTTCTTGTCCAGTTTAAAATGAGACGATTCTGGCAACATATAGGAATATTACAAAATGATGCCTTTTTATACACGTTATTCACACTATATGATAATAAAGGCAGGAACAGATTATAGACACCGTCAACGTCGGCGTCAACGACTTTATTCATGTGCCGGCATTTCGTGAAGAGAAATAGTTTGTTAGATCGATACAACCGTTACGCGATTTCGCACCTATATAACAAACGCTAGCACAGAAGCGTTTTGAAGATTTTCGCCTTAATTCATGTTTGCACTGTCAAATTACCTTCTACTAGGAACGCGTTTCGACGGCCACGTGCGCAACAACCTTAACTCGACATTAATTCTTGTAAAAAAATAAATAAAAAGATTCTATTATTAGCGGTACAATTGATAATGTTTGAGATTGATTGTTGACAATGTAATTTGTTTCCATGTAAACGCCCCTTAATACGCACCAAATATTTAAAGATTCTTTATGATAAGTTAAAATTAATGTTGAACAATCAAATAGACAAGTAACTTAATGCTGGTACGGATAAGAAAATATGCAAATCTGACTTGTGGATAAATCGAGCACAGTTTGTCGCTTTAAAAAAGAATCATTAGAGAACAAAAAATAAAATAAAATGGGGAGATCAATCTCTATTGATTTTTATATTAATTTTTCCCCGATGCCAAATAAACACACATCCAACAAATGTTTGATGAATAAATTAACAATTAAGCGTTGATTAAAAAATTGATTAATTAATTTCTTGTAAATTGTTTAACTCACCGTTAGTAATGAGATTGTTTTAATTTCCAAATACAATCCTAACATTTGTAGATTTTATTCAGATAAATAAAAGCCACAACTAGAGCAAAAAAAAAACAAAACAACGATATTTCCGTCATGTGTGTGGCTTGGATTTTCTTATCAGTAGTACAAGTATTTAATAAATAATTTAACGGTTAATTAACAAAACTACACTATTCTTTAACATTTTGTTAAATTCAACTGCTGCTTATTGTTGATATTATTATTATTCTTATCATTATTCATTATTACTATTTGTATAGTTATTAACATGGTTGCAATTATCATGGAGTGGTGGTTCCCGGGTATTGTTTTTCTTGGATATTATAGTTCAACCTCTATTAATAAAGAATATCCTGGAGGCAGTTCAAAGTTTAGCTTACATTTGACCTTAGAATTTCAGATACAATTTCTAAATTAGGTTATTTAAATGAAATGTTTTATAATAATAGTAATTGTAGGAAAATATTATTGATTTAATTATATTAATTCATTCATATTTAAACGATTCGGTCGTGTTTTTCCATCTATTTTAACATAAATGAATTATTGATGAATTCGAAACCAACCTTTTTGAACTTCGTTCATGTTGATATAATCGTTTTATTTAAAATCCAAACAAAGTGTTTACTAAATAGCCGGAATTTTAATTAATTCGCTCACAATGTTTAATGTGTTAATTAACACTTCAGTGGTAGCCGAGTTTTTGATGAATTACATTTGATTCGGCCAACATTCATAAGGGAGTGTTGAAGCTTCAAGCAGGCCCAATTGGAATTTAAATGGTCCCCATAATGTTGGATTCAGACATATTTTTTTTTGCTATTATCATTAATGATTGGTAATTGCTTTCTTATAAATTAAATTTGGTTTGCAAATATAAAGCAAAAAAATGTTTATTTATAAATAAGAAAAAAAATTTGTTAATTAGTTGTTTCTTAACCAGTTTTAAGATTTAGTTTTTTTTCATAAAATTTTCTAAGATTATGTAAATTTACAACAAAATACATGCGCTATTAACATGATTATCTGTAGAGCAAAAGACGATTGTTTTGCTCCAATATGTATACTCCATCTATTTTCACTTAGTTAAGAACTAAACGTCATGACAAGTCGGCTAACTCAACATAGACGTATAAAAGACTCGTCACAGTTGAAAAGTCAATTTTCTATCACATTCTCGTACTGTGAAGTTCCATACATCCGGTACCATAACGTACTTTGCCAGTACTGTGCCCGTACCGTGTTTGATGCCAAAAAAAGAGACAGTAGCCCCCACAATGGTGTTGTTAATAGAAACGTGCGATAAAACGCTTTCTCAACCTAGGACGGCTAAATTTGTAGCTGCGCAAATTTGGAAAAGTTCCTGGAATTTCTTTGATCTCAGAATGTTTCGTTGTTATTAAAGCCAAAAAAAAACAACAGCTGAGATGTCTTATCAACAGTTTATTTGTGAAAAAGTTCCACGACCCATTTAGGCAATATTAAATGTTTTTTTTTCGTTCTTGTTCGTTGAATCAATTAAGACTGATTCGTTAAAATCGAATAAATGTTGCAGCTGTAATTTGTTAAATTGAAATGCAAGTGGTTGTGGTAGAATTTGAAAAAAATCAAATAAATTTAGCCCATATTCTATGGATATTTTCAACAGTTCAATTTTTTACAATCAAAATCGGGGAAATATTGAAACAAAGCAAAATTTTCGATAGAAATGATCAACAACAATAAAATTGTTGTTTTTTTTTAAATTCGTATTTTTTCAAAGTTGATTTAACAAGGACAACGACAAGTAATTCAGTTCCAACTAGATTCCAACAACAATAATTAATTTGTATTATAATAAAAAAATTTGATCTTTCCATTTTAATGTTAAATTGAAAAATTAAAAGTCTGTAACAAAACAGAATTATTGAACTATAAATTTCTGGTTATTTTAACAGATTCACTTTGATTAATCAATGTGGAATGACTATGAACAAATCAATCGATTGACCCCAAAGTTTAATAACAAACATCAACGATAACGGGCAAGGATCGCTAATTTCCTTTATCAAAACCAAAAAAAAAGTTAATTACCGGATTTTAATTGAAACAAATTCGTTGCACAATTCAAAACTATTGGAAAAAAAATTGTAGGAGCTAAATTCCATATGTATGGAAATGTCGAACGATTACTAGAAATTCAACAAGTTGACCCTAAGATATTCGCTTGATCTTTGCCATTGATGTTTCCATTTATTATTAAGACAAATATTGTAATAATAATAGAAGGATCTGCTTACCTCATCGTTGATCGTATTCTTTGATAATTCGTCTGGTTTCTTGTTAATATTTACATCTATATCCTCACTAGAGTCCGAATGGCAACTAGAAGCGCTCGAAATTGATGTCAATGATGATCTCTTCATTGCACAATTATAAATTACATTATTATTACGTTCAGTTATCGGCAATATATTTTCGATTGTCGACATGTTTCACTGATTGTTGATGGATTATAAAAAAGTTAATTAGTCTTTTCGTACATAGTTAAGAGACGACTGAGTTTAAGAAGCGCGTTGATCTTCACAAATTAACCGCAACAGAATCCCCCACTTTTGCCACATTTTCCACATCTATTTATACAAGATTTAATTTTTTTGACTTATTTAAAATTTCAACCATCAATTTTTCCAATACTTTTGCGATTTCCTTTAATCAACGCGAAATCGAAATGGAAAGTAATTGGACGTGGACACATCAACCAAAAAATTGAAGGTCTTCCATTTTTATGTCCGCTTAAAGAAAATTTACGGAATTAATATAAACAAAAGGTATAATTATTTTGGTATGGTCAACAAACAATAATTAAACGATAAATATATGATCGCTTAATTAATTGTGAAATTTCCTGTTATTGTGGAATATTTTATAGAGTTTCCAAAGTATGGTGGAAAAAAGTTTCGCTCTCATTTTCAATGTTTACTTTACATTTGAAATATTTAAAATTTGAATTCGTAGAAGGTGTTTGTCTTTGCCAATTGAACAATTCCATTTGTTCAGCATTTGCTGTTCGTCGAAAATCTTCACTTGCAATTAATTTTAACTGGATTTCGTATAATTTCAGTGAGAAGATCTCAAAATTTTTGCACGTGTTCCAAATAGATGTACCACCAATGTCTGATGTGTTGTATTGTTGACCTTTAGAAAAATTTCAATATTAACATATGAAATGTTTAACAACAAAACAATAACAAACAGAAAAATGTAATTTTTTAAGTTTTGTTTAAATAAAAGTATTGAAGCTTTTACTCAAAAAACAAACGCTTAATTCTAAAAACGAACGGTTCTAGGCTAGCCTTGAATTCGTCTTCCGGTTCTTCTCTTGTTTCTATAAAACTGTAAATAAGAGAAAGTTGTCTGTTATATCGAGACAAATTCGGTACATTAAAATAGTTGTATTGCTTTTGTGTGTCACTGGTACCGTTTTAAGAAAATCATTTTTTATTGCCGAAAATCAACATTCTTTGCATGGATCTTAAGTGGTTAAAGATCAGCTTCATAAGAGCTATTTATCCAAGATTCCTTTCGTTGCAAGCAATGGGCAATAAAACAAGGTTCCAAATCATGATAGAAACGATCCTTTTGGTACATTTTGTCGTCTCAAAAGCGGTAGCGTTTTATAGATTCATGGGTCTCTGGCTTCGGAGAAATTCCATATTATTACCACAGTAATAGGTTTGTAAAAGATAATTTGGCAGCTTGTTGGTGAAGGCGCTAGGCTATTGCCCTTTTTGTCCATTGCATAACGGCACCACTGCCAAATATGACTACCTCGATGGCAAAATTATGTTATAGTAGCGCCGAACTGTTATTCAAAAGTTAATATCGATTTTCCCTCATTTCCAGATTATCTACAAGTGCCCTATTCTGCTGCCAAAAAAGTACTTACACTGAAATTCTTGATATACTGTTCTGCTTCAGACACAAATAAAGGAAATATGTGTTTACGTGCAACCGGTTAAAGAAAGACTAATCAACCGGTAGAAATAAGGAAAAGAAACATAATGTATTTATCTAAGTACCATTCTCATTCCAATGGGGCTACAGAAATTTATAAACGCCTCGTACCCAGAAAAGGGGACCACAAATAAACGCCAATCAATTGTTTAGACTCCCAGTACTACCAAGACCTGATTTAGACGATTGTACAATAGTATTTCGCTAATTAATAAACAATATCAACAAATTTTATTCAAATAGAAACATATAAACGTTACAACAGTTCCCTTTATTAGTGTCGTTGATTCATAAAATATTTACATCATCGATAATCGTCATTGATTTTACAGTTGTTCTTAACAATAAATGCATAATTTAAATTTTATACTGTCAAATAAGAAAAACAAGCGGCATGTGTTTACCATGAATTACGTACAAATAGTTTTACAGCAAACTGTTGTTCAATAAATTTTATAAAATAAATAATTTTAAACATAATTAAATCGTATCGTTAAACCCGTCCAGTTGTTATTTCTTTTCTCATTCGAATGAATTAATTAATCCGATCGATAATAGCATTTGGTATATCCATTGTTTGATCATCTTCTAAAACAATATCAAATGTATCTAAATAGCTTGGTAAATTTCCCGCAATCTAAATTGAAACCAAATAAAAACGAATTATTAACAAATACCAAACGAATGACAAACAAATTGAATTTCACCTCTTCGTAAATGAAACCAATTTTAAGTATATGATGTGCATCTGGTATACCATCAGCCATTCTAGCATCACCCAATGAATCACCCATCAATATAACGTTTTTACGATTCGCAATTAAATCGAAATAATCAGAATCTTTAATAACATGTTCATTTTTATTCAATACATGTATTAAACGACTTTTAAAACCTGTGATAGTACCGTTATCATCATAATTTAAGAAATTTGATATTACCTAGAAAATAATGATTAGATACATTGAATTTAATTGAAAATGAATAGAATGAAAAATTACTTTAATTGCTGG
The DNA here is from genome assembly GCA_028455855.1 of Meloe dianella. Classification (NCBI taxonomy): domain Eukaryota; kingdom Metazoa; phylum Arthropoda; class Insecta; order Coleoptera; family Meloidae; genus Meloe; species Meloe dianella. The sequence continues at coordinate 1,152,451 of JAPTHL010000034.1, forward strand.
TAAATAAACGTTAAAATATTTTAATACTGAAACAACAATATCACCTAAACCAGCTGAAAATACTAACACTGGTACATTATTTTCGTTAAGTTTATTGAATAATTCATTGGTATGATCACGTAATGATGGTGATACTCGTTCAATAACACCGTCAATTTCTGCTTGGGATACTTTTAGACCTCTATAAATCAAATTTTACCGATAACGTTTAGTTTTATTCAATGCGTCACCTTAAGGCATCCTCTGATTGTGACCACCATTCTTCCATGAAAGTTCGCTTTGTTTCCAATGGTATATTCGGATCGAATTCAATTGGACGATATTTATCTTGTAAGGCTCTTGTCACTTCTATATACTCATTAGTAACTGATGGGCAATGAGTGAACATTCCTAATGAATTATAAATAATCGATAAAATCCATTTAAACAATGATTTTCATTCATAAAACTTACGAAAACTACTCATATGTTGTTTACCATCTTCATGTTGTTTTGTCAAGGTTAAATCAAAGTCAGATACGATTTGTAATTGATTAAAACCATCACTGATGATTGCTGCAATTTTTTTATTAACTGTATCTGGATCTTTTATGTGAACATTTTGTCTTTTTAAAGGTTTTATCTCATCGATTATGTTACGTGCCATTATCCAACCGACAAATAGGAACACTGTGTATACAACTGGTTCAACGTCAGATATTTCGACAGTGACAGTTATTTGACAGAAGCCGCGCGAATATTTGAAAAGTTAGCTTTATTAATTAGTGTGTTAAGCATCGTGTCCACTGTGCGAGAATTCGCGCACGTTTCCAATGTTGAACAATTTTAAGATAAATTTACGCATGTACACACAATAAACTCGAGCGAAAAGATTTCAACAACTGACAAAACCGTCAATGACTGACAGTTTTTGTACGTTTTGTACTTATAAACAGGTCCTGACACTACCTTCGGGTCGGGGTAGCTCTTATTGAAGTTAAATGTGGTGGCGCAACAGTCTGCAAGTACCATAACATGGAAACCCAGATGGACGTACCATAGACATGTATTGAAAAAACATGGGGAAACGCATATTCTATAACACTCTTAGCCAATTCATAAGTAATCGGGTGAACGTATTGTAGACATGTATTGAAAAACCATTGAAAAGCGCGACGGCGTGACTATCCTAGCTATCTCTATTTTTTCATATAGTTATCTTTGTTTTGATTTTGGTTCCTTAGATATTTGCGCCACTTATTAGGAACTACAGTTACTTACAATAACGAATTCATGCTTTATACCGATGCTTTTAGGATAGGAGTGTCTTTTTTTTTTTGGAGGAGGGGAAATGCTTTAAGCACCTCTCACGTATGGTTCTACCCCCGTGAGAGAGTGTGGGATTCTGAGTCCATCTGGACCCCATACCCACTAAAACCCCTCCTTTTTCTCGGGTGCGAGTCCGTGACTCTTATTTCCCTCGTCTGAACATTACGACGACACATAGAGCGTGCCGCCGCATGGACCTTTCGGTCTTGGAAGATCATGACCAACCCCTAACGGCGTCAGAGCTGGACTAACGGACTGTCGAGATAATCGACAATTGACGTCCATACCCGTCAACCGCCGGAGCCGGATCATGACCTTATTTATCATCTGAATCCAAGAATTCTTTGTGTATGCTGGCTTATGTGACAACGGTCACGGTATTCCAAAGAGATCACTCGTCCAAGTACTAACCGTACCCAGCGCTGCTTGGTTTTGGTGTTCGAATGAGAACCAGCAAGCCAACGTGGGTGCGACCGTCGTCTATAGAAGTGTCAAGACCTGGTGATAAGACCGTACTACGCGGTGAAACGTAGGAGTACCAATATAAAATGTAGATTTTTCTCCAAACTAGTAGGAGAAAAATAGAGACTTTTGAATGAATAAGTTGGTATAATCTTCAAAATTTTATATTAGAATCTGTGCGGCATTACTAGTTTTCCTCACTTCAAAAACGCTTGGAAACACTTTGATTGCAGGACTAGTCCAGAAACTAACAGTAAGGACGTTTTATTGCTCAGGTTGATAACATCATTTGTCATTTTCGTCAAATATTTTGATATACCATAGAGTGAGTTATTTAAACTAAAAATTATTGATTTAGAGTTTTGTTGCAATAATAGGAAAAGCTATTCTTTGTGGAATAATGTTCTGTTCTGTTCTACTGTTGCGTATCGCTTTTAAACACCTCTAAATTTGGTCAAGTTCTTGTACAATACTGTGAGTTAAACGTTGCGTTCAAATTGAACAAGTTCTGTCGACAGATGGAAATTGTTGTACAATAACTTGAAGTTTTTCAAAAAACAAAAACATAAAGCAATACCTGTTTAATTCTCACTAATTATGACTATTACATAGTTACGTTTTTATTAAAAGAAACAAAACGGTTTTTTATAAACCATTTCCGAATTAACTTTCCATTAATTACCATCTTAATTTAATTATTTTTTCAACACTTTGTTTAATTAACCATAGAATACAGAAATATCCCCTATACATTTCAATTTAAACAAGAACTCATAAATTCTAGTAAGTGTACCTTAATTTTCATCGAAGTAAAATGCATTAACGACGAAATTCTGTTAGAAATAGAGCTTAAAGTAGATAGTAATAAGGCAAGATATTAATGTGTAGACGATGGTAGATAGGTAGGTACAGTAAAAAAGCGACTGGGAAATTTTGAATTAAATAACTCAAGGTGTATTCATTATCAGAATATACTCTTCTACATCCAATTGCTAGATAGTAAAAAATAAACAAAAAATAACAATAAATATGAATGAGTGAAGCGGTGAAAAGATTTCAGGTCTAATGGAATTGAAAGACGACATATTGGATGTTTGTAAATCTCTGCGGAGCTAAAAAGAACACTTATACATTAGAACTTCATTAATCCAGACTTGATTAGATACTCATTTTCTACTATTTGCTACATTTAAAGAGCTGTTTAATTCTATTTAGTCTCATTGTTATTCGTGTACAAAAAGTCTACTAAAATTCAACCAATTCATTTACTTTGTGCGTTCCTACCTGAAGTAAATTTAGGCTGTGTTAAATAGTGTACCGTGAGTGTCATTGCTCGTGAATAACCTTGCTGCCAGTCCAAATGCATATGAACATATACTGAATGTAGAGAATGAAGATCAGAATGGTGATCATGATTTACCGGGAATACATCCAATTAAGTAGCATCTCTGCTAGAAACGCAAAAACCAATTTCAGTGTGTTTTATGATTTTCTGTCCCTTTTTCTAAAATCATAAACATATTCACAGTTTTTTCAGCAGAGAACAATATGGAAAATATAAATTTAATGTACAGACGTTGTTTTTTCCCAAATAAAACATTCTTTTATATTTGATGTTCGATCTATTTAAAAATGAAATATTTTTCTTCGTTAATATGCCCACAACATCTTTTACCAGCACACAAATATTAAATGTCAAGAATTTTCTAGATTTGCAACGATGTTTTCCTCATTTACAATTTCAGTAATTCTAGAATTCGCTTTTAAATTAGTTTTTATTATCGAATTTACAAATTCTGTACGTTTTCCAATTTCAATTGTAGACCCTTGCAGGTGGCTGAAAATGAATCATTTAAATCGTAAATAGTGTCCATTTGTTGAATTCTGATTGTCATTATTATGTCAACAATAGTATTGAGACAAAATGGTGATGTGACTGGGAAAATTTGTACAGTTGATTGTATGTGATTGGTGTGTGTGTTGTAGATGGTGTATTTCTGTGTACTTCTTGGTTTAAGGCTGAGAAATGGCAAGTGCCTCTTAGGGTCGAAGGAGGATTACATTTTAATAGTGTGTGTATGTGTGTGTATGTGGAAGTTCACGGATTCCATTCGATCTTATCTTTCGTAGTTCACACCACTACAAAATACGAAATTCTGCGTCTCCTTGTCTACACGTGCTATAATACTTTAGATTCCCACGATAGATCCGATTCAGGAATCTTATACAATTCACTTGACTAAAATCAACCCCTATTTCTGTTTTTTCTTTTAGTAAAAATTGCATCTTATTTATTAAAGTTTACTTAATTTTCTGCTAAATCAAACGTAAAACTTGAAATGAGAAAGTGACAGTGTCTGTATCGATTGTTCCCAAGAAACAAGTTCTTGAATGTGGCGTCTTTCTTAGATATTGTATATATATATATATATATATATATATATATATATATATATATATATATGGATGTGAGCATTCGGTAGCAGTTCGCTCCGACAATTTAAAGTCAGTAAATTAAGTTTTCCAGCAAACTTTCAAGTGACAGCACAGTAATTGTAAAGTTGTCGGAGTTGTTTCTGAAACCGCTGTGATAAATTATGCGTGGACGTAGCAGAAGCACCCCTTACTATCTCATACTATCTAGAATTTCGAGTGGGAATTATTATTTACAACCTGTTTATATGTGTGCGCGCCCCCTAATTGCTCCATAAAGGACTTAATGCTGTGCACTTAATTAGACAACTGTACAGTGTTTATTGCAACTTAATTGCCGCATATACCCCGAAATTAACTACCCTGAAAACAATCAACACCTGAATTTAAATGGAAACATTTTAGATTTTATTGGAAATGGATTATGTTTGATAAACACTGGCAAATGTCACATTTTTCTTTAGATTTTAGTGACAATTCTAGTGGATCATGTGCCTGTAGTTGACTGGCCACAATTTCCAGAACAACCACTATTTCTGTCACTAGGGGGTAATATTTCAAAATCTTCAAATACGTGAGATTTAAGATTCAATGTTTTAGGGGTAAAGAAAAAAATCGATGCGGGGGAATGTTGATGATGACGACGATCGAACAAAACTCGTTAAAAACTGCAATACATATATATTTTCCTCTTCGAGTGGTGACATTTCTTATTTTTTATTTTTTCGTGGCGGGGGCGAACTGTGAACGATATCGAAATTGATACATTCGCTTTCCGATTCTCTAGTTATAAAAAGCTGTAGACTGTGAAGTTTTGCGCGACCGTCAAGCCATCACTTACACATCATTTGTTCGCGAGTCATTTGGGTTGAAGACACAGGGTGGTGGTGGTGGTGGTGGCATTATCACACACCCCTACTGATATGAAGTTTTCGGGATCAACGGAGCACGAAATATGGACTAGCATCTACGAATTTTTATTGAACGTTTGCGGATTACAATTTATTGGTTCGATTACAAATGCTTAAAGTTGACTTACCCAAGTTTCAACTCTTAAATTACATCTTTGATAATCTATTTGTTTTTCATATTTTGAAGGAATACGTAGAATGAATATGTGGTTTTAAAAATCTGTAATCATAACATATTCAGTTACGTGTGAGGGCCAAGTGTGTATTCCCGGACGACGGACCGGAGTCCAGAATCATTCTTTCTCCCATCGGACTAAATTCAAACGTACATAAATTGAGTTGTGCTTTTTCCGTATCATCGGTTACTGTCCGATCGGAGAAGAAACCGTTCTATTCTATAAAATTTCGTTGATTAATTGTATTTACATAAGTTGCTGTTAAGTAATTAATCGACGCTATACCAGCAGCTGAAATCGTTTGCGGTCTTTGAGCTCGAATAATAATTATCGCCATCATTTTGTTGGTTGATTTATGCGAGCTGCGATACCAATTCGAGCTATATATATATATATATTTATATATTGAAAAGGGTCTTAGCACTCTGCACTTGTTTTATTTCAATAAAATGGAGACAAAACAATGAAAATTCTATACCTCTTCATGTAAATGTTCACAAGGGATACAATAAAAAATGAACAATTCTGAAACAATTCCTATGAGATACGATATATATTTTAAAATAAGTACAGGATTCTTGCTGGAATTAAAATGATTGTTTGTTAATTGTAATATAAATGAAAATTCAGTGGCGTCGCAATCAGAGCGAATACGTACACACTAGGAAAACTCAATTCTTGCTACACCACTGGAAAAACTACTACTAGATAACCTCTCTGAAATTAGATATAAAGCCAAGCAGAGTCCAAATAATTCAGTAGCTAAATAAACCAGAAGCATTAAACTGAATATGTTGTTAATTTCCTCACCAAATCTAAAATAAATTATTTTTCTTTGGTCATGAAATGTTATTTTTCTAAAATGTTTCAGAGGTGGATTAAGTTGATGAATTGGCAAATTTTTCGGTATTTTATCGTGCAGCAAAGTTTGTCAGACATTTATGTGCAGTACAGTTGGGTGAAAACCAAAAACATAACACTGTATCTGTCTACTCTTTCTTCACTGTGCTTTGTATACTTACGTTCTTTGTTCACATCATGTGAACATGTGAAACTCCCAACTTGAGACTTGCTTAATCCGCCCCTGAACTCTCACTACAAACCTATATAAGAAACTGTAATGTTTTATTAACGATTTCAGTTGTGAATTAACAATTCTCTGTGAATTGCCATTAAAATCAAACGTTTTAAATTTAAAATTAATTATTTTAAATTGTATACGTAATAATGTAATTAATCCACAATACAACAGATCAGTACAGACAAGATTTGAGCAAGCAAATAAAAAAGCACAACAATTAATAAATACGAAGCACCAGTCAGGTAAAATTCCACGTGATGTACACGAATATGGTAAATAATTTGTTAACAAATGCGGCAATTGTTAAAAAAACAAATACGGTATATGAGTAATATTTAAACATTTTCAAATAAATTTCCCAGCTATTCAATAATTTTATTATTGATTTGGAAATGTTCCCATCATTTTCTGGAATCGACCAGAAATTATCCATATGTTTAATTAAAATTTTCAATTGATTCCGTTTCAATTGTAATGTGTACCATTTAATACTTGTCTGAAAGAGATTTCGTAATACAAAAAAAACAACAACAAAAAAACAGTAAAATATACATACATGAATTAATACAGTAATTGTGGTCAAATGTTCGATGAAATCGTCTAAATTCTCCATATTGCCGATAAATGATTCGTAAATAGCGAAATAACCGACAATTATTTGACATATTAACGGTATTATTGTGAATTCTTTTCTTATTTCCATGAAATTTGAAGATAAGAAGCTCAAACTAACGTTTAATACGGCTTCATAATAGGCGAACATTTCGATATCAATTGTGCATAAATAGAATTGAATTTCTCCTTTTATACGAAACAGACCGTTTAAAAATTAATTTGAAGATTGGTATATGGAGATATTGCTAAGAATAATTTTATAGTAGGTGCACGTTATAATTTGCGTTTGTATATGTAAATTACACGTTATCGTGTTTTCTTTTTTTCTAATAAAACTTTGATCGGTGTGTGTATTTAGATGATGGTAGAGGATTCCATGAAATTTCCTGTAATCATGAATGTTGGTGAGTGTTGGTGAAAAGAGCAGAGAACAGCACCGCGAACGGAACTAAAATACAAAGACGAAGGAATGAAGCTTGGATAGGCGAACAACTAAAGGACTTCTGAACTGAAGGCGAAAGGTTCAGAGTCTAATTACCTCTCTAGAGATTCATTAATCACAAACTCTCGTAATTACATTCGCTAAGTTTATACATACATATTATACCGTACCGTATTCTAAATGAAGGGATGGTGGTTACTTCTATTCGATCCCTATATTATTTCTATGTCTCTTTTCTAACTAGAATCGTTTTAATTGTGATCGGATAACATGCAGAACAAAAACCATATTCAAGCTATCATTTCTTCTACAGGCGTACAGTTTATGAGTGCCCCAGCGCATTCAGGGCAAATGCGGGCGCAACTTATCTCATTTACGTCTTTAAAGAAATATGGAAAGTAGAGTGGCAATCGTCGTCGATTGTTAAATAAACATTGCATTAGACAACGTGAAATTAAATAGATTGCAGTTTTGATTTGTCTTTCACTTATACGTTGAACAATAATGGATGAATTTAATGTAGACGAATTGAGATTGTGCAAAATGTTCAGGACAGCAATTCTGATTTCAATTTAACTCTCAGTTTTAGCTTATATATATTCGTATTCGTTCAAATTCAAACAATCACAAAACGATTGTTTACTTTGCCGATTTATATACTGGCGTTCGTTGAAAGATTGGAAAGAAATCTAAGCAGTCACAACCCTTTATTTGGCTGTCTTTGAAATGTTCGATAAGGTCTACCAGAGTTTAGGTCGTGTCTTTCAAACTCTTGGATCCAATTTCCCGCTAATATAAATTCAATGCTAATCAAATCGTCTAACTCTCTCTCTCTCTCGATCGAGATGTCGTATCGACTCAATTAAAACTTGCTGGGCATTATGGTCGGGTGCGTTTTTCGATTTTACTAAAATTGGGAATATCGTCAGAGGAGCGTTGGAAAATTTTAAATTTCTCAAACTTTTCGTGAATTAAAACAAAAACATAAAAGTAAAAGAATGTTATCTTTATATTCTGTATCAGTGGAAATCTTGATGAAAGAAGGGGCTGATAGTCTGGTCGGTGGCGGTTGTGGTAGAAGTAGCATAATGTAAATTCACCACTAACTTACCTCAAACGTGGAAAAAAACTTGTCAATTTAATTAAAAGTTTGACTGTAGAACAGATGGGAAACGAACTGAATAGACTTGATGATTGTAGCTGTTTTACCGTCTTTCAACATTCCCATAAGATGTTCGAATTGGAAAAATTTCCGAAATAATTCACATCGAATCACTTAATTTTCATTCACTCTCATGAAAATTTGTAACTAGTCACATATCACGTCCGGCATCCTTACATGGATCTACAGGGACGGTGTTAGGCGATAAACTGGCCAACTAGCGCCTGAATCCCAAACAAACCAAGTCGAACTCTAGTAGCGCCAATATTGGATTTGTTGTGACTTTAATTAGATCGATTAGATTTAAATTGTGCTCCCTTCTTTAGATTTAAAACCGGGGGGATTTGTATCGTTCGAAAACTTCGTCATCTGTTTCCGGTCGACAACTTCAAATACAATATGAACGAAAATTGAAATTCTGAATATTTCCACGTGAACATCCGGAGAATTTCCTGTCTTGTGAAGTATAGGACTAGATTCATAAATAAGCGTCGACTGTAATAAAATCGCAAACATATCCAAAATAAAAAAAAGTGTGTAAATTAAATTGCTACGTAATGGTATGCATCCGTGTTGGCACTTGAATTCTCTCTCTCTCTCTCCGTTCGTTTTCTCGGTTATTATTATTATTTGTTCGCACCCTTAATAAATCTTCAATGCCATCCATAAGGGGTGGCTAGATGATTGTTTGATATTTAAATATAATCATCTCGAATTTTTCTGAGTATTAAATGCGTGAATACGTTTTTATTTTTTATTAAAGTAGATACATGGCAATATTATTAAAATGGAAAAGTCAAACGAAAGAGAATAATGTTGGCTGTATCTACTGCCAACTTTTGAATTAAATTATTATTCAAATGAAAACGCCAAGCTGGTTATAGTGATGCTGTGTATAATAACACTAGTAGTAAAGGAGGGTGTATATGCCGGAAGAAGAAGATGTATTTTACGTTTCCGCCGTCATTTCCTGTATTGCTTCACGGAACACAAACTTGACCACGAATGGGTAACCGAAATTGCATTTGAGTACAAAAAAAATAATAATACGAGCTATAGCTGTGTGAATTTCACGCTAAACTCCACCATTTCTAAATAATTCATAAATTATACCAATTTTTTTTTTATATTCTCCAGTACGTATCCGCATATTAGATGAAACATGCGTAATTCGCTTTGAATATGATGGAAGGTGTGCAATTTCCACGTGGAAATTTACGCATGCTGCTGTATGGGCTAGTGTGTTTTACCTTTTATAGTTTCATGAATTGGAAATGTAATTTTCCCTCTACGACAATTTCCTCCATAAAACCGTAAGTATAAAATACTTTTTATGTATTTTATGAATATAATTATGACAGGTTTATGTTAGTGGTTATGATAACTGTTAACTTCATTGTCAAAATTTCCACGACATCCGTTGTATAAATTTTAATATTGCATAATTTAATGATGGAAATGGTGGACAGATATTTTTGAATATTTGAACCGTTACAATTTGAATTAAATAATAACCAAGTAGACTACATACAAATACTTTTATCTTTAATAAGTAAGATGATAAAAGATGAATTGGAAAATTAAACGTGCGGTTGAGATTTTAATGTAATTAATCGGTGTCTAGATTTTCGACTTGAAAATTATATTACCGTCCCTTTTATTATGGATATAATCAAGAAATGTCTATAAAACAAAACTTAAAACCGAAAACATTTTATCAAAGTAAACGAATTATGTTGATTAACTTTCAAGATAAAATATTTTATCACGAAAACTACATTTGATTCATTTTAGTTAGAGGGCATTAATTGTGTATGATTAGCACACGAAGTTTTAACAGGGGATCCTCGAAATTTACTAAAATATTTAATGTGTACGTTCTGATTATGCGCTGTCACTACTTTACAGCTTCAACGGACAAACTATAGATTGGCATTTTTTTGTATTCAAGACAACAAACTTATGATCCATCATAATGTTTTGTTTTTACAGTTAATGCAATAAAAATAGAAGCAAGACAATTTCCATATCGACAAAAAAAATATGGCACAACCATGACCTATTCTATGAATAACAATCGTTCGTATATGATAATATGAAACTTGTGTTTCTGTTTTATTTTATTTTTATTTCTGTACTGATTTTATAATGTAAATTATTGTTAGACATACAAATGCCGTACTTGTACAGTTTTTATTTACTTTATAGTGTTGTCGTGACTTTTCACCATCTAAAGGTTTCGCGAATATATTATTGAATAGATAGAAATACATTCAACACTTAAAACATTTGAGAATCTTATTGGGGAACATAATCATCACACTAAATTTCTGTGTAAAGGTGAATGCTCATTTGTCAGCTTTAGCACTCGAACATTTTTCTTTTTCTTAGAGTGGCGATACACTAGCCAGCATGTCACGAGCAAAACAAGTATATATCGAAATAAAGGTCAGTTTCGTTCAGTTGGTTCGTTGATGCCTGTAAACTACACAAATTGCCATACCGATTCGAACGACAAAAATGAGTTGAGGCGAGCAGCTCGCAAGCCATTCGTATTGTGTTCACAAACCCGCCTCAACTACACGAATCGTACTGCAAGTATGTTATATTACAGACGCGGCTCGTCTAGTGTATTTTCATCCTTATGCTACTAATGAGCGTTCACCTTTAGCATCCTTTAGAGTTCCTCTAGTGTTGACCATAAGTATTTAATAATCAGAAATTAATTAGAAAGTCTGATGAAATATTAATCGAATAGTTGGTTGATTGAGAAATGGAACAATTTCCAAGAGTTGTCGAAATTTCAATTTATCTAACAGCGATTCGGTTGCCATGTAACAGTAGAAATTTCATTAAATGTACCGAATTCTAGGCTTGTAGTTGAACAACAACGTCTTAAAGGTCATCGAAAACCACTCACTAGTTTGCAGTGTTTAATTACTAATTAATTTACGAATTACCACTATAATCCGTTTAGTCGGTTCACATTTATTAATTAATATTAACAACAACACCAATCAAACTAATATTAAAACAATTTTTGTTGATTCGTTCAATTAATCTAGGGGAAACTTTTAAAATTTGTGTATAATAATAATATAGGGTGTATTGTTTGGTCGATATAACCCTATATCTCACCCTATCCAATTAGGATTTGCTATGATGAAGCATGACAATAACAAAAAGAACAACAAGCAAGCCAGCTTTCGATCGTGCTTTTTATTTTTGAAGACGTTAAAGACCACGTTCAACGTTAGAGAATATATATTTTTTAACTCATCTAACAATTCTTCTCGAACACACGACGCCAACGTACAACAAAAAACAACTAAGAATTTAATGGTTTCTATCGCTGGATATCATCCACCGAAGTCTAGACAATTTTTCTTATTATTTCGCTAGAGAAATGTAAAAATTCCTGATTTTATGCTAGATATTCTTATGATTTTCCTTTAACGTTTATCTATTTCTTTATTTTTTCTTCTCTCACAACCATTTTGAACAATGGCTGTATTAAAATGAGATATTGTTCCTATTATGCTATATTGATAAAGTTGAGAATAGAAATGAAATTTAATTCGACCCCTTCACAATTTTAGCATTATAGGTACATACCGTTCTCTATCTATTTTCAGTTAGAATTTTCTTAATCGGTTTAAAATTGGGAATAACGAAGGATTAACGCCGCAATATACCTCCTTCTTACCTCTTCTGCCTACCGGTTAGAGTTTAATTAAATTTTAGCTGTGATTATATGAGAAAATAGCGCGTTTAAAGTAGTCTCGAACAAATATTGCTTGATTAAATCGGATCGACGACGGATTTTTCGTATTTTTTCGCCATTGTCTAGCCTAGATAAGCGAAATAATTGAAATTCAATTGGAACATTGATGAATAATATCTGTCTAATGGAAAAATGTATAAATTTGACAGGATCTTTGAAGACAAGCCGCCCCTTTCCGCAGTCCATTGACTCAATTATTCGGGGTAAAAAATTATTTTTAGTATTACCAAAAACACCGTTCGGATGTGAATTTATCAGTTAGAGGCAACATGAAATAGTAATTAACAAAATCCTACAGGATTTGACAGCCGAACTTGTGTTAATTTCTCTAGAGATTTTGTGCCAGTACAGTGCTGTTGTATTGTTTATTTTGGGCGGCTGATGGCGGAGGATGGTGGTAGCGGTAAACGTCTTTATTATCGTCGATTATAAAGTTCTACAACCACCAACAATGTTTAGAATAATCCTGAAATTGTCCATCAACTTGTTACTACGGTCCATTTAGTCGAGGTATATCCGATTTAATTTCAAGAAATTATAAAGTTTATATCGAAATATATATAAAATTTTTGTTCCTGTTCTTGATGTTTTCCTATTTATTAGTTATACTATTGAAAAGGAAAATCCTTGTGGGGGTTGTAAATTTTTATTACTCCTTGTCGACTATATATAATTAGAAACTTGTACAGAATTTTGTGCGATAAATAAGCGTTTTAATGTCAAACTTTTGGAAATCAAACGATAAGTAGAAAAATTTATATGTCAGCTTTTATTTTCACGAAATGAAAATAAAAGACGCCAGTATTTAGAGAGGGTGGATTTTGTCTGTTATGATATATACAATTAAAATAATCTCAACGAAACCGTAGTTCTATTTAAGTTCGTTCAAATAAACTTAAAATTAATCATTCACGTTATGAATATTTAAGTTATTTAAATTTTTTGAATATAATATACGTTTTGTTGAATAATATTTTCTGGTGAGTTTTTGTAAACAAACAAACCATTAGTTGTGTAATTTAAGGGTCTGAATTGGTATTTTGGAGGATATAAAAAGTTTGAAAGGGTGAGAGAGAGAGAGAGTGAGAGAGGGTGTGCCCGTTATAAATGTAGATGATACTCTCTATTGTATTGGTACAACCCGTCAAAGAAACTCATTTAACCTTTTGAATAGCTGCAAGGAAGTCAATCTTGTTGTGATTTAGATAAGGAACTGAAGGAAATAGGCAGATATGCGCCACCTACATTTCTATTATAAACTTGAAGCTTTACAAAATAAAATATGCAACAATTGAACAAACACTGGGACATGCAACATTTTAGTTTTGATCACATTATTAATTTAGAATTTTCTTGTGAATACAGATGAGAGAAAAGGAGCATTCTTTGGGAATCTTGACAGATAATCTACATTCTGTTGATGTTGTACCAGTTAACGAAGCAACTGCGGTCTGTCCCCAATAATAAACTCGTAAACGAATTGACCAAACACAAAACATCGTTACAAGTTTCGTCTAGCGCATCTCAAACATTTGCCAGACCAATCTAGAAAAATACACACAGATGAAAACATGACAATAAATTCTGTGCTAATCCAAAAGAATCAAGTTATATAAGGAATAGCGGACGGAAATTCTAGCTAGTTGACAAATTTAACAAAAAAAAATACAACTATAATTCAGCAAACAATTGTTAAGTTTGTAACTTGATGTTGCAATGTGCAAGTGTTGCAATTTACTTCAAATGTTGTTGTTGTAACCTCATCGTAATTTACAACACCCTCCTTGAATAACGCTAAATTTATAATCAAGAACAACATAAACGAGGTTATACACAGTAGTTTAGAGAGAATTTGTAAGTTGTTGAGGATTTCATAGCGATAAACGTATAAAACATTGTTTAATTAATTTGTCGACTATCTGCCAATTCACTGCCGTTACGGTCGATTATTCAGCAAGGACTTCGTCATTTGTAAGTTATGATCGATTGAGAAGCGTTTTATTTGTGTCTTTATTATGAGAAGGGGTCGCTTCGCCGGAAATGAGCAAGATTTGATTTGAGAGAACAATAAATGTTAGTAAAGCCAGATGAAGTTTTTATCTATGTAGAATCAACGGGGAAGGTCTGCGATCCTTATAATAAGAATCTCTTTAGTACACAAACATATAGTTCTCTATCAGAGATGAACAGTTTCATTTCAAATAAATTGTAGACTTATTGCAAAGATATTGTTTCAAGCTTGGATCGGTTCTTGATAGAGTCAAAGCCGGAGTGGATGATTCGAAATGTTCCGGACAATGTAAAGCCTTCATAACTTATGGACCAGTGTTTCAGTCTCTATCTTTTGTTCCAAAGATTTCTTCCGCACAGATGACGAATCGACAAGTTCGACAGTATACGGCTGGAGCAAATATTCACAAAACGACTTATTTGACAATATGTGCAACATATGACTTCTATTCGGTATTTATAGTTAATCTTTTTCCCTCTGACCATCCAAATGTATGCGCAATTTTAAATGCGACATTGATGGAAAATTGGACAATTAATCGTATAAATCAAATCTGTATTGGAAATTACAAAAAATTTCATATTTGTCAATTCAATGTGCGCAACGTAATTGACTAGTTTGGACGTGATAAAGTTCAACTTGTGTAGTGTTATTCGTCTATTTCAACCATTCGATTCTCAATTGACAAATTACGTTTTTTTCCAAACAATAGGACCAAATTAACTAGTTTCAAATTGTCGAAACATAATCGTGATGCATGCGCCACACAATAGACCTTAAGGTTACATTGATTTTTCCAACTTGGTGCATCACAATTATTAATTATCTATCATATGTCACACGACTGTGTGCTCTTGTCTATTAGCTTCTAGTGTTATCGTCAATGTTAATGTTGCGGATATTCTCTATTGTTCCATTCTACGGCTCCTACTTTCTAGCTGTAGTACCGTCACGGGATTTCTTAGGTAACAAAACACTTAGATTGTAAAGGATCTGATCTAACTAACCGTGGACGAAATGTCTCTGTTTGATGTGAAGTGAAAGATTAGCATACATACAGCATAATATATTTCTTCTTCCAACTGCCTCTCTCGCTCCCTGTCTCTCTTGTTACTAATAAACTTGAAACTAGCAATAAAACCGATTTGCATATGAATGGAGGATTAAAATTTGCACACAACACTCATTGGATCCATTATAATGCTATCTCTTTCACTATAATCAGTCTATCCCATTCTTGTTCATCATTATGTTATAGAATGATAGAAATATGTTAGAGTTTCAAGACAACAACTGTAGACCAATTGAAACTGATTGTAAGACTCTAACTTTATAGTTTCCAACCAAATGAGCTAATCATCTTCATTAGTTGCCGTGCCTGTCTTGTGGCTATTTCAAGTGGTATTGTTGCAGATTTCACCAACACTCTATTTGCATCTGACAAATTGTTCACCAGAAATTTAACATTTTGAATACGAACACAAACGAATAGATTAGTTGTCGTGATTTTTGTGTAATCATATGATAGCCAGAGGACCGTCAAAGGAGGAAATGTACTATTTGTAGATTATTTACGGTTCACTATATTGTGTCTGTTGATGTTATAAATATACATTTAGAAAATAAAGCTTTTGACGAATTGGACCAGATTTGGAATCTGTCGGGCATGTTCTAATTTAGAGAAATGGACGAGCAACGTTCGCAAATTATTTTCCCCTTCTGAAAGTGGTCAAGGAATGGTTGAATAACATCCATCAGACAGTACGACCTGCAGTTAACTGTAGTCTTGACAAATTTTGCTGTCCTTATATATCCATCTATCTTCTACATAATAATAATTATACACAATAATAGAAATATTCGTATGAAATATGATGTTGTTTTCTTTTGATTGAATTTATTATGAAATTTTTGAGAATCAATTGTGCATTATGCAAATGTATCTCCTGCAGAGTTACTAAACTAAAATACGCACTCGAATTGTTGGGGTGCACTTTCTAGTCGTCTCTACATTCCGCTACATTACTTTCATGAGATGTTTAATTATTATTGTTCGCAACAGGATCGAAACGAGGCATTTGTTTCTTTCACAAATCTAAATTATAGATTTTGCTATATGGCAACTGTGGTGGGGGTGTATGTATGTGGGGGTAACCAACAAATATTTCCTCAAAATTAAATGGAATCCATCTGCTATTACTATAGAAATTTTTGCTACGCCAACATCAACGTATAATAGTCGCATTAAGTTTGATGCTGGTTTGTATCGATAAGGGTGGGATTGTTAAGGGCTGACAAGACGTCGCAATGTCACATACAGGAGATTCCTATTAGATATATGGACATGGGCCAGTTGCTTTTACTGTCACACAATAGGATATCGTAAGTTTCTTTCGATCGTGGTCTGCCATTCTGTGTGCCTATTTCTATATAGAGTTTCGTTCCCAACTAGATAGTCGTATTTATTTGTACAAACGAAACGATTCTAGAGACATTTAGAACCATTAAACCACCACTCATTCGTTTTGAAGTAGCTCCAAATGTTGACAAGGGAAAAGGATTGTCATTTTTAATAATTCAACAATTGTTACCCCTATACGAACTTTGACGTTGAAAACAGTCGGTTGACACGGTATTAAATTATAAAGATAAGGATTTTTTTTACCAAAAAGCCTAACATTGCGAGCTTTTACTTTTTGTGCATTTGTTAATGAGGAGGATTTTGATTAGAATTGAGTAGGAGTCGGATTTTGTTTTAGTTTTTCTTTTTTTTTGCAGAACACGTATAGAGTACATTATAGAAGATTGGCATAAAAGCACAAATATTTGAGCAGTAAACAGTTACTACAGGACCTACCAATAGCAATTTATATTTAGATTTGAACTTTGCGGTCACATCAGAATGAGGAGATCGACGGTTGAGTTACGCACGAGTGGATGTCGAACGTTACCGCATCGCCCTCATTCCCATATAACAAGCAGCATCTAATAGAAGCAACTCTTGTGAAAACGGAACGTTTCTCACCCAGATAGCCGGACTTCCGGATACCACTAGAATACCAAATAGTTGAATTCAAGTCAAAATTTTAATCAAATTCTAACAAAATAAGAAGCAACAAAAACGGATAAATCGATAACAACACTACATCTATCAACTGTTGTTGATTTTATATTGCTTGTATATATATATATATATATATAGACAGAATATGTATCGAGTGTACAGATAAACAGCAGTACTAAACAAGCCTCGATCAGTAACCAAATATCGAGCCGTCATGAAGGCAAACAAGGTTTGAAAAGGCGAGCGAGCCGGGAAGCAATAAAATGCATCACAACAAACGGAACCAACAGAATCAACAAAGAGAGAGGAACGTGAACCCCATATTGTATGATGAGCACTACAACTAGTTGTATAGTTTAGATACTCCTTTCTCTATAGATGTTTGTAAATTTTGATAATGGCCGCAGTACAGTTGGGGATTTGCATAATTTCTAGTAGGGTATGAGCGAATTGACCACACCCGACTGACAAGTGTTAGACAAAATACATTTCTCATTACCATACATAACGACCAATTTGATGTTGAACTTTATTCATGTAATTTTCAGTCTTTAAACCGTATCGGTGGAATTACCATTTCTCTTATTATACGATCAAAAATCATTTTATTGAAATGAATGTGTATTGTTGCGAATAAAAATTAAGTCGTCTTTGTTCTTGTTTCGAAAATGTAAAATTACCACAAAACTGATAATATTCAACCCTTGACGTAGTTTACTTTTGTCAGAATCCACTGTACTGTAAAATTGCACGTCAGAATTTGCATGGCAGGCGCAAGCGTCTATAGTATAACTGTGTTGTTACTTATAATTTAATTTCGATATTGCGCTGTCTCTATGTTTAATTTAGCTTATTATGTCGTCAATGTTTGTTTTACACTTGAGTCTGTACCATTCCCTGATGAGATTTACTCATGGGCTGGGGTAGTCAACGCACACACACACACACACACATGAACACACATTCTAACTAATATGTATTTACTCGTACATACACCCGTATTTTCTCGAAAAGTTGGAATTCGGAATCGTTGATTCTGTGTTGTCGTCTATCTTGATTGTGGGCCATTGTGATGTTGTTAGTGTATTACGATTATTTGCGTTCTTCCTGTTCGAAATACAATGACGCTTAACTGACTCGCATCTAATCCATTTAATTATCCGGAATTTACCTTCAACGGATGAACTTTTGTGTTTTATATTGCTGTTATAAAACAACTATGTATTTTAGATACAATACACGAGTTTGATTTTCTTTGTATTAATAGTCTGTTTTTTTTTGATGATGGGGCCAGTTTTGTAAAATACCACTGTAGTAGTCGCATTAGTAGAAGAAGACGAAGAAAACGAGTAGGCGATAGGGAAGAGGAAAAAACACACAACTTTTCAACGTTGAATTGCCGACGGATTGCTGGCGTGCTTTTGTTTCAGAACTCATTACACGAGCTTGTAGTTTACAAGTTTAAAAAGCCCGGCAAATAAAAATTATAATTTCGCTTGGAAAGAATTCACGCCGTACTGATTTCATTACATTGCAAATAAAAATACGGCGTGTTCAAGAAAGGGTTGAATGTAATTTATTGAGGTAGATTTTTGTTAAAAAAAATTAAAAAAAACAATAAACAACAGCAACAACAAAAATTAAAACCGTAGATTCTGGTTTTTAATTCTATAATAGTTGAATTATTATAGAGATTTCCATTCGTTGACAGTTTTTCATTGTTAAATAATTGATAGACAAGAGGCAAATTTGTAACAATTGCACGATAAACCTAGTTTATTGTTGAATATTCACCGGTAAATAATAATTGCGGTAATACCAGGAATGATGGTTGGTATGCAGTAAATCGATGGTTAAGCCCCCTTGGCTGTGATGTGTTTAATAGGGCTAGTGATAATCCTAGCGTCCCGTACTTCAATGTTTTTGGTTTTCATTCAAATGAATGGATGACATTATGCGAGCATATTTTAGACGATAAAATGATAATTATCACATTTTCAAACTCACATTTACTAAATATTCGGCTTTTTCTAGTTTATTTTGAGGTGCACGTGTACAAGAGGTGTGCAAAAGACTTATCTCGTTTTGCTTCACAACGACATGAAAATATTGAAACGCTCTTAAGGGGATTTACGTAATGTAAGCACGACTGCCAACCTACATCCAATTTAAAAAGAAACCGGTTTACGTAGTTACAATTCTAGCTATTGCAATTTCTTTATCAATTCAAATGCGAATACAAAGCTATTATTTTTGTGATATAGGATTTTTTTTTAATTTTTACGTTGCAACAAAAAAACGCGACCAAATTTCGGTGAAGGTGATGGAAATTTATTCCAAACTAGAGCCTATATGGATAGATTGAAATGTTGGTGATGTGGCGGAAACGGCAGTTCCAATTCCTTGCGCTATGTATAATTCATGACTGCCAATATTGAATTGGTGAGATGACGAGCGGATGACTTTTGATATGAAATCAATGGCGCTTCTTCAAACCTCTGCCAAACTAAGTGTAAACAGCTAATATTAGAAGAATCCGGTGAAGAAGTTAGATTTATAATTCTAATCTTTTATTAGAAAAAAAAACAGCATATTAAATTTTTATTAACATTTCACAATTGCAATTTAGAATAAATCGTTGAACATTATATGAGAACAGTTTTAATCTTTCCATCCAATTAGATAGTTGCCTGTCTGCTGATTAGCAGTATAATTCGCCAACTAAACGCTTTGATGTCTGTAATTTCCATATCCAATGAGTCCTGGAGGCTTGATTTTTCGTGCGACGGCCAAATTAAATTTTCATTAGGATGTCAATATTCTGGGGAGTTTAATGGAATTAGCGTTTTATAGAAAAAGCGTTACTGCTTTAGCATGACCTGTTGGTTTCATTTTGGAACATTCGTAATTATATTCTATTGGATTGCTACATTGTTGCATTTGTTCTTGATATCACGTACTTTTTGAATGTCCTGCAATCATTGCTAGTATTATTTTACATCTGTGATAATGCCACATCCTACATACGAGTAAAGAAGATTAGATCTAGGATAGGTGCACAGATGCGCCGTCGATTAGCCCATGGTGTGGCCGTTAAATCGACCAAATCTATAGAAACGGTAATTGAACGGCCGCTATAGCCCAGTCCTGACTTGTTTTGAAATTCTTGTCTAACACACATAACCGTAATAAAAACATATGTACGAAATATTTGAATAAATGGGGGAGAAATAACGAATTTTTTTTTGTTAGATTGAATGTTGCAACTTTTACTGAAGTTAAATTAGTAATCGAAGGGTCGTGTTGTCTCTCCGGATCCAATAACATTTCGAAGGTGAATCTGACTGCGTAAATTCTACGTAGCGCTTGGCTCACACGTAATAAATAATTAAAGAGAAAATCATGCCCTTTATCCACCTGTTCTCTCTTGCCATCCCCCATTTCCTAATAAATGGGGTTGTGCACAAGCCGATTATAGGAGGCCATCCAGATAGATAAATGGTCGATAGCTTCCAGGTCGATTCGTTAAATTACAATGCCCGTTGCTGTTAAATTAAAAGCAAGTTAGTCTTCGACATAGTGAGATTGCTTTTCTTATTGTTCTTCCACTTTAGTACGCTAGCCGCGACTTTGAATTATCGTTGACTTCACCTTTAATTTTCTAGTCATTGAAGACTTTAAAATAAAGGTGATAGTTAATTTAACCGTTATTTTTAGATACGTTGCATTCGTTTTTTTTTTGTCTATCGTTGAATTTACTAGATTAGAAGCTTAAACCTTGAGGCTACTTTCTTATTTACACGTCATCCAAACGCTAGCACATTTATCTTCGTCCAGGGGATGGCATCTGCTCCTGTCTGGTTAATTCGCATCGTGTGATCCCTGAAATGGATGATTGCTATCTAAAGGTGAAAGCTTCTATTGTTCGACGTTGCCTACTTGCCGATTTTCACATTTCATTTCTTGCTGGGCTCCTTTGTATGAGGCGTCTACTTAAAATAGCTTCATATCACATCTTTGACAGCAGGCTTTTATACTCAACATGGTGTGCATAAATTGTTTCCTGGATACAGGTGAGCTTTAAGACGATGAAAAATCTTGAAGCTTTCATAAACAGTTTGTCTACTTAATGACTCTGTAAAATACCTTACTGAAAAACAACAACTATCGCTCCTTATTCTATATACATATTGTCAACAATAAATACGAATACGTTTGTTTAATTAAAATTTTCTAAAATGTAAACATAAATTAAACTTATCTCACTTTGACAGTACTAGATTTTCAGTTTATTTTATGTTTCTATAGAATTTCGAATGCTTGTGTTGACGAAGATTTTACTTCCACGTTTCTATTGAATTGTTGGCATCCTGCTGTGATTTTCAATCGAGATATTCTCGTAGCAAACTGGCAACTTTGTCTCATTTCTATATATATTTTTTTTGCTTTCTCTGATAGAAATGACGAGGAAGCAATTGATTCAGGCCAAAGGTTATTAGTGACTGTAGTAAAGTCAGGAAGTTGTCATCACGTCATGTTTAAGGTTATAGTGAGTGGAAGCGGCTTGATGTTCGGCTGGTGGACACAATGGTGCTAATGTATGTTGGGCGTCGTTCGACTACAATAGCGAATAATTACGTCGAATTGACATCGGACGACTTTCTATGACAAATGAGCGCCTCGAAATTAGTGCTTTATGGCTGACTATATCAAATGATGTATATATATATACCTAGTTGAATCTAACGAACTACCATATAAAATGTTGAACGAAAATTGTGCGAATTCGGCAAATTTTCTCATGTTTCATCATCAAATTTCTAGCTGATTACAGCGAGGGTATGAATCTAAATGGAACAGTTAGCGATTACACCGAGAAAGTGACATATTTAGGAATGATTAAAAGCTAAATAGAAACTACTAACGAGTTTATTCATTCAGTTGGAAAATGGGATAGGGGTTGCTAAAAGATGATTCTACTGCCCATTTGAGAAGCGAAATCACAGCATATTTACCGTATATACACTATTCGATTGATTGTACACGGGAAAATCATGACTCGAATTGAGAATTACACTATTTCCCAAAAAGGACAGTCGATTTTGTTGTAATTATAGTGGAAAATACGGCACATTCGATCCATTACTACAATAATTTCAGTTAAATTGCCGTCGAATCAGCCAATATTATAAATTGGAAACCGACAGACACGCTAATACGCATCACTAATCGACCATAGTAGTGCGGCCCGAGGTGAGTTCGTCCCTCAGGACTTTGCCAATTTGAATGTCGATGACCACACTGTTTAAATCGAATCTAGTTCGATCTCTAGTGACTGTCGTATGTTGGACGATTCAATTATTTTACTGACATTCTATTTAAATGACAAGTAAATGTACAAGTTGGTAGATGTTAACAGTATAAAATAAAAATAAATATTGGTTTGTTGCGGTTAAATGCTGTCTCATTTTGAATTGTTATCGCTTTAAGATAACTTTATATAACATGCATCTTGTAAACTACTATCATGTTGTTGCTGTTTAATTTATTGATATTTACGGTGTGGTTTATGAGCAGCCAGTTGGTGGAACGCCGTCTTGTGGCCTCACAAATATTCTTGTAATGAATTGTGTTCTCTCAACTAGTTTTCTGAACACTATGCAAACTGTCTAGTTAGATGATTGTGGCTTTCTTGGTCACATTCGGGGGAAAATTTATACCATTTACCAGCAATAATGTGAAAAATTCCAAAACAGAATATGCTGCTATCAAGACTTATTGCATATATAAATATAATAATTCACAACTTCGCAAAATTCTGTACAGAATACGAATGTACAAATGGTGGATGCGCCACAATAACAACATATTATCAATCGAGTATAGTGTGGCAGTGTTTTAAATAATTAACTGGATCACGCATAAGTAGATATAAATGAAAGATTAAAGCAGAATGGAAAGCAAGCTTATAGTTAGCAATTGTGTGTAGGATAAGAGCGCGAATTGTTGGTGATAGTGTGCACTTTATTTGTGATTACATTATTTATGAGCTGTCAATAGCTCTATTCACACACATGTGCAGGGCGGATGCGACCGTTACCACCTGCTCTGCAATACTCTCTAACACAGTAAAATAAAAGGTAAAAAAATATAGATCCAGTTGTTAAAAACGATCAAAAAACAACATTTCAAAGACAGTAACTGTTGTAATGAGGATTGTAACATAGAAAGTGTTCGATTGAATACGAGTACAAGTCGATAGAAGATGTAGTGAACCGCGACAGCATTATTTATGTACCAGGTTCGGTTGGAAACTGGTGCCACTTAAACTGGGTGCTTATCATCGATTCTAAACTAATTTAAGCACAGATTGCTATTGGCAGATTCATCTAGTTTAATTCTGCAAGTTTATTGTTGTATTGATATGTAATTTCATAGAGGAATGTTATTATTCAATTGATTTATATCGCAATAATAATGCGAATCATTTAAAAAAATTTGATGATTAATACAGAATTTTGAATAATAAATCAGAAGGGTGCGCTCTTTTTTTGCCCAACACGACTTGACTCTCTACATAATTATAAGGATTTTAATTAACTATAGGATTGGAGACATTAATCACTAGGGTGTTACTGATGAGTAATCAACATATACATATATATATATATATATATATAGAGAGAGACTGCACACGGTTTCTACCCTCTTTTGTTGGCAATGAATTGCGGTATACATACCAAACATTAATTTTATGCAATTGCTGAATTCGCAACAATTCAACTAGAATAATTACGTAAAATTCACAATTTTCAAACAAATTTTAATTAAACGCCCAAATAGAACAAAAAAACGTTTAAATTTTAATTGCAATTGTGCCACTGATAGTCCTTAAGTCACCCTCTTTATCGAGATCCGATGTTAATCCGATATTGTGCATTGTTAGCTGCATGGAATTATAGAATTCGGTTTAAATCAAGGTGGGCTGCGCCTACAGCATCCACAGCCTTATATCCACCAAGCTCGCCTTGCCAATTTAAACTGATTGAAATTTAGATAAATTACTACAACGGTCTAGATTAGGCGGATTAGTTGATTAACTCAGAATTTGTAACCGACAACGGGCCAACGAATTATTTAGATATTACACTTACGTCATGTACTGAACTGGTGGTTGTTGTTTTCGCAAACTGAATTCATCACAAAATGGACGATGTTATCTGTTTTTCTTTTTTAGATCTTTTTGATTTGGAATGAATATGGCAAATCCTAGGATTTTCTCAAATAGAAACCTATCGTTTCCGGTAGATTTGTCAATTTTAAAGTGGAAATCATACGGAAATTGATTTTGATTTTGCCTTAAAGAGTAATTGTGATTTTTGTTATTGAATAGTTCGACGCTTCTGGTAGGTGTTTAACAACGATTTAACAACTACTGCAGTGTAAAGAGACGAGAATGTCATGTGAGTATTTGGAAACGAGAAACATGACAATTGAGCTGCATTGCACTCGGATGGCGACAAGCTTGTCAAGACAAAACCCGCAATTTTCAGTTCTTCGATATGATATTTGTGTAGTTGAAGTAATGCTCTAAAATACTGTATAGTTGAGTTGTAATTTACAAACATTGATTTTTCGATTACATGTTTTTTTAGCAAATTACTCAAGTGACTCGGTTGGATTATTATAACGGTTCGGATGAAGAAATATACGTTGGTTGATTTCCAACTTATTCACGTACTTCAAAGCTATTAACTACACTCTACCACATGCTTTTCATCATTAAATTAGAATAGTGCTGGGGATAAAGATGAGATTTTTAGTTCGTGAACCATACACGCTTTCCATTCACATATACTCAAAATCAAAAGAGAAGATTGGATTATAGAGCATAAAATCTTTATTTAATACTTTCATGTGATCAATTTTAAATTCTGAAGCGCCTGCCCCTTCTCTCCATATGGTTAAACATTGATCTATCTTTTACCCAAAAATTCGGCAAAATTTGTTGATGTTAACTTATCATCAACAAACCAAGCGATACGATCTTGAGACCATTAAGCCATCTGCTTTGGAATTGTATTAAACTAAAGCTGATTTGAATTTGTTTTGTACCAATATTACGACCACTTTTATCAACTGAATTCAAATTTCCACGACTTTCTATTAAATCAATAAAATATTGATTACATATAGACATTAATTCATCAATTACAACTTTGCCATAACGAAAATTAGAAGATTTCAGCGCTATACAACCATATTATCGATCTGCTGTGTAACTGGTGAAGCAACGGAACAAAGAAAAACAAACAAAATTTGTTACTA
The DNA here is from genome assembly GCA_028455855.1 of Meloe dianella. NCBI lineage: Eukaryota > Metazoa > Arthropoda > Insecta > Coleoptera > Meloidae > Meloe > Meloe dianella. The sequence continues at coordinate 1,178,228 of JAPTHL010000034.1, forward strand.
TTGTAAGATAATTTAATTCAATTTACATGTCGACCGGTTGATTTCCATTGAGATCTAGCGCTCCTCAATACAGAAAATTATCGCCTCAAACATTAGATAAAAAGGGTTGGTTGGATATATACGATACCGTTTTGTACAGAACTATTAGATCTATTATTTGTGTACCATTGAAATTTCCAATTGTGTCGGAAAAAAGAGCTTTCTGAATAAAAATCTAAATGTTCGTCTATTCAACTAGCGCCGCCACCATTACTTCATGATTCCTGATTCACAAATGAAAATTATCAAATTATTACGTTTTTAAAACAAATTTTTATCGGTGAATGTCTTTACTGTAGTTAAACTAGACTCACAATCGAAAATAGAATAATATCGAGCATTAACTGCAGCTTATCCACCATATTTTTGAAGGCGATTTTTGATATTTGTCGAACAGTCAAGTAAAACTGTAATTAGTTGATGACATCATTTCGCAAGCTTTAAAATAATTCCAAATTTAGAAAATTCATAACTAAATTGAAAAGATGTAATTTTCAGTAATCTGATATGTTTAATGCTACAGAAAATACAGCAACATTTGTAAGGATTTAGTTTGCCTGAAAGAATATCTGTGTATCGAAGATGGCCCATTTCGAACAAATGCGAAAGGGTAATTCAAATTAAATTTTACCAGGAATATTAGATTACTCTCAACATCTCCAAATTCAAAACTGTTTTTATTACTCAAATTGAATTCAATCAAAATCCGTTTTGGTAGAGTTTTTTTTTAGTAAGTTTATCCAATAATAGTTGGTTTGATGGATAGTTTGTGTGAATTCAGTCATTAGATCTGGGATTCAGGAACATGAAATTCGCATTTCGATGGCACCTATAAGCCTATTACATCAATCGGCTCAAATTTTCAGTACAATCAACTGTTAATATCCGTTCTCTCGTTACAAATTCAAATAATTTCAATTGGAAATATTTGATTTTGTTGGAACTTTTAAAAATTACGTAAAAGAAGAGATGGAATGAAAAGACAACAAAAAAGCATCATTCTCGTTTCGTTTGAGATGGTGGTAGTTAGAAGATGTCGAACCGATTGATAGACCGACGTTCCTTCCAATCAGTCGCCGCCACCACCACCGCCATTGCTTCATCAAAGATATCCGAAGAAACTAATGGACCAAAGAGTGGCCGCTTCACTTTTATATAATTCCCATCGGTGTTCAAGGAACGTTTTTCAACCATCTCAGACAGTTATTTCTGCAATTTATTTGAGAAACCCAATCTAACGCGCTCTATCTTACCATCTTTTTATTTTCACAAGGGCAAAGCGTTATATTTTAGAAACGATTATTCTTTTATGTCCGTTGTGCAAAGCACACGGAGCATATAAATTGACCTCGGCACGTCGCGATGCTATATACTGAAAATTGTAAAAGATATGCCATCTAGTTGAGCTTCTTGTTTTTCTTTTGTTGTGTGATTTTTCAGTTTGTAAACACGATGAAGTGCAACAAATTTGACGAATCTCTACTAGATGCATATAAAACAAATTTCTAAAAATGTTCGACACAAAATTGCATTTTCAACATTTCAACAATAAGAAATAATTTCCATATTCTGCATCATATTGCTGTGCGATAAAATTTTCGCGTAAATGCAATAGCTGCATTTCGTCAACGAGTATATTGCCAGAAATTGTCGTAGAAAGTTTGCAATTTTTTCAACTGTAAAACCGTAAATAAAGCGAATTAAAGCTTGAACTGAAACGTAGAAGTAGTAAGTAACGTTCTATTTATGTCAACTAGGCTTGATTGCCATACACTGGATGCAATCAATTTTTCCGTTGTTGTTGTCGTTGTTGTTGTTATTGTTGAATTGCTCGGTTGCAATTAAGAATTTTCTTCAATTTGAAATTTTCCACAATGAACATACATTAGCAAAGGAAAAAAACCTCAACTATAAGGATTGAATAAGTTTGAAACGAACATATAAAAGTTGGGTAATATGGGCTTTAACAAAATAAATCTCAATAAAATCGACATTTAAGAATCGAATTGTTTTCGAATCGGAAATTATTGAGGAATCAGGCAATTTGAGGTTTTCCAAGTTGCCAATCACAAGCACACATGGGACACAAATGTCCATTGAATTAAAAATTTAAAATAAATTCAAATCAACACGCATTTTGTTTCAATAAATCGTTTTAAACTAACAGCAAATGGTCGTAATATTTATAATACCTTCATAGAGCTGCCTGGAATCTGGAATGCATTAGATTTCTCTAAGTGGACACTCTAGGCGTCTAGAACATGGAAAATGTCCACCGATTTCAATTTCCATCATGAGTGCACGATGTTGGACAGGTACGGGATTGTGTTATACTGTTTCATCTTCAAATGATTTTTAACAGATTATGCAGCATTCTGATGTCTGAGCTTTTTGACTTGACAATGTCGACTTAAAGCTCCATATTCCTAGGTAGATATCTAGTATTAACATTTATTCGAGATTTACTGCAATTGTAGCTTTTGTTATGGTTATCACTAACTGGTATTGTATCTACCGTTATCCAGACGAACCTGTGGTTCTAGAGCCTGGTCCACCAGGTTAGGTACTGTGACGTCTATTTATTAAAAAAACAATATGATAACGGTGTCTTTTTATAAGTTATCAAAGCAGTTAAAATGTGAATGGTATATATTTTAATTATAAATACATTGTTTCAACGGACAAAAAAGCAATTATGCGGTCTTCACAAACACAAAAATCGTTCCACTATATAGTTTGTCATAATAGTGAATTTAAAAATAATTGAAATAATCTCATTTTGCAAAGTAGTAATTGTTCTAAATTCAATGAAATTGTTAATTAACTGGTCAATCTGATAACAGTTAACAAGATAACTATGAGTGAATTTGAAATGCACGTCCGACTGAAATTCGAAAAACGTGTAGAAAATTTAATTAAAACCACAATTTTGGAATTCTATTCAAATTTTGTGGATGCTTAGTGTAACTAGATAGTTGGCGTTTTCTAAATTGTACGTGTTATGAAATATCTTCACCAAAAAAATAAAGACAAAAAAAATAAACTAAATAAATAAACAATAGAAAATAAAGCAATTTGTGTGTGGTTTTAACCCGTCATTTTTTGATGATGTAATAGAATTTGTGTATAAGTAGTAAAACCAGATTTATTAAAACAATTCATCGGTGAAACAATAACATTAATTGGTAGAAGCGGAATTTCCAACAAGCAGGCACAATGAAAAGTTGAAAATTTAATAATAAAATAGCCGAGTCTGCGAATTGGAATAGAAGCTGTCTTTGTCGAATGTTTCTGTTCTACATACATATAGGTATACATATTATATCTACCTATACATACAGTTAGGACAAATGTCATATTATAATTAATTACAACGTATCAATTAGTCAGTTGGAAAGTGTGTTTTAAATTGGACATTACAGGCACCAAACCATAGAACTATTAATTATCCAGTTTAATCAATTATATTTATACACATTTTTAGGATAGACTGCGATACAGCGGTGACAATTGCAGCTGATACATGATTTGTGACATTTGAGTTTCTATATCGTTTACCGTAGCGAAATCTACAGTTTTACAATAGCAAAATTTATACAATAATCAAAAATTTAACAACGTTAACCTGTAGATTAGACATGCGGAGAAAAGACCTGACAAGCACTAAATTAATGATTCATATAGTTGATGAAAAATTTATTGAATAAACAGCAATGCTTATACTATAGATCTGATAAAAGAAAGTAGGTACTTTAGAGGTGGGGCGCCGCTTCCATCTTTACTATGAGGCAGGTCTAAAACATACAATTGTTTTACTTACGTGCTAATCTACAACCTATCTTGTGTCTAGGATTTCAGTGGCGTTCGTAATTAAACAAAAGGTGCAAAACAATTTGAAATAATTTGGTTATTTTGTCATTCTTCACAACTTATTGACTGTAAGATCAAAGAGGATAATGAAGTGGAAAAATATGACGGAAATAATAATTCATTTTTTTAATTATCTAGTTTATTGTGAAAGCAAAAAAAAATCAATCAAGCATTATTGTATATCGATTTTTCTGTAGTACATCAAAGTGAATAATCTTGAACTGCTTCGGCAGTCTCCGATTCTTGCATTTCAACATCCTCAGGATTTGCAGAACCAAACAAACGTTCAATTTCGTCGTCTTCATCGTCTTCATCCTAGGTTTCACCAGTTACAACAATACGTAGTTCATCCATTGCGTGGTCCAAAATACCCTCTTTTATAATGTATTCATCTTCGACTTTTTTTATATGGTTACATACATTAATCCATCCATCTGTTGTAACGGAATTGAATTTCTCCCTAGCTAATTGTTCAATATCTTTGAATTTAAAAGTAACATTCCTTTGGGCCATCCAATGTTTAACAATTGCCCATATCTTTTCAATTGGATTTCAATCCGGATGGTAATGCATCCAGTTTGTACAAAGCATGTTGAGATTTATGAAGTTTGATTAAATTATATAACTCTGGCTTGGTCATGCTCGTATTATGCTGGATATTTTTCTGCTCCAACCATGTATTCATCATTATTTTTTTATATAACCAAATCTTGTTAATCTGATGTTACTAATTTTCTTCTATACTATTAATTGAATATGTCAAGTAAACACATACATGACATGGACTCTCATATTAAATTTATAATTTTAACTTCATTTGTATTTATCTAGCTATTGAATGATGACGGCTCTGATAAATTTGAGTCAAAACTAGTTTCAGTGTTAATATAAATATTTCTTCGATGAAGTTTTCATTTACTTATTTCATAATTGTTATTATAATTTTTAGATATTATTAGAAACATTAATATTTGAATTAATTTAATTTTAAAATTCATGCAAATTTTTTTCTAAGCGAGTCGCCACTGAATGTTGTTTTTCTGTCTCACTCTATGAAGTCTCACTTCACTGCTGGATTCGTTCTAGCTCTACTCTCCCCACCCCCGCAGTTGTATTCCCTAACCGCGGCAACAGTACTCTAACAATCTTGCTGGATTTAAAGGTCTCTAGCGACCACGAAATCTGCTTTAAGCAATTTTGATGGTCACTCACTACCACTTCCAAATTTGATAGCGAGTACTCAAAATCGTGGTTTAGAACGGACACTCTCCTAATGCTTATACTCAGTGGTGTAACTTGAAATTCTATAGTAACTTTTTTTATCATAATAGGAGTGAACTGGTCAGCTCACAATTAATTGTGGATGTAAGGAATAGAAATTAATCATAAATTAATTTACAGTTTCTGATGAAACTACCAGTTGATTTTTAAAAATCTTGACTCAACGGTGTGGAAAATGACCATTTTCGAAGCATGTACTTGGAAATGAAGATTTTCGTCAATGAGAGGCGTTTTTCCATATTAGCTATTTATTTTTTGTCGTTTAGCAACACGTATACATTACTGCAATCGAGCACTTTCGAATGCTGCACATACGATGGAATGTCGGCTGTTTTCGTTCGATCGTAGAAAAAGACCGTTTTCATTTATACGAAGTCTTTTCAACTAAAAATTAACGGGCCGAATGGCTCGATGGTAAACGGATTGGATTTACAATCAGGAAGTCCGGGGTTCGAACCCTGGCAAGGTATGAGAAAGGATTTTCAGAAGTTTGTTCTCCCTCTTCTCTTAACCTAATTTGTTAATTAGTCTATGCAAACAAATTCCATGGACCAGTTAGCAAAAAAGACTCTGTTAGGATATTGCCCCTACCCCCTTTCAGGTCAATCATCGTAGAAAAAGCGCCTGGATTTGGTGAAATGAGCAGTAACCATCCAGTCGAAACGGCATAAGCGCCCAGGGTTAGGTGAAAGGAGCATTAACCACCCTTTTTTTCTCAGACGACGTAAACATAATAAAGACAGATAAAGTATTGTTTTTTTGCTGAAAATGCTGATATTAAGGTGCGCCAACCGTCAGGAAGTTAACGTTTCTTGAGCAGAGAACTAGTTTGGTCCCGGAACCAGCTGCCTTCGTGCTTCATGATAGTTACGCCACTGTTCGATGATGAAATGATATGATATGTGGAGACGTTAATGATAATTGACGAAATATCTTGTGGATTATGACAAGTTATCAATAAAAAAAGTTGTAAATTGCCAGTAAAATTAATTATTGAGAAGCCATATGATAATTGATTTACAATGAACAAATCGTTGTGTTCTTCATCAATTTATTTTTCAACAAAATGTTCGAATCTGATATACATTCTTAAAGTTGTCTTATACAATATGCATTACCCATGAAATATTAAATGATTAATGATTAGAATAGAAAGCAACAAAGCACGACTTTTAATAAATTTATTATTATTGACGATTGTTATATTTCAGTTGTACGTAAAAAAGAATCTTTAGTAATTGAGATACTGGTGAAAAAATACAAAAATTTTCATTCTTGCAGAATGATTTCAGGAATTTCACAAAAGACGAATTTGATCGACATTTTTGTTTTTACATAAATTATTAGAGACGATTTCTTTTTTTATCTTTAGAATAATAAAAAGTTTCCCTATTTGTATTCAATCATTCATATTTCCTATTAGAACACCATCATTAACGTTTCAATTGCTTATCCTTCGAATCCTTGTTTTATGTACTAAATAGTTAATGAAGATAATTCGAAGAATGTCAAGGACAATAAGTTGGGCTAGCCAAACGTGTAACATTAGTTAAGGGTGACTGGCTTGTCACGTGACTTGTAATCAGAGAATAGCCGTTAATTACAACACGTCCAGTTGTTCCTTTCAAGATTATAGCTTTAGAGACACCAACACCAATTCGTTACAAGAACTATATATAAATACTCTTCGATTAAGGTTAACAGGTAGAGAATTTAATTGATGTTTTACCATGTAATTAATGGCCAATCATTTTTTGCACATCTTAAATCATCTACATTGCTGAAATTCTAAAGAGAGAACATTTGTCTTTGTGCTTGATATGTAATTTATTTTACGAGTAAAGGAGATGGATGCATTGAATTTAGCATAGTTGATTGTAGCAATGATATTTTCATGTGTATCAATTTTGTTGAAATTAAATGAGTTTTTAACGATATTGCCAATCTACGTATATTCGATCTTTTACATTTAATGTAAAATGTTTCAGTATCAAAATCAATGCAGCAATATCAAAACCTATGATGAACAATCAAAACATTTGTTTACCATAATGATAGCATGGAAACATAATAATTTAACCGCCAAGAAGCTTTGGTTAAGTTAGTGGTTGGCAAGTTGATTATCGTAGTTAGTGAGAATAACTCAGTCCACCCTCGCCTCAGTTTCATCCCGACATGTCGCATATCGGTTAGTTATCATATAAATCAGGTCATAACGCCACATAAATCTGCCGTGAACATATAACCGCGACGTACCACTAGGCGATACCGATGTATCGTCCACCCTGCGCGACTTCCAAAACGATGCCCCATAAACAATAGTCCGTTCAGGCCGCAACATTCGATTGAATCATCAATCCAGACAGCCGGATTTAAAGTGCCTCGTCCACTAGTTGACTGAAAGCCATGTTTCATCCTTTGAAATGATGTGTCACACGTGGAATATTGTTGGTATTCACTAATACTGCAGTAAATATGCTTCTTTCGTTATTGTTGTTTTGTTATTTTGTTATTTTTTTTCTATATAACTATACAGTTTTCAATTGGAAATCTTGGTGTAAACTTGGAGTCTCATTAATGTTACAGACGTTTAGGTTGGCGACGCGTGACACCGACACCTGTTCGGCAACTGTAGGGAGTCCTAACGATGTGCCATTGTATGGGGACCTAATGGGCGCACTAAGGGTGAGATAGCGTTATCTGTCAGGACCACGCCATGTTTTCGAGGAGACCAACGGCCTCGAGAGTCTTTCTTGCAAACACCCCATTTACGTCTTTACTGAAATTCACTCCCTTGTCTCTTCTTACGCAAGCGGTGATTAATGACCTGATAGATAATTTTTCGTATAATTATATATTAACGTTAAAGCAATTTCAAATTATATCCCAGTCATTAGTTTCATTCTAATTAAACTGAATTTTCAAATAATATCAATTTTTCAATATAGAGAGGACAATTTACCTTGAAAATCAATAGAAATGTGATTTGGTTTTTTGGTCAAGCGTGACGTACATCACCTAGTTGAAATATCGTTTTAAATTGGTTGCCATGCTCTCTCTCTACACACACTGTGTGGTTTCGATCGAACAAACTGACATTATTTTTAATGTTGTAATAAATTCATCACGGTTTATGAGTTCATATTTATGTAGGGAGAATACTCTCCATTGTCGGCACAGAATACAAGAGGGACATTCTAACTTTATCCTATCTGATTTGGAACTAATTGAATTGGACGATTTACGTCGAAGAGCAATCACTGCAACCATTGTTGAATAATATGGATATAACAAAGAGAGATAGAAGAAAAATGAGACTATAACGGCGAATATATTTGTAAATTTGAATAAACGATGTCTGTATAGAGTCAGTAAAGAATTGCTATTGTCTATAAGTCGTGTACTTGATTTATATCTCTATGTGATACAGAAATACAGTTGAAGATCAGTACTTTCATGTCTAAATTAAGTGAGTAAAAGCCTGCAGAAGATAACATTAAATAATTCAACGTTATCGATACTTTGGCAGCTTTGAAGCATATTCTGTGAAAGAGTAGATCTCGATTTCTATCTCTACTGTACTTCAAGTACAAAAGTGCCAACACCATTCAATAATAAACAGCTTGTCTGTTATTGTAGTAATGATTTGTCTATTGTTAAAAGAGCAAAATGCATTTGCCGATATCATTGTTTTGTCAGTTGTGATATCGAGTCCAGCTGGTGTGTAAGTTATTATAAAATATCGGGACAGTCGTCAAAGATATTGCAATAGCAGATATGTTAGTATATAGTGAATTTTATAAATTGTCACAGTGTTGGAAACCTTTAACATTCGTTCAATTGCCAATTTAGAAAACGACAATATTGTGCGGTAAATACAAAATTCTCAAGAGAATCAAATTCAATGTAGTTTTGAAGCTTAATATTAAAAATGAAAATAATAATAATCGTAGATAATTTAATAAATTCGTTTTAATCGTTTCTCATCTCAACAATAATTGAAGTTATTTGATTGTTGATTAGGAATATAATTGAAATGTAGAATCAAATATTTATGTGATTGCTATCAATTTATCATTGGGCGAATCCATTGTTGTATAAATGGCAAAGCCTCATTCTAAATCGCACCGGAAACTGATTAATTACACCTTCTGGATGAGGTAGTTATTGATAGATAAATTTTATAGGTCACTATGATTTGCATTTGTTGTTGACAGTTAACATATATATGATTTCAGGAGTAATCCTGTCATAGAACAAAATTCATAATCCGATATCATACAAATGGTGGAGGCGCCAGGCAAACAATCTAATATTCAGTGAAAATTTATTTGTTAACATGAAAGAAATGATGTTAAAATAGAGAAAATAATTAATTGATCCCTTCTCTTTATAAATTTGTTGTTCGAATAGAATTTTCGACCAATCGTTCGATATCTTCAAGCAATTCTTCGTTATTGTTTTCGATATTTATCGGTTTGTTTTCGTTTAGCTGGCCTACCATCAAATTAGACAAACATTTAGAATTATCAACATTCTCGGCAGGATCGATTGATGGATACTTCACTCCCTCTTATGTCAACACATCGTTCCTCTTCTCGAACAATTATACGTTTCAAATGCAGAAGAACACTCGACGTTAATGCTTTTCTCGTGTTATTCTTTCCTGTGTACTAAACAAATGCAACAAATAAATTGTGGAGTCTCTCGGAGATTTCTTTCATATCCACAAATTGACCGGATTTCTATAATATTAATGTTATTCGGATGATTGTTGATGACAGTAAATCTATTAATTGATTGGCCACAACCGATTAAGCTTTCAATAACTGTTATTATCTACGAATGGATGGGATTGATTTAATTATCAGAAACGTAGTCATTTTCTCTTCAAACACGTTCAGTTTAAAATATTAACTTGTGAAGCACTTAAAATTGAAATTCATGTGTGGCGCAGGAAAAGCGTTTAATTATACAAATATAAACAAATTTTATGTAATGAATTCATAACTGCGTCTATATTTTGGAACGTATGTAGCTGTAATTAAATCTTGATGGTGAGATGTTGGAGTTGTGGATATATAAAGTTACGGTTGAATAAATTAAATATTTATTCGTGTTATAAACGGCGATTAAAACACCTGTTTTGATATAGCAAAATAAGATAAATCTGTTGATAGAATTCCATAGTTTTTGTACTTTGTTTGATGAAAAAAAAATTAATTTCTTTCGTTAAATTCAGTTTAAGATGGAAGAAATCCGTAAATTTCTAGTTCAATATGCGGAAATATCAGACCTTTTGTTTAGTTTTATTAACTCGCCTGTCAATGGCGTCGATCTCAAGAATTCTTAATAGTAGCGTATATTGGTGAAAATATGAAATTCGGATAAAAATGAGAAAATCATTGAATGGGCTTTGGCTAAGGAAACGATCTAAGAAGCATATTGGACGTCAGGTTCAGGAATGTGAGCACGTAATATAGGTTTCGATATGGTTTGTAGTCATCATTGTAGTCGTCAATAGGTCTCTCTATAACCGAAAACATTCAGAATATATGCTATAACCAGTTCGATCGTTGCGTTTGCCTTATAAAAGGTCGAGTATTAATTTTAGCACTTATTCTATTTATGATATTCTAGCTTCCATATTATTTTATCGGAGGCAGTCCTCGAGCGTACATCCCTTCATCACTTCACAGGTTTCTTTATTGCCCGGAAATTGCCAGAAATGATTCTCTTGTATTTGTGCTCCTTCTAGCAATAAATAAGATTTTATTGACAATCGACTGGAAACTCTAGAAAACGATAAATAAACCTAATTTAATGAAGGTACGGATTTTAATACGGTGATTTAAATTCGAACTACGATTATTCTGTCTACTTGGTAAAAATTCCCGATTAACTACTTATGGTAATTAAAATATGACAATGTCTTAGCATGTTTCTTGTTTATTTGACTTTAGTGTTACTTGCTTGTTATTGTTGTTCGTTGTTTTTCTTTTATATGCGTAACAAGCACCAGAAACGGCTGATCCCATTTAATACCTAATTATAAAGGTTTGTTATCGGAGATTTTGCATTTTTGATTTTGAATTCTGGGATAATCCCTTGCGTACGTTCCCCAGAATCTGTCAAGGCTTAGTGAATCAAACAGTAAATAAATTTCGGGTTTGTCATTTTAATAGCGCCCTAATCGCCAACTATACCTGATGTTTGCTGTGACTGCCTATACGTTTATCTCCTTTATTACTCGTAAAATAATGGATTTTTATTAAAATTTCACGTTTATTTGAGTTAGTAAATCAAATCTGATTTGGATTCACCCCTTTTTTTCTCCAACTGTTTAGAGCTGTGAAGTGTGCTTAATACAATAGTGTGCTTTCTCCAGCCTAGGATGGGTGAGATGTTGGTAAATGAACCGTAAGGAGCTGGCCATTGTCCAGTTCATTTATTCCACATCTTTACTGTCGATCTATCTAGGGAGAGTAGATGTTATACCTGAAGTATTTCATTCTATTACCATTGCTCCGTGAAATTGGTCCAGTTATCAATTTTATGCATCTTATCCGAAACGACATTATAATATGAATAGAACATGCATGCTTAGGGATAAAGCAAGCACCAATATCTATATACACGTAAATACATGACATTATGATGGATTTTCGTATTTGCTTCATAAATATTAATTGAAAATTAAATTGTTGCTAATATTGTATTAGGTGAACGAAAATTCATTGTGTATCAAATTGACATTGTCACAAGTCTTGTCCAGAAGAACGTAACCGAAACTAATGCATAACTGAATAATATTAATGACACATTCAAAGTTCACCAGCTGAATTAATTCCAAACGTTATATTCAAATGATAATAGTTGGAATTTACGAATGTTCTTGACGCTTATTCGTAATGGACCACACCGACCAAAAAGGAACAGACAAATAAAACGACAAATTACTGTCGTTGGTCTCAAAGACAACAATTAATTACGTTTAGTTTGCTAGAACCAAAACTGATCTTTTTTTTATACAACTCACAAATTAAAAAAAAATCAATACTTCATAATGTGAATCGTTTACTAGTAGATTGATAGGGCTGTGTTGGCATTAGGTTTGCTATTAATCGGATTAAAAGCGACAAAGTTATTGGAAATAGAATTACAAGTTAACGGCGCAAGGATAATAACATTATATTTCCATCACGTTAGTCGTTCCTGGTTCTGCTGCATTCGGCCGCCAATACGGCTGTTGTTGAGTTTAGAGAGTTAACATTCCGGCGAATTTCAGGTCAAAGTGCTATTTCGGTCAACTGTAATTCCTAACAATAATAGTCCTGATGCGATGGACGTGTAATCATTTTGACCTTTTTAACGACATATCCGGAAGGATGTCATATGTAACGACCTTAAATATGATCATTGAACATTGGAAATGGGACTCCCTTTTTTTCATTTAGAATTTTAGTGGAAAATTTTTACAATTCCTCTGTAAATTGCGTTACGTTTTATCGGATTGTTTATTTGTAGACCTATTTTTTTTTGTGTGTGTTTGTGTGCACGGTTGTTATAACGATTATGGAAATTCATCTATTTCGTTAATGCGATAGGTAGCGTTTATATTGCAAACAAAATCTGAATTCGATAAAATTTGTGATTAAAATGTAAATTATGACCCGGTAATCTTTCGTTTTTAAAATGTAAATGGCCTACCATAAACCTGGTAGTTACCGTGTTCAAATAGAATAGATGTTAATACACAAATTAATTAATTATATTGATTAATACGATTAGTAATATATTTCATATTTAATACTTTAATCACAATAAGTAAACGGAAGCCAATCATTTACATATGAGTTTGGTTATATTTTATTGTTCGATTTTTGGTTCTTGTGCATTGTCCAATGTTTTAGTTAAAAGTCGAATTTCCAACGGCAAACTTTGAGGTTGTTCGGGTCCCTAAGGGTTTGATGTTAAATTAGGCGCCTGCATTCCATTCCGTGTTGAGAATAGCGTTCTTTATTTATCCTCAATATTGTAGCTAGTTCCCAAAAAAAAACAACAACAAGGTAACATCCGAAACATTGTGTTATTTCAAAATGTATAAATATAAACATTAGAACCATTATAATAATACAAAATAGACCGTCACCTTTTCTATTGTTATTGATGTTGTCATAGTTGAGATGGTACACAATTTTACGTAAGAAACGATTCCAGTCAAGTTTGATCCCAAACGTCCTATTAAGGCTGGCATGAGATCCAACTTATATTATTACATCTATCTAGAGTAGTATTAGTTGCGTCGGCGTGCATAAAGACAAATTTAATTAAATTCCGCACGTTAAAACCGTCCTAATTAAAATGTCCGTCGTCGAAATTTCGACGCTCGACCTGAGCAATAACGCCACGGTGCTGTATTTATCGCCATACAGCTATCGTTGTCGACCTCATACTAACACACCTTGCTGCCCCCTTTTGCATCACCCTATCCGATCATTCTTAACATTTAGCTTTTCTAGTCAAGCACGTACCTCATTAGTTTAATTTGCAACTCTCAACGGGCAATTTTTCACTAAAGAAATACCAGAAAAAATCCAATGGTTCCATGTTCTGGCGATGGGGATTTTCTTTTTAAAATGTATGATGAGGGTCACATGTGCAATGGAAATACGAAATGATAGTGGTAGGGTTGATTGAGGTGCCAGATGGGCACATCAGCATTATTATCTGTTCATCCAGGTTTGATAGAGCGCCGACTTCATTGATCATAAAGAGATTTGTCGAGTGGAAAAAGACGCCTTTCAATTACTGGAAGAGAACTGACAGAGAAGACAATGTAAGAGAGGAGAAAAGTAAAAAAAAAACGAATAAAGGCAACAGCAACTGCGGACTCCTTAATCACCTGCCGAGATTCGTTGAGAAATCGATCTTGGAAAATCCAGGATGCACAATTGCAAGCATCCGGGGAATGGGCTTAACAGGCAACTGTATAGATATCCCAAAACACTAAAGCAATTTAAATGACGATTGCAAGAGCGATCGTACTAGCTTTTTGCTAGTTAGACAGGGATGATCTGGCGAATTGGGATGCAAACTTTCGTTTTGTATCGACCTTTCCAATTACCAATGATAATAGGACTATTATGAGAATCTCTACTAGTCGAACGTTTAATTTAATTTATTTCGATATATTTTTTTAATCCCTTCAGCGGAATTAAATCTTTTCTGAAATGTTTGATTACATTTGTAATGGCTACAGCTCGAATAAAAACAAGGTAAGTCGAGTTAGAGAGTGCAATTTAGGATCTTTCTGAATTAAGCGATTAAGATAAAGATCTCGAATAGTCTTCTATGTACTAAAGATGAATCTATTGAAACTAAATTGTAGTGGATAATCTCACCAAATTCCCTTAATAATTGAGCAAATTTATCCTTTGCGTTTGAGCATTTACTCGAAATACTAACCAATTTGCAGTAAATAATGCTGGCGTCAGTATATTACCACTTTAGGGCCGTGTCTGGCCTTTCTACTATCTCTCCCTATTACCCAAGGTGCGAAAAACTGCAACCTCTACCACAATTAAACTTTATTGCACCAAAAAGTCTTTACATGGGACTAACGTTGAAATAGGTTTCAAAATGAAAATTACATGAAACTCACATGAGACTAGTTTTTAAATCATATCAACTAATAGATGATTAGTGGTAATTACTAGAATTTTATATTTTAATAGATTATACAGATTCGATTTCGTAACAGATCGAAATTTATCAGCTTTTATAAGCCTATACTGACTGTAATCTACTATGATCCTGATATTATACAGCCGCATTGGTCGTCGCAATGCACGAAAGCCCTGCAGCGGTTTTCCAGCCGCCGCCACCACCAACAGAGCGCCCTTCGATCACAATCCAGCAGATAGCAATTTCCCTAAAAATCGTCAGCGTACAATTTAGACTTGAAATTCCAATTGTATACAAAAAGGGACAACTTATTCATGCAAATGAGAACACAGTTTTTCTAATTTAACGAAAATCACAACAGAAAAAAAACAGCGACAAAATACAATACTCTCTTCAGTATTCTAATTTGAATGAAAACAAATTCAGTATTAATTAAACTTTTTTTTTATTGTCTTTAAAAAATGCACCCTCTCACTTCTATTGTTTAAACGGTAAACAAATTAAAAATAAATATTCAAGTAATAAAACTTGTTAAAAGTTTTCATCATTCAGTGTGTATACGACAACAAAAATACAATGACCCCCTCCCCATAGCACTCCAGTCTTCGTTTCTCTTAAAGTCCGAAAATGTAAACGCAACCACTTGTCTTGTTCTTTCTTATGCCTGCCGCCATCATCAAACTTTTCCAAACTCAGATTGCGAAAGATTGTTTCTATAGTTTTAAACAAGACTTGGACCCGTTATATGCCATCACCCCCACAACCAACAACGGCGAAAATGCCGCCGACAATATTCTTTTATTTTAGTTTTATCAGTTTCTTTTATCGTACAGTTTCTATGTTTACTACTATGCCCATCCTATAGCTGCCCGGGTTCCTTTCTTTTATAATCTATTCAAGAAGATAAATTATAACCACTATAACTCTTGCCAAGTGTATATCCTGTGAAGGTGGTCGGTGGCAGGTTACTCATTTCGCTTTTTTTCCTCTCTCTATGTTTTGTGAGGATCTGTGCGTAAAATAGGAGTTCAAGGAAATACTGAATAAAAGCGAATAACGCCTGTTGTGTTAGATGAAAAGCTGATTCTGATATTAACCGTAGAACAATTGACTTCAGAAGTTGTTTAAGGTTTAATAAATACATTTACGTATATATGCTTAAATATAAAAGCTTTATAATGTGTTTCAGGAAGCTTTCTACTAAAATTATTCGAATTTGAGGTTGCATCCTCTAATGTGTTAATGAGTTTGGTAGACTTTTAATTTTGTCTATAAGAACAGATGATAACCGCTCATTAATATTTTGGATTAAACATTCTGAGATGCATATAATTCTATATTCATTATGTACGAAATATTTTATGCATAATCCTATGGGAATTACGTAGTAAATAGAATGGTGTGGGCATTATAATCTTGAATCCGACAGGCACTTCCTAATGATAAGAACAATCTTGTGACTTCCTGCTTGAATTCCTGACCCATAGTCATCATGAATATCATCTTTGTTGTCGTTTTACGTCCGTATTGACGATAGAAAGGGAATGATGATGCACAAACATCAGTTTGTAATCACAAGTGCAAATAATAATCTGATTGTTAATACAATTTCGACTAGAGACAGTGTCCATTGAACAGATAAACATTGTGTTTCATTCAACCATCATAATATGAAATATCTACAATTCAAGAATAATAATTTTTGATTGAATTGAATATATATATATATATATATATATATATATATATATATATATCGATTATCCACAATCGTTTCAATACTGATTGTAACACAAAAATTTAACAATAGTTTTAATTACATATTTTGATGTAACGTACTGAAAGGGTATTGTTCTCAAAGCCTTCTTGTGGTTTTAATAAACCTAAAAACTGTTTTTTCCTCGTTTTCCATCTTTCGCTATTCACAAGACTTGCTTGAATTGCTAATCCGTAATTAAAATAGTTTTGCAACAGAGTGGTTCCTTTATCTTTACGCTAGTTCTTTGGTGCTTAGTGGGTCTCATTCTCTTTTAAACTAAACCACCACCATCAAGTAGAGACAATAGTCGTTGTCTTGTAAAAGTTACGAAAATAGCAATGGAATGCCACAATGTTGTTCCAACTTCTTAGGTATTTAATTGGAGAATAGTCCAGTCGGACTTCTTATTGTTTACGTTCCCTTTGTTTAGGAACTTTGAGAGACGACATTTCATGAAGGGACGTATCCTTTGGTCTTTCAATACTTGCAACAAAAGAGAATTTCAATGTAATCTTTACGAGTTCTAGAGCAAGATGAAATTTACAATTATCAAAAGTTTCGTAGAGTTGTAATAATTATTATTATAAATATATAATTTCAACCCCCATATTTACTGATTGTCAATCTGATATACAAATAACCGTTGATGGGTTAGCCTGATTTCTAGTTGACCCAAGATTTTGTCAATATTTGCGTAAGAGTGATGGACCTTTTCAGACTTGACATCGTAACGATGACCGAAACTTCAAATTCAACAACGAAAAGTTAATGGTGAATACAAATATAGTTTTAATTATGTGTATGTGTAATTTTCATCATATTTACTACAAATAATGTTATTATTGAATTACAATTTTAATCTATATGTAAATGTAAACAATATAAAGACATAGAATTGTTTGTTTATTGGAGCATAATTTTTATCTATCGTATGAGCTCTTTCCAAATGAAGAATAAACAAGCTCCAAGTTTATCAAAGAAACGTTATTCTATGTAATCCACAATTTTCCTCTGTACCCCACTTCAACTTCAATTCTGCCCAATTCTCTTGCCAAACAAGTTTGTAAAATGAAATTTTCTTGCAAGGTTGACAAGTCATCTAATCGCAACAGCATTGGTGCACACACACACACACACACACACACACACACACACCTTCTACACATCTATAGACACACGACCTTTTCCTCAACATACGAACAATTTCTTTTTCCGTTCTATTAGGGACCTTCCTTTATTTCTTTCAATTTTCTCTACATTCTACGATGAGTTCTCTAGGGAACAGGAACAGTGGAGGACAGCCTCAACGGCGACTACATGGGATTGAAAATAGACGCTGAAGACGACAGCCGACGTAGACGCCGCCCTAACACTTTATAATTTTAATCTTCAACTGTCAAGTGATGAATTAACAATAAAAACACGCTATTGCTATATATTAAATGACTAAATAGTTGAGGCAGCTTTACAAACATCACAATTGATGTATAAGTGTTAATTTACGTTAATGCTATATACCTTTGAACAACAATTTTGTCTGAAAACAACAGTTATTCCATATAAAGGATTCCTCTTACACGAACTTAGACTGATAAATAAATATTTATACATCTAATTACACACCATAAATTCACTATCAACAATCCAGATATTAGATTTTTCAAACAAATACAATCAATAAAAATACATGAAACATCAGTTCCATTCGTTAAACGATGATAATAGTTAATTGAATTTATAGACAGCTTTCAAATTTACCATTACGTTAGTATTTGAACATTTTAACAAAATAAATTATTCATAGTAGTAGACAACGTGCGAATTGGTGGAAAAAAATTGAGCGGATTAGGTTTTCAGGAAGTAGAAAAAGCTCTATAACACAAAACGCATAATTTCTCTCTTTTATTACTTCACTTGACAGCTTAACTGTCTTTCCTTCGAGTGTTTTAATTACGTGAGACACTTTGTATATAAACTATTTTGAGTTAAGATATTTCATTACCTTATTTTGTTTCAGTTTACTTGACGGCTGAGATAATAATTGTGGTAATAGTAGAGATGAAATTTTCGTACCATAATTTCTAAGTTTGTTGTGTCTAATTATTGTTGTTGTCTTTAAGTCGAATTTGTCAATTTTTGAAATTAAAAAGACAATCTAAAATAATAGTTAATTGTAATCTATATTCGGTATCTAAATTGTTGATATGCTATCTTTGAGTTTTTGAAACGTTTTATTTAGCTTAAAGCGTATACGAGTGAGATAGAAATTTAATTCAAAACTTTATCTAAACTAAAACAAAAATCGAACATTTCCAATAGAAACACAACAAAATATTACTTCAATATCCAATTAAAACAAGTTATTTATCAAATTTAGGAATTTTTCTCTGATAAACGGTTATTAAATTTATTATTTCGTTTAGTGTTCGTGTTGTCGTCCTATAGAACTGAAAAGGTCGGCTGCCATACGACTAGCTAGGTGTATTTTGAAAATCACTATTTATAAACTAATAATGGATAGCGATAGTAACAATAGTATTCGTAACGAATAATGGTTATAGTGGGCAAATAACGATAGCTTTCATTGCTGATGAGATTGTGATTGTTCCGGTTTATCAACTACTATGATCTGGTTTCTATATATGTCGCAGTGCAGACAGTGTACACTAACACTACTCCTGACAAGCGCATTCACTCTATCGGATATTGCCAATAAGCAATGATATCGTGCCACTAAGCCTTATCATCCCTTAAATTCATCTGCACTTATACTCGATTTACTTGAACTATAAATCGGCATACGAAATTTTTGTATTCTACACTTTTTTAATTGTGTAAAAGTTGCCATTTCTACTACTATGTTAGACATGGAAAAACATGAAAGAAGTAATTACCTGATGGCCTGAACGAGTTACTGCACTTCGTATATAGTATATATAAGAGCGCAATACATTACTTTCTAATCAAAGATAAAACGTTTGCAATGAGCCCCACTCAATATTTTGAAAGATTGAAATAATCCATTTCATCTACACTGTATTACTACAGTTGGATAATAATTATATCAATTACTTTTTTAAATTGATTTTTAATTGAAACTAAACCCTTAATTGCAGTGCTTTTATACCCTGTACCTATAATTGGTCGTTTCTCAATATTCTATTTACAATACGGTTCTCTTTTGTTTTTGTTGCTATTATAATGTTTCAATTTCACCTTCAAATACGATTCAAATTAACAACAATATTATAGAAATGTTCCTATATTGTAGTAATTAAAAGTTTAGAAAAATTAACGATAAGGAAAACGTTAATGAGATGACGAACACAAGATTAAGAAGAAAAAAAAGGCCATAACACAAAGAATAGTCATTCGGTAAGTAAGAATGAAAATAAAACAATGAAACACAGTTAACGAGTAACTTTGAACAATCGTTGGCGTCTTCTATTTTGTTTTTTCTTCTTATTCATGTAACCAACGTTTCGAATCATTACATTAATTCAAGTTCTTGATAAAGTCATTATAGAGTATCCGAGTTAGTTGGTGCAATTATCATCATTATTTGATTGTACGACTTTTGGACTGTTAGAAAAGTAAAAGTTTTCCCCTGGAAGGGATCCTTCTATTTCGATTGAAGAGAATACAGGAAACGTGCCGGAGATACGATGGTGATAAATACGAACGAGAACCTATTATAAGACTTCATAGTGTTTTTCTAATGCGAAAGAAACTAGAAATAGAAGAAGTCAGATTAGTACGATCTTTGATAAGGGAATGTGGTGGGATGATCATGAAGGGGTGAGTAGGATGACGTTTTCCTTCTTTAGTGTGTATGTGTATATATATACAGCGCTTTTTCACTCCAATGTTGATCCCCCCAATTACCTTTACTCGACTTGAAATTCCGGCTGTGAGGATGACTTTGACCGGCCAAGCGTCCTTTGCTTGTTCCAACTAAGCTACATTGATCAATGATCGTTTTTCTGAATCTTTAAATGCCATTCTATGTCTCCAACTGAATTTCAACAATTAATGATGAAATGTTTTATATAAAAAAAAGTACAGTAATTAGTGGTGCATTGCAGTATTTAACATCGCGTAAACTTTAGTAGCTTATTGTCTGCATCTAGTAACGACTAAAGCTATAAAAGGAGAATTTATAATGCTTTATCGCACATAATTTCCCTTCATGTACTTAGTAGCTTGCTGCGCGATAATATTAGTAATAAGGAAGATCATGAATTTTACGATTCCTTTACAACTTTATGTAATTTGACCACACATACACCACCAACATATAATCGAATTCTATAGAAACCTGTCTAATTATGATGAAATATCCCAACATCATTGTTGACTTTCTTCTAATTTTATTGGACTCGTTTATCTCAATGATGAACTTAATATCCGTTAAATCTTGATATGCAGACAGTGTCAGGATATTAATACACTTTTGATGGGTTATTGAAACTGTTATTCTCACGCCTCCATCATCTCAGGTATACAGTCATATATCTTAGGTAGTTCTTTTTCTTATCGTTAAACTTCTAGACACGAAACATTGATTAACCTTTAATAATAAAATTTAACGTTAATAAATTTATTGCACATTGCGAATTTGCGTGTTCAAGTGTTTGTTCTATTAAAGAATAACCACCAACACTACTAAAAAAACGTGTAGATACGATTAATTTGACCATCACAGAAATTTTATTTATAATTTGAATTTAGACAAAAATAAGGTGCAGCTTTTATAGTCTACCGCCCACTAGGGGATCTGAATAGAATGAATACTAAAGTACCACCACCCAAGTTCCTGTCTAAGTTGTCCCTCGTTAAAATCTTTTGTTATATAGAATCTTCAACAATGTAGATCTATTGTCGATGAATAGTTTATTTAGATTCGTATAAATATTTATCTTATTTTAAAAATAAATAAAACTAGAGGGTGGTAAAGTTGAAAATTATGGTTTTTGTGTGTGTGTGTTTTTTTTATAATAAATTAACGACCCAGAGAATTTTATTGTGTCACGTAACAAATTAATTAAATAAGATTTAATGATGGTGATAAAATTTTTTTGAAAAAGTTAGAGGGGTAGAGATGAATTCGTTTCGTTTCCGCAAACCAAGGGTTGTTTCGTAGTTTTGTGTACATGTGATTGACGAAATAATATTGTCGAGGGGTCATTATAATGTAACGATATGACATGTGCATCCCCTAGGGCACATGTATAAGGGAAAGGGTTCAGTTGTAACCCTAATCAATTTTCGATATAGCTTCTTAGTTTATATTTGATAATAATATTTAAAGTTATTTTGTGAAATATTTGTAGAGTTTTCTTATTGATTTCACTTTCATTTAGTGGAAATGTTGAATGTAAATTTATTTATTACAGTGAATTTTCCATCATGCGTCTCTTTTATATGTCGTCTAACGATATTATAGGCTGAGTTAATATCGTCAAATAGGTCTTCAGGGAGACAGAAAGCCGAGAGTCGTCGTCGCCGCCGTCGTCATGATTAAATCAAATTCACTGTTGAAGCTTTCAAGAGGAGAATATGCACGAATGTGACCATATGCGTCATCCTTTAGACAAATATAATATACATGTATATTAGTAAAATAGATCCGAGTCGTTTTCCTTGTTATTTTATACTCTCCCCCTTAATTTGTTTGTAGTTCGGTAACTGATGAGAAACAGTTGTAGGGTAATAAAGAGAATACAAAAAAAAACAACAACAACAACTTTGCCCCTATATAGGAAAAATGACGAGTAATATTTCAACTAGTCGGACACAATGTTACAATAAAACGTGTCGAATTTGCAATGTAATGACGCCATGTATAGATGTGCCACTCACTGGGCCATTGTTGCACCCCGGTATTCATCACCACATTTGTGCTACCCCATTTGCTTGGAAGGTCGCTGGATTATGCACATCAATGGCCACAGAATTTGGAAGAATCGACAGACTTTCCACCAACAACAACAACACTAATAAGAAACTCTAATTTTCGAAATTATGTTTCGTTGATAACAAATAGATAAACAATGTTGTAATAGCGCATTTGTCTGTATGATGAAGATTTGAACTAATTTGCGAAGGGGGTCCTTTGATGGACGCGGATGTTGTTTGGGGTTTTGTATAATACATTGGCGTTATTGTGGCATGACAGATGTCTCCAGTTTCACTGCAGGGCAGACTAATGTTACCGCTAAACTCCTACAAATACATGCAAATACTAATGCGTAACTCCTTTCTCTTGTTATTCCTGTAACATGTGTAGTACTTCTATAATAACAGTTATATGCCGAGTTTTCTATTGTTGCAGATTCATCAAAATTAGTTTATTTATATTTTCGGAACATCAACAGATCGTTTCAATTTTGTATTGTATTAGAAAAATGGGTTTTATGTTAAATTTACACGAAGTAATCCATAATATTGTATCTTTCTATAAGCGAAAGTTTATTTGATGTTTCAGTATAACATGACACGTATTCAATTCACAATTTTAATGAAAACTGATCTCTCTATTCACAGTAAATTCCAGGCACCCTATTGATATATCCACCATTAGAACATTGGCGTGAATAATAAAAGCTTTGGAACTATGTCAAATTTCCCACAGAATAGATAAATTTATTTAGTTAATCTTTATAAATTACTAATTAATACAAATATTGTGAAACCTGTATAAGTCGACGGTCCTCAAGATTTAAAGGATTATCCACTGAATATATCATCATCGCCGTCTATCTCTATTCTTGTAAAGTCATCAGTTATACTCAGTGTTTTGAGAGTTTTTTTTAACAGATTAACTGTTCCTACCTACAACTGCGTTTTAGCTTCTTTCAACTGATGGTCGAAAATGACAATAAGAATTACACTATTGGTAAGTAGTACTGGTAGTTCTGTTTCTCTACTAACTAAATTAGTAATTCTAGTAAACTTACCACTAATCGCAGGGGTTGTACAATTTTTCTTGATTCAGTGATTTCCGCCCCGAATATGGGGAATAATCAATATGATTTCTCCCTAATATTGAGGGTTCGTTTGACAATGACTAAAATTTCCGGATATTTCTTTCAATATACATTTGTGATGATGTTATTAATGTAATGTTGAATCATTTGTGGTTTTAATATACATTAGTACTGCACCCATGACTTTTTCTTGCAATATAGGAAATGATAACATAATCTGATTGTAATTCATCGTGAAGTCCAATATTACATCTCTATTCATTACTACTGTTCGAAAAACTACTTATTTATTGTACATTTCCGGTAGGAACTGAAATGTATGTGTTAAAACAACGATATAAATCAAGAATATCCTGTTTTGATGTGTAATGAATACGTCAGATACAGGATAAAGTAGCTTTATGAGGACGTAAATATGCCATGTTTGTTTTTATTGGTGTAGGTTATGAAGAAGTTTCGGAGTGTTTTTCTTTCATTTATTCTTATCTATCGTGGTAGGATCTTCTGGTTTACTGTTTTGTAAAGGCACAAGTCATCAGTTTAATGGAAAAACTTGGACGTTATTAAAAGTTGCTAGCTACATATTACCTATCGGTCGTTACTCCATAAAGCAGATAACGTATTGCCTCAAGTTGCAGTATTGCAGCCTCTTCATTCATGCTTTTTTTTTACTGTTCCCATCATCATACGAAAACGGAAATCTTACCACAAACTTTTACTATAATCTAATCTGTGCGCACTTTTAACATTACAACTTTATTCGGAATTTTGACTACATCAAAATAAAAATAAAAAAACATGCCCAAACTTTTCTCATCAATACCTTTACAATCATATAACGGAAAAATTTACTGATAGTATATCCATCTTCTTATGTTCTTTCGTCAAGACGGAAATAGACTTGACCATTGTTAGTTTCTATGGAGACATTCAACAATCGGATGATCCTATTTTAAATTCCGCCCTACGGAAATTACGTCTAGCTAGCACGTGGAATCGATACAATTTTCTTAGTAAATGTACTATAAAAATTTATGCCTTTCCGATTTTAACGGCACTCCTGGATTCAAGAACGGGAATAAAGACAATTCGGGAACGTGTCGATACTGTTTTTTTCTTCTTCTTCTTCCCAGACGCTTCAAGCTCAGTAATATCTATGCCCAGTTTCTTAATCACATTGAAACGATATTCTAGATACCAAATTCAATATTCGCTTAGTAAAAAATGTTTAATTTACATATTTGTTTTCGATTATATACTTGTTTAATCACAAATATTCTGTATTTTCAATTTAGTATATATAGTTGGCGTTGTACTTTGTAATTATCGTTTGATTAGAAGAGAAACTGGAGGCGTAATTTTCCGGTTGGTTTCCTGATGGTGTCCGCTGCTATCGAATTATGTCGATGTGTTCTATTCTCGACATTATAGTGTTTTTTTTTGTTGTTGTTGTGTTGTCTTGTTTCGTTTCTTTCTAATTCGGCCTTGTAATTGCCTGTTCAACAAAAACGCCCGCAACGCATCAGTTGCATCACAGTATGAGCTCGTTCGTATGCTCATTGAAGACACGTCCGGGGTGTGTCTGTATTATACTACCAACCCCGTTTTCGACCAGATGCGTCCGTTGTGCACACACTCACACACACGCATATATCTACACTCTGTATACACAAGGACCCTGTAAACGGGACCTATCAACATTGATGTTGCCTTTTGTCCAGGCACGCACTCGACTCATCGACTGAGTCAACTCTGGCGGGTTCATCAGGGGTGTGTAAACATGGCCGGACGTGTAACTGCCACAATCTATCCCCTCATGGCTCTTGGATAGCACAAAAACCATCACCGGTGGGGATTTCACAGATAATTCCTTAACTACCTGCGGAAATCTTGGATTGGATCGATAATGGACATGGACAGGAACGGGGAAAGCTTGTCACCATCACCAAACAGTCATTATCGCATTACATTCGATATTAATAGCTATTTAAAATAAATTAAAATCCTTATTTATTTCTATAATAATTTCGAATGAAAACTAATGGTAGTTTACAAACCACAGGCAAGTTTAAAATCTCTCTCTCACACACACACACATTGGGTACTGAACCTTCGGTCCTAGAATCGCAGATTCGGTTGGAGTCACGCACGCTCTCAATTCTCTAGAGTAACACCCTGGCAATGGACAACCTGTTCGATGTGACATCGTTTTACTTTCTCCTCGTATGTAAACGTTATACAGACATGGTCGTTTCATCTAGAAACATTGGAGAAGCTAGAAGAAATGATGTGCACGTGTTAAAAAGAGATATAAAGAAGATAGGTAGTTAGTAGTTTTACAACTTATCTCTTTTCAGTACGTGCAAATCATAAGACTATTTCATTTATTCTACTTTCATAAATGTTTCTGTTTGTATTGGCCGAACCTGTATATATCAATGTGTAGCATACGTTCTGTCAAAATAAGAATATTCTGATTTTCTAGAGGGAAATCTCCAAGCAAATCGAGTTTAATTTTGTCAATTGCCCTATGCCAAATAATAAAACTTTTAAATCAAAGATTTTGTGCGGAAATTTTATGTTTTATTATTTACAATTTTAGAATAATGAAATCGTCAGGTGTGTTAAACAAAAAGATAAAGGAATATAGTTAGAAAATTTGAATTTCTAGCCAGTTACGTTCTACTATAACAAACGTATTTAATTAGTATGCAAACAGGTGACAAATTCCTGATTACAATTTGTGTCAATCTTATAATGTGTTATGCAGTGCTATTTATTTGGTAACATACCAAATAAATAGCACTGCAACTCCTATCAAGGAGATATCGAAGATGCAAGGTGCATATATGTGCACAACTTACAATTTGATATATTTTGAGGATCACGTAATCATGCAGAGAGATCCTTAATGTGGCAGGATTGTGGTTTGATTGAAGCAATATAGTTCAATGTTCAAGCTTCAATTACACACAAATACTAATCACTATACATGAGCAAGAACAAACACTATTGAAGCTGATTAATAGTTTATTCTAATAGACGAGCTTCTTTTACATCGACTCGACTCCTCTATTCTGAATCTTATAAAGCGTTAGATGATATTGAAGCCAATTTCAACGTTAGACTCTCAAAGTTTTCAGCATAAAATGTGAACGTCTATGTTATTAGTGCATTTCAGGCACAGACATCAAACATGACCATTTCATGCGTGAAGATGGAAATTCACGATTTTATTACTCATCTCTATAGTTTTAATTAAATTTGACATTTTCTCTGTTTTTTCTACGAAATTATTTGTAATTTTAGTAGTTGGGGTGGTGATGGTTGGATATAAATCGTATACTATCTAGTGTAATGAATTTCGGTCATCGATATGAGTTGCACCGCGGTCGGTCGGTTTGGTTGGTTGGTGAGCGCTAGGGTGTGAAATTGGGGTAGTGCACAATATATATAGTAAAGTATATCCTCTCTGTCCTTCTATATTGGATAAAAGGACAATTCTGCTGGCACAGCAATGTATAAAAATAAATACCGGCTTATAGTAGACTTAGGGACATGAAATTACCGAAAATCTACACTATAATACAGAGTAATGAAATCATCGCACATTCACTCATCCAAAAATCTAATTTCATATGATTTTATTATTTTGTCTCATTCTATAATGAATTTTCGCTACAAATTTGTCTATTCCCAGGATGAAAACATGTGTGAATTCCAATATTTTTACTACTATTTGTGGATGAAACTTTTAATATAAACTTTACAAAAAATTAATTCTTCTTTGTGTAGAATTCTACAATTGTTTCGACAAAATAACTTATTAATAGTGTTCTTACGTGCTTTTCTATTTCCATAGTGGTTGATAAAATCAGTGGAATAAGTTAAAATGAAAACTACAACGAATTCATGCAAGCTAAAGAAATTTTGCATGCTAAATTAAGAAAATTGCAACCAACATTCTATTTTCCATTTAAATAATTAGAACATTCTACAACGTATTAGACTGATAATCTATTGTTTAATTGTTGTAAAGGCCGTAAACATTATTCCAATATTACCCCTTTTCTCATATAACAGTTTCAATCTTTTATTAAAATTGTTCCAACCATTCCCACCATCATCATCATCATCATCACCATCATCATCTAACAAAGTGTTTCCATTCAATGTGATGACAGGCTTTGATATTTGGCTGGTTTAACGTTAACATCAAGAAAATGAATTTAATGAAGAAATACGTAAAAACATTGAAATTACGGTTGAATAGTAACTAATTTTGGTACGATATTTTGGCACATTCATCCACCTAATCTGATAAAATTTGTACGAATTGAAATATCTACCCTTTACAAAATGTTAGTCTTCAATAAATAATGTGCATAAAACGTAGTATCTATTTCAAAAATGTCAGCATTTGAAAATATCGAAACGATTTGATTTTTTTTTAATATTTCACAATTCAGTCGACGTTTATCGAAACGTTTGATAGGAATCTGAATTTTCTTTATATGATTCAAACAATAACAATGGTTTTTGTTTATTTAAATATCGCATGCACCTGTACTCATGGTTTATCTTCTGAATCCGTTTGACACCTTCAACTGGTGACTAACAAGCACTGATTATTTGTCGACATCATTTAATTTAACAGCGTCTGGCATAAATGTTGGAATAAGTACCCCGCGACGCCCTTATTGCACCAGTTCCAGACGTGTTAATTGAGATATATGTTTGGGATTTTTGCCAAAAAAAAAAAATTCTACTATATATAGCGAATTTTCAACTTTATTATTATTATCGTCTTGACGATTTTAGATAAATTCTACGCATATTCTTTAGTGGAATAATCAAATTCAATGTTGAACTTAATCACACAGTAGATTAGCGCGTATATCGTGTAACACGCTTATATGATTGTATTTGAGTAAATCGGAGGTGGATATACTACATGTACAATGTGTATAGTAGGGTGCAAACCATGCCACCATTCCCTACAGGGTGAACAGGGGTTAACATTCTGTTAGACAGTAATGAATAGCCCTGGCTTGATGAGCTCAAATCTAGCAGGCGACGCAAAACGGTGCACATTAATCAGTATAGCCTTGGTTGGCTCCCATAGCCTAGTCTACAGAATTCCGTTGTCTCATTACCGAAACATCGTCTTTCTCTCCATTCAAATAAAAGCGTAATGAATAATTCGTGAATTACTTCAAGTAATAATAAGGGCACATGTAGTAGTAGTGTCTATATACATATCTACCTACTTTGTAGAACATGATTATTTATCGATGTGATTCAAGGGGTGGCACTGTTCGATTCGAACAATTGGTAAAAATTAATTATTCCATTAAATTTGGAAGAAGATTGGGGAGAGAAAGATGGAATACAGGATGACAAATAAGAATCTTCGAAGTAATTTCAATGAGAATGCCTACGTTTTTTTCTATCAATGTTTTTTTGTACTATTTGATAATAAAAGATTATTGTTTTATAATATAGCTTGTATGTGTATTAAATTTGATCTACAACAAATATGTTTTGTGCAATATTAAACATCTGGCGTATGACCGTGGTCTCTACGAGAAATGCTAACAAAAACAAACTTCTACGAACAATCTGTACACTTATTATGTTGACAACATTCCACTTGTTTCTACCACATATTTCAAACATTGTAATATAGCAAGTGGTTTTTTGATTAAAATGCTTTTTTCTCAATGTATCTTCTTAAAACATACTCCAATAATGTATGTTATTCTTGTAAACTGCCTCATTTCGATTCTAGTCCTATAGTCTTCCACCATACTGGAAGAAATTGGAATATGACAGAACGACAGCAATGGGACCAGTTCGTTTAATTCACCGCGTATGATACCTTCAGGTACGATATTTTTCTAACCGTCAAGTTGGTGACAAGAAAAAATTTTCATATTTTAGAATACTAAAGAGAATTGGTGTTGTATAGAAATTTTCCCATGAGTTTTCAGTTGTGCTTCAATTCAGAACAGCTGTCCGAAATCCGACTTAAATTTTAAAGAATTTTTTTTACATTTGAGTACTTTTTTTAAAGGGGATCAATGTGTGTGTCGTTTTGTAGCTAACTTTTTGGTTGATATTAGCATACAAACTTCAAAAGTTCCAAGTTATCCTAACATCTGCGAATCAAGCCGGTTCGTTTACCTGCGGTGTACTTTTTAATTATTTAAATGAATGTTTTATTCTTTTGCATTATACATGTGGCAGATGAGCCGCCACCAGTTTTAATGGTGACGATGGTAGTGGTGAAGGAATAGTCCTGTTGTTGTAGTGTTAGCGCCCACCGCCAGGAGTGACGCTCCAGGCGCAGGATCAGAGACGGCGCATCGACCCGGTGGGGCTTTGCTCTGTTTCGCTTGTTCTTCCACTAGTACATAACGAGCTGTTATTGAGTATAGAACAGGCGTCGTTGGACGTCGTTGTCGTTATAAACAAAACATGGTAAAATCGGTCGACGCGCGATCTTTAAATAGAAAATTCTCAATGTTATCAAATTGAATCTTTAAATTTAATTTTTGTTTCAATTTTAATAAGAGAAATAAAAACAATTTTTATATAGATTTTGTAATTCGGTGAATTGGTGATTGTGCCAAAAAAACGTCAGTTGTTCCCTTTTTATTTTGTGTATGTTTAGTGGAAGTCCAATTGTCAAGAAGGGATCGACACAGCCACCATCGCAGTGTCGTGACCAGACTAACTGAAAAATTTACCACCGTGGATGGTAAGTCACAATCATAATAATTGGATACACATAAATGTTTCAACAAATAATTCAAAATGCTCGTATAACAGTTATCACGTGACATTCATAACATAAATACAAGAGTTTTCAAATCAATTAATATGTTCTAGTGGTTGTATTTTTGTTTCTTTTTCATTGTATTTTTTCCACCCCCACACGAATTTGATCCTATGTCAACAGAACTTGTAGACTTTACTGGTTTTTTTTTTGGTACGATTTGTACCTATTGCTTGTATCGTTTTTAGTTGTATATAGTATGCGAATTTGAACCCTTAGCTAACATTGGAACAATAATCCTATTTTTCCAGCTTAGACCTCTTAAAATCCGGTCTCTGTTGGTTTAGTTATATATGTTGTCACGGGGGTGGTTTCGCCTTTGGACGGGCAATGAAATCGATTTCCAGTTCATATTTGTGAGAAGAACGACTGGCGTTGTGCCAAAATTCACCGACGGCACAACCAGAATTCACTCTTTTCCAACAGTCTTTGTTTAATATTTTCTTTCTTCTATATTCACAAACACATATTAAAAGGTATACAAACAGAAAGTTTACACAGTAGTTACCTTTTATTTATCCATTAACGACAGGCATTTTTTTTCCTTTTGGTGATATTTAGTAATAAAACAGTTTTGTTTATTTAACAATTATACGTATTTTAGTAAATTTGAATAATTCAACAAAATAATGAACCGCTCAAACAAAAGAGAAAAAAGCTACTAAATTTGCTTTAGATGGTTGTAAAAAAGCCATTTGTGTTCTGTGTAGAAATTATAACGCCATGAAAACCATTTACGCTTTTTCCATAATGGATGTGCAATAACTACATTAATAATCATCTAATCAATCAATAATTAATGGTGCAATATTGATAATACGATCGATTTTTGCTGTTGTAAGGGATAATTATAACAATTTTACATCCATCAATGGATTATTGAAGCATTATAATCAACGTTATTTACTTGTGTAACACTTCCATTATTAAGTAATAAATACTTATGTTATCGAATGACATATAATAATTTTAATCTGGATTTTGATATGTTGAACATTTGTTTCTGATTGACATTGATATCTGTTCTAGTTAAACAACGGAAATCTATTCAGTATTTCCTCTTCCTGATTTACTCATTATCGATAGAAATTCTCTAATTAGATGACTAGCATGTTAAAATTAATGCAGATTAATTAATTTAAATGAACGTAATAATTTATATGGTTATAAATATAATTGTAACGGCCTATATATGTCTGTGTGTGTATGCACAAACAAATAATTATTACGTGTTTAAAATGGAAAGTATTGAAATAAACTTGCTGTCACGTGATTTTTTCGCAAAATTCTATTTATAAAACATTTGTTTGAAAATAATAAATTAAATTTAAAAAAGATCATATCTCAAATATATTGTTATATAGGCAATAAGCAAAAAAAAGAAGCTTTAAAAATAAAGTTTCAATATTTTATTCATATGTAAAAATATCTATTTGAAGTATATCAAAATTTACATTCAAAACTGAGAATTTCACATGTACATAAATCATAATTTATGTTACCGCTTTAGAAAATATAGTGAATGTCATTTAAACGCAATATAAAATGATGGTACCGACTGAAATTGAATTATTATAAACAACGTAAACTATATATATATATATATATATATATTGTTGCCCGTGCTGTAGCTATTATTATAATCTTTATTAATATGATACACAGTGCGCGCTGTTTAATATGATCACTCTCACTTTAAAGTAATCAAAATTTCGGTAACACACAGAAAAAAAATCATGTATCTTTCATCAATATCCATTAAATTACCAAGCTGCAGAGCAGTAAGACATTTTTACTTCTTGATTTGCAGCTATTCTGGAATATTGCGAACGAGGGAAAAATCAACGGATGTTGGATGTTTGAGTTGGCAATAGAAATTGCCCTCAAAGATCAGAGGATTTACTGTGTTTGTGTGTATTTTGGATGTCGTTCTTTATTTATGGATATGTAGTGAAGCGATAAAAAGAGCCGCCCCCTAATTAGTAATGTGACAAATATAGAAAGGATTTATGATAAAATTATGTAAATATACAGGAAAACCACGAAAGTTTTTCTATAATTTTTTTGATTGTGGTAAATATTACTAATTTGATTTCTTAATTACTTTTGATAATTAATTATTTTAAAGTGAGAATTTCATGAAACACTAAATATGATATTTGAAATGTAATGTGCAAAAGGCATATTATGTTATACGTAATTACGTTACTTCACAATAGCAATTCGCATTTAAACGTTGTTAAAATGAATATGCAATATAGGAAGGACATCGGGATTCGATCCAGTAATTCTACTTCTAGCTCTACTGCACAATTTTAATAATAATAATTGTAATAACAAAAACAGATTTCATTGAAATTTTGTTTTCAATCAAAAGAAAACCGCATTAACAAACTTTTATTGTGAAAATAAAATAATAAATGATTTTCAAATCATACAATCTCTCTCTTTCCTTTTGTATAATTAATTGCCATTTTAATCAATTTGAAATTTTCATTTAATGTAATTAAAATTACACAAATACACAATTGGTGGTTGTTGTTGCAATCGTAACAAGAATTGGGGCTATGTATAGGATTGTTTGGTTTCCGTTTTGCCAAAATCACTAAATATCTATGTTAGATGTTATGTAAGAGAAGGGTAAAAGGGAGTTGATGGTTTATAAGGGACGTATAATACAGAGATAGATAGGCGGTTGATTCAGAACAAGTGCGGTGATAAACGTGGATGCTGAGACCGCAACGGCGGCTCAAGACTGATGTTTGTTGTTGGAACTGTGATTTATAGCGACCACCACCGCAAACAATGCTAGAGAGAGCTCAAGTGAACCTATGTCTGTACATCAGCATCAATATAAAGTACAAACAACCCCCTTGGACACGTAAATCACACCAAACATTCACTTCAACTTGTTGTTGTTGTTGTTGTTATTGTTGAAGTTTTTAGAAATCTAAAAATAATACCAACGGTAATTTTATTTTTATTTCTTGTTGAAATATGTCTTTTGTGTGTGTGTGTGTGTTGTTTTGCCCACCCACAAGTTGATTTTAAGGAGTGTCTTTTTATAGATCTACTTAAATAAATGATTATGAGCCAGTTTTAACTTGAACTGACATATTTTCGTTGGATCAAACAAAATAATTAGATGTGTTTAAATGTGGCAACCCTAATCGTTTGTTGTATTATCAGTCTCATCGTAAATCAAGACGGATATGACTTTGGTCTCTAGACAATTCGTTGTCGGTATTGATAGGAACTTCTATTTACAATAAACCCTATGATACATAGTGATGAACACAGTATAGACTTAGACAACCGAGTTTGATTAATAGCTGTATATAGTCGCATTAATTCTGATGCATGTTACATTAAGACCAACATTACGACAGAGTGCTTGTCAATTTCAACAATATCTCCTTAAATTGATTTCAGAATATCGCATAATCATAAATAAATGATAGAAAGTAATAGAAATACATGTATTAAACGAAATTATCAATGAATCCATCAGTTTATTCCAGTGTTAATTAATAGAGATGGAATGGAATGAGGTACAATTGCTATTGTTATGTAAATGCATTAAATAGAGATCAATCAACAATAATACTCATATTGGACACAATATTGATGGCAATTCAATAATTTTCGTAGGTAATAAAGTTTGAAAATATTCAACAGTGAATACATAGACTTTCATGGAAATTCCGCAATGTTTTTTTGTTGCGTATAGTGTAAACTATCCAATAGTAATTCCGATTAATAGACGACTCCTTTTGCTATTCGTTAATAAAAGTTTGTTCAATAAGCACTTGACAACGTAATTACATTAAAAGGGTAGTAGGTGTACATTTTGTACCGATATATACGCGTGTGTGTGTGTATTGTGCCAATATTTCACTTTGAGATTTAATTAATGCCAGTAAATTCAAAATACAAAGTAACTCGAATCTGTTTTCTTTCTTTTTTAAAAAATTCGAATGTCGAGTGTTGTGTACATTTGCTGTTTAAAAAATCAACCTAAAATATAGTTTGAAAAACAATCAGAATCACCAGGTTACAATTTATTCAATTCAATTCTCTATAGGGATTCGTTCTATTATTTTACGTATTGGAAAAATTGTGTGCTTTTAATCGTAATTGTATTACTCTAGATTATTAAAGTACATATCAATTTACCTAATTACTATCATCAGTAAATTTGCTCATATCTGCATAATTATAACTGTTTTAATTAAATCGATTATTACTAGAGAGTCATCATTTTCAATCTAAATTAATAAACAAAAAACTAATATATCGAATATTACAATTATAATTGAAATTGTTTCAATATTAATACAATTAAATTGATGAAGGTGGTGAAATATTTACTGATCTATAATAAATTAGTATCAATGGTCAAATTGAATGACAGTTGCTTTATGCAACTGTAACTATTTAGGGGTGTGCTTTGTTGCAATCAACGGCATACCTGCTTATAATCATATAATTCACGCAGATATGCCATTGCTTTGTAAAATAATTGTCAAAGCATTATCTAACTGCAGCCAATTCTGTAGAATTCGTCCACAGTCAGTGGTTATACTCGTACATATAGAAATATTTTTAATACATGCATACATTTTTTTGATACATTTATCAATAATTAAATACATCAATGTGTACGGAAATATTGTGCGTGGAACGAAATCGATCATAATTAGAAATCAAATCAAATTTGACAGTGCATTATGATCAATTATGGTAACGGCTTTTCAGTAATTTTTTTTTGGGGCGTTCATCCAATTTAACTCTAGCTTTAAATTCATTAATTGAAAATTACAGATTTTTATTCATTAAAACACACATAATCCATTGATAATCATAACACTACAATAATGGAAAATTGTTACAATTTCCAACAATAAAAAAAAAACCCAATAACTATAAAACTAGTATAGAGATGGTTGAAATTAAACACAGTTAAAAAATATTTATTAGTTAGTTTAATTGAAAACTAGTAAAGTGAATTAATTTATGTCTTTTTAATTTTTGTGTGTTATAAAAACTAGTTTTAAAAGTTTGATACGAAATGTTGGCTATATAGATATCTATTTTAAAAGAAGAATAATTTTTTTCTGAATGTTTTTGAAACTTATCAATGGAGTAATTCAACAACTATGCCAAGAATTAGAATTTCCAATCAAGTGCATTTGTAAATTTTAAAGAGTCTAACCGCAATAATTTTCTCTTAAAATCGTATATTTTAAATTGAAATGATAATTCAAGATGTGCTCTCGTCGTAGATGTATTCCATTGGGAATTTTATATTGATCCTGATAAATAGGTCCCTGTTCTATACAGATAAATTTTCTCATCTCCAAATACATGGACGTTTTTTTGTTGTTGTTGTTTTAATTCTAATTGATTTCAAAACTTTGTATACGACGATGATATTAAATTCAATAAAGAGTTCTACATAATCAAACTTGTCAAAATTTTGGGAATCAAGCCCACAGTTTTCTACATTCTTGGATCAATGCAAAACTTAATTAATTTAATCAATTAACTGAGCAGGCCGTTCTTAAATACTAATAGTATATAGTTGATTATCCGAATCGATACTGCACGACCCAACCTAATCAATAAACTAGATTTTACGAAATATTGGATTAATTTGATGGTCTATTGTGCTAACATAGTATTTATATCATTTTTCAACGTATAGAATCTCTAGAAAATAAGCTCTTAGAGGAACGTCCATTCGTTAATTAATGTCAATTCATATTATTTTTAGAATAGTTCCATTGTTCAGTTAATCCTTAGATGTCACAATATAAATCATCAAAGACCCATTTTAGTTGCTTTACAAATACGAGATATATCGGACATGTTCTGGATCATCTTTACGATCAAATTCTAATTTGATTTTGAGAGACTTTTCAAATATCTCTTAACAATAAGTAAAATTTAATCAACTCTTGTAATTAGTGCTTCTATATTTATCTATTGGATATACAAAATATTTGTTTTAATTTCTATTGTAATAAATATATGTTTATTATATACATTTCAACACTTTGTCGAATTCTTGTGAGTTTAAAAATCACATGCCTGTCGTTTGTTAAACTTATAAATGAAACAATTATAGTTGAGTCTATTTATAAAATAATTATACAATTCTTTGAATTGTTTTTTTTTGAATTATCGTGATTCAAAAATAACCTTCTAACCTCGATTAATTTTTATCAAAGATTTGTCACTTTATTCAAGCTATATAAAAACGAAACAAAAACAGAGAATCGATTATTTTTAATCATGTCATTTTAATAAAAGCTCAAAATAAATTAAAGTCACTTTGATCTGCCCACAAAACGCCTCTGAATTTCCATAATTCCCATCGATATAATGATAAAAAACTACTAAATAGTAGATATAGATAATATTTAATGGAACTAGAATTTATAATTGAATTTTGTTTGTCGTGTGACTTTGTGTGAATTTTAGGATTTTCTCACTTTTCCCTGTGAGAGACTTTTATTTTATGTCGGCTTTACGCATTATTTTAATTAATTGCAAATTAATCTCCCCAATCCGTTTTTTCTCTCCTCTTCTCGTGTGAACAAAGTGTCTATATTTGTATCTGTGTTCAACATCTAAACGAAATTAGAATTCTTTTTATCGTATTAAATTTTTTTTTTGTATAAATTTATGTTATTTTGTGTCATTTTTTTCTGTTGCATGCAACGTTAAATTGTTGTTACTACCGAAGAAATTATAGTAACTTGACCTAATTTTTAAGAAAATGAACAAGGGGAAAATCGATTAACATTGTTAATTTGATGGAACAAAAAATATATATATGTAGCAGTCAAATAACGATATATAATTGAACTGAATTTCATTGGGTCCTAAGGTCCTTAAATGGACCTAAACGACTTTATAAATGGATCCGCTTATATGGGTCTTTGGTTTAATTGAATACATGTCGTTGGAAATAAGGTAGAGCAAAACTATGTATTTATATAATATACTAGAACGGCCATCTGTCTCTTTTTCTCTCTAATGACCGGATCTTGTGCCAAAAATCGGTTGAAGTTATATCGGAAATTGCTGCAATGCAGCTGGAATTGGAGTAAATAACCATTCTAAATACTGTTTAGTTTTAATGTTATTACAACTCGAGGCGAATTGTGTTTATTATGTGTACGTTATTTTTGTTCTTTTTTGTTTTGTTTTCAAAATAGAATTCTTAACAATGAACCAAAAAAAAATAGAGAACAAATTTAAAAACGATAAAAAATTAGTAGCAAAAGAGAATTCTAAATGATGTGCGACTTGAACATCTGGTCAAGTAATAGAATACTTATGGTTTAA
Organism: Meloe dianella; assembly: GCA_028455855.1. NCBI lineage: Eukaryota > Metazoa > Arthropoda > Insecta > Coleoptera > Meloidae > Meloe > Meloe dianella. The sequence continues at coordinate 1,216,050 of JAPTHL010000034.1, forward strand.
TAATGGAAATAATAATATTCTTCATCATTTCCGATATTTTCCAAACCAATAACGAGTTGTTGAAAAGTCAATTTCAATTGAAATTAATTATTATTTCATTCTTTTCCATCTTTGGGCGGTTCTTGTCATGAATTCCAAAATTTTACAACAATTTCTAAAGGGGTGACCGAATTTAATGAAATTTACAAAAATCCTCACTAATTAAACGAATCTATTATATTTAAGTTACACAACGATATTGAATGGGATACAACAGTCGTATCGAAAGAATTCTTTAGGATTTTATTCTATTTTTGGCTCACTTATTTTAGAATCTCGCGTATTCTTCTCGAATTTGTACAGAATCCCAACGGAAACGACAAAGACGCTAGATATTCTATATATTCAGTCGAGCATTTAGAAGAATAACCGATTTTTTTTATCAAAAAATACCTACTTTCAATAAACTCCCTAAAATATCTTTATAAAAGTCGATAATTGTTCACTCATGCAGTCATTTGACCAAAACATTTGGATTATCTCTAAATTATCTATTAATTAGTGCAGCTGTTTGTAATTTCTTAAACATTATCAGTTCCTCATTACACAAATATATAATTTCTACGAATGTTGCGCAATGTATAAACGATTTGAACAAAAGTCTCTTTATTTCAATTAAAATACCAAGGACAATTATCCTTCCACTAAAGACAAACAAACATATAGAGCCACCTGCACCATACAACAACAAAGGAGCCCTACAACAAATGTTTTTAAATGTAAAATCAACTTTAATTATTTTCGAAACAAGTATCAAATCTCTTAAAACAATTTAGCAACTAATACAATGCCGATAAAAGCATTTAATGTTTCGGATGCAAACAAGAAATTGACAAATAATTTTGTTAATCATCAAGAATATTAAATGAGGTATGCCTATATCAGTTTACAATAAAGTAAAGTTTTGGCATTTTGTCAGTAATAACGTGTAATAATAAAGTTCGCTATCAAAAACTGTCATAAGTTTAACAATCTTAATCTCACTTGAACAAGCGTCTTTGATTTTTTTTGTTCGTTTCGTTATTAAAAATAACTAATAACAACCGACTAATTTTAGATAAACTCACAACTTGGTAAATTTAGGATGGATTACAAGATTATAAAGAAAAAAACAGTATGTGAAACATGCGTTGCTTTCAAACTATTCACCACGTGTGTATGCAATAATTGAAAACAATTGCTTTTTGTGTAATGTCTCCTTATTTGTATTAGCAACCAGTATGCAACAATAAAACAAGTTTTCCACACATTTGATTCGTTCAAATATTTAAATCACACAATAATAAAATTTAAATAAAATAATAATCTACAGGATGTTATCATTTAACAATGATAATAAACATCAATTTTATGACCAGATTAAACTGATTCTTTGAAACATTGAAATATACAAATTTTGGAACTTACATGTGTTTTGTTGATGATGATGATATATCTATAACAGAAAAAAGAGAAAAAATATTATTGAAATTTCACAAAAGTTTTAGATAAATTATGCATCTATCTACGTTTCTAGTTCCATATATTTACATATTTTCCCCCTTTTATAACTTATTCTAGTTTTGAAAAATAATAAGTAAAACACAGATGTGTCCTTATTGCGGTTTTACACTGGAAAATTTCACGTTACAACTATCAATAAAACTCGACGAAATCGTAATAGAATCGAATTCGTGTGTATTAAATTAATTTTTTACCAAATAACAACGATATCATTGTGTTGATTAGAAGTTATTGCTGATTTAATTCCAAACCAGTCGCGAAAAATAAAGTGTTAAAATTTCCCTTATAGATATGATCGATAACAGTATTTATTATTGGAATTTGTACGTTTTTCATTGAAATTAAATAACTTTCCATATAGAGAACAGATCGATGTCTTAATATGGACAAGAATCTTATTTATAAAAATCGAATAGTACTTATGGTAAAGACTCAGCGGTCAAGTCACAAAGCTATCTCGTCTTTGTAGAATTTTTTGTGCGATTACTATACACAATCGGTTAATAAAAAGATAACACACAGCTAATTCTGTATGCTGTGTGGATAGCATCTAAGATTATGTTGTTTCTATTTGTTTTCTTTAGCTATCGACCATTGTATCATCACCATTTACTCTCTCTCTCTCTCCATTAACTATACACATACATGGTTATCTTAGCAGCCAGTTAAACAAACCGCCCCTATTTTAAAAAACCTGCCAAAAACTCAAAGTGAGAAAAGCATCATCCCAAGGGGGTTAAAAGTTCGTAGTGGTGGTAACGAAAATAACAACGAAAAACTGTGTGTGAGAGAAAGAAAGATTGATAAAACCTGGGGAATTGAAGTAATCCAGACAATATTTTTTTCTCTTTTCTGTTAATAGTAAATGGTTTGTCGTTGTCTTTGTTTTACCATAGTGTGATAAGCACGTCATCCCGACATCTTCCTCTTGACAAAACAGGCGTCGGTATTTAAGAACCTCAAAATCTCTTCAGTGATGTCTGAAGTGAACCGTGAACATATGCTTTATGTATAACACTTAAAAATTTCCTACGTTTTTTCCATAATAATAATAATAAAAAAAACGTGGATATTGTTGTTTCGTTACTGTGGATGTTTTAAACAGTAAAATATTCTTAACGTTCAATATTTAGATGCTCACAGGTGCATACTCGCTTTAGGGGATTCTTGCTGTCAGAACAGCTTAAAATGAGACGTCGACTTAATGCTCATATTCAATCATTCCTCTTGGTCGCCTCTTTTGGGATTTAACAAGATTCTCTGTGCAATTGACCATCCATCCACATAACACTGAAAGATAATATTGCAACTTAGTAAATGTAACAACAGTTGTAACACTTTGGGGAAATTATAATGCAGCATTATCACTTTTATTCACTTCTTAAAAACTTTTTGACACATCAATAGTTATAACGACTACATGCCTAATTTGAGTGTTGATTATATTTTTCCAAAATAATTAATTTTTGTCAACCTTCAAATTCGTGTTTGTCTTGCCTTTCTTTGTTGGCAAAGACACAAGAGACATAGAGTTGTTGGAATTAGTTCGACCTACATACATTGTTTCAGGATGTAACCCTAAGGATTGAAGCGACTGTTCCCTGTTAGGTAATGGGTTTTTGATTGCAAACTCCATTCTAAAGCCCTGAATGGGAGAGCCGAGTTAAACATCAATGTGAAACAATTGACTTAGACTTTGCTTTCATCTTCCGATATTATTTTTCATTGCAATCAATTTAAATTTCCAATGATTCCGTTTATTTGTTTTCGTTTTTCTTTTATCGTTTGTTATTAAAACAAAAAATTGGGGATGATACATAATTAAATAAACGAGATTCAATGTATACATTTTTGGATAGCTTTTCTCATTTCATATAAAACTTGACGAATCGTCTAGTAAAGTAAAACATATAAAACGGAAAACTATTTGAAACGATGATGTTAGCCGGTCGAAACTGTTGAAAGCATGACAGTAGAAACTAAAAGAAAAAAAGAAGTGGAAAAACGAATGGAATAAAAGCAAGGTTTCCTTAGCGAGAATTGGAATGCGCATAACAAATTCAGCCGCTAGCAATGTATCTAGAAGTGTCTACTCCTAAACTCAGTCCTGCTAGAAAATCCTATTTACATTCGTTGGTTCGCTTTCGACTCTAGATGCATTGTTCTCGAGGGCCCACTTTCGTATCACTTACTTGTTTTCACGGCCATTCGAAAAATATATCGTTATACGGATAATAGACCTTCTAGCCAAAGGAAAAATAAGATCGGTTTTATGTGGATGTTCATCGTCCCTTGTTTCTGTTTGTCGTCAACTTTCGCCCTATAAGATATCCTAAAAAGATCATGAACCAAAATAAAAGGTCACCACTAAACTGATGACAAACATAAAATGGTAGAATGCTATATTTAAATTTCATTAATTTACGTACAAAGTTTTGACACAAGTCACTGTTCAAAAGAATGAACGAGAGAATTGGGCAATTAAGGATTCAACACACGAGATAATAATGTCGAATGGCTAGTTTAAATCTGACGTCATCGTCATTATTGTTATTATCAAATGATTTAAATTGAATTTATATCTTGAGAAAGTTGATAATAAATAAATACAAAGACTGTATGATGTTGCTTTAAGGCAAGTTATCGCGTGATCATTCTTTTCACAATGTACTTAAAATGGAAATTGTATTGCAATCGATATTTGATAATTTTGTAATTGAAGTTTCCAACTTCGATGTTCATTTTATTTGCATACAAAATATTTATACATTATGTGTAATGAAAACATTTTGTAAAAATTAATCACAACAAATGCGATGAAAATAGTAGCAAAAACCGGTGGAGCCTATATAAATATTTGTATTCGGTTTTACTGTATTTAACATCAGTAATTCGATTCGAAAACATCGTATTTCTTTATAAAGATATTTGTATGCAAGTGCAAACTGTTTTTTTATCTATCAATACAATCTTGTCTTTGACAATCACCAGTAATATTGACAAATTTCTGTCTGGCTTGACCGGAAAGTAATAAAATTATGTATTCAAATAATGTTTTGAAATCAAATTGCAGTTGTCAAGACACACCTATACATATTTGGCAGTTAAATTTTTGACACGACAGTCTTTTAACATTAGTCAACTATGTTGTATACAAAGCCTCTAATTAATGTAAATAATAATTTGAATATTTTTCTTCTTCAGTAAGTCTACACAATTAGAGTTTCTTGTTAAAGAAGTAAAGATTAAAGAACCTTTCTGGCTGTTGGCCAGTTTTCTAAGATTTACAGTACAGGATAGTCGGTGTTTCGCTCTCTGCCAACTCATTATACAATGCCAATATGGAAGATGTCTTCGTGTACAGCTGGTGCCGGCCGTTTTAATTTAAGCTCGTTAACTTTTAGGGCGCGATTAAGTTCCGGTACCGGTTTTGTTCATATGCACGTATATTTCCATGCGCTACTCTCTCAACTCGCATACTATAATCCCCCTTGTGTTTTTCCCTCACTTGACATAATCTTAATCACGTACACTCATTAATTATGTCATCTTGCCATCTTTGCCAGTGAACGACCCAACTTGAATTTATGCAAGTTAATCTGTGTGCGATATGTCAAGTCATCAGGACAAATTATGGACTAAACATGGCCGACCATAATTCGTATTATAAGTTGAAAGAGTACTCTATATAACAAGACGACGACGACATTAAGGATCTTGCCAGTTTTATTTTCAGGACGCGATCGGTGTATTTCAACCTAATGGCCTGCTTAGCGACTAAGACTTTATCGTGCCGTTTGCACACTGACAAATGGCCTCCGCAACACTTTCCAAAAGTTTAATCGTCGCAATTGCAATTGTATTTTTATTTTCTTAGATTGGATACAGATTTCAAAAGTTTATTGTTATTTCAGCATGGCTTTATCAAATACTGATGAATTTTCGAAAATCACTCGTGTATGAATTGTTTTTGTTTGGAACATCTGGAAAACTAAGATATTATTAGAATGTCTAGATGAGGAAACCTTCTTGGATGATTTTCCGTTTTAAAATTTTCTACATATATAGCATTATTGTTTCCCACTTCGTCTTTTCATTCATTCTGTTTTGTATGAATGTAGTCGAATGCTTTTATAAATAAACACAGATTGAATAAAATCGACTGGTAGAAAGAAAAGGAGGAAACGTCAATATAGCAGTGTAATCAATAACACAACTCGCTTTGACTAATATTTGCTCGAAGAACTCTGTGCTTATATTTTGCCGATGCTGATGTTTATTTACGTCTGAAGAAGCAAAAAGCTGCCTGCAATATCGCTTTTAACTCTCCTACTGGCAAGCTTCTTGTTTTAATTCGATGTACATTACCCAAAATAAAATAGGAATGTCTAACACAAAGTTAATTTAGTCAGTTATAATTAGTATTGCAAAAAATGGGAAACATCCGTTCAACTGTTATTCTTCTATCATCAAACTGAATTAAAGTTGGTTGTAGTCATATTTTTTTTATAACGTTCGTTATTGACTTGAATGTATTCTACAGTTTAAAACTGATATTATAGAAACAAATGACCATTAATTTCAGCATGTATCCTCCTTCTTTCGATCACTTGTGTAAGATTATTTAAAGAACTTGATCTGTTTTTGAGGGTAAAATGAGGAATCAGTCACGAAAGAACATCACAAGGGTGGTCCAGCTTTGAACCATTTGGTCTGTAAAAGAGAAGTCACGTTTCGAGGGTACAAATCACATCATCTGGATACGAAAAGGGAGAAATTCGACAGAGATAAAGAAAAAAAAACGAGGCGATGTCTGATAGACCCTATTAAAACAGACACTTGAATAAACAAGTAGCTGTCTCAACATACAAACGTGAAAATTAACGACAAAAACAGCATTAATATGGATGTTAAATAGTACATACCGAACAATAAACATTAATGTTTTTTCTATTCCATGTGTTCAAAAATAAAAATATTATCAGAATGTTATTAATACAGTCTTGATAGAATTTTGAATCCATCATTCTCTGCTTTGTAACATTTTATTATGTTTGTATATAAACAAAAACATTGATATTGGCAATATGAAAGGAAATCCTTCTTCTTGTTGTCTCCATTTACTTCTAGTTAGTAATGAGTCTTGTCTGATTCATTAAATCTAATTATAATCAACACTTTCTTGTATAAATATGAAATCGGATTCCACTTTCGATAAAAATTATGAAACAGGGTTGTGTTTTTGTGTTGTTTAGATGAGAAAATTGAGGCGTCAACATCTCATTTGTTTATTTATTTCGATCAATTCAATCTATATAATACGTAAAAACAACACCATTTGACCTATATTTGACCAATACTGGCAAACTTATTAATCGATAACCCATGATTGTGATTATAACTACTATTGTTATTGTTAATGTTGTTATATTAGACCACACCACAACAATTGATCTATTAATTTACCGATTAAAATTCAATAGGACTTGTTGAAAAGGCTATCATTGGTCTGTTAGTTGCTTTTCAATATTATTCATTATTTGCATATGATGACTACGATAGGAAAGTTGATAACTATGTATGTATATATAAATCGTATATCTATGTTTTTAAACCTTTACTATCAAACTAATTAGGATAATTCAATGGGAGACTATCAATAATAAGCGATTAATCAGTTATTGTTCAGAGAAACAACATAATTGCTAATTGAAGAGAATTGGACGTTCACTCGACTGCCGACCTTATGGCCTCCTGCTTCCGCTTCAACAATCAAACGAAAAAAAAATCCAATTGTTTTATAATGAATATGAAAGAGACCGAAATAAATTTTATATTCGAATACACAAAATATACATAAATATAAAAATAGATTATATAAATATAATCGATGACAATTCATTAATAATTCCATAACGAAATTATTGTAAAGATCAAATGTGGCCAAATGTGCCTTTCACTATTTCGGTTTCTTTCAAATCGTTAACAATTTAATAATATTAAAGGCGTTAATTAGACAATCAATAATTGGTGTGCTCAATGTAATATTCATTGTAGAAATTCTATATAATTTTAACGGAAGTACTAACGTTACAAATAACTGAGAAATCTATCAAAATAATATCTATTTGATGAAATGATTAAATCTATTTTTAATACTCTAAGTGTATACTAGGTCTGTTCTGATTCGTTCGAATTGACTTTAAAGAAAGTACAACCCACAGTGGAGCACTTTAGGGAAAAGGTTGTGCTGTTTGGCTCTTTGATAGCTAATTATCGGACAATTGCACAGTTTATTAACTGCAGACAAGCCGACCAATTCACAATAGACGTGTTGTTGTTTTTTCCTTTTAATATAATCACTAATTAACATGGCTAGTTTAGTAAAAAGCATCTCTTAAAACTCATTTCACTTGCAAGTGACACCAGTAAACGAGCTGACAGGTCTCTCGATTAGAAAAAACAAACAACCCAAAAAAAGACTGTATAAATATCGTCATATCCGGTTGTGTTAAACACATAATGAACCATTCATTAAATTTTTAGGAAAAGTTAAAAATTCTAAAACATTTCCATTTTGTTTGTTGTTATTTTTTTGTTAATTAATAAATTTACAGCTAGTTATTAAATCGTTTGTAATTGGGAGAATATTTAAAAAAATTATTCAATTTCCCATCATCATCATCATCATCATCATCATCATATATGAACGTGACTATATGTTTGACGGCTGTGATACGTCTCAATTAAATCTGAATTAATTTCAACGTCGACTGAGTCGACAAGTTCGCTAAAATTTGATGAGGATGACACGTTTTTATGGTAGTTGCGGTTATATGGGAATATTGAATTGATCATATACCCTTAGTCCCTAGAGATAGATAATAAACTGTCAACCTTCATCTAAGCAGATTATATATACATATATCGTATAGGGCCGCCTTAATGTATATACAAAGCGACTGTATGGTGGTGGATAGATATTTATAGAATAACTACCCTTGTTTTATATATATTCAACAGTTTAACCAACTCTTATTATTAATAATTATTAATATTATTATATTTAGTTTTTGTACTTGAATGTTAATTAATGTTTCAAATAATAATAATAATAATAATAATAATAATAATAATAGCTAACAACATCTGCATCTCGATTTATGTTTATTAATTGAATAATTCATGACTGCAAATGGGTTTGTTGGATACAACATCACCGCAAAAAAATTGTGGTAAATTATGTCTTGATTGTGGTTGATGATGAATTTAATGATTTTTTATTCAATAATAAGAACATTGACTTTTATTCGAATGTTTCATTATAAATGCTGAAATGTTTCCAATATATACAGGATAAGCCAAGACATCTAGAAATATTTGAGAAAGTTGAAGAAATGACACAGCAAAGATGAGTAACCACCCATCTTCTCTATACCACGTGCACATCATAAAACTGTTTCATTTCTTCTAGTTGCTCTAATATTTCTAGATGGAAAGACCAGTCCTGTATATGTTGATTATTTGAAATATTCATGTCCATCTATAGAGACTAATCTAATATTATTATCGTTATATAAGCGGAATTTTCATATGGAAGACAATAATGAAAACATTAACCGATTTAATTGCAAACCAAAAACAGAACACTTTATTCCACGAGTACCACTTGAAATTGTCGCTATTTCAACACAAAAGCTTCTGTAGTAGTAGTAGTAGTATTATAGTAGTACTTTACAATGTAGGAAGTTTCATGGGTTTTACTCAAAACGCAGAGTATTGCGCAATTTCAGTATACACAGTAGTTAAGTTTAACAATAACAATAATTTGTACGACTACACTACAATATTATTCTCTTTGTTTTCAACTGAGGCAGTTCCACTATGGTTATAATGGTGATGTTGTTGTGTCGGTAGGGTCTTGTCCCGTTAAGCTTTAGGAATTACACCAGTCCACAAACACCAATGATGCCCCTTATTTAACAACCAATGTAGACTATATATACATAAATAAGATATATCCTATATGTTTAAGGAATATGTGCCATTCTTGTGGTTTCTTATTACATAAACATTCCTAAATCATGTCGTATAAGCTTTTATATAAAAGCTTCATTTCACATTGTAATAACTCGACTATAGATATGACGATTCAATGACACGCACACGTGCTTTTATCTAAAACCAAAAAAAAAAGGTAAAATCTGAACGATTTATTTTGATTATTTCCAAACATATACCCAATAAACTGATTTTCGATCAAAAAAAAATGCAATCAAATCAACTATATAGGAAGCGTTATCAAAACATGCTATCAAGATTGTTTTGAAGAATTACTCTAATTCACACACACACACACACAAACAATATAAATAAATTGATCAAATACATTAAAATGTAATAATTATTAAATAAACACAAATAATTGAAACGAATTTGATAATTAAATTTTGTAAATATTTACTGTTTGTTTGTTTTTTTTTGGTATTTTCTTTTTGTAAACAAATAATATGTATACTAACAAAGATAATTTCTTATGGACAAATTTCCCTATATCCTAAGTCCCAGATTTACCTAGATCCATAAGCATACAGAACACATGATGCATGATATAATCTGAACGCATATTTACTTAAATAAGCAAATAGAATGCGAGGACGTTTGAAAAGAAGTAACGTGAATCACGTGAAATACAAAATAGAAAAAATGCAAAAAAAAACAAAAACTTAAACAAATAAGAAAATAATTTTTACGTGTTCAAACTATTTTGAAAGTTTTCAAGTTATTATTATTATCATTATTATTGATTTAATGTGAAAATAAATAAAACTTCATTGGATTAGCTGTAAAATTTCAAACTTTCCAATAAATACCAATAAAATCGAATTGTTACTGTTTGATTTTATTGCATTCAAATAATATTTTCTGTTTGTTTAATTGTTTGGCATTTGTTAAAAGTTTGATTTACAATCGAATTATTTCGAATTTCACGTCACTAAACTTGCTGAAGATGTGTCGAATTCTATTGACCATAATGACGAAGGTGCTTTTACAACAACAAATTAGTTGCAAATGAGTCAACAATTATACGAAATTTCTAAGACTTTATCGTCCGCCTATTGTGAATTGGTCGACTTGACAATGGCACAAACGGAACACTTGGATGGAGTCTTTAAGGACCTACATGGCATTTGTCGTACATCTGATTCGCACATGCACTCTTTTAATGTTTAACAGTAAATTATTAGCAACTGCCGCTGGCGTATATCTTAAAACCTCCACCATTGCGAGCTGTTGTTCCCCCTAAAACATACGGTAAACAATTATAGCAAACTTATTTATTGATGTGACGATGTGTTTAAGTATACAGCGTAAGAAAACTCATTGTTTAAGTAATAACCGAATTAATTCCTTTTTGTTCAATTATATTTTACATTGTCGACCATTTTGACAGCGTTATAATTATAATACTCACCTGAGAACTAATTGACTTAATTACTACCAGATACCAGAGACTTTAATTACATTTCTCATTTCACTTTCGTTAAATGAACACATTAAATAAATAAATAATCCACGGCAAATCGACGTGAAAGAAACAAAAAAGAACGCCGGATAACTTATACACGTGAAACAAAACACTGTCGCGCCGTGAACATACGCCTACTACGATGCCAACTGTTATTTAAGGATTTTTTGCGATTTCCAAATTAATTATTTACAACCTATATATATATAAAATCTAATTATAAAAAGGAACCAAATCGATATTTAAAATTGCATCGGTTCTATTTTGGGCAATTATCAATTTATCTGATTCGAGAACGGTTGTCGGTTTTTTTTTCTTCTGCATACTGCATTATCACGAAGTTGGCTGTCCTTCGTGACCTCATTGTTTCTACGCCACCTATGCTTAAAACTACCACGCCAACTTCATGTTGTTGTGATTGTGATTGTGGTTGTTGTTGTTGTTGTTGTTAACATCGGTCCGGTAGGTTTTCCAATATTTCCAATAAATTCTCGTTAAATTTCGGAAAATTTCAAAGCGATTGTAGTGATAATGTCAGTGATTAGTGTTGATACAATAGTGAAAATACATATGATCAACTTTAATTATGAATATTTTCATATATTCAACATTTGGGTAAATATAATTCGATATTTATTTATTTGTTTATTTCCAAAATTCCGCAATTATCATAATCTAATGATAATACTTCATTAATAATTGTTAGAACGGTTTGAAAAATTGAGGTTATATTAACGGAGTCAGGGGTGGATTAACGTACAGTTGCATGATGCCCTTACGTATGACGTCACTATCGCAGGTGTTCCACGATTCCATCAAAAATACGAAATTTAAAATCTTACATACATTGAGAAATCGACAAAAAAAGTAAATTAAATGATTGAAAACACATTTGTGTCCATTATCAGATATTTTCATTATTGCTGTGATGTTGCACTCACCCTCCACCCAGCACCCTATCGAAATACAATCAATAACCAATTTTATACCAAATTGCAGTTTTAAACTAACTATTTACGTACATGCATATTTGATTATACGAAGTATTTGATTAACAGAATTATCTTGGTTCCAATTAGTTGCGATAATCGATGCTTTATTTGTAGTATACTCAACTCTATTGAGAGAAATAGTTTATATTGATATGAGATCTATCATTTGGATAAAGATTTAGATACGGATCTATCTCATAAATTTTCAAAGCTAAAGAACAAGATACAACTAAAGTAGGAAATACAAACAATTTCAGTTAATTTGAAAAGAAGATTCATTCTATCAAACGTAGTTTATTTCTTTCTTCCTTTTTATTTATCTGTTCATATATTCGTATTATTATCAAATTTTTTTGTTCGATCATCCAATAACTATGTGACTTTAGCGTTATGCTACGGCCAGACCAGCGTCTATCGTCACGAATTATCCACTGGTGACATTTCGTCACTTGTTTTTGTTAAATTTATTTAAAAATTGATTAGACTAAGGAAATGATGTTAGAATTTCTCTACTATTGTGAATATGAACCTAATTTGGAGTTCAAATAATGAAAATTCCGGTGATTTAAAGTCCAATCATTAATCGGGTTTTCAACAAATACGTCAATAAATAAAAATTTGCCAATAGACGACGAATAATTGCCGTTTTATTACGCTAGTGTGGCCACGACATTCGGATTCAGAATCGATGAGTCAAATTCTGACAGGAATGCCAACGATGTAGTATTTCCCTTGTAAATTGTTTGACAACCGCTGGATGTTTCTAAATGAACAATTTGATAGAATAAATATTTCGAATTGAATCGAAGATTTTCAACAACAATGTTTGGTATTTTGTTAGATATGAGCTAAGTCCGTCTCTGTTCTTCTAGTCTCACCGAATTTGTGGGACTGATGGCGAGAGAACCTTATAGACCGATGTCATGTCGCCCACTGCTCTACAACTTTTATATACAACAGTACGTTTTCGGCTTTCGTCTGCTATTGACTATTGTGACGGTTTTGTTGTTTAGTGGACGTGTTGTTTTTCTGTCCGCTGTCGGCATTTGAAATAACCATCCGTATTAGATGTGAGTGTAATATTTTTGTTAGAATAAAAGAAAAAAAAACGAACGGTGCCGAATGTGTTTTATTAGTTGTTTCCTCTTGTTAAATAGTGAGAATTGAATAAACAAAATCAAATTCGGCCAGTTAATCTTTTAATAATTTGAATAAAATTGGTAAGGTTCTTTTCTTTCTACAATTATTTTTTTAAATATTGATAAATATAGCCCGCATGTTGAAATAAAAAAGGAATGAGACACCAAAAACCCATTGGAAGTTTGTAGGGAACAATGGCCGCCACACTTAATTCCTACCATGTCTAATGGGGCTTTTATGTTGACGGGTTCTCTACTATAACGTGCTTTTCTACGAGCCGTAACACTAGAATAGGGGTGGATCTGTACACAGGACCGGTCTTAGCCCACTCCATGTATCACAAATGTTAATTAAAATTCGAAATTCTGCATGTAAAACAAATTTGATTGAACACAAAAGAAAATTATAGAAGTAAATAGTATTTTTGGTGTGGAAATGATAGATTTTTTCTACGTATCTCTTGTTCCGTATAGTTTGGAAATTTCCATTTCAACAATGACAGTGAATAATTGTGGTCTCGTCAGAAATGCCTCGGTACGTTTTCTCACTTTAGTAGGATTGCAAAGAGTTACATCAGTGGACTTGTGAACTAAAACTAATATATTCAACAAAGAAGACAAACATATGCTGAATGCTGATAACGTTCCACCAACCACCACATTGTTAAATAAATCCTTTTTTGATACAATTTACGAAAAATTTCTCTTTAATGTATGATTTTGAAATTATCGTATAGGTTCTTAACAAATTCGATCTAATGTTGTGAAACATATATATATATATATATATATATATATATATATATATATATATATATATATCTTGTTAGTGACTGGAATAAATCAGGAATTTTTCCGGGAATGTTTCACGTTAATGCCTAGCTTTTATCTTCCTAGTCATTGTATTATGTACAATAAGAGTTTGGTGGAATTTAATCCAAGAGAAATATGCACAGGTGGCAGAGAATCCATTCATTAGCGCCTTATTGGATTACATTTCCTATTCTGGAATTTCCACTACCATTATCGCAATTATCATATAAACGGTGAGAGACATTCGAAAATTTACTGTATACGATAAAACAAAACAAAAAATGTGTGTGTGTGAGAGAGAGATAGTTGTGATGAAGTGGGATAAAAGTACATTTTGGTAACAACAGTCAAGTTTACTTTAGAAAGCTATCGGTAAATAGTGTGCACCCTGTATTACACATCTAACACGATGGATTAGTGAATTAGTATCGATTGTGTACCCGACAAAGCAAACATAATATCCGAAGTTGATTCTGGCAGATAGTTGATTTGCTATAAACTTATCATTGTTAGTACAAACATAATATATTGATTGTTGTGAATAAAACAAATTTATCCAAATTTACAATTGTTCGATATACATCGTTTCTACAATTTCTATTTGAAATACAATGATAAAACATCTATGTATACGTTTGAATAGATAGAAAAAAATAATGTAAAACAAGAGAAATGAAGTATGAATAACGATGACCGGAAATTTCATTATTTCCGGTTTAAAATACGTATATACAAGTAAGTTGTGAAATTATAGCCAAAATCGACACTTCTAGCTTTAAAAAGATATGATAATATATAAAAAAAAATGATTCGATTACTTATACAGTTCTTCTTCAGTTGCCTTACAAAGAGAATTAGATTAAGGTTGTTGTTTTAAATTCGGCTAGACTTGCCTTGATGGTACGTTGTATTCAATTTTCGTTAACTAACAACAAGAATTCAGTTTAAAAACACAATTGCAATACAATAAAGAAACCACCAAATAATACAATTCACCATGAATATATATATATATATATATATATATATATTATACTCCTAATAAAATTTGGCTGATTTGAGACTTTTCAAAAGAATCCTTTTGATAACAAAATACGAGTGAGAATATTGAGGAAGTGATTTTAACTTATATACATGTTTGGACTTATAAAAGTTATGTGACAGTTAGCAGATTCAGCCGCATGCGAATAAGCTTCCCTTTTTTTCTTGTTTCAAATATGAGATGAAACTCAGAGAGATCAACTTGTTCTCTGCTATAACCACCGCCACCAGTTTTAACTTTACTACCACAACCTATAAAACTGCTAAACGTGAACGTTCCGTTTTATTACACAGTCGAATGAAGGTGAGTTTTATACGGCTTATTTCTGGCAAACTTTCCGAAAATCGTTAACGTTCCAGTTCAATCCAAAAGTAACAAAACATCAAACCACTTATCCGTGACTGTGAAATGTATATATGTGTGTACCTCTATATAGAGAAGGGGGTTTGAAACCACCAAAACTATTTTACACATCTTGAATTTTTGATCGTTTAGTTTTTAACAAGACCGTTGACAAAAAAAAATCGTAATATTAATGATTAGATCTCTGTTATATTATTTTTATGATTATTTAACTTGTACGATAATTATCTAAAAACACGCAGCTGTATTTAATTTGGGCCCTTAACATTTTAGTTACTGTGTTTTATATAATTTATCTATGATTGAGTGAATTGTTCCAGAATGTTAGGCTTAAAAGCAACTAAATTGTATTTGAACAGTACGAAATTTTTTTTATATCCGAAGTTCAAAAGATTATTGCTTTTTTTTCTTGTACATCATTAGCTTGATCAAACATTTTAAGATCAATCAGCCATCGATATATAGTTAGAACGAGCGGCTGTATTTTCTTTGATTCTTTTATCCTCATCCTGTCTTAGTAAAGTCTACAACGATTGAGAGTGGTTTCAATTTAAAATCTTTCCAAATTCGAATCTCTTATAGTTGTTAAAATCTCTGACGTCTGCAAAATCTATATTTGTATGTGTGTGTGTGTGTGTGTGCGTGTGCGCGTGTGTGTATATAAAATGAACATCATGTATATGTGTGTAGAAAGAGAATTTGATGTCGCTTCAGGCCGCCGGCGTCGATTTAATATGTTTGAAACTGGGAAAAAGAAGAATCTCTACGTTCTTAAAGATCCGCAGGGTAGGCATCCGGAGAGAGGTGTTCAATGCCTTCGGCCGGCCTTTATTGATTCCTATCCTGATTGAAAACCGGATGGAGCGGAAGTAAGATGGTTTCATGTGATCTGGAGACAGCTCACATAGAGAAATAGGAATCTATTTCGATCTCTAGGGACACGAAAATGTTACTTGAAACCTTCATCCGAATATATTACATACATATATAGATATATATGATGAGATCGCTTACTTCTGATAAAATAAATTAAATAGTATTTACAATTATCCGATTACGATTTGACGAAAAAAGAAAGAAAAACTTAATGCAATAGAATTAGTTTTCTTTTCGTTTTGTTTTGTATTGAATGAATGAAAGGAAACGGAAATAAAAGAAATCGTGTAGCATCCGCGATTCTCAAATGCATCCGTCTCAATTATATGATTGTTGAGACGATTTCTTCTCATTTGATGTTTTCTAAATATTGTAAAACACTATCAATAATTCTTAATAAACGGGCACGTCTTCAAATTGGAAATAGACTAATAACAACTAGAAAATAGAGAATATTTAATTATTTATTAGAAAACATAAATTAGAGTCAATTAGAGTGTTTCTAACACAGTAATTGATATCAAAAAATTATGTATTTGAATAATCAATTTTTGTGGTATTTAATTAATATATCTGAGAAGACGTTTCAGTCTCATTAATAAGTTGAAAAATGTAGTGAATTAAATACGTTTTCATCATCATCTTCTTCTTCTTCTACAAGTAATTCTAAGAACCGTGTTCATATTTTGTGGTTATCGTGGGCGTGGGATATAATCACAAAAACTCATCTAACCACCATTCCAAAAACAATTATCTGTGGAATTTAATTTTAAATCCATCCTATCGTCCTTTCTAATTGATAATAATTGATTGTTTCAAATGTTAGTGTAAAGATAAATGAAATAGACAACAGTACAAAAGTTGGAAATGTCGTTAGAAAACTCATCAACAAACATTGTCCATCGTCTGTTTTACGTTTTTTGAATGTATCGTAATTACACAATTAAGACATTGTCACTTTTCTCACTATAATGCCGTCATTGGATCAATTTAAAGTTGAAAATCACCAGTAGATATTATACGTTAACAACAAGCATTTTAGTATTAAAGGGGGTGGTAGTAGTTTATGTGTATTTAACACGATCCGTTGATAATCAAAATCATTGTTGTTTGGGGCCGCAACTTGCCACAAACCAGTCACGCGATATTGTCACGAGCACACACATAGATAGGTATGTACGCGTCCGGTTGTCAGCAAATAACCTGCCAACCCCCCTAAGTTCACAAAATACTTGACGTTATCGCTAATATTGCATACAAAACATGCTTAACTTTATGCTTATATTACGTACCTACAATTAATTCTATCTTATCAGGAACTATACGATTATGTGTGTGTATTTCAATACAGATATTCGTATTTTTTTAAAAAAAAGGTGATAAAAACGACAAAACGAAATTGTCTCTCATTTGTTGTATGTTGGATTTTTTCCTACTACAATTGAATGTTGAGAATAGGGGTGGAAATTCCATTGGGAAACTAAAGATATTTGGTGAAATTCATAACCGTCGACCGGGGTTCGTTGAATGAAAAATTACAGGAACATAATGTAATCGACGCTAGTAGAATGGATGACCGATAAAGGACGTCCGCAGGTGGCATTCCTCATCATTCATTTTTAGAACTGTCTATCTTATCCTCCATCTAAATCTATTTTGTTTTACTCAAAAACTTTACAAATCATCAGTCTCAATTATCATTCGATATTCCCGTGTGGATAATTTTTTTTTCTTGATAAGTGCTAATATGGTAGATATCGTGTTTGCCTGACCCTAGTGAACAATAACTTAACAGTTACTGTGTATGATTGCCACAACCAGATTTGTTATTAAGCGACACGCGAATGCCTCTATTTGGCTCTTTAATCATATGTTAGACATGCAAAGTCAGCTTGTCATTCAAAATATATTTTTGATTTCTATTGTAAAACGGTAGGAGTTTAATTACTAACAACGATTTGTTCTGTTTCAGGTGAGCTGTCAAGATTGATTGCTAATTTCCTTTCTTACTGTCAAAGTTTCTAGATAAACCAAAAAGGTAAACTTTCAACTAAATCCTAGAAATATACGTCTTTATAATGAAACTTTAATTAGTACATTGTGTTAATTGAATTCACATAAAAAATTAATCGCACATCCACCATTATTTAATTCAACTGTCTTTATTTATTTCGTTTCGATTTTTTGATTTAAACAATTCGATTGTGTACGCTGAATTAAATGTAAATTTCTATACAGCTAAATTAATAATAATCGGCACGCAATTTGTTACATAACGTAAATTGCCACCTATGTAATTGGGAGCATTTGTACAATTGCAAAGTCTCGCCTAGTTAACATTACTCATTCTGTTTTAATGCCACCAAAACCGCTATAATTCATTAGTTAGATAACGAAACTCAAATGAACTGTCACAAGAATTTCAAACTTACGCATATCTTCTTTTTTTTCTTTTTTTTTAGATATATAGGTATGTATAAAAAAGTAGAAATGTCTGGAGACAGTTTGCGGGGAAACAGGGGCGATAAGATCGATTCAAGGTGTAAAATTTTTATCGTTTTATTTCAATCTGAAACGTGAACTAAATTTAAATTTCGAACATAATCAAGTTGATTATTGTTAAGAAAATAGATAGGATCAATCATTTTGTATTAATGATTGTTTCCTGTGAAATCTACTTTTACAAATAATCAAAAGAAGCAATATGTGATGATGCAATTTAAAAATCATTATCGTAGACGCTTTAGAATCTCTAGATAATGACAGTAAGATTGGTGTCTGATGAAAATGGAATAACGGAATGGGTCGGTGCTTTTTAGATTAAATAGGATTAGAAGGACACAAGAGAGAATAGATGAAAAGGATTTTGAAAAGGTGAATAGATGTGTAAATAACGATTAATTCTAAAGTTCATTAGTGATTGAGCTTATTGATGAAAATTTGAAATATACTCGAATCGTTTCCATAGATTCCATACCTATTATCACTGATCAATCAGTATGTCTACAGCTGTGAATAGATGTTTATTTCTAAAGCAATTATCCCTCTTTTATTTTCTGATTTTTTTAGACAAAATAAACTATTTGCAATGCTTGAATGTGAATGTCATAGGGAATGGTTGCAATTAGAACGACAACCAGATGTCTGATGGAATTCGAAGCCACACACATCGTTTTAGTCGATTCAAAAGTGTTGTAGAGCGCATCTCCCGGTTCTTAACAACATTTTCCTCATCATTTAAACTCGATTTCTTTGTAACACTACTAACAACAATAACATTTTGCCGTCTCACCACCAGCCCTATATCGTCACTTTAATTTTATTGCTGGCCTAGTCGACTGACTTGGTAAAATTGCGCGTCAGCGTTGTAAACAAAAACAGGGCGCTTATAAATCTATAGGTTTGGGAATTCTCTCGCCCCATTTCGTAATTTATAACTTCATAGCAGAACGCTCGGCAATTATCATTAATCATACGTTATGAATGGCAAAACTTACACGTAGTAGTCGTGTTGAACGTTCCACCCAACCCTACTGTATTTTCAAGTGTAAGCAACTCTTATAAAGGGCCTGGCTTTTAATTTTCTTTCAACAACAATAATAATTTGTCCCTTGAAAATAATATGTTGATAGTGTAAGTTTTTTGTTTTATCGATAGATGATTTGTAGTTGTAGTGTCCAGTGGATATGTTTGTCAGATTCTTTTAGTAAAATAACGGTTGTTTGTATGATTTGTGAAAAACCATCAATCATAATGTAATTTTCATGCGAAAATTGGTGCCAACATCAACTGTTTTAATGGACCAATTCCTGACTTCAAGTAAAGCAAATACAAATTCAAACATAATTCTCAAACAATTAATAAAATTCGTTGCTAGCCACTTGTTTTTTACTAATGAATTCTATACACTTCAAACTGTCAAATCAAGCATATACCAATTATAGTTTTTGTCAGAAATGAGGGTACCTACAACAGCTAAAGGTCGTTGTTCTTAATGGTGGAGATTACGAGCTGATGGCGCGGCCTGTTACAATTCTATTTATACCAAGTGTGGAGAATTTCATTAATGTACACATGTATATTAGCGTATGTGAGGGTGATTGTAATAGTGGTTAGAGTTAGAGGTGTTAAAATAGAGTATGGCATTTCGTTATTAGTTTTGTGACAATATAGCTAGGGTTTTCGGTGATGTTGGTTTTGAACGACAAATTGGCTAGAATTATAGATCAAGTCCTATGGTCCGGGGGTGGTGGTGGTGGTGGTGGACAAAAGGGAATAGAATCACCGCAACATTGAGTCGCGTACTTTGTTAGTAAATAACTGGACAGTTGTGGTATTGTGAAACTATTGCAATATTTCTGAAGTTTGGCTTCTAACTACGTACCATTAGGAAGTTAATCCAAATCTAACATTGTTAATTTACTTGCGACACGCGCAGAATATACGGTTTAGAGAGACCGGAAATTAGTATTCCACCTGTCCAGTTTGCAAATCCCAAGTTTACCACCTTTCATATTATAAATTATTTCAATTAGAATACAATTCGAAATTCAATTACAATATAATTTATATCGATTAAATTTGTAATAAGAAGAAATCTACAATTATTAAAATATCTTAACGTGAATGTTTGACACGTTACTGCGCTTATAATAGAAGAAAATGCCAACATTTTGAATTTCGATTCATTATAAAAAAAACGTATTATCATCACGCGACCCACTGTTTCCTTTTATTTTATTGTTATTATCAGATCAAATCATGTGGCATGCACATTAAAATTTCCTGTTTTATCTTGCCCTTGTTCACATTAAAAATCATCCATAAACTGTCAATTTTACCGTTTAAATTGTAGTTTTACATGTGACACAACCACATCTGTTAAACAAAAATAACAAAAACAATACGTATGCCACAATTATAGTAACTTTATAAAATTCCCTCAATGTATCCCGTCTAGAATTCGATAGATTCCACCCTGACTGTAGTGTCAAATTTCACGTGAAAATAGAGCACCATTACAGGAGATGTAACTGAAACTAAACAATTCCGTTAATCAAAGAAACAACTGCTGCAAAAGGAAATAAATCTCAGTAGTTTCAGATTTGCTATTTTATTAAAATTCAGAAAAATCTCAACTACAATCAAAATTGATAATTCTGGAAACGTGGATTGTTGGAAATTTAAGTAAACTTTGTTGAAGCGAGTTCAATAGAAACACGATAAACATAAAATTATTGTTGTTAAATGGTTATAATTTGAGATATATTTAAATTTCAATATGTTTTAATAATAAATTATTATTTTTATTTTGTTTCAAACGTTATATGTACTCTTTTTTTTGATTTTTAAACACAATGCCAGAGATAATTGCCTTTTCTAACTGACTTCCATTCTACAGAAATCGATGAAAATTTAATGTTGACCTGATCATAAGCCATGATTACAAGGCGAAAAAACGCTACATTCAATTTAAAATTTATTAAATTTTACACAATTAATCCCATATCAAGGCCGGAAAATTGCTATTTTTACTGACATCAACAACAAAAAAAAAACTAATATCTGACAATATTCTGTCGTGGAAAGGATAAATGAAAAGTGTATAAAATTGTGAAAATTTATACTGGGTCTACTTTGATTCAGCCGGCTTAACTTTAACACAATACAATATCTATAGTTATATGTAATTCGTTGAATGCCAAATTGAACAAATGAAAATAGCCTGAGTAGGTATATGTTCCAATTATTTGATCTAGCCGATAAAAATTGAAATTAACGAAACCACCCCTAATACAAACGTCTTTGTTTCAAAAACTAACAAAATAAATTACTTGATGGATGGTTTCGTGTTTTCCTTTACGAATTATCGAACGTTGACGGAAATACGCATGAGAAACCATCATCATCATTGGTGAAAATCGTACAGAGTGAATAGAAAAAAAAAACGGAAACGTAGAGGGTTAGGGGTACGGTTGGTTGCTATAAAAACCGATCCAAGTATCGTTGTGGAAGAAAGCTGCGCTAAAGTTGGATTTGAAATGACGACGAGATGGCGATGATGGATGGTTTGAAGAAAACAGGAGGCACATGTGTACATCTGCATAAATAGCAAAACTGGGTTGACGAACTTCTTCACCATAATATATCCAACTTGAAGGATTTTATAATGTGTTTTCTTGGAAAAATCTGAATGGAGCAAAAACATTATTAAAATATCTTTAATAAATAAAAAGTGGATTCAAATTTCTTATTTCTCTTTGGTACTATCGAGTTACACAGCATTATTCATTAAAAATAAATAAATGATATGAAGATTTTGGTTATGTGTGGTGGTTTGGACCTGTTTCATGAATTTTTCAATTCTTGTTTCGTTCATGTTGGATCAAATCCGGAAGTAGCTCAAGCTTGTGCTTCACTGCGTTCTGAATCTGTTGTAATCTATTAGAGGTGTAGATCAATGTCAACTCTAAATATAATTTGATACTGTTCAAAGGAATCTCAACAACCTCCCTACCTGAGTTTAATATTACTTTACAAGCCAGTATTCATTGTTAACATATGTTTTCTACCTGGAAGGGTTTTTGAGAGATTTTTTCCACGCCTCTTCACGTTTTTTTCCCTCCGTTTTAGCTTCTACTCCTTAGAAACAGACGTGTGATTAAATATTATTAACAAGTAAACATCGATAACATATGACAGACGAGTGTTTAAATATCCTGACCATATGTCCACTTTCCAATCAATAAAAACTAAAGGGATTTCTTTAAGTGAGATAAAAAAAAACAAGACGACTTTATTAATTTGTTTTTAAGTAATTATTAAAAGCAAATAAACATCATCATGGATGGTTGTGAAGTTTTGCATCTGTCAATAAAATTGCATCTAATTATAGTTAAAATTTGTAAAAGTATACTTGAAAACTGTTGTTAATTAAATTTTAATAATTCAAGTGGATTTTTTTGTTGTTGTAAATTGAACGATTGTTGTTTGGATCGTTAATTTCACATTGGTCTTTCGACTTTAAATGAACTTCAAACAACTGGATTAAATCGTTAATCTGTTAAGTAGGAACTTTAAATTGATGGGTTAGACTTGTTCAACTTTTTCGATAAAGGTTGTTTGGTGAATTATCAACAAAATACAATTAAAGCTTGTTAAATAGTTGATTATAGATGCCA
This sequence comes from Meloe dianella, assembly GCA_028455855.1. Lineage (NCBI taxonomy): Eukaryota > Metazoa > Arthropoda > Insecta > Coleoptera > Meloidae > Meloe > Meloe dianella. The sequence goes on from JAPTHL010000034.1 coordinate 1,239,527, forward strand.
TAATTTCAAATTAGAAACACGTTATGATTTTTTGCTTGGTTTTGTTTTGTATTAAAAATCGATTTGTTATTTACGGTAAGGACAGTTGACCGAAACAGCTCCTTTAGTTATCGATGCATAAGGGATTTGGTTATTGTATTCGTTATATTCCCAAGTCAAAAGTGGACTTTTTTCCATACGATAATAGGTTTTTGTTGTTGTTGTATTCCCTCCTACATAGGCAATATTACCTGAAATAATTGGATCTCAAGCAGTTCGTTTATTAAATTCTGGGAAAAATACGAGTTTATTATTCAGTTTTTCGAACGAAAATCCTGATTAAATTCATCATCAATATTTACAAACGAATCAATCATTTGCAGATTTCTGTAACTAGTGCTAATATTGCTGTATTACACTTGATCAATAAAGTAGTCAGGAAAGATTTTTGGTGATGATGACACGTTAGAGAACCGGCCATATGTATGTTTTACAATTATTGCTCCCTGTTTACAAATAAAAAGGGTTAGATGTTTAATAATAACAATTCGATATATCTACATGAATTATTTGATAAAATAATTGCACAAATATCCATATGTGTGATATTTGCAACGAAAATTTATGCAAATGATGCATTATCAGACAATGCACAAGCTATACAACAAATAAATAGATTTTATAATGTGACCGTTATGATGACGACAATATCAGAATTTCAATGACATTTTGCGACAATATGTCGGTATACATATCCAACATTTATTTCAAACAAAAACGGCTTTGGACATCTTGTTTACTATTAGAAATTTCCCCATTTCATATTTGTTTTAAGACCAAAAAAAAAATTCCATAAGAATTATTATAAAACCAACAATATTTCATAATAATATCGTCAACATTATCATCCTACATCTAGGTATATTAAAAATCTGTTTTCAATACTTTCTTAAATGTCAGTTCGATGAGAGAAACGAATAATACACCTACAATAAGATAACATCCACATTTCAACAAACTGTTATTTTATTTTGAATCATTTAGTAAGACGAAGGTTTCTCTTCAAAGAAGTTTCATCAAATCAATATCTATGTTTTTTTTTCTTCGCTTTTTAATAAATTATTACACAATATATTCGAAATTGAATCGACAGTCAGTCACATTCTAATATCATTTCTAATAATAAGGTAGCGAAAAAAAATTATTGGTGAATCATTGTACGGTCCCATTGGGTGGAACGTCTTTATTGAATTGTTATTTTTCATCTTGTCGTGCATTTGACAAGAATGAGATGGATCGGTCCTTTGATAATGAACATCCAATATTTCACCCTTAATATAGATTATGATATAATATTGACAACGAATCTGTATTTGAAGATTATATCAAATGAATTTCGTCGATTTTCATTTATTAAATTAGATTTAGAGAACAGAATGTTTATTTTTTGTTATTTGAGGAAACATCCTGTCGATTGAGATCCGGTGGAATAATCAGAAAATTGCACAACATACACCACCCCCCCGCATTTCCTGGATTTGATCAACAAAATCATTGCGCAACGTCAATATGATTGATAAATAAATCATATCCGTTATGTTATTGTGATAATACAAATAATTATCAAAACACCACCCTATAATCGACATTATAATAAAGAACATAATTTATATTTACATGGATTTGTAGATGTTTTTTTCAACGCTTTTTTATTTTTGATTGACTTTATCACGCAAAGCTCTTTAACAAAATAATTATAATGTTCAAACATACCAATTACATTATGTACGTTTTTATTACTTAAGCATCTAAATAGGGAGAGGAATATTATCATTCATTTAAACAATAATTTATCGCTTTGTTGCAAGTGATTTAAGAGTAATTTATTTGTTATCAGGAAAGGACGCAATTATATTTCAAACAAACAAAAAAAAACAACGAACATATTTATATACAATCACGAATAGTCGCAATATGGTAAGATTATACGAATGATATCTGTTTTATTTTATTATTTTTTCTTTATTATAAAATATAAAGAAACTGTACAATGGTAGGATTTGTTGTAATGCTGGGCACGCTAGCCAACAGCACCATAAAATACCACTTTTATCTATGCCTATTAAGTCTAATACCATATAAGTAAGATACGTTCGGACAGCCTTTTTCACATTGTCCGTTAGTGTGTGTGTACTCTTTTATCTTTTCAATATTTAGAGAGACGACTATTAAAAACTTGTAATTTTAAAACGAAATGTTTATGTAGGCGTTGGTCTCGATCATATATTAGTTATATTAAAAAAATAATAATAATAATACAATAAAAAATAGAGAATTTATTACGAGAACTACATGGTCTGCATTTGACAGTTTTTGTATTGTAAGTCTTTCAGCTTTTATAATTTGATTAATCGACCATCTACAATGTTTGCTATGTTAACGTTGAAAATCGATAATTCGATAATAATTAAGCCAAAAAAATAATTAAAGTTTCAATAATTAAAACTAATACAATTTTTCTTACAAACACACACCAATGTTATAGAACTGACTATAATATCTATGATACTACAAAATGATTGTTTTTGAAAACAAACGTAGGATGGATAAGTGCCTGCCTACAGTGGGCGAGGAAAAATACTTCGTAATTTGGCCTTCGATCTTACTTACAGTTAGATAAGGTGATCAGTATTTTGTGATGTGGGCGCAACTGGACCAATAATTTTTTTGTGTTTCTTCTTACAACACATGTTGGGAAATTTCTGGATTTCTCTGTTTGCATAAATCAACGATTATAACCAACTTAATCATTATAATTATATGAGATGAAGAAAAAAATGATGACAAGAAATCCTTTTCAGGTAAATTTGCGCGTTTATTGGAAACAATTTCAGTTCATCATTAGCGCTACAACAGCTGGAAAACGGCGGTGGTTGTTGTTTTTCTTTTATGTTATTCTTTGTTTCGATTTTATACTAAACACAGATGGGGTGGTGGTGGTGATGCTTTAATAATTAACTAGTAGTTGAGAATGTGATTCATAAACGTCTGGTATTGCAGCAGTGTATGTCACGTCGTTCTGATTAACTCTCTTAATTTATTATTCAAATGAACCAACTAGGCTTATAATATAGATATATATGTATATATTGTAGGTATTTGCATCACATTATTGATTTTGATACCAATTATAAATATTTTTAATCGGACTAAATACGATTAAATTCTCATGTAGAAATAAATAGATTAAGCTATATTTCATCAAAATACACATGCAATTTTGATAAAACGTGTATTCCAATAGTACGATTTCAATGTTGGTCAAATTTTAATCCGAGTCGATTAGGTCGATAGAAATCCACATGGAAAACTGCACAAAGTTTATAAACGTTGTAGATTTATTAATTCAACATTTCATTTACATCAACTATGTTGAGATTTTGTAGAATTTTCGCAATCACGGATTGATTTTTTGAATTTTTTTAATAAATTTAAGTTATATGCAGTTTGGAAGTTGGTTAAGTTACAAACGAACTTTATGTGGTGGAACTCTGTACCACAACTAGGGAGTCGTAATTCATCCCTGTTAAGCTAGTTGTGGTCACCAGAGTCCAAACTCGCAACAACCATTGCCATTGATTGGCATAGAATCGCGTCAACTTATACTATTGGGACATTAATAATGCACCCTAAGGGAATTCGTTATAAACCTCGTAAATCCTGTATAAGTACGTTTTAGTATATAATAAATGCGTATACTATATGCGCAATGTAAAATCAAACACACAACTTACACATATTTTCTACACATATATAACTCGTTCTTTTACACATATACACACTAATACAACTTTAGACAATACAACGAAATTGAGATTTCCCCAGCGATTGTATTTGTTACTTCTCGTATTTTTCTATACACATGAATAGATGGTATGGGCATGTGTGTGTGTGTGTTTGTTTGTGTCCGTTATGTACGCATTTCTAGGTGGTAGTGTTGTCAAATCATTTCGTGGCGACGTGCAAAGCATCCACATTACCATCAACACTATGACTATTTCGTTTCAACTTTTCACATTTTATACAAACGAAGAATATACGGAATTCTTACATTACTATCCGGATATATGTTCAATTGTGATATTTCAATAATACTAAGTGATACATTTCTAGAATCTGTATGTTGGAAAGTGTGTATTTTTTGCCACTTTCACATAGATTAAAATGTTTCACTAAATGCGTTGTGAAATTCCACTATTCGCTAGGTACTGTTGTGACATACAACAGCAGTGACAACGATAAGGAATGAGGAAAAACATGTGATTCTGATTTTGAGTATACACTACCACACGTAAAAAAACAACAACACAGAGCCACCACTAGTTTTAAACAAGAACCCTTAGAAAACCATATATCGATTTCAGTTGAAGGAATGTAATGATTAAATCAAATTGATTCGTTTTATAATTAATCTAATTTGTTGTTGTACTGTTTATTGTTACAGGTGAGTGTGTGTCCTTTGGTTTGGTGCTTTGCCTACTGACACATGCCCTCGCTTCGTAATGAGCTATACGCAAGGTTTGTACCCTTTCGGGCCTATGTTCCTTTATAGCATGTATTGAAAGCTTAAATGTAGTAGTAGTAGTAGTCTACCTAATATTGATCAGATGTTGAATGGACACTTTTCTTATCCTCCTTCTTCCTTATTCACGACAATCCCTCGACCCCGTTGAAGGACTATTGTGCTTGCGTGACACTAATTGAATTCTGAGCGCCATCTTTAACTCGAGCTCTACCACAAATCAGATTGGGTTACTACTACACTAGTCGATCATAATAAAGTTTCTACAATGTTCAAATAGAATTTTGTAATTTATTTTAAGAAATTTACTCTTTATGTGTAAAGTAGAAAATCAGAAAATAGCACTAGTTTGGGAATTATAGATAATAGGTCTTGGCAAGGTCGTGCCTTAGGGATTCGCACAGACTAGAAAGTTACTGGCGCTCATCCCCTACGATGGATTCCTTCCTATTTAACTTGAACAAATAGATTTCGTTCCAGTAAATCTGTTCTATGACTAAATCTATGGATTGGAACTATTACTAACTAACAAATATACGATAATAGTTAACGAAAGTAACATATCAACTTTTTTACAATAATCAAATATCATAGTGTTAATCATTTGATTCTAATTTACTAAAAAAAAAACCTGACTTGCTTCTATATAGGCCTTTATATAAATATATAAGAATATTGCGTGCTTTCATAACTCAAAGGACTTTCTTTTGTAGACATAGGAAGTCATTTCGCTAACTTTATGTCTTTCATATTTCTTCATTTGCTTGTTAGACGACTATATCGTGTTTCAACCTTTGTTTTTCACATCTCTCGCTCTGGTGCTTAATTTTTTTTTCTCTTCCACCATTGTTAATGGCAATGTCTACAACAACCTGACGTCTCTTAATTATACACTGAAAAGATGCTGTACTGAATACTACAACAACTACATCGATCCATTATCATCGCTTTATATTCAATTTTTTCTTTCATTCAATATGAAAATGGAAAAAGAAAAGGAATGGATAATTGGTTTGATCTTGAAATTTCCAACACATTCACCACCTAAAATAATGTAATTTTTCTCTTTAATCATTCTATTTCAACTTTGTTTCTTTTATCATCTGTTCGACGATATTTCATGGAATTGTCCGTATCAGTTTTGATAAGAAATTTAGAATTTTTACAACTTTTCAAATAGTGTAAGGTTGAACATAAAACTTGTGACATGTTGTTGTATCTATTTTGGACGACTATGAAATTTTCGAAGCGAGAAAGTTGTGATTTCCCGGCGCCTCCACCATTCTTATATTGCATAAATAGAATTAAAAATTGTTGTGTCACTTTTATCGCTGTTTTTTTTTCTTCTAAAAATTTCCCACTACAATTTATCTAGTGAAAAATTGTAAATGTAAACAATATTGAATAAAACTGAAATAGTGTAGAATTTATTTTCTATTAAGGTATATGCAATAATGAAAAATTCTAATATTTCACGTTTGAGTCTCATTTAATTATTGTTTTGTTTAATTATTCTCAATTAGTTGTTTGTAATAGTGGGTACATTTTCATTTATTTCATTTGAAGAAATTTTTTAAACAGGCGTCAATATATAAATAGACTACAAAAGTAACAATTATTTTTACCAGAAATTTGCGTTGTAATTGCTAACAGAACAACCAGACACACACAACTAAATGACATTCTGGCAAAAACAATACACCAATGTGCCGTTATTAATGGCAGTAATAAAATCTGGAATTTTCAATACCGAGTCGGTGTAGAATGTCGTTGCAAATGCACATTTCCATATCATTTCCTCATTGTGATGATGTTGGACCATTTCTACTCTCTTTTTTCGTGATACTTATCCACACATGTTTGGATAGGTCTGTGCGACAACAACAACAATAACGCATTAGCTGCCTTCATATCAGCAACTACAGTAAATCGACGAATACCACCTGACGGTCATGGATTTTTTTTTAAACTCCCCTTATAACCGACAATCTAAACACACTCTCAATCGAACGTTTACGAGTTTACGTTATTACAATAACACTGAAACGAAGTTTTGAAGTCTGTTTGCTTCTAACAAATGCAGAATTGTATTAATTTTTTTTGTAATTGGAAGAAAATTGTGTGTTTAAATCGACGATATCTGTTTAGAATCTTGTTATTTAATTAATCGATTTCTAATTAATTTCAACGGTTTTGAAATGTCTCCACTCATTCAAATTGAAACGATTCCAGAACTTTCCCGGGTTAATGATGTAATTATGGACTGAATTGTACGGTGGGTATTTCGTATTAAATAAAACCTTCAAATAGCCGTTGTGGACCTTAATTTGATTGATTTCATTTACGCAAACAGCCTGGTTTCATTAGAAGCTCTAAGCAAAAGTTAATTTCCGTTTCCTGTTTACATCACACAGGTGTGTTGTTTCTTCGTTCCTAAATACACCAACGTATACAATGTGTGATTCAAAATCACCATTATTCGTAAATAAGTTGTAGAAATTCCATTAAAATTGCATCTTGACTGGCACGAAACAGAAATAACAACGTTAGGAAGTAAAATTTGAATAGTTGAAGCACAAACTTATTTCGAAGGAAATATCTATTTGCAAATTGCACTAGCAAATAAAATATTCATTTTCTATTAGATTAATTGACACAAACATTTTTGATTTTTTATTTTTTGTTTTTCAATTATTTTCCTGTGAAGCATAACAAGAAAAGTGGTATTTTCCAGGACAATCCAATAGTGGTGGCCAGTTGAATTCAACGATTGGCTTAAAAGATTAGGTGAGTTTGGTTCGAATCGAGTTGGGGTGCGATTAAATCTGCACGTTTTTGTGTCAGTGAAATGGGTTAATTTTCCGCCCATGTACCTTTAGGGATCAACAGAATAACAATAGAAATTTAGTACGTATATTGTAATTGTACCTATCTTATCAAATGCAATACCAACGTTATTTGTCATTAATTTAATTTTACACATTTCCCATTCGTACAATAAATTGAATGCAGTATTACAATTTATAAGTTTGTTCGAGGTGTAACAATTTGCTTTGATTTCATAAGGGGTAGTAGCAGTAGGATGGTGGTGAGGATAGGGGACAGTACAACGACTAGGAACCATCTACTGCCCACACCAGTGTCAACAAATTTGCATATCTATGTATATAAAGTACAATTTTAGTATACTGTATAATGGAATGACTAATCAAATCGTTCTATAATATATGCAAACAGCTTAACTCAACGTCAGTAGTGGATCGAGTTGAATTTTTCAAAAAGCGTCTTTTTTTATAACGACGCCTCAACTACTATATATGTTTCTCGTTATGTTCAATTATACTCCAAGACAGCTGGAATAAACGATAAATTCTGTTGTGAAGTTGTTGTTGTATTTTTTTAAAAGTTATAAGAAAACATGACGTTTTAATTTCCCCTCATTGGACTATAAATTTAAAAAACATATGAGATTAAGGATGTTGATAATGATAATAGTTAAAATTGGAAATGTACAATCTGCTAACACATTAAAAACATTGGAAATTTATTAATGTTTCTAACAAATTCTAAATACTAGTGCTATAAATTGATGGACATCAACAACGAACTGTCCAATCCAGTTAAAGGTCTCGTTTTAGTTGACACTCTGACGGTAAATAATTAGTCGAATAGAAAATTTATCACCAAACGTGTGACACACGTGCTAGTAATCAGTAAATTGTTCATATGCTGTTTATAGATACGACACTAACTAAAAAAAAAGACAAAGAAACTACTAAGATAATCAGCAAATATACCAGATTTTATCACTGTCTTGGGAATACGTTAGAAATTCATATGCAAAATGGCAAAGAACCTGTGAATTAAATATCAAGCCCTTCACAAATTGCAACAACGAAAGTCATCGCCCTAATCAAACCAATACAACTTGAGGATATCAAGAAAAATGACTCCCAAAGGTAGTACAAAGAAAATTAACAATGACGTAACGTTAAAATTAAAATGTCATTATATTGAAATCACTATTATTTAAAATGTGCAAATACGAACGATCTAGACTCGCCCTAGGCCAGTGTTATAATAATGATTCCAAATTTAATACTCGCGATCGCGCTGCTATAATAGTCGAAATGATTTAGTCCGGGAAATTGCCAAAGGGTGGTGATTATTTATCGGCGAATTGAGGGGGTGTGCGAAGAGCAGGATGAAGCGGAGTAATATACTGTGGATCTCTCGTCTTCGGTCTATTATGGTACGTGGTGCGTACAACAACCCCAAGGCGGAAATTAGGAAGAGTTACCCTTAGTTGTCGTTCTCTATATACATAACACAACTCGAATTGCTCTGTATATGTATGGGAAGAATGGGAAAATGTGGATAACAACAGCGCAATATCCGACAAAATTTTACCAAATAGATAAGAAAATAAATTCTGGTTGTCTCTTTGACACTAAAAGATCTTTTATCTCTTCCAATTGGCCTGCGAAATATTCATTAAATTGTATGCACTTGATGTGAAGAATACAGCTCATTCATGTTTTTGTTTATATGTATATATATATATATATATATATATATATATATATATATATATATCCGCTTCCTATACTCTTTCATTTTAATAATTTTTCGACATTTATTTCTATCTGGTGAATGTCAGAGTTTGCATGACTGTTATACATAATAACATGAGAAAATATCTTATTGGCCACCAAAAAAAAATGGTTGGCATTTGAATATTTAAAGGAAAAAAGACCAAAACACACAATCGTACATTTCTTGAATTCGATTATGGTCCAAACATTAGAAACCATATATTCGTTTTTTTCATTCGCCTTCAAAATAAACAAACAAAACATTACCAAAAACTAGGTCACAAACAGAACCACTTATTTTCTTTTATATCAATCGTTCAAAATCATATAAAAAGCTAAAAGATAACATATCGAACAATCAACTATTAAAGAAACTGGATATGTTGTTGATAATCAATCTGTGAAAAGACTTTCGAGATAGAACACTTGAAAACGAATATTATCCGATTCTAAAATCAGTTATTTATTTTTATATTCTAACAAAAAAGAATCGCCATTGATCAAAAAACTCATATAACGCGATTCAATTGAGAACTTAACGATTTGTTGATTCTGTCTTTTGACTTTGAGAAAATCTTCTAGATATCAAAGCAAATCGACTTGATTTCGTATACAACGATTGTTTTAAAACTGATTAATTGCTTTTTTATGCAAACTCGGCTATTTTAAAAGAATGTGGAAGGAAATTGGGAAATGTACGTAAGATTTGGTTGGGAATTGTGTCAGCAAAAAATAATCCAGACTTACAGTAAGGCAGCAGTTTTTCTTCTCCAAATTCAGCAATTTAAAGTGTTAACCTGAAACTGAGGCACATGCTGTAAGACTAAGGTAAACTTTCCATATTAGCAGATCTTGTCCAAATAATGCGAATCAACATCTTCTAAATTCCTCTTTTGCACTCAAAACTTCACAGGTACACACACCTGAATAAAGCATCTATAAAGGGATTATCTTAATAACGAATAAATTATCGTTTCATCTGCTTTGTACATACAAAAAGATGTGTTTCCCTTGATGCTATTGCATATTTAAATGAATTTCAACTGAAATTATCGTAAAGTGGTAAATATACAGCTTTATTCAAAACTAATGTAGAAAAGCATTATAATAACTATTTGAACAATTTGAATTATTCTCTTATTATAGGAATATCTTTGTATTTTATAGATTAAAGTCGCAAATTCGTGTAATTATTCCTTAATTATTGTTTCGTTGCTAGTTCCGCTTCCTAAATTATTCAAACCTACACAATGTGACTGAAATTCTAAATTTCACCGTTGTATATTTTCTAGTAATATAAACAAAAGTGTATTGTAAGTAAATGAGAATTTTCCTCGGTTTCGTGTCGTTAGAATATACCGATAAACAGATTTTCAACGCAATATTCGTTCGAAACCGAACTATATATTACAACAGCAACCATCTGGCATCAATTCACTTTCACGTCTCAACATCAATGCAAAGTAAGCTCCTTCAAGAGCACATATCTATATATGTATATGCGGGTTTTCTATCTATCACCCCTCTTGTTATTATGCTTATTCACCCAGATGCATGTGTGCCCTAAATTCGGTTGTTTAGTCAAGCACATCGTCCCCCTAGAATACGAACAAGATCGAACTGAAACAGAGGGGGGTTTTCATATAAATTAAAACTAACCATCCCCCTAGTTTTATGACGTCACATTATCATTTCTAGTCAGATTAATAAGCGATTAATTGTAGAATGAAATTGTTAAAAAATATTTGTATAGCTACATACTCTCTTATTATTATTATTATTTTGTGGGGACGAATTAGAAATTTGTTCGATAATGAAATACGTACGCAACGTCTCTTAAAATTAAATTAAAACTCAACTGAGATTGCCATTAAGAGTCCATTAAAAATTTCCAAAACAAATCACAAGTTTTAAATCGTATTTGCTGTTTTCATTTTCAAGAAATTATAGCTGCATTTTCTTTAAAAAAAAAGAAATACCATTACTCAACTTTTATTATTTCAATTATATGTGATGATGGAGATTTTAAAAGTACAATCATTAATTAAGAAAAGCTTTATTTGAACAATTACAATATAGTAAATAATAATAATTACAAGTGTAAGAAATTGAATTTGATCTAGTTGAGTCGTTTCTCTCCCTTTATCTACATTAAAACTTTGCAGTGTTCACTACTAGTTGGTTTCGTATTTTATAAGATATCTACCCGTCTAAACCATTATATTTAATAATAAATGTTCTGCTAATTTGCTGAGCAGATTGGCTCATAATTTTATTTGTTTTCTCGATGAACGAGGTGTTATCATTGATTATTTGTTCATTAGTGTTTACTGTTAAATTTTAACAGCTTTAATTTATTGTTTCTACATTGTTAGATGTTCGAAATAGGTTGAATTCACTTTTAAATTTTCACAGAGAATTTCCACGCTTTTGTATGCATATATATGCGTTTGTGTGTGTGTGTGTGTGTGTGATGTGTTTTCCGTTTTCCGCTATAAAAACAAACTAGAGTTATAGCTATCTACTATGATATTTTCTTGTTTTCTTTATTCCTGTATAACGTTGGATTATGCGAGAGTCCTTTACAAAGACACGATGTGTTTTCTTTCTGAAGTGATCTTTTGTTTACAACCATTTTCATGTTTTTATTTACCCTACCCCTGATATATAAATTGCACAAAATATGTGGTAAAACATGGAATTTTTGTAAAAAAAAATAAAATCACCCCCAAAACCCTATTAATTGACAATAAAATGTAGACCAATTATCAACGATTCCCTTTTCACCTGTCTTCTCCATCTCTCATTCCCAGTGCCTCTCTCTCACTCTCTTCCGCTCTTTCTCTCTAGTCATGTCCAGCTGTACCCTAATTTTAGCTTCATCACTGTTCTGGGCAGGATTCCTCTTCATCCATATATCCAGATATATACACACATACATATACAGAATATATATCTGTTCCAGTCATTTCTCTTGCTCTCTCGATTCTATCCCCTTTGGTTCAATTTCTGTGACTGTCATTGCGTGATACGGGTCTGGGACTGGTTGGCCTATGTAATATTCAGCGAAATGATTTATCAATGTTATAAGTCACGTTTACCGGTGGTTCAGACAACGACGTTATGGTTCCGGTCTTTTACGTTGATATTGAACGATAATACTGTCGTCTTTAACATCATCGATGATATTTCGAAGTCGATGTCTTTGGAACTGACTGAGGAAATTGAAATTCTTTCGTAACACATTACTTTTATGATGAGCGTTTTCGGAGATGGTCTATTAAACATTTAGACAACGTGTACAATGAAACATTTTTTTGGATAATTTGTCTTGGAAACTCATCATTGAAATCACTCTTAAACGAGATAAAGTAAAAATTAAAAAAAAACTCGTATTATTATAGTTTATAACTTATTTTAAACATATCCATATTGTAAAGACCAATATTGTTAATTAGTTGTTGACATGGAAACGTAATTTCACATAACTAAATACGACTGTATGCATGGATACACCCTTGAATATCGTATCTCGTAACGATCAAACGTGCCTGTCGAATCAGGCGTAAGTTAGGGGAATACAACTCCTGGACGCCTGAAGCATTTTAACACACAAAACGTCACATAAAACAATGTTAGATTTACTCGTAAAAACCGAATGACCCACTCGATCAGTTAAACAAACATGGCTAAAGTAGAGAATTTATTTTCGGATTATATCCATATAAATCCACAATATATGTGATACTTTTATATTTTTTTTTGTTGGTAAATATAATAAGTGAATCGTTTTAAATTATCTGTGATTCAATCGATAGTTATTTTCTAGAGATTTGAGTCTTTTTTTCTAGTTGTCTAACATTCTATATGCATAAAAAAGTCCAAGATTGATCCCAGGTGTGCAACTTGTATGCTCCTCTTGTGCAACGATGCATTTTTATCTGTACTCTATTACATCCATATCCTCCGGTAACAAGCGCGAAGCAACGTTGAATAACTTGTAACAAGAGAGAGACTGCCTGAAGCATTCTTATAAAGTTACTGATTATAATCTTCGATAAGCCGTTTTTGGATTTAGCTCTAGTTTAGAACAATTCCTTTATTTCTTAAGGCGATCCACATCATGTGACCCAATAAATCATTGATGTTTCGAATGAATAGCATCATACTTAAAATGTAATTATCGTAAAAAATGGTACGAATAATTTTTTTTAATTTGTTATTATTTAATTGAATTAGTAGTAAAATGTACAACGAATTTGCTAACTGGTTCGTAGTGTTTGATGGTAGGATGCACATAGTCTTTCAACATGGTCCCTATTACTGCCACCACCATCGTCACCACTAGTACAGCCACCGTAGAACCCACGTATTGATCCTGTAGACCACGGAAATGGGAGTTACCCTCAATTCGTCGCCCTATTTCGTAGAAATTCGCCTCGCCTCGATTAAACAACTGGCCGCATCCTAAAGTCGAATCTCGTCCTGTCTGTTCCTATTCCATCAAATTTCAATCCTTCTAGCTTCGAATGTATCTTCAAATTGTAATGTCAAAACATTGATTAAATTTCAACATAGAAGTATGTAACTTCTAGTGTTGTTGTTAGGTTGAGTGATAGGATCTGCCACAACTGTCCCCATAATGGCTCATGTTTTGTCGGTAATCTAGGAAATGGCTGCTTTATAAATAATGCCTCCGCCCAAACGAAATAAAATCACCCCAATCAATTACCGGTAGTAGTTCCACCTATTCCGCTACATCTACCCACAAACATTTTTATATTTTTCGACGATTTTATGTCCCATAACTTTGATAATGCAACCACCTAAAACCAACATACGGAATAAATCTTTATCGTGCTTCTTTACGACTTTATTAGCGCCCTGAAAGAAAATGTCCTATTTCTAACATTGTCTCACAAAAAAGAAAAAATATGCAATAATAAATGATATAAAGTAGCTGGCCTTTGTACTCTCAACAAATCGGATATAGGATAATTACCCGTGACAGTTGTAGCAATGAAGGAATAATGCAGACACCGGCGTCGCCGTGGTAAATTGACTCCATTCATCAGCAGTCTTTTCTTGTCGTCTAATGTTAGATTGTTAGGGCTCCGCGCCCCAGTGATTCCCAATAACCATAGGCGACATCATAAGAAATATTGACGTCTTTAGTCTTTCATCAGCTTCTTAATTGCCGAATAAATAAGTAATTCTTTTCTTTCTTGTCTCATCCTCTTTTAGTATCTATTTAGTCTCCAAAAAGGAAGTGAAGCGCTTATATGAGAAGAACGACTTGTTAAGCAAACTGAATATCAAAGTGTGTTATTTTTTTTTAAGCGTTATACATTTTATGATGTAGTATTGTTGGACTCATCGAACATATTCAGTCACTTTGTAAATATATTTGTAGGGAAGTGCGTGCCGATTCTACCATCTTTTTATCATAACAATAGAAATAAGTGTGCTTGCCATAGTATTCATGTGACATCTTCCAACACTCATGCAGCTTCCATAGGGAATGGTGCGAATTACGTCAGCAGTAAGTCCTTTGGGATGTACTGTGAGTTCCATAAGGCGTTGAAGAGATGTGACGAACTCACTGCTAGAGATGAAGTATGGCTTGAGGTGTGAGACATAATGTGTCCCTAGAGACGAACAGCTGATTGCCCGACAACGACAAACCGGAATCTTATACATTTTATAACATGAATCTCCATTGAGATTAGAAGGTTTTCATATTACATCAGTACTAGATAGAAACTATTCTGTTAAAAATTACAGGAATCTATCGACAAAAAAAACCTTGTCCAACAATAAATATCATGAATGGCACATGGTTGATGATAAATTTTTGGTAAACAGAACACCACGTCGAAAATTTCAAAAGCGCCTAAACCGCAGCTGCTCGTGTTAAATTATTCATTTCTGGAATGTAGGGCATTATAAATATCAACCGATGAAGTACATGCGCCATTTTATATGCGACTTTCAGCTTCAGGTATGAAATATTGACAAAGTTAGTTGTAGAGACTATGGAAAAGGACATACACCTGTCTACGAAAACATTCAAATCGGCATTGCAAATGAGGTACACATATGGTGACTGAAACGACGGTTATAGAAATTACATTGCCAAAGTACAGTTCACACGATAAGCATAACATGAGCCGATATCAATCAATGATTGGTAGTGAGAGAAGCCTTATCACTGATTTCATTTGTAAAAGTTTTATGAATATTGAATTCATAATCGTACAGTAAACATGCTGTCACTGATAAGATGCATATCTAACTGATGACAATATGTACATACATTTATGCAGCAGTGTGCATTTATTGCCTGATCGTGATACGAGAAAGACACGCGACACAACTTTTCGATTAATCTCTGAACAGCATTCAATTAAATTAAACGAACTTATCAGGGGAATCGAAATATAACTATTAACAGAGGGATGATTACTTTGTCACACACACAAAAAAAATTGTTTTATATTTAAACATTTATTTTGAAAATTAGTTTTAACACTTTTCCGATTTCTAGGGAAAATTTCAAACTTCCTGAGGAGAAATAATTAATTAGAAATCAAACAATTCGCATTTGTCCTGGCCAAGCTGTGTAAATACTAGCAGCGCGTGTCGGTTTGATCGTGGATGGTAGTGCCTTCGCCCCCAACTCCAAACCAACAAAACTCATGTACATATATATGCATTCTCTCATCATCAAATACTAACACGACTCTATCCGTAATTATATTTACAAAAAAACAGACAGCCATAATAACAATAGTGTTGTATAGATTTGATAAATTTCCACACATTTCAACGCAAAATTATAAACTAGTCAATAGGAGCAGTTGACAGACGACGTTAACGATCATTTACTGTCTCTTCAATCACCTTTTTTTTTGTCTTATCTCTACAACGTTAGTTAAATGTAACAAATTCGTATATGTATTTTTTTTGGCGATTTCTGTCACGACATGGGAAACTTTGAATGGATGTAAGTTTGGGTATGAGAAACAGCAATAAAATCTAATGTTAACCAGTTTTGAAAAGTTGATGATTTACTCGATAGTTTCATATATGTATGCCCAGTTATTAAAAGTAATAAATCTATCCCAACTATATACGGAAGGTCATTGCATAAATCCATGATTTTGCCCCAGAATGCGCCAATGTTTTTGTAAAAGAAACGAATCGCGAACTTTTGCGGCGCTTAATATTGAAATAGAGTTGATCGAAACAAAAAGAAAAACAACATGTCCCTTCAACAATATAAAAAGTGATATTCATTGTAATTGCCCGCATGGCTTGAATGTTTGTTTTCACTACAGAAAAACTACAGTTCCCCAACTTTTATCAATTTCTTGGAATGGATATTTATTAAAGTGAGATTTTGTTTATTTTTTTAGGCAAGGGGCGCCTGTACCCCGCCTACAGCCTCAGCGGGTCTGAAGGTGAAGAATCACCACGTCGATACGGTACATCGCAACACACCTATCAACACCCTCTCTATCAACAACCAGCTGGTTTAAGTGACACACCAACATCGGAGAACGCCTCGGACGCAACATTGACTGATTCAGAATTGGCTTTAGCACGTGATTCAACACTACTTGTACATAACGGTAAGAATAATTGTTAGATTTCTATTACTCCACCCTATTTATATATGTTTACCATTGTTTGTCGTCACCCCCACCATCTACCACATCACCCTTGTTTTGTAATTTTCGTATTTCGCATCGTGCATAAATTAAAGCAACTTGAGCAGTTTATCTCAATTCGTGCAAATAATTTTCCGGGAAATGGTCGTTTTATTTGGATGATTAGATTTTGTCACTAGACGCTTTCATTCTCTTCTTTTTTTCCCTCCCTTTTTACTTTACACTCTCAAGTTTTTTCATTAGACTTTATAGAGATGGCATCAAATTGTCGCCATTTAATCTGCAATATTTGTGAATAAGCTCAACAAATGTTGCTTGTTAATAAAATAAAAATTCTTCACTACGATTCGATAATCCGATTAATTTACAAGGAATGCAAAACATGCAAGTTTTCTATTTTGTTTTCTTTTTAACGAATAAATCGTCAACATGAAGGTAATGATGTGAACAAAATTAATGTTGGTCGTTTTGATTTTTTTTCGTAAAATCGATACAACTAAACACTGCCATCACCAGTTTTATACAAAAGAAAAATTAATATTAAACACCCTACCGCGTCGATTACAAGAAATAATCATTTGTTGGTTTGGTAAATGTTGAGTCAGATTTGTACAATCAAACAAAGATATGATATGTCATCTATTTGTAATTTCGATCCCCATCTTATTAATGATTGAAGCGACTCAAACACAATGGTGAAGGCGAGAGCAGAACTCATTATTGTAATGAAACGATTCGCTCCCAGATGATTCAGAGCGAGAATCCTATTAGATCAGTAATGATACAACAGAGAGGATCTCTTACAAATAGACAATTGCTCTTGAAATTATTAATTTTTGTTAGAACAGTAAGAAAAGAAAACAACTGAAAGCAGTGCAAATTATTTACTTAAGGCGTATTGTTTTTGATGATTATGCATAATTTGAAAGCAAATTCAAGTCATACATCCACCACTATATGGAAGCAGATTTAACAGATTCAGACACACGCGGCATGTTCACATTATTAACATATTATCAACTGAATTACATGAATTTGTTATACCAGAAACTGTAATGAAAAGAAGAGGCTGCCACTAATTGCTCCATTAATTAATCACATCCTGCTTAATATTCCACCATCATACTAATAATAAATAAATACAAATTTTCTCTAAAAAAATAAACAATGATAAACGTATAAAGAATATTTGCCAGTTACCATAAAAAGTTACCACCTAGGCAATTTTCCAGTACTGTTTCCTTCATAATGTTTTTTTTTACGTAGTCTAAAAGATGGAGTCTGATAACAGCTAGTAACCATTACGTTACTCTACTCATCACATCCCAGAACGTTAAGATGGGGTTGTGGCAACAACATTATTCCAGAGTGCCATCGCTTCAGCAACATCACCACCTTTCTGACTAACAACACGACTTTATAATCTTTAAGGAAATCACATCCGAAATGGCGACCCTTTTACGTGAAAATGGCCAGTCTAATCTGCCAAAAGAAAAGCCTTATCTTCGTTCTTTCTCTATCTATGTGTATATTTTCTCATTCGTTCTTTTTATAGCGTTTCTTTTTTAAATTTATAGGCATTTTCTTAAACAACTCTTGTTAATATTCTTTTTTTGCTGTCAGTCGTAAAGAGAATATTTATTTTAGGAAACTTGAAAAAAAAATCATTAAAGACGACTAAAATACAGAAGAGAAGCTATGAACTTCAAACGAATTCGGTCTATTTGGTGTTCAGTGAAGCTTCGTTGACCGTTTTCTTCACTCAATCAGGCCGACTACTAAAAAAAAAACCAATATTATACGATATTTCTAAAAGGGAGATAAGTCAGCTAAGGGAGTCTCTTTTCAAAGACTTTGATTAAATTCGTCATTTTTCTGCAGGATTAAAGTAATCAAAGTCTACTTAGTTCAGCATCGTAGTGGATTCATCCACCAATATTCGAGTATAGTTAGAAAATGTCCCAAACGGATCGTGTTTATAGTTTTCTCTCAGTCAGATTTTCTAAAATGCGGGGATTGTAGCAGTCACCAACGAGAGGGTCCTTTGATAATACATCGGCCTTTTATAATAAAATATGTACAGCATCCGAATACAATGGACCAAAAACTATTATTTACGTTTTGTAAATTGAAACCCGTATACGTACCTATTTTAATGTCTCTTCATGCATTTACAGGTTTTTGTCGTATTGTTTTTTTTTTGTTGAATAATCCTCATCGGTAAGGAATATATCGTTGACATCAAGCGAGAATGTGCAGTTTAAGGCTTAGAATATGAGAGTTACTCAAGTGAGCACAAGTCTTATTAATCCGCTTATTTCTTTATTGCTTGACCTACTTGAAGAAACATTTCCCGAAGCCATAGACTTCCTGGATGGCCGAATTCGATGCTATAATTTTACTAAAACAATTTTTAGAATTTCTCCATTTAAATGTAAATTAACAGATACCAGACGTGAATAAAATGGAAGAAATATAGAAAAGGGATAGTTGAAATTACCTTATTGTCCTTTAGCATTACTATTATTATTGTTATTATTAGAATTTTAATAGAAGGGTTCGTTGAAATATTATAAAACAATATGATAAGACTATCCCTTATTTTGGGCTGGTATATTGAACAAAATTCGTTGAATTGCCAAACAAATTCCGAAATCGTATCTATGCACAAAGGCTAGGGCATTATTGATGATCGTTATCGTACCCTCTCCTGGGAGTGTTCAAGATAACTCATAGCAGCAATCACTGGACCAGACAGGCAATATCGTATTACTCCTATCATTCCCACCCCAAAATATTTGATTTAAGTTCTAACACACACCAACAGTATCTTCTACATATAGTTGCTTCATTTTATTCAGTGCCTTTCATCTGTTTGTCCATCAAAGTGGATACACCGTTTTTCGTTCATCTAAAGAAATGTCACGCCCGATTTAAGATTTACCAACGAGTTGTTACCTTTTCTTCGGTTTTTCAAATTCCGCCGATATATAGTTCGTTGAATTCGTTCATCTACAAAATCTAACGAATACTGATATCGGATGAAGCGTCTTCCTCTTGAACAGAAATAATCGTCTTGAATCGACTTCCATAATCAAAGTCGATCTTATTTCTTTGTCAATCTATCCACATCTATTGCTGTTGCTTCGGTTCGTTCACTTTCATGTTTTATCTGCACTGACGGATGAGGCTCGGAACGAAAAGAAAGAAACTTTATTCTTAAATTCAGTTTGCGTCGAAATTGGGAACGCGCTGGGGCGTGCGGGTTTCTAAGCAGCAAAGAATCCATGCGGGCAGATTGTCGCCGGTCACCTTGCAACTTTTTCCAAGGGAAATGGGTGGTTGGCTGTGATGATAGATTGAGAGAATGCAATTGGAAAGGGACTTTCTACTAACACTGAGGGTTCAATCCGAGACAACAGAATTATGAACAACCTACAGTGCGCTTATCATCCCGTAAACAATCGATAGACGATCTCCTCAACGGTACCTCAGCGTAATCCAGTTACAGTTGGCACTCCGTTTTCAATCGCAACATGGTTAATGTAAAAAATATTCAAGTTTCGTAATCGATTCTTTCAAAAAAAATAAAACAACAACAACAAACAAGACAAATACAAAGGAAACAATTTATTAGAAATGTAGAAATGAAGTTTTTTTCACGATATTTATTGAGAGGAAATCCGTATGTCAACGGACAAAATCGACATATCATTTCTTAGAACTTTTTGAGGAAAAACAGTTTTAAAAGACAAACAATAACTGAAAGCCTAGCCACTGTCAGATTTCCACAAGAATAAGAAGGCATTTCTATAAAATTATATATAACACAAATAGAAGCGAAAGCGGGCAAAAATAGCTGACACAAATGTAATAAATTCGTGTTGGATATTATAAAATCATAATCCATGCTTTTTAGAAAATAAAAAAAATGAAGATTTACTGAAATTGAATTTCTGTATATTTTCATTTAGATTTTGCTCAAATTGGGATTAGTGTTATTTTTGTTGTTGTTGTTGTTGTTCCTTTCTCAAGTTTTTTTTTATTATTTATCCATTAACGAATCAGACGATCGATCATGTTTTATCTATATTTCAAATCTAAAACCGAATAGAAACCGATTCACTATAGTTTTCTATACAACAACGAGAATGTATATTTTTCACTGTCCGTGCGCATCATTTTCTGATAAGAATTTTGCATGTAGCGAATTCCTGGTTGTGATATTATTGGAGTTGCGACTGGATTTTAATCCCCTAGTGGTTAACACGAGGGGGAAAGAGCCATAAATACATATAAATGGAGTATAAATTGTGTCTCCATGTAAAGTATACACACGTTACTGTTATGTTCTAAATACGACAGCTTATGGATATGTCATATTAGAATAGTCCAAGCATGTGGATATGAAACGTGAGTTCTTGATAACATTCAAGTTCAGTAGTAAGGTACCTGTCATCTACTAACTATTTAGGTCACTACACAATAGTGATATCCATTTATTGTTCGGTTATTTTTCTATTTATTATAAGACCAAATCACATTTTAGAAATTGCTATTTGCTTGAATCATTCTTTTATTAACAAAAATCTATTTCAAATATCATAATACAACAGTTACATCCGATATTGGATCAATAATACATTTAACAAAATTAGATTTTATATCAAAAATATCTCTTCTATATGGAAAAATCGAGAGTTTTCACCAAATTGTTTATCTAAATAAAAATTTCTCGACAGATAAATACAGACATATAGAGCATTCGTAGAAAGTTTCATTTATGTCCTAATGGAATCGTGTTTACTTTCATATCAACAAATGCTGATGTAGCACAGTTGAGTTTCTCCACTCAAACGGATCTGCCGAGCCCATCTTATATGTATATAGTATATGGGCAACCCCTTAAAACCGCAAACACATCCAATTTGCCAAATAAACTTTAATAGAACTTAATATTAGCATCGTTACTATTACAATCTAGAAATTACAAATCGATCGCCAGATTTAAATAGAGATAGACCAAGATAGGCATTATCTACACGTTTCAATCTTTTATTTACACATAATGTATAGTTATAATGAATTTCTAGAAAACTAGGGAAAATTTTGATTTTCGTCCTTATTAGATTAGCCTATGTATATTTATTGTACATTGATAAAAAAACAAAACAAAGTGGCACGTGTTCATTGTGGACTGTCGTTTTGCAACATACTGATGTGACAGATCACGTGTCGATCGTTCTAAATAACTATCAAGATTTCAGGGGTGCAATTTAACATTAAGCTGAATTACGTATTTGATTTTATTAAATACACATCAACCCTACTCTCTTTATCATTAACAAACAATTAAAAGATTCAATTAAGCGATGAGTTTAATATAAGTAAAACTTTTAAACCAATTGAATTAAAAGTTGACTTGAACTATTATTAATTAATAGAAGAATTCGAGTGAATATTTTTGAAACAACTTTATATTGCGATATATTTATATTCTAATGGAATGATGACAGTACGCTTGGTTTATCAAAAGCTCTTTCACTAGCAAGATATTTAAGCGACATAGAGATGTCTAAGCATGTAGAAATAACAACATAGTTTTCCCATCGGAAATTTCACGACTATCTATGTGTTTAATCCACCTAAAAAGACGTTAATTGCTTTAATTACTTTTAAAAAAAAAATCGAACGATGCTAAGCTCTTTTTGTTGTTTTCATGTTGTAGATGCGACTAACCCAGTTTACGTAACGTAAAACTTGGATATTCCTATCGATTCGTTGGAATTATTAAACAAATATGATTATCCAATTTTAATCAGTAGAAGTCCACCAGAAACTATCCATGATAACATAAATCATTGACCGGTAACAAAAGCACCAGGTTACGTTAATGGGTCAGAGTAGAGTTTTGGTAATTTATTAGCGGTTAATTTTAAGGAGTGTTCAATTTTACGAGGATAGTTCTAGACAGCAACAGCAATCGGGGGTGGTTCGTTGCCATATTTATACTGCATGTTGAAGAATGGAGTCCGACTATCCGCACCCACATACTTAACAGCCACATTCTTATTCAATTATCTAATTGCCATCTCCCGCCTCCATTACCGAAAACAAAAGACATGAGAAAGAAAAAAAAACAGCGAACTCAATTTAATTTAAATTTAATAAAGCTTAGTTTTATCAGTACGTTATCTTTTGACTATATATATATATATGTATATATATATATATATATATATATATATATATATATATAGAGAGAGAGAGAGAGAGAGAGAGTATCATATTGGAGAACGCGCCCCTCTGTTGTGGCTCTATCGCGTATTAAAATCGCTTGGCGGTCGATTAGCGTAGCTTTAGTAGTGGAAATCTCAGTTATCTCTAAAGCTTAACAGGTTTTTCGTTGGCGGTCCCCTTGAGCCCTCCCGATAAAAACTAATTAAATATTAAGATCTTGTTGGGGTGGCAAGCCAGATCAAGTATATTGTTGAATATTTTATTCAACACATCGATATATCTATACGGCTACTAATGTAATTTAGTATGTTACTACCAGCATCTTGTATCTTCTAGCTCATACATTTGACTTTACTAAGAAAGCAACGGTGATTTTCCTCCCTTCTACCCGTTAGCCTATTTCATGGTATTTGTGAATCGAACCACAAAGTTACACGCACCGTTAGCCCACGGACCAGTAAACGTGATGCGCATATAGATAGCTTCTCCACCTTGCACAACTAACCATCCCGAAATTCTGTATGCCGTCATCGTAACATTGTACATTCACCTCTCACTCAGTGGAATGGCACTGTTGCAGTCATTCTGCTTTTAGATTCTAACCAGACTCAGGGTGATTTGGTGCGTAAATCAAAACGCCAACAGCAACAATACGACAACCACAAACGTAACAACTAATCAACGCCAACATGCCATGACAAATTCCATGTCAATGTGTTTATGTTAATTAAATTAGACAATTTTCAAGGGTTTACATTTACGTATGCGACAGCTGTGGAGGTACGTATTTGCATCAAGTGTCCAATTAGTGCATTTTCGGCCAATTGAACTTTTGTAAATATTACATTAACAGATCACTATTATTATGTAGACGAATCACACTGAAATAATGTTGACAATTCTTATGGTATACAGACATAATCCCCGTTCTCATTTCCGTTTAGATTCTTAATCAGTTCTTTTTCTTTGATCGTTTTCTTTCCGTTTGCCACAATAAACAACGTAGAGCCCGTTAAAATTTTACACATCAACTCACAATTTTATAGTGTAAGGCCTAAAAACGGTGGTATTATTATTTTTGTGTGGAATGAAAAACAATACCATCTTCTGTCGAATTTTCTGCTAGAACGAAGGAAAAAATTACAAAAAGGCTGTAGCTTTGTACTGTGTTGTAAATTTGATGTTTGTGTTATTTAAATTATTTTTGTTTATATTGCATTAACTGGAAACGAATATAGTAGTTTTTATAATAAAATGGGGCTTTTAGAATATATTGAGGATTCGATTGATGCTCCCCTAACTTTAAACTTATTATGGATGTGGTCACATCGCCCTCTTCAAACGCTTACCATTTGCTTTCTATTAAATATTCACCCATTTTGGTGCATGCTTTTAGTTGGAATAGAGGCAGAGTCTGTCAGTAGGTTTCATTTCTTTATTTTAACCAAGACTTTCCACAATTACCATACAAATTTCATTTATACTTGTTGGTTAGATTGTGGGGAAACTTTTGCTAATTTGTTGCCAACAAACCAGTTTTATTATACTTTTTACCACCCCTTTAGATTATTACACTTGTCTAGACATCAGATCGATATTTATTTTGAAAACAAATCTTCAACAATTATGTTAAAAGTAAATAGTTTTCCACCTGGATGATATAGCAATGACTATGCACCGTAGATTTACATTGTTAAATTCAAAACTAGAACTATGCAGTTTGACACTTTTGTGATTATCCAAAAGGGGATGGATTCACTTCCGCAACAGCAGTGTTTCCGTTCTGGTCCACAGACAAGACGGACTAGGAGTGTGTCGCGCCTAAAAGATAGATTAATCGGATTTGGAACCATGAAGCCGTGTAAAGGCCGCTCACCGCTCGACTGCATAATTATCTTTTGCCGTCACCATTTCATAACCAGACGAATTTGCATTTTAAGACGAAACTTTTACTAATTCCATCCTGTGACCAACCGCACATGCTACCACCACACTGTCATCTATCATTATAACAAATATCAAATTTTATTATTCGCCTATGAATAATTTATAAAGAATCAATTAAAATTAATCCTTCAATATTGTTGAGACTTTCTGTTGTATTGACGACATTTTTTTTTCGTTCTATGTTTTACTTTATAGAATCTATAACATATTAAAATCTACAAAGACACAAGTCCCTACAAACTCTTCTTCGGCTTTCAATGAGACACGAATAACCGAATGAATTATTCACAACCCTGTGATCTCGCGTTCCTATCATCCCAGTCTCATCCAAATTATCACTTTGCGCCATAATCTCTTAAAACTCAACAGCGGGTGGATATTCTATTCGCGTTCGCTTCCTCACTACGATTCCACACAATAAACACGTCATTAAAACTCATTTTACTGGGTCGTCTCGTTTAGAAAGCTTTCCTTTTAACCATCGAAAGCTTTTCATAATGAAAAAGATAAATGAAACGAACTATCATTATTATTATTATCATTATTATTAATAGTAAATATCTACGTTAATCAACAACAGCCAGATGCATGCAATGTATCGAACAACACTATAATAACAATTTTCGATTGGGGGATGGTTTGGCTTCTGTTAGGGTCGTTGAAAATTTATCAGCCAATCGATGCATTATTAGATTATAAGCTTTGGAAATACATCTAGCTAGATCGATGTTGGCTATAACCACGTCGATAAGAATCGGATGAATAGCTTTGACGGGGTCGTTATCCGATTAAACTAGAAATGAAAATACATCTGACAAAGATAAACCCGTTACTATTCCTTTACTTTACATTCAAAAGCTCTATTCAAATATAATTTTTATAATGATTGGTTCTCAATACCCTAATTATAGAGCAAACAAAATTTTATAGTATCCTTTCGTCAATATTCAATACACTGCTGTTCGTCTACAAATTTACAAATCGAATTAATTCCACTACCAATTTGTTTTTGTTTGTTGTCTTTTCGTTGGCGAAAGGCTTGTATACGCCTCTGTTGGTTCTAACATCACCACCATACCATCATTATAACCACCACCACCACCACCACCACCACCACCACTAGTGCTGCCATCGTCGTCGTTTCAGATTTAATTTATTCCGAATCCTTATAACAAATTTTCAAGCAGTAGCTACGCAAATTGCGGTAAAACTTTCCCTCCATACCACAGATAGAAAGAGATAGAGATAATGAATAAGAAAATTTTATCGTTCGCCACCACCACCCCCTCTCATCAACCAACACCGTCAAATATAGCAAGTTATCAAATGTTCCAAGTTTTGCCTAATTAACTTCGAAATGAGCCAAAGATTCTTGCTTCTTGGTATAAAGTAGTAAGTGAGGTTTCATTGACAGGGAGTGTGGAAAATTTCATGATAAATTACAGCTGAACAAATACGCCCCATTATTATTGTCTGATAACGATAATTACTTAATAAATTGGAATACAATTATGCTTCAGCTCTTTAGAAAATCATCGTTGAATGAATAGATAGCCGTAAATGATTTTATAATGAAATTTCAGTAAAAACCATGTTAAATTTCTTAATAATTTGTCACGTGGCAAGTAGTTGTGACATGGAAATGTTTCAATTAAAATCTTGCTTGCATAATGTAAGATCTGAAGAGTCCTTCAGGATGTCTGATTTTTGCGACAATAGAGTTAACGATGGTCATGAAGACAAGAATGTGTGTGTGTGTGTGTGTGTGTGTGTGTGTGTGTGTGTGTGTGTGTGTATATATAGTCGCCTTTTTGTAATAGTGTCAGCATCTCTAAACGATGCAAACAACACGTCGACAAGAGATTAATTTAATATTTATTAGGAGTAATTAATTATTTTTAGATTTACGTTCTAACAATAATTGTATGGGCATGTTTAAGTGACTTGTAAGAATGTATGAAAGTTCTCTAGATTGCACGATTTTATGCGTGCCACATGCAAACTAAACAATAAAGCTTACACAATTTAACAACGAAAATAGAATTCTAAATAAAATAGCAAATAACGTTAAAGATTATAAACTAGCCGATCAGATTCTTTATATTATTGCTAGACATGTTTCTGCAATTTTTAACGTAATTCGCATTTAAATAGAATCAACTAAGATCTTATGGTAGCGATCTGCATAATTAAAATGTTGGAAAACTAGCTGACGACGGATAGTCAATAAAAATGGAGAAAAATCTACATTTTTGGATTATTTATCAAAAGTATACGTTTATTATTCAACTTTCATGCTTCCAATGACGGATTATAAGAATATTACGGTTTCCTTTTAACAACAGTAGCAACATTTGCATTTGGATTTAATCTCTATTGTTAAAATTATGTAAAAGTTTAGATTGTGGCCAGTTGGAAGCCCTTTGATGTCCAATGTGTGCATTAATATTACAATAGGGATTTCAGCCGAATTTTATAATCTATTTTCAACGTATAAAAAACTACTTGTGCAGTATAGTCGGTCTCCTTTTGAGTTAGTCAACTTGACTAACAGTTGTTGTTGTTTTAACTATCTTGGCTCCGTTGGCCAGATTAGACGTAGAATTATTTCTGGTTGACCTAAAAATGTCTCATTATCAAATTATCATCAAATTTGATTGTAAAAGTAGCGTAAGGTCAGTATTTATATAGCGAATAAAATTTTATGAGCTATTACGGTTTTGATTTTTTTTTTGTGAATGATCCCTACAACAAATCATATTAAAGTTTATTACAATTTTATTATTTATGACTTTTAAGGTTTCATTATTCAAATTAAGATTAAAGGTGGTAGCAAATATAAGTCTATTCACCTTTTTTATTATACAATAAACTATAAATAAATAACAAGAATTCTTTAGAAAGAAATATTTATGAACTGGAAAAGACTTCAGTTTATTGACTCTTATCAAAACAAATTTTTATAAACTTCCGTCAACAACAAAATAAAAAACATAAAATTAATATCGTGTTACTTCATCAAAATATAAACTTTTTTGAAAATTTGATATCACGATGATATTTCATGATATTATCCCACACCCAACCACCACCACCACCACCACCCATCTATCAAATGACCTAAATCCGATCCAATAACGATCGCTCAAATTTTTTCCAAACGTGTATTTTAATTTCAATTTTGATTTAAGATCAATCTATTAGAAAAAAAATTCGATTAATTGTCTGACCAAGTGGCGGCTTAATTTCCTAACGACCCTCTTCTGTCGGTAATAACTGAGCAACAACAACAAAAAAAAAAGATCGATAATGAGCATTTAATAGCCGCACCACAATAACAATACGATTTAACTGTGATATTATCAGTATAATCTATCATTAATGGTAATATTAAAAATAATGGAGGCCGAATTGTGATAATTAATATGATGAAAATGAATATTTCAAGATTAAAACGTTCTTTTTTTATTATTGTCGTTGTAGTCGGCTAGAAATAAAGGGAAGTCTTAGAAATTTTTCGTTGATTTATCCAGGAACTATTAACAGTAAAGTCGTTTTTATGTCGACACTTGAGTTTATCTTACAGTATTTTTAAAATAGCTTTTAAAAAGAATCGACATAGACTATAACATAAAAATAAGTATTGTAAATGGTTAGAACACGTGTTCGTTGTGACTTTTATTTTATTCTCTCCGTGTTTTTTTGTGCTTCTATTGCCAACAAAACTATAAAATTCTGATCAAAATTTGTTGATAACGTTAAAGATGTGATAAGCTGGAAGTTATGTACAGCAGGAGAAGCTTAAGTAATAATTTTTGAAATTGTGTAATTTGTGAAGAAGCTTTCACGAATTATCCCCATGTGTCTTTCAATTAGATTTAATCTTTATTCGACCTTAATCAATTTGTAAAATACGCCCTATTTCGACATTATCAACAATTTATGTGTGGCTGTTTTGATAAAGTAATTATGATGTGAGGAATAATTGAAGGGCCGTCGTGACGCCCCACTCATTCTCATTTGAACTTTGATTCAACCGATTTATCTCCAACATTTGTCAATGTTCTGAATATTCCGGGCTTCCTAGGTGGGGTCCGATACCTGCGGACTTTTGACGTATTGTAGTCTGACACGTTAGACATTGGTTGTTGTTGTTTTTTTTTGTGGGGTTATAATCACAATCCTACCATACTAGCCTGTAGGAGTTTTATTATCGCCCAGTTCTTCCATTATCTCGACGCTATTATTATCTGTTTCGCTTTATTACCCGACACTTTCCAGCACCTATACTATGGCCCCAGTAACTAATCTACCGTGATTGCACTCTGGAGAGGTAATGCTACTACGACGCCGACATACATCCTTGATAGTTATTACGACCTAGAAGGACCTACTCGCATATAGATTGAAGTTGGAGTTGAGTTGATTGGCCGGTCGTGTCCCTTTAGGGCTGTTGCATGTGTAATTACGATTTACACTTGTCCTTCAGCATAACATAAATCCAAAAGATATCTAATATAGTTATAGATACAACAATTCAGTCAATCTTATTAAGGGTTGGTTCAAACATAAATCTGATCTAAATCCGGCAGTGATAAAGTAGTAAGTTGGAACAACACAACGTATTAATCAGGATAAGGGGAATTTTTTACTGCCAACAACATCATTGGAATTATTTGTAATTTATGATGAAATTACAAGAGAAATCTTGCGGTCTTTTATTAAATAAAATCACACATTTTTAAGATTGATATATAGAAAATTGCATTTCTTTCATTATTTCATAATAATTCTTTTATATATACGTTCATCTTGTCCCTTTTGTAAAGAGAATTGGAAAATCTCACCAATCCATTTGCTCTCAGTTCAAATGTATGTTCTATTATTTACATCGCCCCTACTATGTACCTATCATAAAGGTGAACTAAATGCATTCAGGTGAAAGGTCGACGTCTAAATTGGCTTTTCCTCTCCCTGTTTCGTAATCTTTGGGACGTAATTAAATTTTAAAACGTCCTCCAGTCTAAATATCTTGCTCTTTGACAAATCATATCTTTCAATCTATTTATAGATTACAGCAGAATAAATATATATATATATATTTTTTTTGGTAGAATTATATTGAAAATCCAATTTAATACGTTTCTATTAAAGCATTTACAAATGTCTATTGTTAGAGTCGAGGTTTGTTTATTGATTTCTAAATTATATTGAGTACAAACTACAGAATTTTAAATTTTTAATACATTTACAAAATAGTTCATTATTTGCTTTAAATAGAATACAATTTTATTCATTACATCATATTTTATTTGTAAACTCGACTACTTTAACAAATAATCAATAACTGGAACAGGCAAATTTAATATTTACTTCGTCGTAGCTGTCATTTTCCAAGCTACATAATTTTCTTTCCACCGTACACTCTATCTATTTTAATGTAGATGTCTTGACTGTAAGACAGTAGAAGACGGGAAAAAAAACACAGTACTAACTCAATTTATGAAGAAACACTGAAAATAAATTGTTGTACATTCATTTGGATGATAATGAAAACGATTGAGTTAGACTGATTAAAAATGCAACAATGCGCTATTGACTAACATTTCCTAATTAGTTATAACGCCTCTCTATTTTCCTGGCGTAATATCGTAAATGTACCGTTAATTATTGACTAGATATAGACACCGGAAATTGATAGTTGATCCAACGATTCTGTGAACGATTCATCAAATCATCTGAATCAGAAAAACGTTTGAATATTTGCACTGATCTTAACACTAATATAAAATAAAAAAGTGTTCTATTGCTTGTTTTCAATATGAGATTATTGCGTTTAAATAGATTTTCGTTGTAAGCGGAAATCAAGAATTAACAGAAAAGTCTTGCGATCGAAAATTACACCCCAGGAAATTAAACAGAAACGGTTTTTTTCTGTATAAATAATGCAATAATAATATCGAATATGGTTCTGAATTGTAATAATTCCTGTTTTCATTTAATAATGAAATCTTCATGTGTAGAAACTTGGACAATTTCTCCGTTAATTATGGCTCTGTTGGCAATGCATAGAAATTGTCCCGCTTATAAATCTAATTTGAGTACAGGTAGGACCATAAACAAAAGGTAATGGAACTTGGTATTTCGTATATTATCGACAAGAAATGGCTTTATTCACAACATTCCCCCATTCAACACTTTTTTGTTAACCCACCACAACTCTGGCACGCTAATGCACAAACGTTGCTCTTCAACCATACGTCATCTCTGGTTCTCTCTCTCGTTATTGTAACTGTCCTTCTTTGTGGCTGAGAAGAAATCCGACGTCGGCGTCGCGACGTGCAGCTGTTCCACATGTAGTCAATGTGTATGTTCATAGTACCGACTGCTTTATTGCCATTAGATATTTATTAAAAAAATATATCTAATAAATATTCAATTCTATTAGATTTATTTAGATTTAATTTTTAGATTCGAGCGAGCTTGTGCGATTTTTTTTATATAGCCAAGCAGTCTTAGGTGAGGGTACGAAACATTGACAAAAACATATAATGCCAGCGATAAAGCATATTGGAAAAGGGGAAAGATCCGACCCTAAATTATAGCTTTTTAGGGTGTCACTTTATAGGTTTCCCGATTTACGTCAACGCAAGATGACGACGACGACGAAGACGTCGTGCAATGATAGGAACTTACTATAACTACATCCTGGGACTTTCCCTTCCAAACACGGAAGCATCACGATTCCCTTGAGATTGCATCAGATAATATTTAATGGTTATCTTGACATTTGAGTTTTGCACTATTTTAAATTTTCCACATTTTTTTTTGGCTCTACGTTTTAAGACGATTTAAAAAAACGGGAGAGAAGATCAATTCTTCTTATGCTTTGATCAAATCCTAGTCTTATCATCAAGTAGGTTCTATTATAATAAAATGCATATATTCATAGAATATTGATCATCTATATTGAAACTCACCCCTTAATAGTAGACGAGATCAGACCATTGACCAATTCAATAACACCGTCACCATTCATCACAAATGCACCCCTTTCATATTAACGAATATAAATGCGTTCAATTTGTTATTTTTTTTTCTTGAAGAAAATAAATTAGAAAATGTTCAACAGAAAAAATTGATCTTTAACGTAGTGGAATTTTATAGGAATTAATTTTAGAATGTCTTAAGGGGTGGCCGTTTTATCCCTGTTAGTATCGCTGTTGGTTGTGTATTAATTTATGTGCTGCCCCCCATCCCGCCCCCAACTAGTAAATTACACGTGCCAATTATCGTTAATTAGTTATTGTAACAATTTGTCGTCAACATGCTACCACAGTATTATATTTGGTATAATAAAGGCACAAGTACAGAAGAGAATTTGTAAAATTTCATCGATTCTTATTTATTGATTTCAATATTGCGTCTCGACTAGGCACCACCAATAACATTCATGTTTTGACATCGTTTTGGAACCGATTTCATTATTCACCAGCCAACCAACCAAACAACCAGCCCCTGCTGAACTCGTCGAGCTCATTGTAAACTTCATTCATCTTGATCAGTTTCCAATCTCGCGTCATCGACTCGTGCATCTGACTGGTGTTAGTGTGCATGTGTGTGTGTGTATATGTTAGTGTTTAAACTACTTTCTACAATGTTAGCGACCAGTTTTGCTTAGAAACTTTATAGGCAAGCGTCTCGACGCCTTAATACCATGACAACGACATATGCTCATCTCGTCCACATACAAAAAGCAATATCCCAATTTACTCTAAAACATTATATTGGTATTCTATGTATTCACACGTTTCCATTTAGAAAATCCATAAATTACCAAATGCCAACAGGATTAGGGAGATTTAAATCGATAATAAACAGCAAACTAGAATGAACCTATAAGGATTCTCTTGTGATTAAATCTCAACTTTTACTACAATAATTAGTCCCAATAGAGCAATCTTGAAAGTTTTGTGTTTAAAAATAC
This sequence comes from Meloe dianella, assembly GCA_028455855.1. NCBI lineage: Eukaryota > Metazoa > Arthropoda > Insecta > Coleoptera > Meloidae > Meloe > Meloe dianella. Next base: position 1,272,530 of record JAPTHL010000034.1, read on the forward strand.
CAAAAAAAATGTAGGTATACACTCTTTTTTTAACTGTTTATTATTGAACTAGAAACAAATTAACGATTGCCATTGGCCTTATAATTATCCACAATTTTATCTATATTTATTAGGAATTCCAAATGAAATCCACAGATTAGTTTCATTCGTTTTAGAAGATTTATAGTTTTAATCGGTTTATGTTGAATACATTCTAGTCACACAAAATACTTAAAAAACTATCCAGTTAAACTTTTAGATTCGGTTGCAAAGGCAGTACAGTAGCTTCACATTGAGCTTTAATCTGACAATTTCTACTGCAGTATATCGTACGTATTTGTTGAAAAGAGAGAGAATAATATTGATCGATTCGTGACCGAATATGGTTTCTATATAGAATAGTTGAAGATTGCTTCATCATTTAGAGAGTTCTTTGGATTCACTGGTTAAAAGCTACATGGTTTTAAATGTTCTACAATAAAAGCCATATTCATCAAAAATTCTTTTTATAATAGCTGTAAAATCTAACAAATCTCACTTTTTGACGATTTTTTTTCCATTTGAACAATTTCTAAAAGATTATCCAGTCGCATAATTAAAAGCCTGGATGGAAACATCTGCTACACTTTCATCATCAACGATGTAGGTCTGGTAACCACGTGTTCTATTGTCTATAATTGATATGTGGGCCGTTGAGACCACCCTTAGTGTCCTTGATAAAGTATGATAGACTCGAGGAGATAATGATTATCCTTCGAGTTGTTTAATCGATTGAATTTACTGTTCGTTCATCGTTTTAGGTATATTAAAAAACAGCAGGTCGTCAGGGGTGATCAAGGCAACATGAATCAAAGTGAGGGACACAGCTGTGGCGCCGGCACGATTATTAAAAACAACCCCTAAGGCTCATGTTGTGTCTACATATATATATATTTCCCCTTGTCACATTTGTATATATCTACAATTTCTTTTATATATCGCGAAAATTATTTATGATTTCACTAAAATTTTTGGGATACTTTCAACGATTTTAAGATTTTTTTTATTGATATTCCAACCGTTTTGTCGATTCCATTCAATTTATTATTCGTTTTGCTTGACGAAACTGATTTCACCATCACCATCACTACCGCTGCTTTTTAATATTTAATCTGACATGTAGAGTAATAGAGTTGAATTAAGGTATTTCGAAGTTGTTCTTATTAATATTGTAAGAATTCTATATAGCGTGTCTCATTAATATTACAACCACCAACCCAACCAATCTGGTGGTGGAACTTTAACTTCTGAACCTTGGAGCATAAAAGAAGTAGATAATTCTAAGATCGATTATTCTTTTTGAATATAAATTGTGTTGGTGGAAAATGAGAAATCGGTCCAAAAAAAAGACACATATCTTTGATCTTAGCAAGGACCTATCATTATTTCGCCGAATTCTATTAACATGATTGATTATTTCGACATTGTTTTTTTAACAATAGAGCAAACAGAAATTTCATCAATTGATGATGAATCATTAAAACATTACTAAGGTGAGGTGCTTCAAGATCTTTATCAATAATAAATAATAATAATACAGACTACCCGTCACGAATAACTAATCAAAAGGCTGTTTTGCATTCGTTGCGGGACATTGTAAAGACTAGCAGGAAGCAACTTTAGTTATATATTAGGTATAGTAGTGCTGTTTCGATACTATCAATCTCAACAAATTCCCAACGTCTTTTTTTTGTTTATTGTTTTAAGCCAATTAACACCCTTTTTGTTCCATCCTTAAAATACTGAAATATTCATGAGAAATTCCAGCATAACTTATAAGAACCAACAACGGTTTTCAAGGTTTGTTTTATTGTTTATTGTTTGGGTACGTGTGTATGTGTAAAGGTTATATAGCCACCACCTTTTTTGAAAAGACCACCCGCTAAGCCAATGCATTTCCATAAGAAAGACCAGGTCGCGTGTCCTAAACTGGTCTCTTTTGACATACATACAAAGAAATGTTAAAGACGACGACGACAACAACAACAACAACCATAACACCAACGATGGTTGCGTGTATGTCCCACACAGACGTCCGCGTTTCCGCAATATTTCTCAAACGATCACCCGTTCTTATCAATTTTCTTATCGACCCACCGCCTACCCGACCGCTATCTAGTACTTTCCGACCATCCCTCGATTGTTGCCGCCATATTGAACGACACGCGATCACCATCAGCACTACAAAAAATAAAAACACTGAAATTCGACAAAAATAACTATTTTCTTTAAGAAATTGACTGGCAATAGTCCAAACAAATGCCATATTATTAAAGCAACAACGATTGAACAAAACAAACTATAAAATTAAACAAAGGAGATGTATCTTTTTATGTTACTTGTTTTGCCTCATACCATTTAAAAATTATGCAATAGTAGAATTTCCATCTTTTCAAATGTAAATTTCAACGAATTTCCTAATGATGTTTCTCTCTTTTTTTGGTTATTGTTGAAATTAATTCTTTTCAAAATTTAAATTTTTATTGATAAAAGTAAAGAAAGGACAGAAACTCTTTTATAATCATAGAGTTTGATATTCATGACTTTTATAATTATCTCCTTAATCAAAGACACATTCCTACATGATGCATAATTTTTTAATATTTCTAGTTGTCAGCTTTACGTTTTATTAAAATTCTTTTCTTCTTGGATATAATCCTTAGCATCAGTGGCGTAGCAAAGTGTATAGTCGGCACTAGTTAACGGGCAAAGGATGAAGACCACAGTAATACGCAGAAAATACTATTTTTACGCCTGGATCCAGATCTACGAATTTAAATTTTTAATAATTCAAGCACTTGTTCGTTCATTGTGTTTTTTTACCCCTACTAGTGGGTAGAAAATTCGCAAATTAATTAGCAATTATTGATTATCCAGTGAGACTGATTGCGGGATCTACTTTAGGAAAGTGAAAGTTGCCCTGCCATTTGGAACTGAGTGCTCCAAATATGTAGACAGTGTGTCTGTTTTAGTCGTGTTACACCACTGTTTGTTTTTTTTGTATAAAATTCAATGTCTCCAACATTATTGCACATGTAAAGCAACTCTTGAATTTGTTATTAAAATTAATATGAAAACTGTAATAAAAATTGTCTTCGTACTACTACACTTTCAACAATATGTAAACTATATAAAAAGGTATCTAAATAATTTTGTAAAAATTTAAATACAACATGACTGAAATATCAAATCATCATCAACACAATTCTCTCTTATACTTAGAATTTCTAGAATAGACAGAATTTTTTATAAAGAATCGATGTATATCAATCTATAAAACGTTAGTTACTGAACTCTATTTCAGATCATGTAAATATTTAAGTAGTATCAAAAACTTGACAATTTATTTTTGTTTAACAATAAAACAGAAAAGCTTCAAATAGGTTCGAAAATCTTCTGTACACTTATTTATTAAATATTGTCAGTTTATGCACCTTGTCCGGCCAAAATATGTGCACTACATCCGTTTGCATTTCAAATGCACCACAGTGGACTATAACAATGTTCTTCAGGTGTTGTCAGTGATAAATGATGGAGTGTTTTCTCTGTATTCACTGTGTTTTTTATTGATTTTACCTTGTCCCATATGATGTTGGAACAATAAATTCGACAACGTTAGATTAATAATTTATTGATGATTTCGCGCAAATGTTGAAAACACACAAATTTGGCCCGAACATCGACAATAATAACGTATTAAAAATATTAACGTTTCTATAGATGAATCAAGTTGGGTTGATGCGTGAGTGGCGACCATTATTTCTAGTTGAATAACAATACAAATGGCTTTCACAACTCCATAATCGAGTTTAATAATAATACCACTGACCAAGTTAAATTCCACCAAATGATGTGTGCTTTCAAAATACAACACCAATGGTGATGTATTTGTTAGTTCAACTATATAGAATGAATGAAATAAAATTCAATTAAATGAAATCTTGGAGATATTAGAATTAAAAAAAAAACATCAAGCATTTTCAATTAACGTAACAAAAATTCAATTATCAAGTTTCTTCAATAATTCGATTAAATCGAATCTTCATCATCTATGTATGTTCTAATTAACGTAACAATAGAATTCTTAAAGAAACAGAGTATTTTAATAAGGAGCGCACAGAAAAGTTTGTTTTTGAAAGTATATTGGATAGGGTTAGATTTTAATTGGGATACGGTCTTATTCAGTACGTGAAGAATTGTTTAAAGTTTCATCCAGAATATGAAATTTTAATTGAAGCTAACCCTTCAGTCGAATTGCTTCAATGGTTCACAACATAAATACTTGATTAATATTTGAAATACGTATACCATCATTAAACAGTATTTTTTGTTGTTTGTTTTGTTTCTCGTACATGGGTCGGTAACAAGAAGGTGAATTTTCCAAACAAGTACGCATACAAGTTATAAATTTCTTTATCGTATGGTAAATGTAAATGTGCCGAAAACATATTTCATATTTATTGGGAAATGTTTAAACGATGAAATATTTATTGGACGTGAGTTCACGTATAGCAGATAAAAATGCAAAATGTTCCGCTTTTGCCATTATAAAAGTTTCTCCATTGAAAATACGTTGTTTTTTCTTGTTTCACTTTTTTCCCTATATGTTGATGAAGCCCTACAATGTCGGCTGAAACAACAATTTCAAATGAAACAGGAAAAGAAAATTTGTTAAAGTTTTTATTGTTATTATTACGATTTCTTTTTGTTGTTGTTGTTGTTGTTGTATTGTAATTTTTTCTGATTTAAAAGCAGATGTTGAATATCCCGATTTTTTTTCGCTACCTGAAGTTGTTTGCACCTTCGAAAATTCCCCCCAGTAACTCGAGTCAAGTTCGAGAGTTTTACAATAACAGCATCACTAATGGTTTCAAATATTTAAAGTGCCCCATATAATGTGTATAGGTATATTTCGTTTAGTTGGCGACCTTTGCTTTGTACTAACAACAATACACCCCGAAACGATATTGTTATCTTAATCCCACTCTTAAAGATTGCTTTTCAATAAGAGTACCCTAGAATGAATTCAGTTTTTAGTAAATGTTTAGTCGGCTACCATCTTGATGGGCAATCGAAATTATTATCAAGTAATAACCGGCTGCCATAATGATAATTGCCGGTGTATTATTTCAGGTTGTTTATTGGACGGCGCTAACCCGCGTCCACCAGATGTTCCACCAAGAAATCCTACCATGAGTCGTCTTAATGGACGAATTGCTACGGCACCACCGGCCGATCCAGCACTAGATTTCGAACCATCGTGTCTTGTACGAACACCCTCCGGAAATGTCTACATACCATCAGGCACATTAAGTAAGTTTACAACATTGATTTATTTAATAACTAATGATCGATTAAGTGTTGTTTGTTAAATGTTAAGTGATTGTCCTTGTTGACAATGTAAACAGAGTGGTGTTATTATTGTGAAAATTCAATTTACCTGTACATAAATGAATAAATTAAACCACAATTTTTACGGTAATTATTTGTATAATGCTTCAAAGATTTTCGTTTGTTAAAATAATCAAAACGCAATTCAAGAGAAATGTTTACCAAATATATCCAATCGTTATTTGGACAAATAATCTTTATCGTCAATTCTTTAGTTACATTGTAATTCGTTAAATTTTAAAATCAATAACATATTTGTCCAATATTCTCTTATCATTCCATTTCAATCAATAATTAGAGCGGAGGTTTTAATAAAAAGCGGAATGAATCAGTTTAATACAAAGTGTAAAATGATTATTTGTTAATTATATCGATGAAACATAGATCGTCCATTTAGCTATTCATCAACAATAAAATAAAATTGCATCAACTCTGAATGTAAATATTTATAGTAAACAGCTGAATTATTTATTCCTTATTCGGATAAACAATTTTTGTTATATATACAAACAATTTCAATAAATATATCAATAGGTTTACCAATTGATATTTGTTCAATGTTTAATTCATTGTTGTCAATTAAATGTCATATGTTGGAATAATTGTTCTAATTGAATTTTTGAATTACACTATTGACAGATCATCCAAAAAATTCGACAATCGATTATAAATCAAATTCGTCGTGCAGTAGTCCATCGAAAGAAATGAAGAATTCGGACAGATGTGGTGGCATCCCATATGGTGCTCAGGTACCAGTTTTACCCGTCCGAAATAATTTACGCCGCCCCAATTCAAGTCATTTCCCACAAGCTAGCCGTTTCCATTTTCGCAAAGGTATCACATCAAAATGTACATGGAAATGTACAGCAATTGTATGTATTATGTTATGTGTTGTATTAACAGCTGCACTCTCTTATATTTCTGGTAAGTTATTATTTTAATTATAATTCTTCATTTTAATGTTTTTTTTTATTATTTAATTATAAGCATCAAGTGTTTTGAATTGGTCATATCAAACACCAAAACCTTGTTCAGTGTTAGTTGGGGAAAATACACAAATTTCACCAGCATCAAAAACGGCCATCTCTGAAACGAATCTATCGACATCATCATCATCATCATCATCTAGTCGACCGAAAACAGCATCAAATAATGGAGGTAATTTCTATGAACTTGTCTATAAACGAAACCGTAGACAAGTTGATGATGATGATAATCATCAGTCGCATGCTTTTTTTGTGTTATCAAATTTTTCTACCACAACCTCTACAATTCCAACCACTATTTCAAATTTGAGTACTATTGAGCATGATAATAGAAATAATGAGCATGTTATTAGTACAACTACACATTTGCATGATGATGTCAATACAGATCAAGCAATAATAATAAACACAACAGATTTTACACAAATTGAAACAACAACAATAACAACACCAAAAGAATTGTTAGAAACAACAACAATTTCAGCAACAACAACCGATTTCGATAGTTATGAATTTGATGATTTAAATGATGAACCACATAGTTTTTTAGAGGACGATCCAGATACGTTTTTCTCTGATTTAGATGATTATGATAAGAATGAAACGTCATTATTTTCGTATGGTGAAGCAGAAATTGAAATTGTTAAATTAAATCAAGATATAAAACCAACAACAACAACAACAATGAAATCTAAATTAAATCACACTCAAATTAAAGATCACGATGAATCAAAAGAACTTACAGATTCTAATTTAGTATCACTCCCTAATATTAATACTGATTTTTCTATTAAACAACCAACAAAATTTAATGATCCTTTATTATTGCACGCCCAATCTTATAACACAACTAATTCATCTATTACTAAAGAGATTAAAGTGGCTAATGATTCACCACCTCAAATCATTGAAGTACCTCCTATAGGTGCATCATCATCATCATCATCATCAACATCAAGTAGAGTTCTGGTAAATGTTACTATAGCAACGGATCCAGACTCCAATAACCCCACAGCTCCAACAGTTTATGTGTTATCTCTATCTATACCAACAGATAACAATAATAACAATGACACTAACAATGGTATTAAGCATAGCTTTATAAAAGAAGGAAATATTGTTAATATTAATGATAGAACTAATGATATACCACCGGCAAAACGTGAGAATTTCGTCGGCGGTGATTGTGAATGTTCTTGTCCATGTCTGGATGGATCTGGTGAATTTATAGATAATTCAACAATGGATGATGATGGTATTATGATAGATGATCAGAATGATACTTTAAATAGTAGTAGTACCACTCAAACATATGAAATAACAGATAGTACAACCCCTACATGGAGTCAATCGATTAGTTGTCCAGAAGTAACAACAAAATTACCTCCACCACCTACAATACTTATCCTTGAAGGTATGGCAGCGATGTATAAAATAAAAAGCTTAGCCAAATTATAACAATGCTAAGCGCAACAAACTCACACAACCAAAATCTCCTAACAAAATGCATGACATGGGTATCTAAGAATTCTTTCAAACTAATCATTAATGTTTAATTTTAACTGCTTTAAAGCTGCTTCTTATCAAAAAATTGATATTGATAAGATTAGAAATTTATTGGTTTTTTTTTTGTAATAAATAGGTGCCAGAACATTCCCAGCACAATCATTCCCACCGGATGGTACTACATTCTCTCAAATAACACTTGGTCAAAGATTATCAAAAGAAATCCCACCATACGGCTATTGGAATATGCAATTTTATCAATCAGAAGCTGCTTATGTACGTTTTGATTATAACATTCCACGTGGTGCTAGTATAGGTGTTTATGCTCGACGTAATGCTCTACCTACACATACACAATATCATATCCTGGAGGTACTTAGTGGTTTCAAAGCACGTACAACTCGTGCATCACATGTAAGATTGATTTAACTTCGTTTTCGTTTTGTTTTTGATGACAATTCAAATTATAGTCGACAGTTAAGAAAGAAGTAACACATTATATGGAACAAGGCCATTGGTTCTTGTCCCTGTATAATGATGATGGTGATCCGCAAGAGGTGACTTTCGTTGGTGTAGTTGCTGATGATATGACTCATAATTGCCCGAATGGGTGCAGTGGTAAAGGGGAGTGTCTAATGGGTCATTGTCAATGCAATCCAGGCTTTGGCGGTGACGATTGTAGTGAAAGTATGTATGCAACAAAAATTTATAAGTTTTTTCGCTTTCTTCAATACTAACAAAATAAAACTTGAGCATGATGGTATGTTTGTTTGTTTTGTCAGGTGTATGCCCTGTCCTTTGCAGTCAACGGGGTGAATACATCAATGGTGAATGCCAATGCAATCCCGGTTGGAAAGGGAAGGAATGCCAACTAAGGCATGATGAATGTGAAGTGCCTGACTGTAACGGTCACGGCCATTGTGCTAATGGCAAATGTAATTGCATTCGTGGTTATAAAGGCAAATTTTGTGAAGAAGGTAAGCTGATGATCACTTTGTAGTAACAATTGCAAATTAACAAAAATCTCTAGTTGATTGTCCACATCCGACATGTTCATCGCATGGTTATTGTGTCGAAGGCACATGTATTTGTAAAAAAGGCTGGAAAGGTCCTGATTGTAGTCAAATGGATAAAGATGCTTTACAATGTCTTCCTGATTGTTCCGGTCACGGTACATTCGATCTTGATACGCAAACATGCACATGTGAACCTCGATGGTCCGGCGAGGATTGCTCTAGAGGTTGTTAAATTATTACAAGCAAACACAAAAAAAAACACACACACACGAAATCTCTTTTAAATTTAAATTGAATGGTAATTTTTTTAGAATTGTGCGATTTGGATTGCGGAACTCATGGCCATTGTGTATCGGATGCATGCCAATGCGATCCAGGGTGGTCGGGTGAATTTTGTAATCTAAAACAATGCGATCCACGTTGCAATGAACATGGACAATGCAAAAATGGTACTTGTCTATGTGTGACAGGATGGAATGGACGACATTGTACAATGGAAGGTTGCCCTAATAGTTGTTCATCGCATGGTCAATGCCGCTTCAATAGTGATTCAATGTGGGAATGTCGTTGTGATAACGGCTGGGCGGGACCAGATTGCAGTATTTTACTTGAACAAAACTGCAATGACGGCCGTGATAATGATAAAGGTAAAAAAAATTACAAAAATTTGTTTGATTAATTCCAATTATTTTTGAATCATAGATGAATTAACTGATTGCGAAGATCCGGAATGTTGTTCAAATCATCTGTGCCGAAACAGTCAGCTTTGTGTCTCCTCACCAAAACCGATCGATATATTGTTAAGGAAACAGCCCCCAGCTATTACTGCCTCCTTCTTCGAACGGATGAAATTTTTAATTGATGAAGGATCATTACAAAATTATGCTAGACAGGAAACATTTAATGAAAGGTTTGTATTAGGAAAATCTTTTTTTTTTAAACATTTTTCAACAATCCAAATTATACTCATTCACAAATTTTCTCAGTGTCTTTTTTTCTCTGTTTTGTTTTAAATCAATAACAATGTGTTTGATGTGCCCTTGTTACATGTAAAACTTTTTTCTATAAATAGTCGCATTGTTGTGCCCTATGTCGAAATCACTTCCTATTTTTTTTATTGTTTAATTTTTAATGTAATTTCGTTGACTGAAATTCACGTTATTTTATTTTTGCGTACTTTTTTTGTTGTCTAATTCGATAAAATCAATTTTTGAATTGAAACACCAAAAAAAACAGAAAACCAGAAAAATAATAAATAAACAATGTCGGAATTTGAATTTGTTAAATAACAATTTGGCTTTGTTCTGATTCTTGCTGCTCAGTATATTTTGGAACCACTTCAACACGAGGTAAGGTCCTGATAGCCATTTTAGTCTACAAAGTTAGACATTTCTATAGTTTAGAGATTTTTGCCTGATTTACATTTTATTTTATTTTGTTTTTATTTTTATTATTCCAATTGTGTTCGTGAAGTTTTAGTTAGCTTAAACTTTTGTGTTAGTTGTTGGTTTTTACTTGTTGTTGATAAAAAAAATGATTTAATTCAAAAAAAGTATTGATATTTATGTTGTTTTCAAAAATTTAGCCGTTCTGCTGTGGTGCGAGGTCGTGTAATTACACAAATGGGCACTGGTTTAATGGGTGTCCGTGTCAGTACCAGTACCCCATTGGAAGGTTTCACATTAACCAGAGATGATGGTTGGTTTGATCTGCTTGTAAATGGTGGTGGTGCTGTTACATTACAATTCGGACGGCACCATTCCGCACAAAAAGCCACATAGTTTTTGTTCCATGGAATGAAGTAGTTATTATCGATGATATTATAATGACATTAGGTGATGAGAAATCCGGGAATCTACCACCACAACCATGTTTAGCACATGATTATGATACAATGAAGCCGGTAGTTTTGGCTACATGGAAACATGGTTTTCAAGGAGCATGTCCCGATCGTAGTGCTATTTTAGCTGAATCACAAGTTGTACAAGAAAGTCTACAAATACCAGGTACTGGTTTGAATTTAGTTTATCATAGTTCACGTGCTGCTGGATATTTATCAACAATTCAATTACAATTAACACCGGAAAAGATACCATCAACATTGAATTTAATCCATTTACGGATAACTATCGAAGGGATTTTATTTGAGAAAACTTTCGAAGCTGATCCAGTAATAAAATTCACTTATGCATGGAATCGTCTCAATGTTTATCGACAAAGAGTATATGGTGTAACTAATGCGATTGTTAAAGTTGGTTACGAATACAGTGATTGTAAAACGATCATTTGGGATGTACAAACAACAAAATTGAGTGGTCATGATATGAGCATTTCAGAAGTTGGTGGTTGGAATTTAGATATCCATCATCGCTACAATTTCCATGAAGGTAAGATATTTGCAAGAGGAGAAGAAGAAGAAAAAAAACAAACACTTTTTTGTTAATAATCATTTGGATTTTATAGGAATCCTTCAAAAAGGCGACGGTTCTAATATCTATCTAAAACACAAACCACGGGTAATTCTAACAACAATGGGTGATGGCCATCAACGACCTTTAGACTGTAATGATTGCGAAGGGCAAGCGTCGAAACAACGTCTTTTAGCACCGGTAGCTTTAACAGCCGCTCCAGATGGTTCGATTTTCGTTGGAGATTTTAATTTAGTAAGGAAAATTTTAACGGACGGAAAAGTTCGCACAGTTGTTAGATTAAAGTAAGTTATATAGTAATATAGATTTATCAATTATTTAAAATTTATATTTTTATTTTCAGTGCTACACGTGTCTCTTATCGTTACCATATGGCATTAAGTCCATTAGATGGTACTTTATACATTTCTGATCCAGAATCACACCAAATCATCCGTGTACGTAATACGGAGGATTTTAATGATCCTGATCACAATTGGGAGACTGTAGTTGGTTCAGGTGAACGTTGTTTACCTGGTGATGAAGCACATTGTGGTGATGGTGCTCTAGCCAGAGATGCTAAATTAGCATATCCGAAAGGTGTAGCAATATCAAATGATAATGTTCTATATTTTGCTGATGGTACCAATATACGTATGGTTGATCGTGATGGTATTGTAACAACAGTTATTGGTAATCATATGCATAAATCCCATTGGAAACCATTACCATGTGAAGGTACTTTGAATATTGAAGAAGTTCATTTAAGATGGCCGACAGAATTAACTATAAATCCATTAGATAATACATTACATATAATCGATGATCACATGATCTTGCAATTGACACTTGATGGACGTGTTAAAATTGTAGCAGGCCGTCCATTACATTGTGCATCTCCAGCTAGTGGTTATGATGTCGAATTAGCAACACATGCAACATTAGTAATGCCACAAAGTGTAGCATTTAGTTCATCTGGTGATTTATATGTAGCAGAAAGTGATTCGCAACGTATCAATCGTGTCCGTATTATTGGTACAGATGGTAAAATAGCACCATATGCTGGTGCTGAATCGAAATGTAATTGTTTAGAACGTGGTTGTGATTGTTTTGAAGCTGAACATTATTTAGCATCCAATTCAAAATTCAATACAATATCGGCTGTTACAGTTAGTCCTGATGGACATGTACATATTGGTGATCAAGCTAATTATCGTATACGTTCAGTAATGGCCAGTATACCAGATGCAAGTATATCAAGAGAATATGAAATTTATTCACCTGAAACACAAGAAATCTATATTTTTAATCGTTTCGGTCAACATATTGCTACAAAGAATATTTTAACAGGTGAAACAAGTTATGTATTTACATACAATGTGAATACAAGTAATGGTAAATTGAGTACAGTTACGGATGCAGCTGGTAATAAAGTTTTCCTATTGCGAGATTATTCCAGTCAAGTTAATTCGATTGAGAATACAAAAGGACAGAAGTGTCGTTTAAGGATGTCACGTATGAGAATGTTGCATGAATTAAGTACACCAGATAATTACAATGTAACATTTGATTATCATGGACCGACAGGTCTATTAAAAACGAAATTAGATAGTAGCGGTCGTAGTTATGTTTATAATTATGATGAATTTGGTCGTTTAACAACAGCAGTCACACCAACTGGTAAAGTTATCAGTTTATCATTTGATTTGAGTCTTAAAGGAGCTACAGTAAATGTTGGACAAAACAATAAAACACCCATATCGATGTTGATAAAAGGTTCTAGTGTATCAACGAAAATCGATGAAGCTGAAAATAAAATCATTCTATTAGCTGATGGTAGTGTAGTTGACAACACACCATGGACACATTCAATAACAACAGACACAGTCCCGTATAATATTTTAGCTGATAAAGAACCGTTATTAGGTGAAAGTTATCCAGTACCGGCTAAACAACGTACGGAAATTGGTGGTGATTTAGCAAATCGTTTTGAATGGCGCTATTTCGTCCGACCTAATCAAAGCAAAACGAAATCATCATCATCAACAACATCAACAACAACAACAACAACAACAACAAAACAAATCTCAAAAGTTGGTAGAAAATTACGTGTAAATGGTGAGAATTTATTAACGTTAGAATATGATCGTGATACAGCTTCAATATCTGTATTTATGGATGATAAAATTGAATTATTAAATGTAACATATGATCGTTCATCGCGTCCTGTTAAATGGGGACCACGTAATGGTATATTTGCTGAAGTTGAATTAGAATATGATCGTTTCAGTCGTTTAAGCAATTGGAAATGGGGTGATTTAAGTGAAACATATGGTTTTGATAGAGCTGGACGGTTATATGAAATTAAATATGGTGATGGTTCATCATTGCTTTATGCATTCAAAGATATGTTCAGTAGTTTACCATTGAAAGTGACAACACCTAGAGGTTCTGATTATTTATTACAATACGATGAAGCTGGTGCTTTACAATCGTTAACAACACCACGCGGCCATATACACACATTTTCATTGCAAACATCATTAGGTTTCTTCAAATATCAATATTTCTCACCAATGAATCGCCATCCATATGAAATCATTTACAATGATGATGGCCAAATTTTAGCGAAAGTTTATCCACACCAATCCGGCCGTGTATCGTACGTTTATGATGGTGCTGGTAAATTAGAAACAGTCTTAGCTGGTATGAGTTCAATTCATTATAATTACCATGATACAATGAATTTAGTGAAAAGTATTGAAATTATCGAAACGAATTTCGAATTGAAACAAGAATTCAAATATCATGCTGGCATTTTGAAAGATGACAAATTGAAATTTAATAGTAAAATCGGTTTAGATAATGCCCATTATAAATATCAATATGATGGTAATGCACGTTTATCGGGTATTGATGTTGATATTAATGGTAAAGAATTGCCACAATTACGTTTGAAATACAACCAAAATCTTGGTATTTTAGAAGGTATCAGTGATTTACGTATCTATCGCAATACGTTTAATCGATCTGTAATGCAAGATACAAGTAAACAATTCTTTACAATCACCGATTATGATCAACATGGACGTATAAAGACGATATTGATTAATATCAAATCATTTGATGTATTCCGTTTAGAAGTGGAATATGATCAAAGGAATCGCATAAAATTACAAAAACTGTTGGTAGGGCGAACACAATTCATGGATCGTATCTCTTATAACAGTGATGGTCATGTATTAGAAGTTGTTGGTACAAGCAATTGGAAGTATGTTTATGATGAAAATGGCAATATAATTGGTGTTATTAAAGAGAACGAGAAGATCTCATTGGGCTATGATAGTGGTGATCGTGTTGTCCAATATGGTGATGTTGAATTTAATAGTTATGATAATCGTGGTTTTGTTGTACGTCGTGGTGAACAAAAATATCGTTATAATTCAAGAGGCCTATTAATACATGCATTAGAACGTGATAAATTCCAAACATGGTATTATTATGATGATCGTGATCGTTTAATTAGTTGGAATGATGATAAAGGCAATGTAACACAATATTTTTATACAAATCCATCAACACCAGATTTAATAACACATTTACATTTCCCAAAAACTGGACGTACATTCCGTTATTTATATGATGCACGTAATGTGATTATAACAGTTGAAACATCTGAACAACGTTTTTATATTGCAACAGATCAAAATGGTTCACCATTAGCATTATTTGATATTAATGCGAATTTAATAAAAGAAATACGTCGTACACCATCTGGCAATATTTTATTAGATACAAATCCTGATTTTTATTTACCAGTTGATTTCCATGGTGGCATCTTAGATCCAAATACAAAATTAATTTATATACATAAAAGATTGTATGATCCAATTGTTGGACAATGGATGACACCAGCATGGGAACAATTAGCGACAAAATTAACAACACCAACAGATGTATTCATTTATCGTTTTAATAATAACGATCCAATTAATTCTAAATCAACACTTGATTATATGACGAATTTAAATGGTTGGTTAAAACTATATGGATATGATATGAAAAATATGTTGGGCTCTGAATATATTGAAAATATGATTTATAAGCCACATGCTACAATTACATCACCACAATTAGCACCGGACTTCGGTGTTATGTCCGGCTTACAATGTATCGTCGAAAAGGTAAGAATAAATCTTCAAATACTTTATAAGATACGTGTTTTGCTAAATTAGTGTTTTGTTTTGTAGGTGAACGAGAAATTTATGGATTTGGGTTTTGTGCCAAAGCCATTATTAAAAATGGAACCGAAAACAAGGAATCTTCTGCCGCGTGTCGCCTATCGTCGTTCAGTATTCGGTGAAGGTGTCTTAATATCACGTGTCGATGGTCGTGCATTAGTTAGTGTTGTTGAAGGTGTAAACGGTGTTGTACAAGATGTTGCTACATCTGTATTTAATAATTCATTCTTTTTAAATTTACAATTCAGCATACACGATCAAGATGTTTTCTATTTTGTCAAAGACAATGTATTGAAAATACGTGATGATCTTGAGGAATTACGTCGTCTTGGTGGTATGTTTAATGTATCAACACATGAAATCACTGATCATGGTTCAACAACAATCAAAGAATTACGTTTACATAATCCGGATGCTGTTGTTATTATAAAATATGGTGCTGATCCTGAACAAGAACTACATAAAATATTACGGCATGCACATAAACGTGCCGTTGAACGTGCATGGGAATTAGAAAAACAATTAGTAGCGGCCGGTTATCAAGGACGTGGTGATTGGACTGAAGAAGAAAAAGAAGAATTAATATCACATGGTGAAGTTGATGGTTATGAAGGTGTTGATATACACAGTATACATAAATATCCACAATTAGCCGACGATCCTGGTAATGTTGTATTCCAAAGGGATACGAAAAGGAAACGACGAAAGAGTGGTGCGCGACGGGGACGTTTACATCGACACGATTCGTGACTGATTTCCAATAATAAAATAAAAGTATAAATAAATAATAATTGGTGATAAATTTAAGAAATAATAATAATAATAATAATAATAATAATAATAATGAAAATATTTTTATGTGCCATAAAATATGTCCCCAAAATAATGATAATAACAACAGAACAAAAATTTCAAATCAAACCCTAGTCGACCTTTTTTTAAAACAACATAATTATAGAAAAGAAATTACTATTTTTTAATAAATACTCGTGGCGATATTTTGATAATACATTAAGAAACAATTGAGAGAATTAACGCGAAATAAAGCCATGTGAAACTGTCCAAAATAACAAAAAAATAATAATAAAATAGCTGTGTCTTTTGTGTACAAGCAATCAAAAAAGGCCTATTCGAGATTGAAGATTATTTTAAAAAATGTGAATAATTTAACGTTCGTTTTCAATACATCACACATATAAACACACAACAGGGTAGCCGACCGAAGGAGAATCGCCACTTTTACAGCAAATCCAAATGACAAAACTTTGTTTTATCAGTTACAAGACAACAAACAGATGAGTTTTACAACAACAAAAAAAGACTTCCGCACATAGTTTATTGAATAGTTATGGCAATATTAGAGACTGTACATAATCAGAAGCTTTTTGTATGGATGAAAAATGGAATAAATATTATAATATATATAGTGCTAGTAATAATGATAATAATATTACTAAAGAAGAGATTTTCGTGCTGCAGTTTCTTATGATGATTTCTTTATTTTCTTTAAGACATCTTATCATTCGAATTGTAGTACAGACTGATTTTAGTAATAGAAATAGAATCCATAGATGTAAATATTTATCAAATATCGTATTTTTTTTCTAATTATTCATATATATATATATATATATATATATATATATATATATATATATACATACATATATATATATTTTTCTCTATTAAGTTTTATAAGTCTATCCTTCGGTGCTTATCTCCACTTACTTGTATCCTTTATACGTTTAGAATCTGGGCCAATATTAAATAAAACAAGGTCCATTAATCATTAGAATAGCGCGTACTTTGTCAATATAACAATAAACGAACTAATTAAAATAATAATGATTATAATTAAAAGAAACATATTTACGTCATAGAAACTGTAATTGAACTGCCAATGTTTCACACTGTTCTCACTGTATTCCAATTTATTTAGAAGATTTGTATTAAAAAACAACATTTTAACAATAATCTGCTATAGTAATTGCCGCCATGTAATAATAATAATAATAATAATAATAATCATAAATACGTACAGCTGTTGTAATGATAAATGAACAAATTTTCGTTATATGAATAAATACACCATAGATTTTAGATTGTGTTAATTTGTAATTATTGTTTAATTTGGAATGTTGATAGGTTCCGAATGGGGGGCGATAGATGACTGTTTTTGGGGGGATCATCCCAACAATGAAACCGACTTTGTCCCTCCAAAAAGAAAATCATGGTTAAGTGATATATTCTATAATGTGACTAAAGAAAGCAATACTTTGTATCTTATACGTTTTTAATTGACAAAAATAATTGGAAAAATAAAATTGAAGAATTCTGTGCAATTGTTGTGTGGCTGTGCCGGTGGTACAGCCAGCACTATAAGTATGCATTTATAAAATTGATAATTAATTAAAAATATGAATGAAGAATGCAGAAAAAAAATATTTATAAATAATTAATTGAATATTAATAATAATACTAATAATATTAATATTTGACCATTAATCGTGACTATTGACTAATATTTTATGTGTGTAAATAAATTATTGTGTATATTGTTTTGATATGTAAATATATTTTGTTCTATTCGGTAATTATAATCATTTTATTATTAAAATTACAAAAATATTGATCAGTTTTGTTTGATTTTATGCCTTAATCATTACAACATTCGATATCATAACAATGTCATCAGAATGTTAACTGAACGATTAATTCCATGACCCTGTTTGATCGATTTTAATGTTCCTTATCTAGAATTGTAGACAATTTAATAATATTAAAGTGTGCTTGATAAGCAACTTTCGGTGAACTTCAAATACGTTTGATCACAAAACATCAGAAGACATTTTATTATTTAATTGTATAAAATTTGTTCCATAACTTGTAATCAGTTTGCTAAGCCTTCCAAAGGAATTACATTGAAGAAGAGGCTTGGCAAATAAATAGCAGGGCCGTCCTAAGATGTTGGGCGTCTGTGGGCCACTAACAATAATGCACCCCTCTTCATAAGAAAATCCACGGGAGCCGAATCGAAATCGGGGTAATCGGTAAAGTTTTACAAACGTTTCAAAACTATTTGACTACTAAACAAATAAAAATCTAAAGCCATCAAACTGATTTGAGTGCAAGCAATATTATCGCGCTAGAAGAATTGATCCCCAGGGCTACGGCCCATTTAATGTGTGCTACACAATTTTGTAATAAACATCGATAAAGTTTGATCATTGTAAAGTTTAACAACAATAACGCGATTTCAAATAATTTTCAAATTGGTGGAAATATTTCTCTGATCAAGACTGAATAACACTTTTAGAAGTCTGATTTTCCCAGAAAAACTCCGAGACTCTCTGAAATATCTGAACAATAAGTCTAAATAACTCTTCCAGAAGAGTTCCAACTAACTCAGTTATTCAGAGAAATATTCCGACCGGCGTAATATTTTCGTATATTTTCATCAATACCGTCGACGATTTCCTATTTATTTATTAACAGTTACTATAGAAACTTTTGTCATGTTTTGTAGATTGTTTTTATTGTATCGATTGTAGGTGATCTGTTCATAAACGCAAATATATACTCAATTGTTAGTGAATTAATTTCATTCAATTCCATTCAATTAATACAAAAATTTACGAATAATGTCAACAATATCAACAACATATGTGGAGGGCGAGCAATTGCTTGAAAATGATAATGGCAATGACACAAATTCATCAAATGACAATTTACAACAAGAAATCAGTGATAATTATGAAAGTGATGAATTCGACGAATCAGTCATCGATGATCACCCAACAACGATAACACGATCATCATCATCATCATCATCATCAACAACAACAAGACACAATCCATCGGCAAATTTGAGTAATTTGAGACGATTTGAAAAATCGAAAAAATCCCCACAACAAAATTACACATTTACACCGGAACAATTACGACAAATCGAAATGGAAAATTCGATTCTATTACAAAAACTATTAAAATACACAACAACAAGAACGGATAGAAAGGAATCGAACAACTATAATAATCGAAAACAATCGAATTTCTTAAAAAATCGTAAAAGTACACAAACGAAAATCGATTATGAAAATCATGTATATATACATTTCAAATTGATACAAAATTTTCTTTATATAATTGCCAATATAATATCGATTTAATTATTTCAGATATTGATGACGAAAATACAGCGAGTCAAACCGTCAATTACACGGAATTGTTAAAAATGAATAAATCAATAAATAAATGTTGAAATTGCCAGTGTTAAACAACAATAACATATTTTCGTGGAATTAAAATTCTAAAGCGGATCAAAGAAATCCCCAAGATTGTGTAATAAGAGTTTTCATTTTCAAGTTCATGTAGCGATTTGCCTCTTATTAATTTTCTATATTATTATTGCTATTTCACAGAAATATACAGTTTTTATTACAACAAATATACGATGATTCATTATTCTTATTTTGTGTGTGAGAGCGAATTGTGAATGGTGTTAAGGCCGCTGTCTCCAAAACGCAGTGCCGGCGCCAATGTGTACACAAATGGGGCACAAATTTCTTGACTTGGGCACACTTATAATACAACAAATTGACATGAACAAGAAATATAATTATCATATAAAACAGCTTCGTAAAAAAATATGATTGGTTTTTTGGGGTGGGCATTACATGTAATATCTGGGGCAGGTGAACAACCCCCTCTTGGCGGCGTCACTGCCAAAACGCTCCAATATAGATTGCACAGTCAACGAAACAATCAAACAAACAACGGTTTTGCAAATTTCCAATAATTAAACAAAACCGGAATTAATTCAAATTTTTTTGAAATACCCGCCATTGAACATCGTTCGAGTTCGTTTTACAAACGAAAAATTCGGTCGGTTTCACATGAGAAAAATCCGTGGTTGACACCGCAAAGTGGCATAACCTTGAAATTTGCCACACATACACACACACACATGAAAATCGGCTGTGAAATGTCAAAGTGAAGCAGAAGAATCCCATAAAAAAAACAAACGAATTATTATATTAACAAATTACGTGCTTGTTAGCAATAAGTGTAATAAACTAGTGTTGATCCATTAAAATAAATAATAATTAATTAATTAATCTTACAAATTATCAAATAGCAACACAACACAAAACGACAAGATTGAATTGAAGCAATAATGGAAGCTAGCAACTGTGCCATTTTTTGGCTAATATTGAATATTTATTTAAATCCTTGCAATTGTATTGAACAGCAGCAGGAGCCGTTTAAAGATACACAACCAAAAAGTACTTACACTGCCAATTTGTTATCACATCAAGATGGTGAGTATCCAACACATGATAATGTAGCCAGAATGCTGATAATCATTTGAAATTTATTGTATTTACAGTTACTTACAACACATGCAGTATTGATGATTATGCCTGTTTAACAATGGCCGCTAATGATCGTTTAGGATTAGACGCTATCAAATCGTTACATCAAAAACTGGACGATGATGCTAATGGGAATGTCGATTTATCTGAATCAGATGATGTAAGCTAAATATCTTACAAAATTAAAAAACCACCAATCATTACGTAAAACGATGTAAAATAAGAGGAGTAGAATTTGATATAAAATTATTTATAAAATGTTTATTTCGAATTGTACGAACAAATGGCTCCGATTTCATTTCAAAAAGATAAACTATTCGTCTGTTTAAAATAATTCAAATTTCGTATTATGTCAAAAAATGATTGGAAATTTGCCAATATTTATATTTGCATCATATAAAAAATCAATTAAATAGAATCTAAACTATCAACGATATAAAAATAACAACAAAAAAATTATCGCTATTTAAGTGATTATTATTTACTGTTAAATGTACACCAAATAAGCAGTGCCGAACTGCGGAGGGGGCTACAAGGGCACCTTGTCACGGGTGCCGTCTCCAATTTTTATAGATAGACATAGATTAGAATGGGCGCCCGTTATTCATATTTGCCCCGTTTGAGAAATTTATCCCCGATTTGCACAAATAAGTGAAATTATATTTCCAAATATATTGAAAACTGAATATAGATAATTATTTCCACCTTTTACGTGCGTATTCTATCAATGTCATGATAGTACGGTAATTTCTTGTTGATCACTTTTAATTGATAGCAAAATAATGTAAAATATTCTACAAATCTGCTTGTGGAATATTTCAAATTTTCTATTGTTCCGACTATATTTTGCATATTGAATGTGTATACAAAATCGTAGAGGATCCACTCATTATTCAATTATTTGTCTGACCGTAGAACGTTTGACAATATTTGAATGAAATAGGTTTTTATGGTGTTCGGATTTTTTTTAAACAATATATTTCCTATTCAATATAAAATAAAGAGAGCTACTCCCAATTAAAACAAACACTTATTAGATTCGTAGACTAATTAAGTTCATCTGGCTTTTTAAAATCTCTACTTAAGCTTGACTTTACCTTAAATCTTGTGGAGCATTAAGATAATTTAATAACAAAATCAACTAAAAGTCGAGATTTACAAAGAGATGATGCGTTAATAAAGTCATACAAGCTAATCCGCACTGACAAACATAATTTCTATTTTTAATATTGTTTGATTTTTCCGTGTAGTTCCTTCGAGAAGAATTAAAATACGATTCTGGTTACGAACGTCGTCAGAAAGCATTTCATCGTAACGATGATATGCATATATCTGTAAAAGAATTATGGGAAGCATGGTTACGTTCTGAGGTACATAATTGGACTGTTGAACAAACAACTGAATGGTTAACAACATCTGTTGAATTACCACAATACGTTCCTAGTTTTATCATGAATAAAGTTACAGGTGCCAATTTACCAAGGTATATGCATTTAAAATAACAATGATTAAAAAAAAAACAACCTTTGAATTATTATTTTTGTCTTCTTCTGTAGATTAGCAGCAAATAATGCTAATTATTTAAATCAATTGGGCATTAAGGACCCTATACATAAGCAGAAGATTGTCTTAAAAGCAATGGATGTTGTTTTATTTGGACCGCCTAAAGGTAATCGATTTGTGGTTTTTTCTTTCTTGTTAATAATTGTAATTATTATTAAATTAGTTAGAGGGGATATTTATTATTGCAACGAACCATAACGACAAATCAAATGATTACATAACTATAATCTGTGCGTTAATCACAGTTTGTCTCTAGAACTACGTACGTGGATTTTCTTGTTTTTCTTCTTTTAATACATTTTTATTTCTATTTTTCATTTAAATCTGCTATGTTGTGCTAAATGAACAATTTTCTTGTGTTATTATTAGATGGCCAACCACATTGGAAAGATTTAACATTAATTATATTATTAATTGGTGGTAGTATTGGTGTGTGGTATGCATTTCAACAAAATAAAAAATTTAAAAATCATTTAAATCGCATGAATCGTGATATGGATAGTTTACAAAATGCTGAACGCGCATTAGAGAATTTACAAAAAGAATTAGAAGAGGCACGTCAAGCACAAGAAACGGTTATAACGGAAAAACAAAATTTAGAAAAGAAATTACAAGATTCGAAAACTGATTTAGAATTATTACCAACAATGTATACAGATGTTGAAATATCACAATTAAAAGCTGAAATTGAAATGTTAAGAACTGAATTGCAAATTGCCGAAGGTGAACTACGAGATAAATGTTGGTCACCACCACCAGCATTACAACAATGGTTACAATTAACACATGAAATTGAAAATAAAGGATATTTAAAAAAGAAATTATCCGCTGAAAAACAACTACAACAAGCCAGAGAAGCTGTAAGTTTAAATCGTATTGTTTGTTTGTTTTTTTATTAATATTCAACAATAAAATTGTTCAAAAAATTAGTGTGAAAAGTTGCGGAAAAAACGTTCAAGTCTTGTCGGTGCCTTTGTATCAACCCATGGTAAATCAATTGATGAAGTCGATCGTAGTATTGTTGAAGCACGTACATCTTTAACGGAAGTCACACAAGAATTACAAGAACGTGTCTATCGATGGAAACAAATTGAAATGTTATGTGGCTTTAATATTGTTAATAATAATGGTTTACAACAATTAGAAAATACATTATATAGACATGCCAATGGTCGTGCCTTAAGTTATAGAGGTATATTTTTCTATCTTTTTCAATAATTAAATAGTTTTAATTAATCATTTGAAAAGGTTTAGGTCGAATGAGTAGTACTGATGATCTAGATGATGATACAGGATCAATCTATAGTAGCCATATAGGTAAGAATATTTCATTTGATGATGATGATTCTTCTTTCAATTCCGATTGAGATGCATTTAACCGTTTTGTTTTGGTTTCTTGTTTTGCTCCTCTCTATCTCTGGAATTCCATTGCAATTTTTTTCTGTAGTTATACCACACGATTGTTATTTATTTTGTTGTTTTTTTTTTGTTATTGTAAATATGTTAGTTTAGGTTAGCGAATCTCCTCTATTAATGTACTTATCTCCTACTTGAATCTCTCTAATTTTTATATTTTTATTATTGTTTTATCCTTCTTTTTTTTAATTTTTTAATGTTATCATTTCAATATTTGGTTCGTTGATTCTTTTTAGATTTGTTTGTACAAAAAAAAATACTTTTAGCATTTGCTATAAGCATTTCGATTAACCTAAGCTGACATTGTAGATCGATTGTACTTAAAAAAAATGTATATCGAAACATTGCTTTATTCGTATAATTTTTTAAGTGCTTACACTATGATTCTTTTATTTTATTTTATTAATTATTTAGAGTTTTGTAGAATTTCTTTATGAAGAAGAAATATATAAAGGTCTGTTGGAGATTTTTTTTTCACTTTTGTATCCGTTTCCTCTTTTTTTTGTTGTTGTTTGAATGAAAAACTTATAGACACGCTCCAGGTAAGCACAGATATACAAAGAATATTTAACACAAAAACTAATAAAAAGCATGATATTTAAAAACAACGAACCAAATATTTGAATGAATTATAATATAAATAATATTGGGTTTATGGTTATTATTTTGATTATACTCCAATCTAGGTATTGTTGATGCTGCAGCATCACAACAAGGTGATTCTTCAGGTAGTGAGGCAAGCCGGCATGATGATGAAAGCCATTCAGAATCAACAAAATCACCAACATCTGTACATTTTCTTGTTGGTAATGATGTGTGAGTATTATTTTAATACGAATTAAAATTTAAAATCACAAATTCTATATGAATATTGGTCAAGATTAGAGTTTGTTCTGTATTAGTTCACCGTGGACAGAGGATACGTCAATAAAAGGACGGTTATCATCGAATCCACGGAGTATCAGCCACATAAACGTTTCATCATCATCAACAACAACAATGAAACCGATAATACGTTCACAATCACAAGATATTAATATTGGTGTAATTGAAATGAAACCGAAATCATCACTATCAGATACAACATTAGATCATTCATCAACGAAAACGAAACCATTACGACCATCATCAACACCAACAATTAAAGAACAACCATCTGTCAGTGTTGAAGAGGATGTGTGCTCGACAGATTCATCATTAATGGAAGATGATATTAAAAAGAAGAAACGAAAACTGTTCGGTTTCACTAAGAGAACTAAAGGCAAAGTAGATTAATTTGTTATTTAAAAAGACAAAAACAAAAAAAAAACAAAACAATTTTCACCAATATAATACAGGGATATTTTACCACAAATTGTATTTGCAAAATTGACAACATTTTCTATTATTTTCAGGAAAATTCAATTTGATTTTTCAATTCAAACAACAAAAAAACAGAAATTAATCATGTATTAGACACAAATTTGACAAAAGGAAAGTTTGAATATTAATTAGTCTTCCAATTAATTTGTATATTTTGGCCAAATTTTTGGGAATGTTCCTCCATTTGATTAATAATTAGATAAAACCCCTGAATTTTGTTTGATTCCATTGTACTTAATAGATTGACTGAATTGTTAAGGGAAATATTTAAAACGCCCAAGTGTACTTGTAATTGATGGAAACTTTGAGACTTTCTTTTCGATCTCAAATGTTTTCGATCGTTATTGTTATTAAATATTAATCGATCAGAGTTATTAACAAAAAAATTTTGATACAATATTGTGATAATTTCGTGATTATCTAAATAGGAAACGAATCCAATTTCAATTGATTTCATTGGATTTTAAGATTATTGGATAAACCCATGGGATTTAATTATATTAATACAATAATCCATTTATTGATTAATTATTTATTATTAGTTAAAATATTACTATTATGAAAAACAAGCTTTCTTAAAGCTATGATTGTCAGAATCTCTATGATTTTAATCAAATTATTTTTTTTTCGATGACCCAATAAAATTGGTTTATATTTAAAAAAAAAATTTAAAATGCCTATCGTAATTGTTTGCATGTTTCATCATCGAAATGATCGCCATTTTTAACATATTTCACTAACGATTCACCTTGACAATATCCAAATTTCCAATAATATTCCCATGAATTACCAACACGTGGTGTTTGACAATTATAAATTGAATTTGCGATTTTATTCATTTGAATATCGTTGTATAATTGTCGACAGACATAACATTGAAATGCTGGAATTGGATGATTATCATCTGATATTATATTAAATGGTTGATTCGATAACATATCAATTAAACGTTGATTTGTTGTTGTTTTTTGTGTTTTATGCATCAAAAATTCGTTATATAATTGGTTGTTTTTGTTTAATTTATGAATGTAATCAGCTAATCGTTTCGGTGAGTCAAAATCTTTTACTAAAATTGCTGATTGTTCGTTAGGTAACCAGTCCTAAAATAATCATATTTATAATTGTTAAGGATACATTTTGTTTTCGATAGAATTATACTTTAACAGTTGGTGAACCAAGATAGATTGGTATTGAGCCAACAATTAATGGACGCCATAATTTCTCAGTAATATAATCATCACAGATTGCATTTTCAAAAGCTATTATAAACTTGTATTGTCCGATGAATGTCAACAATTTCTCATTATAAACATCCAAAGCATCAAGATCTGAAATACTAACGAGTTTTCCAATTGTATTTGTTCATGTATTGTTAATAAATCCTAAATTCTAGTACAAGGTTTTAACAACGGCAGTTACGTATCAAAGATTATTTTCTTCAAATAAAAAGATCACCAAATGTACAGTCTCTAAATGTATAACGTTTCTATTTTTTTTTTGTGGTATACAAAAAAGATTGTTCTATAGGAAAAAAATAACTTCTACACGTTTTTTTAAATGGTCAGAAAACAACTACGCCTAACAAGCATTCAGAAGCCTCTGCATCTTGTCTGAAGAAAGAAAACTGTTCTTGGAGAAGATTGTCTTCATTATTTTTTTTAGGACTATGAACGTAAGAAGAGTTATTTAAATTGGCGATTCTACACAGAGTGAGTGTCTCTTTTAATTCAATAACTGAACCAAATCAAATTTGCTGATGATGATGACTTATAATCTTTCAATTTCAGAGCAGAAATGTACCTAACTTTTATTCAATGCCGGCTTAAGCCGGAAGCTGTGGAGCACATGCACAGGAGACCATCTACCGTATACTAAAAAGTTTGATAACAATTTTAACGTTCTACAAATGGAGATCAGGCGATCTCCACAGCACAAACAGTGATAAAATAAAATAGAGTATAGAATGCTTTCTGATTTTGAAACGACAAATATTTACCTAGTGGGAAATTTCCTATTATTGAGACAAATCCCATACGAATCGATTTGAATAAATTCCATTAATTCAACAACATAATCATCACGGTCATTTGGTGTATCACAATCCGATTGTATATACAAAACTGGTGCTATTTCATTCAATAACAAATTCTTATCTTCTACATCAATAAAATAGGTTCGATCTAAAACAATTAATATTATTTATAAACAAATTTAAATTGCAATTGTCAACATTATCACCTAATAAAGCATTGAAATTCGTTAAGTAATGCAAAGTTAATGGGAAATGACTGTATCTACTAAATGTTGATGTAATATCGAATAATGCCCAAGTTTTGTTTGATAGAAAAACTGCTTGATTCCTGGGTGATTCCTCATGGAAAATAGCCCAAATCTGATCATTCTTTGGTACTGGTAGATCACTAATATTGAAATCACTACCATAAAACAGGTAAGTCTAAAATCGATTTGTTGTCAAATGAATCATTAAAATACGCAATATCTACAATATTTTGTTCATTTTGATAATTTCTATTTCTGGTTAACAAACACGTTGCTTTATCACAGTTAATAATTTGGGAATCTTCAATAATCATGGGGGTCCACCAGAGGATTACTGGCAAATTCTTGTGAGGTTGTGCTATAAATACTTTCTAAAAAAAAATGAATTTTACACGTTTTTGTTGTACAATTAAATTATACCTGTATTAAATAGAAACATGATGTGAGAAATATCAGTAAAACAATCTTTTTCAACTTAATTTTGCGAAGAACATAACCTAACATTTCGAATTTTCATAACTACAAATAATTAATAATTAATTTATCATCAAAATATGGTAAATAATAAATTTACATCATAATTGTTGGTATTTTTGTTCAAATAGTAAATTGTCGACAAAATTCGAATTTGAATTTTTTCTATATAGTAAAAGTGATCGCACGATTTGGCAACACCGTTCACTAATTATTTTTCATTATTTATCTGAAACACATCAAATGAGGTCATTTTGGGTTCATCTACTGAATGAATTTTCATAAATAATATGATAATCATTACGAAATTGCAATCAATGTCCACTATCATATAACAATTTATATATTTTTGGAGATTTACAAGAATCACGTGGTCGCGCCATTTTTTGGCGGGAATTTCCGCTCAATATTTTTCGTGCTACATTAATATCCCCTCAATATGACGAATTGCATATTTGTATTGAAGTAATTAATTCAATTTGGTACCCGTTTGGAATGTTTACTGCGTTTTTAGACCATTTTCAATTGATGGAATTTTTTCGAAATGGTAGAGGGCGATGTTGCCATATTGTAGCGATAATCTGGGGCGCAGATGCAGTGAAATTTTGTTTCAACGTAGTTGCATAGACGTAGTTGGCTAGATTTGTCTCTTTCTCGTTGTTACCGCTGCCAGAAGAACTTGGTCCATTTGTGGTACACATTTCACCATTTTTTTTAAGCCGGCATAAGGTGAGTCAAATCGCTTAATTCAATGGAAAACGGATTTTTTAATCATTTCTAATTATTCCAATGGAAAATCGTATTGGAATCACAGTAACATTAATTGAGAATTTCGAATCGCAGTTGACTGAGACGTAGTTATTTAATGTTCATTTGTTAATTTTCAACTAATTTTTTTTTTGACGGCACAATCTATTCTATTGTCCACCGTGTAAGTGCGTGCACGTGTTTTGGAATTTTCAAAAATCTCGCGAAATTTGGTAAACGTTACAATTCACGCTTCAATCTGAATAATTTTTTTTTGATTTATAGAATAAAATGGCAAACAATAAACCTGAATCAGCTGATGATTCTTCTGTGGAAGAGGAGGAAACTGAACAGCAAAAAATCGCAAATAAATTTATGGATTTTACGAATGTCTTATCAACATTAGAGAGTCATCGTAATGCTGAACGAATGAACCAATATCCACCGGCTGTTAAACGGCGTATAAAAGCATTAAAAAAACTCCAATTAGAAGCAACCAATATTGAAGCGAAATTCTTTGCGGAAGTACATGAATTAGAATGTAAATATCATAATCTTTATGTACCATTATATGAGAAACGAGCAAAAATTGTTAATGCTGAATATGAACCAACTGAAGAAGAGGCACAGTGGCCCTCTGATGATGAAGATGAAGCAGCATTAGGTGATCAATTAAAGAAAACAAAAATTGATGATGCTCCAAAAGAAACACCAGCACCAGTACAATCACCAACAATTGAAACTAAACCAGATCCAAATGGTATACCGAATTTCTGGTTGACAGTTTTCCAAAATTTCTCATTATTAGCTGAAATGGTGCAATCATACGATGAACCCATTTTGAATCATCTTACTGATATTAAGGTCACATGTACTGAAGAACCAATGGTAATTGTTTTGTTCATCACAATAACCGTTGTTTAATTCGAATTTTCCTCTTTTTTTTAGGGTTTTGCATTAGATTTCCATTTCAGTCCGAATGTTTACTTTACGAATACAGTGCTACGTAAAGAATACTTAATGAAATGTGAACCAGATGAGGATGATCCATTCAATTTTGAAGGACCAGAAATTTATAAATGCAAAGGTTGTACAATTAATTGGAATAAAGGTATGAATGTTACTTTGAAAACTGTTAAAAAGAAACAGAAACATAAGAGTCGTGGTGTTGTACGTACAGTAACGAAAACTGTACAAAACGATTCGTTTTTCAATTTCTTTGCACCACCCGATGTACCAGATAATGCAAAAGATGAGGATATTGATGATGAATTACGTCAATTGTTAACAAGCGATTTTGAAATAGGCCATCATATACGTGAACGTATTGTACCTAGAGCTGTACTATATTATACAGGTGAAGCTGTTGAAGATGAAGATGATGATTATGAAGAAGAAGATGATTTAGAGGATACAGATGAAGAGTCCGATTCTGATGATAATAATAAAAGTGGTCACAACAAAAATGTTAATTCCGAAAATTGCAAACAACAATAATTTGTTTTGCCCTCATCGTTCATTACCGAATATATTGTTTTTTTTTTGGTTTTGACAAATTCTTCGTAATATTTATTATAATTATCTGCCTCCGTTTTTCTTAGGACAATTAAATAAATAGTTGCATTTCTCTTGATACTACTGGTTCATATGTTTCCTTTTTCTATTGTTCGAGATTGTAATTTGCTAAATAATAAAAAATTTCATAACAGATCGTTTTTTTCTTTCTCTGACACCGCTTCCATTAGTCTGTGGAATTCCAAGAAAAAAACAATAGAAAAATAAACATTGACGAGCCAGGAACCGATAAAACCACATGTTTACTGCTCTCATAATTAGATCAATGAGCATTTGCGTCAGTGATCTCATAAAAAGCATTGAAAACATTTGAACATCATCCTGCGGTCACGTAGAGAAGCTGTACGGCAATGTTGCAAATACAACAAAAAAAGAAAATTACAATGGCGGCCCCGGGAAGTGATACTTGTTTTTTTTTGAGAAAAACAGCTTCTCAAAAGAGAATTCAATTATAACATTTATTCAAGAAACTCAAAAATTTCTCAAACACTTGTTGTAACACAGTCAATAAATAAATTACAATACTTTACGTTTTGTTTTTTTTTGCTTCAAATAACATTCAGAAAAATGTTTTAATTTTATCTCCATCAAAGCTATAGAAACTTACATACATACGATAACTAGGGTTCCTACAACAAATGAGTATTATTAAAATTACATTTACAGTCTTACAGAACACAATTTGGGAAAGCAATCCCGATAATGGCTGTATAATTATTAAGTGCAAAAGGCCTAATAAACAACAAACAGCAACAACAATAGAAAACCAACAAAAACAAAAGAAAAACAACAGTCTAATAGAGAGGATAAAAACCAACAAACAAAAACAAATGAACCCTAGAGCTCCTGTTATAGTAGAAACAGCAACCAAATTTATTGTCCTTGATAGTTCCATGGACGTTGCAGTTGCTGTTGGGTCCATAAAATACTTGTACCAAATGGACTATAAGTTTCTCGCGGTTGAATTGTTGGCTGAAAATGATCAATGAAATCAATAAACCACAATAAATTCAATAAAATAACAATTACCTCTTCACGTAGGTGTTGAGGGAACGTATCGAAACCGGGTGGCGTTCTTGATGGTGTTCTTGGTACGTCTGGTGGTGCCCATGGTTGCCAAACAGATGATGATCCCCATAAATAGCCAGACTGTTGTCCAACTGCTGTCTGTTGTACAGGTGGATTACTATAAAATGAATTCCAGAAATTTGCATTCGAGCAATCCAAATTACCATTCCATGTATCTAAACGAAAAATTAATTGTTAATATTCTTCTTCTATCAATAAACAAATAAATAATACCATCAAGTGGTGTATACGGTTCGGAACCATCTAATAAATTAACAAAATTATCCGATTGATTCCAATTATCATTATTATCTTGTACGAAATCTTCTAAAAATGGTAGACTCTCATCGTTATTTGTAAAATAACTATTTGATTGTTGTTGATTAATAATTGTATCATTATCTTGCCAATAATCAATCGGTCTTGAACCAATTGGTCCTAATTCATTTGGTACTTGTAAATATGGTTCAACATAAACTGTTGGTTTGTTTGTTTGTATTTGGGATATTGGACGTGCATTTATGATGTTCACTGGATTATTTTGATTCTCATTTCTTGCTACAACATCACTGAATGTTGCACGATTCTCATTCCATACATTTGTTGTTGTTGTTGGTGGTGTTAATGTTGGTGTTGTTGGTGGACTAGAACGTATTGAAGGGCTATGTCTTTGTTTATCATTAGTTTTGTGCGCACCCTGTTTCTTATTATTATTTATATATTTCTCTTTATCTTTCTTAGATCTATTATTAGACTTTTTATATTCATGACACTTTATTTCTTTATTATTACTATTGTTGTATTCTGGATCTTTTTCTTTCAATTTGTTCAAATGTAATTTCGGATTCAATCGTTTCCTATCAATTTTAATTTGTTGTGGCTGTTGTAGTTGTTGTTGCGTTCGTTTTTGTGGCACCGGTTTTATTTCAATACTTTGTATATTTTGACGATTCTCTGTTGTATTTGTTGTTATGCAATTATCAATTTTGATTGGTTTCTTTGAGCAAATTTTTGAGTTTCTTTGTTCAACCTCTTTATCATTATCATCATTATTGCTACTACTGTCAGTCGTGGTTGACGAAGTCTCTTCTTCGTAAGCAGGTACGTAAGTATTTTTGGCTATTTTTTTATTTTGTTGCTTCCTATTAACAGTGCTACTACCATTATTATTATTATTACCATTAATGATAATAACAGAAGTATTATGATCTTTAATATCTCTCGTTTTTCTCTCATTGATTTTTAATTCATTATTAGTAGCTTTCTTCTTGTTAATATTTTGTACTTCATTGAATTTCTTTTGTGCATCATCTTTGATTGTTTCATTATTATCAATGTCATGCTTTTTAGCAAGTTTCTTTCTACATTTACCAACTGTTGGTATTAAAACCGTATATTTTTCCGGTTCTGGTTTCAATTTACAATCATCCTCATCAATTTTCTCATTATTCTTATGATTAATATTATCAATTCGTTTATTATTATTATCGTTAATATCAATTTTATTTGATAAACGTATTTCATCTCTTGTTTGTTGACCAACTAAACGTAAATCCAAAACTGGTTGTGTTGTTAAATTATTTGTTGCCATTAATGTATTAATTGTATGTTTTTTGATACGTTCAGCATCCATAATTGCTAATAATATAATAAATACAAATAATAATAACATAAAACTGATTGTTATATAACTTAAATAGATTTCCCAATATGGGCGTGTAATTAAATTTGAACATAAATTTAAATAATATGGTGGTATTGTTGTATGTAATGTGTAATTAACTGGTAGATTTAAACTTGTATCTAAAATTAATAAACGTTGTATTTTTGATAATGTTAAATCTGGTGTAAATGCAATATCGATTTTCCTTGTACAATTCGGATGCAAAATAAATGGATAACAATTAATTATTTTAAAACCATAACCTTCACATTGCATATCATTGATAAAGAAACGATTTATATAAATTGTAACATCACCAATATTACGTGCTGTAAATGAACGTTTCACTGTTAAATTTGGTGTACGATTACTATTGCGATGTTGTTGTTGTTGTTTATCAATTTCACAATCTTTCAAATGTTTATCAGTCAATTCAAATAATAATGGTTGTGATGAGCCCGGTTTACGATTACCAAATTTAAATGATGGCTGTGAACATTGTCCATTTAATTTGATGATTTCTAATATTGTTAGATTATTCCTTAAAAATATTAATGCAGTATGCGAACCAATTTCATCACCACGAAAACCAATTGTGAATGTGAAATTCTCATATGGTTCTAATAATATCGGCAATGTATTCACATTAATATTCAAATTAATTAAATCAACAAATCGATTACGATAATAATATTGATGGGTTTCTTTAAAAAAGAAACCTTTATGTTTGATACGTTTTAAATTATTAAAACCATTCGGTATGAAATTCGATGGTATCGCTTCAAATATTGTATCAATATCAGGATAATCTCTATCAAATATTAATTGTACAATTAAATTATAACTTGATGGATTTCGAATTGTTATATTTCTATATGTTACATTGCCAATTTGTGTTAATGGAAATGTAAAAACTGATTTATTTTCAATATGATTTAGTTCTAATAATAAACTTGGCCAGCTCATTTTAACACGTGATTTAAATTGATGATTTCGTACTTCCGATGTGTCCAATCTAAATGTTAGATTTTGCCATCTCTTCAAACCATTCGATGTTACATTTAAATAACGATTATAAAATACATTGACTAGATTCAAATCGAAATCAGCTACAGATTCCAAAAGACTTAACGTCTTCAACCATTGAGCTACAAATAAATTTACAATATTTTTAGCAATCGACACAACAAACAATTACCAGTTGTATCATGTTGTAATCCAGCATAACACTCATTGCCACATTCTAAAGTTGGATCTAAATATAAATGACCGATAACTTTATTAGCACGCGCCAATATATGACTGTGATGTTTACAACTCAATCGTACATCCGGTGGTAAACTAATTATTTTCTCAATTACCATTGGTTCATTGAATGTTGAATGAACACGTATTGGGTGTGAACATATCTTACCCTATGGAATTTCGTATTAATATTTTAAATTGAAAATTAATAACAATAATAATGTGTGAATTTTACAGGAAAACATTGATCAAAAACAAGACGATCAGGTCCTATTTCAAGTTTACCATAAGCGACTTTAAAATGTACAGGAACTGAGAGATTTTCATATTGTGTTTCAATTTGTACATCACCCCATATTTGAGCTTCAGCATTAAATGTTTGAATATTCAATTGGATTACACCATATTCATCCGATCTTATCACAGACTATTAAATTATTTTGATTTGTTTTTTTAAAGCTTTTGATTATATTTATATGAAATACTTACACATCTCGTTAGATTTTTGAAATTCTCTTGTAATAATACCAAATTAGAATCACCACGTCCACAACCCAATAGTGTGGCTGTTGTCAATACAACTGACGTTTTAACACTTTTCACCGTAATACTGACTGGATTCTTATTTAATACCAAAAAATGGATTTCTTTCTTCGAATCAAAACTAAATAAACCTAAATCCAATGAATAATCTTTACCTTTAAATGGTAAATACTAAAAAAAAATAGAATAATATTCAATAATAGTAACAATTAATAATAATTAAAGGACTAATTTAGTTACAACTTGAAGTTTGCCGTTATAACTTATAAGTGGTACAACAACTTCAGATATATTCGTTTGTATTGTAATATTTGAATTTATTTTTAAATC
This sequence comes from Meloe dianella, assembly GCA_028455855.1. Classification (NCBI taxonomy): domain Eukaryota; kingdom Metazoa; phylum Arthropoda; class Insecta; order Coleoptera; family Meloidae; genus Meloe; species Meloe dianella. The sequence continues at coordinate 1,307,737 of JAPTHL010000034.1, forward strand.
AGCAAAATTTATACCAGATTTTAATTTAATTGTAAATATACTTGTTTCCTGTTGTGGTCTTAATATAGACAATTTGAAATTTTCGATCTAAAACAGAATAACGAACTCAATATAAAACTATCAACAATTTGATTTTACAATGTTCCATCAAATCTTAGCTTTTAAAATGGTTTAGTGTAAGCTTTAATGACAGTAAACCTTTTCTTTACGGACCTTTTGGTACTGTTGTTTAACGAATATTAGCGTTTTTAAACTACCATTTGTTGATTGATTGATTGATTGGAAGCAGTCAGTGCAAGAACGTGGTTAAATTTAGACGAGCTGCAGGATTTCAGTTGCGCGAAGCACTGTTTGTATAGATGGAGTCGCGGGTAGGTCGCTTTTCTTTTTTTTTGCGTAAACAAATCGGCTCTACTGGCAATTTTTGAGTGTACTTGAAGACTTACTTACAAATCATCAAATTGGTCCTTGTTGGGTTTTATTAAAAGTCATCTTGAAGGTTTTCAAATCTTAGGCTAAATTTGATGGAACATTTGAATAGGTTTCTCGCTTACTTTAAAAAACTTTTGAGCATCTTCTGGTAATGTAAAATTAATTAAACGTATAGATGTTAGAAAATTATTTTTAACTTTAAAACTTCTCGATTGTATATTATTCGATAAATCATTAATAAAATAACGTGTTATAAATGGATCGAATGTTAAACCACCTTCTAAAATTGTTGCATAATATGGTATTTCACATTTACTTTTACCATTACGATAATAAATAATAATTTTACCAGAATAATCTTTATTCTTAAATGCTGTTTTCCCTAAAAATTCATATAAAGAAATTTCGTTTTGTCCTTTTTGTTTGTTTTATTTGTTAAAAAAAACGAAATAATCTCACAGTCAAATGTTAATGTTCCAATAGTGACACATTCTTCTTTCCCTATCTTCCCAATTGTTAATAATTTAACATTTTGATAATGAATACGTATCGATTCAGATATTGTTGTAACACTATGAATACGTATGGATTTCTTTAATGGATTATAAATGCATAAATTCAATTTTTTTGGTAAATCTAAACTACCACCAACACCAAAATCAATAAATCCTTGTTGATGATACAAACCACCATTTGATGATATTTCAATATCTAAAGGTACAACTAACACATCATCTGTACGGTTAATTTTAATTCTATAATTAAACAAAAAAAATACACACTAATTTATTTTTAATAATTATTAATTAACATATTTACCTAATATAAGCTGTATGATTTTGTTCATATTTTGCTTGTAAACGTAATCTAATAATAGCACGTGTTGATAATGGTGGAATTTGCCATATATCTTTAGGGCCTTCAATGTCACCTGACGGCAAATCTAAATGGAAATCACCACCACTACTGTGCATCTCAAGTATCTACCAAATGATCATTATTACAATTATTTTTTAATTAGATAGAATAATAATTTTACTTGTATCGGTTCGTTATGGGGATTGTGCATATATATTAAGGGTGTAAATGTTGAATTTACTGGTAACTTAATATTAACAATGGGCCGTAATCTATATGGACTGTAAATACTAGCCCCTTTCACCTGGAAATTTATCAATTATTGTCGGTGTTTGTTTAAATAAATAATGATTACGTTGTATTTAAAATGACCCTCATTGGTGTGAATAAATAAACTACTTTCAACATAACCTTCTTCACGGCCCAAAAATACCACATTAAACGACGTGTTACCAAGAGGTGGAATTTTCTACAAACAAACAAAAATAAATAAATGAATTGTGTAACAATTGTTGAATTGTTGAAATCGAAAAATTCACCTTATCTACAAAGAACGAACTGTAAAAATTTAATGTACTCCCAGAAATAGAAGTCATATCAATTGTTTTATTATTATCAACATTGAATAGGGTAACTTTCTCTAAATGTGGCACCCCTATTTGCCTGAAATTAACCAAACTTTATAGCATTGTTATTAATAGAGGAAATCTTAATTTGTTGTCACCTGTATTTAAAATCTAATGTTGCAGGTTCGAATTTTAATTGTAAATTGATTGTGGCATCATTGAAACGTGCTGACCTGGAAAAAATTCATTTATATAAGAATTTCCACGTTTTACTCTTGTTTTTCGTTTGATTTACAAATTAATAAAACACACACACACACACATTCATGTTTGTAAATAATTATAAAACACACTCACCTTAAACCAGATGTTATTTCCTATTACAGATATAGAAAAAAATGTTATTAGAAATAATCAATCTATTATATTGTTTAATTATAATTTTTGTTTGTAATTAAACGTACCTCATGTATTAAATTGAGATCACCATCGAAATAACGTTGATTACTACTAATAAAACCTGAAATAATTCAAATATTAATTTGTCCATATCGATGGAATGTCATTAAAAGGACATATGATCTTCATTTTAAGGATCACAAAAGTTGTTTTTTATTTTCTTTTCGTATTTAGTGGAAAATGTAAAAAAATTCAAACTTACCATGACTACTGTCATGTACTGTTAGATGGGTCTTTATAATTGATTCAAATAATGTAAATGTAAAAATATACCAAGATAACGAATATTTAAACATTTTAACATTTGTAATATCGTTTATTTATATGGACATAGAATTTGGTTCGAGAAATAAATATATATGCGATCTCTACAACTGTCATATGTGATCGACTTTAAAAAATTACTAAATCACTACCAACCGTTTAGGGGGAACACAAGTGTGCCAACATTGAGAAAATTGTGTTAGTTTACACCACGGTTAGGGATCAGTTAATAAAGATGTGGAACTCCTGGATATTTCCTTTGTTTTCGAACGAATATCCGATCTGGCCTGGACAACAACCAGAATAATGGCGGCCTAGCGCGAGATTCAAATTGGAATTGAGTTTTGCTTTCAATTTTATAGGGCCCAACATATCTAGTGTCGCTACGCTGATGACGTAATAATTCAATATATCATATGCAGTAGTAGAATATACTGAATGAGCCGAGACACTGCCATCTTTATACCTACCAGGCCGTCAGATTCAAATGATGACGCCACGAAAATTCGCGCGAGCGAAAACTTCAATTTTAATGAAATGATTACTTGATAAAAAAATAAATTTATATTACACTTAATAACCTACAACAAATTGAATTGAATAACTTAATTTTTTTGCATATAAGTAAATACATTATGAATTTTTAAATACATTCAATTTTCTTTTTTTACCAGAACTCGTACATGATTCTTGAGTTAAATTTGTTTTTATTTTTGCATAATTATTCATCAAAATATTAATCCAAGTATTTATTACTTTATCAAAAATCTGACCATAGGATCTTCCACACGAACAACAGGTGTTATCATTATTAACATCAAAAATTTCAAAAAGCAACGATTTTAATACACCTTTTTTATTTATTGTTTTCATAAACATATTTTGATTTGCTTCGGATATCACAGTTTGAAACAATTGATATGTATTTAAAGCAATGTCAAATGAAAAATTTGTGGGGAATTTTAGTCCACCACGATTTAACTTTTTAAAATACTCATTATTATCCCAATCTAATTCATAATCAATTTGTTTTTGAGTTATTAATAAATCTCTACAGAATGAACAAATGCACTTTTCAGACACTTTATATCCAACATAACCAGCTATAAAAATTAACGTTTCTATAGTGTTACTCTCTATTTGAGTATGATTATATTCTTCTATAATTGTTTGACTATTTTCTAAAAAGGATGTATCAATAATATTGTACTCATCATCTTGAGATGCATTTAAACTTTCAATAATTTGTTTAACATTGAGTTCGTCCAAATTTAATTTCAACAAACTTCTAACTTTTAGTTTTCTTTCTGATTCAATTATTTGCTGAACCGATATATTATAATTACAACCACTCATTTTACGGTATTGACCAAATCTTCTTTCAAGCACGTCTGTCTGGAAAGCACCCAACATTACATATGAGAATTTCATATTATTTAAAAGATAATCAATCAATTGAACTAAAGCATCACATGTGTTCAACAGGGCACTATATGTTTCTGAGCTGAGCTTCCCTGATCGTTTTGGCTCATCTAATATTAATAGATCTTCCCAATTTTTAAGCCACACAATAAATGATTTTAAATATCGAACACTTTCTTGCTCCATACTCCGAATTGGATCTGCAAAGTACTGACGTAAACGTCTGCCTTTTTCAGGATGTTTAACATTTACAATCAACCACCATCGATGTATGATATTTAAAAATTCTTTTGCATCATTTGAATTCATAGCAGCAATAGTTTTTTCATCGAATATTTTCAAGACCAATTTTACATTTTGACGTTCTAAATTATTTGGATAACAAACTTTATGTGAAAGACCAGGAGCTTGCTTGACCAACGCAAATTTTTCATTGTCATATAAATCAACTATTTCTTGAAACTTAGCAGTTTTAATATCTGTTGGATTACTAAATGATGGAAATACAAATGTTTTAGATTTTTCATTTAACCAATTATTTCTTATATTTTTCAGCAAATGTACTGTGTCGAACATTAGAAATATTCTTTTCTGTTCATCAAACGGATTCATAATTGAAGGACTAATTTTTCCTCCACAAAGTTCTCTAAATAACTTCACATTTACTTTATTGTTGTCAGAAATAATACTGACTACTTCAAAACCGCAATCACTCAATAATTTAATAACTTTCATGGTTGCTTCATAAAGAAATTTACCATCTATATTTTTAACAGGAAATAGCGCTGCTATATCTTTATTTGAAGATAGAAGCGACTTTATCATAAATGCTTGAACCGTGGTCGCAGCTTGAAAAATCTCTGAATTGCTTGCTCCTCCTATGAGGTGATTTGCAGAATAACTTATTTTCGGTTTTACATATATTTCATCGATTAAAAGACAAACTTTTCTCTCATATTCTTGTAACGTATCAGTTTTTCTTTGTAAATACATTTTTAACGACTCATTAATATCACCATTTATATTAGTTGCGTTAAATGATTTTAAATAAGTAGGATTTGGTAGAGTCAATAAGTTTTGTTGTCTTAAAAATTTATAGGCACTAGGAAAAGTGGCTGAAAACATCAACAAATCAGTAGAGTATTTTGGTTTTTTCGAAGCTAATAATGTTAACTGTTCGCAAATAAATTTTAGAATGTTACCAAGATCCTCATCCTCGTCTAATTCAGCTTAATATTCAGTTAGTAATTTATGAGCTTCATTAATCTTATTATATATGATTTGATTATTTTCTAAATTATCAATTGCATTCAAAAGATTTTCGAGTTTACTGTATGAATTACACAAGCCTTCAGAACCCAAAATGTATTTAAAATGAGAAACAGGCATTTCTCGTCCATTTGACATCAATTTGAGGTTCAAATTATTGTCTACAATTACCGAGTATTGTAGTACAGGTATATGATCTATGTTAATTTTGAAAAAATAAACATAATTGTCTTTTTGTTTAACTATCCACTTCCGTGTATTAATTTTATTTTTATTTATTCTGTCGATTATTTCTTGTAAATTGTTAATGGTATCAGAAGCTAACCAATCATTGTATTTTTTATTTTCCCTTTCAATGAATAACAATTTTCTATCATCAGGATTTTTTCGTTCAGGGAGGGATGTCTTGGACAAGTATTTAGGTAGATCAGGAAACAGTGATGGATAGGCATCAGGTGTTAAAGTAATTTTACTTCTGGGAACTATTAATTCCGAACCTATAAAAAAAGGTAAAAAAGGTAAAGATAAAGTTTGGGAACATGAACTTATTTATAAATTCTTATTTGGAATAGTAATCATTGTATACCGTCTGGCCTTATCATGCGATGTTCTTTAATTATAAATTTTTTTTCAAAATGCTTAATGCATATGCCAGTATTTCTTGTTATTTTAAAATCAACTCGAGGAATTTTCTGTTTCCACAGAGGTTTCGTAGGATCTTGTACAGGAAATGAATAGGTACATAGGTTTCACCAGGGACAGCATTGAATCGGCAACTGGGTACACAACAATGTTTCGGCATTTTCTAATAAATAAAACATATTACATCCCATTTACTATTTACTCATTTACTCTGAGAAGCTACATACATATTGTTCAAAAGCTTTCCGAAAGAAAGAAAATAAATTTAAAAAATAGCAACAAAAAACAATAAAAACATGAAACCTAACCTAACCTAAATAAACAACAGGGATCAGTTAATAAAGATGTGGAACTCTATATAGGTTTTTAGTGGAAAACGACCGCCATTATCCTAATTGTGGACAAGGATATCTAAATAGTCGAGCTGAGCTCATCTGACAATTCGGTATATTCTACTACTGTATATGATATATTGAATTATTACGTCATCAGCGTAGCTACACTAGATATGTTGGTCGCTATAACATTGGAAGCAAAACTCAATGCCAATTTGAATCTCGCGCTAGGCCGCCATTATACTGGTTGTTGACAAGGACAAATCCGATATTCGTTAGAAAACAATGGAAATGTCAAGGAGTTCCACATCTTTATTAACTGATCCTTGTAAACAATTTCACACAAAATTAGACACTAATCAAGAAGTTTAAAAAAATAATATCACTCAATAAGAATAAACAGTTCAAAGTTGTCAATAACACTGTTAAAAATAAATAATGACTATATTTTTGGAAAAAATGGCTTTTTATATGTATTTCTAAATATTTCAAACGTTTGACTCTTGTGGTGACGTCACACAATAAAACAATTGCAATATGACGGCCTGGTAGGTATAAAGATGGCAGTGGCCGAGATGTTTGTATTGTCAGATGAGCTCAGCGCGGCTATCTAGCTATCCTGGTCCACAATCAGAATAATGGCGGTCGTTTTCCACTAAAAACCTATCTAGAGTTCCACGTCTTTATTGACTGTTCCCTGACCATAGCGTGGGACAGCTCTTATTGAAGTTAACTGTGGTGGCGAAACAGTTTAGGGAACGAAAAGTAGGACATATAGTCCGTAACATTCAAGTAATACACTTTAAGGCGTTTCCGTGTTGTCCCCACACGCTCCACCCATGGGTCTTGTGTATTGAGGTCGCTAAGGTAACAAATATTTACAGCCAGTGACGTGCGTAAATTGGTAAACGTAATTTTTGCAATGACGATACTATTGGCAATTATGCAATACGCCATATTTGAAGGTCAATACTATTGGCGATTATGCAATTAATCCACGCCTAATGGGACGGCTGTATAAAAAAATTTCAAAAACCTAGTAGGCAAAATTGTGTATTACTAGAATGTTACGGACAATAGATAGAAATGTAAGTTAGAAAAAGATAAATGTTATAACTCTACAACAACCATATCAATTATTAAGTAACCCAGATGGACGTACCATAGACATGTATTGAAAAAACATCGAAAAACGCACACTCCACTACAAGAAACACTGGAGCAACTAGAGGAGGTTAAGAATTTATTTTTCATTGCAATCGAGCACTTTCGAATGTCGGCTGTTTTCGTTCAATCGTAGTAGAAAGGTCGTTTTCACTTATACGAAGTCATTTCATCTAAAAATTAACGGGCCGAATGGCTCGATGATAAACGAATTGGATTTACAATCAAGAAGTCCGGGGTTCGAACCCAGGCAAGGTATGAAAAAGGATCATCTTCCACCACCCTTTCCATTACAGGTACCTCATCGTAGAAAAAAGCGTGTCTGGATTTGGTGAAATGAGCAGTAACCATCCACTCGAAAAGGCATAAGCGCCAGGGTTTGGTGAAATAAGAGTAACCACCCTTTTTTTCCTAGACGACGTAACCATAAAGTTAATAGAAGTAAGTATTGATATTTCTTTAATAATTAGGACGGTGGGCGCCCTACTAGTTTTTTATTGAAGGCAGCTGCCCCCGTGCCTTGTGATAGTTACGCCATTGACTAGGTATAAACTATTATATATAATGAAGTTTTGAAGTAAATATGTTATACAGATCTCGACACAGGAATAGGAACATAGGAAACAAGATCGGGCCAATAGGCGACCAGTTCTCTAAAAATTTCACCAGTTGACACCACCCACCCTTAGATCTTTGTATAAACATCACGCCCACTTTCATTCAAAAATCTCTCTGACCCATATTTTGTAGTTGTATTTCATTGAAATACACAAATACACAAATTTGTAAATATTTGTTATCTTTGTCGTGACCATGGCGATTTTTCAAAACCAGACTATGGAACATGGGATTTTAATGTATCAGACAAAGAGCGGACTATCCACAGCTGTGGAACATTTCAATCGTACTTTTTCAATTTTATCGGGTCCAATGATTTTTAAATTCTATCAACAGCAGGTACTCTAACTCTAATTTGTAATAAATGAAATAGAAACAGAATTCTATAAAATTAATTGAACATCAGATGAGTGAAGCAATATGATCCACAATGGAATATCCTGTTTACAGTCAAATTTTTCGCTTTTTATCACATTGGGCTACAATCTTTAGATTCTCCCGCGAACGTTATTATTGTTGGTTTTAAATATTTTATTAACTATAAAAACAGAGTTTTAAAAAAGTTACTAAACAACAAGGAGAAATCGCTATGCACTTTTGACAATGGGGCATTTAAACAATTATTATAAAATTTAGTACGATAACAGCAAAACAGATTTAAATATGAAATAGCAAAACAACAGGTTGAACGAACAGTTACAAATGGTTAACCAGTCAGATGTTCAAATCGACCACCTCCTTCTGTTAGACAGTAGCCCAGCCTATTATAAAAACTTCCTCTAACATTTTGAAAAGTTTGTTGGCTAATTGAATCCATCGAGCCAATAATTTTTTGCCTTAGCTCATCTAGATTCGTAGCCCTTTGGTCTTGGAACCGATAAATATTTGATTTTACATAACCCCACAAAAAGAAATCATTTGGTGCTAGATCAGGAGATCTAGCAGGCCAACAAAGTTCCCTCGCCCCTCCACTGACAATTAACCTGTCGCCAAATTGAGTGTTCAAATAGTCGGTAACAGCAGAAGCGTTATGAGCGGGACAACCGTCCTACTGAAATCAAATTTGATCTAGATTTATATCTGGGATATTCTGAATTGCTGGTATGATAGAGTTTCGCAGAAGTGAGAGGTATTTTAATGCAGTCAAACTACCGTCAATGAAAAATGGTCCTATTATTTGATCACCTAGTATACCTGCCCATACATTCAATTTCTGGGGTATTGCGTACCATGATCGTATGTCAAATGCAAATTATGTCTTGACCAGTAGCGTGCTACGGATGGGTTATGACGACCGTGTAATGGAAAAGTCGACTCATCGGTGAAAACAATATTTGCAAGAAATGTTGGGTCTCTGTTCGCCTTTTCCATTACACGTTCGCAAAACTCCATCCGTCTAAAGTTGTCTACTGGCAAAATTTCGTTGGATTTTTTTAATTTGTAGGACCTGTAATTATTTTTTTTTAATAAACGTAGAATAATTTTTGTTTCGTTTTGTGGTAACCAACAACCTAAGAATGATATTCATAGACTGACAAGAAGTTTGAAAAATTCTCTAATATGCAGATATAACCATTTATTGCATTGGAAATTCCAAAGGGTTGTCAATTGCTTCACTAGGAGTAGATGAAAGCGTCCGACACTTACCTACTACAATTGGGTAACATCTGTTTTTGCTGTTATCGTACTAAATTTTATAATCTTTGTTAAAATGCCCCATTGTCAAAGGTGCATAGCGATTTCTCCTTGTAATTCAAACTACCAATATTCAATTTCTACAATTTCATTGGAATTTCTCTTTGTGAACACCCTTCAATAATTTCCAAGTACTGGCCATATCGCTTTACGTACCCGTTGTTTAATAACTTTTTTAAAACTCTGTTTTTATAGTTAATAAAATATTTAAAACCAACAATAATAACGTTCGCGGGAGAATCTAAAGATTGTAGCCCAATGTGATAAAAACGCGAAAAATTTGACTGTAAACAGGATATTCCATTGTGGATCATATTGCTTCACTCATCTGATGTTCAATTAATTTTATAGAATTCTGTTTCTATTTCATTTATTACAAATTAGAGTTAGAGTACCTGCTGTTGATAGAATTTAAAAATCATTGGACCGGATAAAATTGAAAAAGTACGATTGAAATGTTCCACAGCTGTGGATAGTCCGCTCTTTGTCTGATACATTAAAATCCCATGTTCCATAGTCTGGTTTTGAAAAATCGCCATGGTCACGACAAAGATAACAAATATTTACAAATTTGTGTATTTGTGTATTTCAATGAAATACAACTACAAAATATGGGTCAGAGAGATTTTTGAATGAAAGTGGGCGTGATGTTTATACAAAGATCTAAGGGTGGGTGGTGTCCACTGGTGAAATTTTTAGAGAACTGGTCGCCTATTGGCCGGATCTTGTTTCCTATGTTCCTATTCCTGTGTCGAGAATTGTATAGGGATGGTTTTTTCTATCTAGAAAAAAGATACATCCTAGATGAACATGCCAGTCCTGTATAGTTATTAGTATTTGAGTATGTTTCTGGCTGATGTAATTTAGGTTGCCTATCCACCAACAATATAATAACAGCTTCAATGCTACCACGAACTTGACAAACCAGTCTTTTACGTGCGCTGTTTGCTTAGGACAAAACGACCTTTTTTTAATGATAACGAGGGCCAGATATCAAAGGGTACGTTGCATATATTTGTTCCTGGATGCGATTTGAAGCAACATTCCAAATTTGATGACTCTAAATCAAATATTATCAAAAGTACAAGATGTAAAGTGCCAAAATTACCTACCCACCTATATTTTTTAAATTCTCAAAATTGGAGTAGATAATGGGCAACGATATCATTGTGGGTTGTTTCTAGTTATTTTCCGGGTTCTGTACAAGATCTCCATGGAAAGATCCGTCTTTGATGTTGGTGTAGATTCCTGTTTAGATTTGTAGCACGTTTTGTGTGTCTCTACCTGTCCTTATAACGAACAAAACATTAAAAAAAAGAACAAACTAAACCAAATATATATATATATATATATATATATATATATATATATATATATAATATTCTATTTACTTTATAAAAATAGAATACACCTATATAATACAATAAAAGGACAATAGTGCGGGAGTAAGAAAATAAGCAGACAGGCAGCATCATCATCATCAGCAGCAGCAGCAGGAGAAGTAGTAGCAGCAGCAGCAGCAACAGCAAGGCGCGGTTTAGTGGGAGAGATAAGTCTCGTCGACCGGGCAGACTCTTTAAGTTTTATGTTTAGTTTATAGCCGCAGTGTCCGCTCAACGGTCCAATAGTTAACATCAAAGTATTTTTTTTTTGGTAGAAGAAAACCATCGTGATTTAAATGAAAAATGATTCAATACGATTCAGCGATTTCCGAACGGCTCGGTCTAAATACATTGACAACTGATTCAAATAATAATAATAATAATAATACTAGTGGTTCAGATAAATCGATAAGAGGTGATAAGTATTTATTAAGACCGCGATCAACACGACGACGGGGTGGTAATAATCATGCAAATAGTGTTGGTGGTGTTAGTGATCAATTAACAACAACAACAACACAACAATTAACAAAATCACGGCAATCGAAACCGAAACAGAAACCGGCACCATTAAGTAAATATCGACGTAAAACAGCAAATGCCCGTGAACGTAGTCGAATGCGTGAAATCAATCAAGCATTTGAAACATTACGTAAAGCTGTACCGCAAATGTCCATCACACATCAAACAAATGAGAAATTAACAAAAATCACAACATTACGTTTAGCAATGAAATATATATCGGCATTAAGTGCTGTGTTAAATAATGATGAACAACCATGCCATGATTTATTATCGGATTGCAGTGAATTAGATTGTTTTCTATTAGAATCTGATGGTGAATCGATGCCATTACAAAGTGATTTTTCTGATCATTCATTAACATCCGCTGATTTATCCGTTGATTTTCCTGATGATTCATTAACACCAGTCGATTTTGCACCACTATCACCAGAATTAACCGAACATTTAAATAGTTTCGATCCATTTTTGACCGGCTTCAGCTAATATTTAGTGATACCATTATTTATTTATTTATTTATTATTATTAATTGAAAATTAATTCCGTCCAAGTCTGTTATGTTTATTTATTATTATTATTATTATTATTATTATTATTATGTTTATAGAATTATTTTGTTGATAAATCATTAAACAAATCAATGTAAATTGCGTTAATTTTTTTGAAGAACAAATTGTATATAAAATTTATAGTTATTTTATATAAATATAACGATATTATATGATGACTGCAGTTGCAATATTTGCAGCATGACATTTACTTTGAATCCAGTCATGCTCATATTTATTTATAAGTAGAAGTCGCTTTTATGTAATATATCGAAATCTTTAACAGATAAATATATTTTATTATTCTTTATAAAAAATATATGAATTGTCGTTTTATTTATTATAGTAAAACGATTTATAAAGACAGAAATCTTGAATAAGATTCAATCAAAAAAAAAATAAAAAAAAGATACAAACAACATACACACAAATGGAACAGGTAAGTGACATATCTATATCTTTATATACACGAAATAAAGTATACTTTCAGACATATATGACATACTTAATCCGGTAATTGATTCATTCGTGGATTGATAATAAAAAATAAGTACAAATAGAAATTTCGACATTATCACAACTTTAATTATACATTTTGTAATCTGAAACGTATCGAATACTTCTTCGTAAAAACAATACAAATTATTCACTAAGATTCTTATTAATGTATAAAATAATGTTTGTCAAAGCTGTCAGATTAACATGTTAATTTAAACATCGTTATTGACATGGTTAACAATTCCTGTAAACCATTGCAAATTAACTCTAAGCTTATAATCGCTGGAGCGTTACACTATTTATTCAACTATACTCTGCAACCCACCCTGTTGAATGATCCTATTTAGTTCCGCTATAATTTAGCTTGTAGATAGTATATTTCTGTTGTTAATCGTTAAATACATTCGAATATAAGTTTTAATTCATTGAAATTTTTTCATAAATCGCAACACTTATTCTTGAAGCATCAATTTGGCTAACACAGTTTGCAGCTGTTACACTGATTCGTTAGCTCTACCGTGAACTGGTAAAAGGTTCTTGTTCAAGATTCCAGCGCTTGTAGAGACTTGTCAAAATGCAGTCCTAAAGTTCAAGTGGAACGTAATCGAGAAAGTATGTGCAGATGTGGAATCTTGCGAACAGATAGATTTGGCACCCTTTCATTTTGTTGACGAAACAATGTAACTGGTAAAAACTTTTCGTAATGGTTAGCTAATGATCCAAAGGAGTTTACAGAAATACAACATTTATGATAGCCAGTTATTTACGCTTTTGGCATTTGGATCATTGGATATAACGCTTGGTACTGCTCTCGTCAAAAACCGATTCTAGTCTATTTAGACAAGACAAGCATAAATAAATAATTAGAGAACCAACCACCCGTCCTTGTAAGGCCAAGTCATTCCAAGTACTAGCAATGAATTCGTTAATAATTTTATGAACAACATCAATAATGTTATTAATGTAAATTAAATCTAGTGCATTGTCCTGATATTAGAATACAATTAGAAAAAAATTCTTGTTCTTGTATGCTAATTGCTCAAGGAATATATATATATAGTACGACATGGAATTTTTTCAATGGTAATAAATTGAAATTGACGTGCCCAAACAGGTGTTGTTCGAATCTAACGTAATATTTATGCATTTTAATTAAATAAGGGTGAAGAACACAACATGATTAAGTTTTTTTTGCAATATATTATTATGTTCAATGACAATATTTTTTTTTATAGTTTAATAATAGTGGGCGATATGATTGTATGTGATTGGTATTATGTTGATAGGATTTATTGTTTGATTGGTTGTGGAATTATGCCGCCTACAGTTAAAGTAGTCCTCTTGTACGGTATTTTATAGCCAGGAACTTGAAACGGTGAAAGTGCTTCTTTTTTTTGATTTTGTCTCAATCAAACGATTTTACGACTGTCATTCATTCGTTATTATTATTTATAAAATCTTCGAAGTTGTTGCTCAATTAAAAACCTTTTAAAAATAGTAAAGTTGCTAATGTAGATAGATAAATTCAGTTAAAATTAAGTTGTCCAAAGATATACACAGAACGTCCCAGCAATCCGTGTACCACCAGGTTAATAGCCGTTCGAGTGCGAATATCTGTGCGTTTGCAAAATTCATGAGTTGAATAATAATGGGATGCTCTGTATATTTTAGGCTACATTACCAAAAATGATGATCAAAGCGATTCCGCTGATCTACTTTGGAACGAAATGATTTGTTTCTAATTATGTTCGTTTCTATGGACGACCATGTTCTGATTAACCGATCAAAAATGTGAGGGAGCAATATTTCGTTAATTTTTTTTTTTTAATTGTTATAGTCTCTTTATAATATCCCAAGTTTAAACTTAAATTTGTTGTAAATCATTTTGTTTAGATGTAGATTGTCAGGAGAGCTTCTGGCACGGATTCATTTAGTAAATTGACGTTTATAATATATTGTATTTCCTTCCGACCAGAGGCGGCCGTATATCTTTATCAATTTTATATTATTGAAATTTTTCAAATTGTTCGTTAAAACAATTTAAAGATTATCGCATTGATTTCTTTTATTATTAAGCTATCGTTCGTTTTTGTTTAGAGAAAGTTGAAGGGGATTATTATTGATATGTGGGGAGATTATATTTGTGATTGTTGTTGTTGTGTAGGATGAGCCGCTCCTGTTTGATTATTCAGTGAACCGCATATTTTCGTATCCGCACACGAATTCCATATGATTAGGACTACAAATTGCATATATATATATATATATATATATATATATATATATATATATATATATATATATATATATGTTTAGAGGCTACATTGCCAATTGTCTGGCAGTTTTTATACAGTCGCCTACTGCTGCTCGGAATAAAGGCCACGTTTTCTCCCGTACGTCTTCTGTTTATCTAGATGACCACATGTGTAATAAATATATATATATAGAAATCTGACGGTCAGGTATTGTCATTTACCTGTAATAACAATGGAAATGAGTCTCGTTTCTTTCTAATGAGATCCAACAATATAACAAATGATAGTAGTGTGCATATAAATACAAGAATTTCTCGAATTTTTTTATTTGATCTCATTTATTTATTGTTTACTTTTTAAATTAGCTGAATTGGCGCCGAATATCTTCAGTTCGAGACCATCGCAGTCACGATCGTTTACCTATGGTTTAATCATGTATCGTGGATTGTTCTTAAGCAGAGGCACACCAGAAGTGTCCGGTGCCTGTTTGCAGAACTTAATTTAGCGCCCTTATACCCCATTAATATATTATAAATTAATAAATAATAGTATTTCTTTTTCTCCTATCAATAATTGATTCTGTGTATTAAATAATTGTAATACAATTGACACAATATTAGATAAAGTTATCTTCTTTTTCGTTTTCGGTTTTATTAATCGTTGTCACTTTCATATATTGATTGTTAGATTGTAGATTGAGGAGTGGTCAGTAGATATTAACGGGCTTATTAATAACAGTTAATGCTTTCTTTCCATGAGTAAATACACTGGACATATGAATTAAAAACATTGTGTACCTACTCCAACGTACGCATCAATGTGGATCACAAAAATTTGGCAAAATATGAAGACAATTTGTTTAATAGAGTACTGCAAAAGTGTTTCGTTACGCATAATTTTCAATTTTTTGGAAACTTCGCTTAGATGTCTTTGGGCTGATTTATTAATAAATTGCGACTAGTTTTTCTCTGAAAATACGAAATGATAGTATAAATCACATATTGTGTTGTACATAGATAGAATTCCCTACAAGAGAGAATGATTTTTTTAATGGATATAGAAGCTTTTACAATATTCTTGACTTAAATAGTTCGAAGCTACATTTTTATACGAAAAACAGATCCGGATTTCAGACGCTTAATCTTAATAAGATGCCCTAAAAATTAGTGTGGCCAAAATAGTAAAGAAGAACTTCTTCGAAGATTGGGAAATCAATTAAATGGGCACATAGGATCATATTTGGTAGAAGTAGAAGATTAGTTAAAAATAACAAAAATCTCTAGATCTTTAGTTAATCATAAGAGCAAAAATACTGCCTTATAAGGAGAATTTTGAAGAAAACTTTGGCAACTACCAATTGAAATCTGTATTAGAACTATTCGAAAGTAAGACACTGAAAAGAAGATTAAAAAAAAAGAATTAGAAAATCCCCTATTGACAGACGTTACAAAGACTTTGTAGGTAACTATGAAAAAAAGATTAACACAAAATTACGAATGAGTGTAGGCAAAAATTAAAGGAGGTCATTATTTATTTAGGCATCGGCGATAAAGAGGATAACACTAATTGCAAGACAACAGATTGATGAATTGTTCTATAACTCACATTGACCTCTTCGTTCTAAGCCAACAACGAAGAAGGTAAAATAAAAAGGATTCACTTCATCTCTATTTGACGCAAATCTCGCACAGTTTTTTTTCTAACTTCCAAGAAAACAACTCAAAAACGGCTTCGTAATAATAATAATAATAATAAAATAATAATAATAATAATAATAATAATAATAATAATAATAATAATAATAAATTGTGATAGAAATGTTGCAAATTGTGTATGGTAAATATTTCAACTCGATTATAATATCAACTAAACATACATTTTCATATTATTGATGTATATGAATGGAAATGTTTATTTATTAAATGCAAATTGCAATCGTTTGATGATTTCATATTTAGACTTGAAAACAGGGTAAATTTGAAAGTTTAGTTGATTTCTTATGTTCAATGCAAATACATTAATCGATAATGATGTAAACATGATTTCCATGGAATTATTAAACAAAAAAATTCTTATATCGAACATATAAAACAAGAAATCATGTTTTTTCGTTTTATTTTATAAATAGTCGTGCCCATTGTGACATATTTATAATACACTTTGACAATAATATTATTCGTGTTACTATTTGTTTTGTAGTTTTATGTAGTGATATGATTTCTACACACTTGTTGTTGTGAAGGCGTTTTCTTTATAGTACAAACTTATTGATGTTATATATAGAATGACGTACGTTACGATCACATCAATTGTGAATATTTATTGAAATCATTTGAATGGTCATTGCAAAATTGTTTGTGCAATAATTGGCTGAGGTGTTGTTAGATTGTTTCAAATTTATGCAATTGATTGTTGAGTAATTATTTCCGGGCAATCATTATCATTATTCTTGTAGTTATTTTAAAGAGGGTCAAGAGACACCCGAAGCGCGCTGTCCTCTCGATAAACACCTAAGACACACTCTGTCTCATATTAACAAATACTCAAATTCAATCTTCTAAAACGATTTCCCATTAAATTAATGATACGAATAAAATGCTTTCGCATTTTATTCGTATAATTGAATAGTAAATTCACATTTATTATTGAAATAAACACCATTCTCAGTTATTTTAATCATAGAGAAATAAATGCGAAAAACAATTTGTCCAACAATATAAAAACGTTTATATATTTGTTAAAAATATACGGCTGTTATTTGAGAAGTGTTTTACATTTTTAACAGATAACACTGCAGTTTTTGTTGGCTTGTTGACAGGGTGTCTGGACATTAAAGTAAAAATGTTATTGCTGGCGGTATTCGAATATCTGCAATGTGTTCTCTCCACCAGGCCACATGCTGTGTTTAAATGCAATTTTTATGCACCTTCATACATACAGGAAATTACTCAACATAATTTTTCAACAATTGATAAATAAAAAGACAACCACTTAGCCATATCAGAATTTTTAATTTTCTTGATAGAAAACAAACACATTAACATTAGTGTCAAGATTTACATGTTGTTCGGTTGATTTTTAAAAGACAGTGATGGGTCTATCGCTACTCTCAAATTAATTGAAGCAATTGACCAAATTTTCGATTGAATACTAATTAGAATGATTACTTTTTTTAAAAAGAATAACGAATAATTTTACATATTTTCTCACGGGTAATGTTTTGTAGATAAAGGGTTGAATAGAAACGCAGAATGGAATTTCAAAACACTGATAGCCATCAATGGGACTGTCCATTTTGAAACTGAAAAGTAACAGGACGCTGTGTATACAATTACAAGGCGGTTTTAACTCTTCGCATTGTATAATACACCATCGAACTAGTCGATGATTAATGATATATTTATTATATGACAGTGTTTATACATGAACAGAAGTTTTTATTATCGATTATAAATAGTTTACCCCACAAATTGACAAAGTTATTTTCCAGCATACTGTTTAGAACTGTCATTGCAAGTTTTCTATGTAAACTCTTAGGTATCATGAAAACTTACTACTATATAGATAACAAGTTTTCCAAACACGCACACATTTCAATTCTCGATACAATGTTAATTACTAATTAGGCGCCATATTCGGAACACAAGTACAAACACTGCATTCAAATAGATTTTATATTTTAATTCAAAACTCAAATCGTAATTTGACCTGATCGAAATTACAGACGGTTCTAATAACGTATCTGCAGTGAGGAAACAGAATTTGTCTGTTTGAACTGAAAACCTTTTTTCGCATTTTGGATTTCAGCGAACTACTGCTACGTTGTAGCATAATCGAGTCTTGACATTTATTGTTTTTCTTCAACATTTTATACTCATTATCTCTTTAGCATTCTTTGGGAATTGTAGTTTCGAGGTACGCCAACAGCACTAACGTTTAGACGATTCTTTGATTCCCTTCTGGACTTGATTTATTGAAGATGATTTTCTACCCTCTAGCCGTATTCTCTATATGACCGCTTTAATGTGTAGCAGCAAAACGGTTGTACTTATGCAAGGCTTACTTAAAGCACTTTCTAAATTACTACAAGCTTTCGAGATATTTTAATTGAGTCACTCAATTTCAATAACAAGAACAAAAACAGTAGAACTATTGTAAAAATAAATTGCATTTTAAACTTGTGGTAAATTGAAGTTTCGCATTGATGGCTGTGAATATACAAAAAAAAGAAGCTACCAATTTTTCACCATATCATAATCGAAATAGACAATTTACGAATCACCTGTACTGATTAATGATTCGATCATGATATTTCAATTTCTATATTGCCAACACAAAATATGAACAAATAACTTAACAATAACGAATATATATAAAATAAAATACAGTATCGAATGTTGTATTATTTCGATTTAAACAATAATAATAAATAAATAAAACATTCAATGGTTGTAGTTAGAGTTGGGTATAGTTGATGTGAAATATATTAGCGGCCACCAATTAAAGCAGACACAGAACACGGTGCGCGGCTAGGATGAATTATTATTGTTCATCATGAGCATCCTTATCAGTGTTATCTGAGAGCAATTAGTGGTTGAGATGCACGAGGCCGATATTGGACATGAACTGTCAGATTTGCGCCACCCGACTTGTCCCCTAAAGCTTTATAAACGCACACGTGGGAAAAATCTTGAACAAACCCAGTAAAAAAAATGGTCTTAATTAGATTGCTTAGTATTTTAACATACTGATCAACTGATAATAACAACATCAAAAAAAATAATTAATGATTGATAATTTCATCAATCATCAATGTTAATTAGTTATAAATTTACAAATTTTTTTTTTGCTTTGAGAAAATGTTAAATAAGATCGAATTTGAAGAAAATTAGAACGACAAGAGCAACAACAGCAAGAAAAAACAAACGAGAAATGTTATCGATGAGATCTAGACCGCATCCGGGGCTGGACATCGATGGTCTCTTTAACGAAAAGGAATCTTTTAATCGAGATCGGTGTGCCAACAAAAATAATAAGACCATGGTGTAATTTATACGGCCACATGCACAAGTTTGGATAGTATCACAAAACAATAAGGACATTTTATTCGTTCATTTCTTCTCTGGTCGGATCAAGCGTATTTCCACATCTTTTAGACGCTCTATTTTATTTCTATCACATAATTTGTATAGAATTTGTTGAATTCTAATACACAAATATTGTCGTGCACAATCAATTCAGATTATTCGTTCGATTGAATTAAAATCATATTTAATATTGAACGATCGTTTTCCCGTTATAGGCGCCCATAAAGAGCTATTCAATGACTTCAGTTAATTAGAGAGCAACTATTTTATTATTTAGAAAAAAAATTGTGAAACATCTGCAAGATCAAAGGTTAGTTCCGTGAACTTATAAACATTTTTTACATTGTGCTATCATTTTTTTTACCGATAGGATAAATGACACACCTTCCGGGTTCTCAGCACGTGCAATTATTGCAAACCGTCACTCTGTTGTTATTTCACTATATTGATTGGAATTTTTTTCCGAAAGCAGAATCAACAAAGATGGAAACTAAACGACGATAAGTCTTCTTCAATGCTTAATTTTTTTAAAAAAAAAAACCTAACTATATAACAACCACACAACATCTCGACCACGAAATGAAGATGGAACTCGGAAGTGTCAAGTTTACCAATTCTCCTACACTATATCTATATTATATCTATACAATTTATAAACTAACTGAAAATTAACTTGATAGTCTCCTATCTAGAAAAATCATCTACAGGATAAAATTGCAACAAATGATTTTAAAGCGATAAGAAAATTACAAGTACTATTATCATTTAAAATTGACCTCAAAGTATTTAACCTATGAACAGAAACGTGAGCCTTCGATATTTTGCTTTTTTTCTCAAAAAAAAATAAATAATTCGATATAACATTAAAACTTGAGTGCCTAAGACTCTTTAGAAGTGGTCGATGTAGACAGGTGAATAAAGTGTACATCAGTACAAGATGGAGTTTAGAGAAGACTTCGAGAATACAGCGAATAGACTTACAGAGGTTTGTCGTGTACTAGATATCTACTCTGATGAGCCGTAGAGACAGGATCTCTTTTACCATGTTGTCTTCTTTGTAAGCACTCAATTCTTCAACATGTCTTGACTTACTTGCCTAACTTTGTTGATGAAAAAAGATTTTGTAGCCTCCACGTGTCTTCACTGCACGGTATCATCTGAATGTTGTTTAGGCCTTCAGCGTAAGTTCTCTTCACTGCACTGTATCAACGTCTTTACTGGACCAGCTCGAGTATCGCGGGATCGCTAGACCGAAATCAGCGTGTTACCAGGTTAAGTTCATAAAAGATGCCTCAGTGTAAATGGGGGTAGTGTTATCTTGTAACGCACTACTTTTCAAAAGTACACTAGTAGACTATCAATGACTCCAAATAGCATGTTTATTCCAGAACTTCCATTGCTGTCCACTGGATTATTTCTTCAACTTTAGAATTTTTTGAATTAACTCTTCCTACCGTCACGTTCTTGGTGCGTCATTGAACGGATAAGAAACAGGTAAAAGAAGACAAAGTTTAAGTTAAAATTGATGAAATGCAAGGCAAAATATATAAAACGTGACAACTAACTAGAGATACGAAGCAAATAGCCAAGTCTAGAACAACAAGTTGAAACGAGGATAAACACCCTTATCTGTTACCAAATAAACTTTAGATCCTTGTAGTAACTGTTCATTAGATAAAAAATTGATAACATGTGTAATTTATGTATGTACGATGACTTTCTACCAAGACGTTATTTAATTGTAGTGCGGTCCTGTTGTTGAGCTATACTAAGCAGTTATCTTTATGCAATTCCACCAGGTGTAATTCTTATCTGTTGTGTTGGTCCATGGCTGTGTATTAAACATAAATATTGTCCCCAGGTTGAGGTTAAGACCGAATCATAATAATGGTAAAGTTGTGGCTGCTACAAGTTATTGTTACAGCTACAACAGACATGAACATGTAAAATGAAATCATCATAAACGTGATTTGTGTGTTTACATAGAGCATCACGACCGCCCCATCGGAGATGTCACATAACATATACAATAATTTCCGACGTTTGCTATAGAATCACGTTGTCGCTTCATCACATATTTATTTGTATCATCATAATCAAACAAAACAAAAACACAATAATCTAAATATTCTAACTAGATTGTGTTGTTAATAGTAAACAATGCAACATTTACAACAATGTTGTTTCGTGAATTTATTCAAATTTATTCACAATAAAGGAGAAAGCAGGCAAAAATTTTGGCGCCACCAATCCTGTCTTATTGAAATTTTCAATCGTTTATAGCTTTTTGATTTAATGACGATTCTAAATGAAAATGCGTGGGAATTTGGAAGAAATTCTAAAATGATTACGTACTCGTGAAAACGTAAATACGTTTTGATAATACTTGAAAATTTAGAACAAGGTGTTAATTAAGTGCTCATATTTATGTAGAGACTGTTTACAATGTGTTAAATAAATAAAACAAATATGGGCGGTATTTTCAGTTAAATGTTCTCATCGGAAATTTCTCATTCGACAACAATTATTTTCATATCAATCAAATTGGATTAAATTGATCGACAAAGATGCAAACCGCATTTGTAGGTGGTCCATCAAAAAAGTTGATTCAAATTATAAATTTCGTTGATTACATACAAATGAAGTTGAACTATTAATAATTTTATTCGTAATAATTATTACTAATCGTAGTTTTATTATAAAATCAAGGCTCATATATTCACATTTTAATTTGATCGCTAATTAACCGAAAAAAGTTAATGACAAAATATTCACATTCTTGTTCTTTTCTGTAAGAATTAAAATAAAAATCTACGGAATACACGAATTTCTTTTGACTATAGCGGGCGGTATGCGATCAATTCGATTGATTAGACAATGTTTTACCAATGTTGTAATTACTCAAGAAAATATTAATTGTGAGAAATGAATTTGAAATCAGAAGCCAGTAAGTAGTAGCTGTTGATTTGTACGCAAACATTTGAATAAGAATAAGCACACTTGAAACGGCTGAATACAAAACAATTCTACAAGTGAAAAATTTTAGAGAAAAAATTTATGAATTTTGGGTGGTCGAATCATTAGATTGAATCCAACAAAAACCGGCTGCAATTATAGAATCTAACGATATCGAAAGGATTGATTTGCAATTCGTTGTTTATTTGGGCTGATGAAAAAACAAATCGTGGCCACTGGAACTTCATGAAAATGAAATTGGAAACAAACGATTCATTATCGCACACATTTATTAACCAACAAAACTGAGGATTTAAAAGAAAATTTTAATTTTAATCCTCCAAAAAAGTAGGCAATCTCTTGTTTAAGATAAAATCTAAATTAGTTTTGTCAGATTTTAAAGGTGAAACTAATTAACATAACCGAGATTAAGTTAATTTATTGTTCGAGTTAGAAGAATCATAGCCCTAAAGGTTCAAGTATAACTATTTGCTAGTAT
This sequence comes from Meloe dianella, assembly GCA_028455855.1. Lineage (NCBI taxonomy): Eukaryota > Metazoa > Arthropoda > Insecta > Coleoptera > Meloidae > Meloe > Meloe dianella. The sequence goes on from JAPTHL010000034.1 coordinate 1,331,208, forward strand.
AATAAACAAATCGGCCCTGCTATTGAACAATACATTAAGAATGCTACATAGATCTATATTTTCAAGTCTATTTACGTATTGTATGTTTATTTGAAAAGATATCTCCAGGTTACAGTGCGTGTTAACTGAAGAAGCAAATTAACTTTCGGTATTGTCCTGTCGGACGGTGACTAATGTTCTTGGATTATATATACCAAACTATACATGGAACAGGTGTCGGTGATGATTCTCGCCTCCGGTCCTGACATGTACAATTCAAAGCAACAACTATCTAACAAGTCCCTAGTGTTGTTGACAGGATAACCAAAATAAGTCTTTAGGTATACGAATTATTGTGAAATCTGTTGGCATGACCACCTTGGTATGGAGGATGCGATTATCTCCTCTGTACTTTGACCCTACCCAATGGAAATTCTCCCACTAGATATATAGTAAATCAAACCTGACTCGGCCAGCTTGACTTCAGGGTAGTGGGAGCAAACAGATAGCCTTCAAACTTCAAAAAAACGTTTTTTCAGGAACTTTACTGATCAACTTCTAGTTAAAGAGGTTTCATGTTAACTTAGAAACCTTTCAGCTTGTCTCCAGAAGAAATCGGTTTTGGTGTGGTTTAACATGAATTTCAATATTAACGAGGACGACGATTTGTGCATTTAACTTTACAAATCCGATTGTGCTACAAATAAGTCAAGTAATAGTTGTGATTACAACAAAATCAGAAACAAATTATTGATGAGTCAGTGGTTAAATAATTGCCATTAACAATGTGTCAATTATCAGCTAGTTTTGTTATAACATTATGATAATTCCGTGATTATTGTCGTTTTATAAATGGCATGATTCATAGTACGGGTCACAACATCAAAATGTGGTCTTATTTTAAGTCAAAAAAAAGTAGATCAATCGGATATTCATTCATTGATTCTAAGAAAACAAACCAACAGGGAAGCAAACGACAAAACAAAAACAAAACCATACAAGCAATAAATCAAATCGTGTTCGATTGTGCGGAAAAATCACATACTGTTCTCATGTAACTCATATGTCTTCTCACATATTTTTTTGTACATGAAGCACGACGAATTCACGAAACGACTACACTTGACTGAAAATTATGATTTATGAAACGAAATTACTTGTAGATAACATGGAATACATTTCATTTTCATGTCAAATACATTACAAAAATCTCCGGTATCTATCTGTTGAACGAAAATGCATTTTCAACACAGCACAAGTTAATTCGTGTTTTTTTTTGTATGTTGTGAATCGAATTTATGTTGTAACGTAAAAGTGAACAGGCGACAATTGCCAATTAAACCAATTAAATTTCCACTTTGGGATTTATTACATTTTGTTAAGTGATTGTTTAAATTGCTTGTTACATGAAACGATAATAGTTGTTGGGGAATAAATACTGGAGAAGATGTGCAATTCTAATGATCACCATTAACTAACACTAATGTGACTAGAACATGTCAACTGGTAATAATGTGTTTAAGAATATTCAAACACACCCAGTTAAGGGTGATAATGATCGGACAACTAACGAGAAACAAATGCAGATTTGTTTGAAACGAATATAAACCCTGTCCTGTAAATCGCGTCATATTTTCCTCATTTTCAGGATTTATTTTGTGATAGTGTGACAAATTTTTACACAGTAAAAATCAAGCATCGAATACCGCTCACACTCCGTCTCTACCAACTTGATCCAGTTTGTACTATTTTACTGCCACCAAAATAACTTTAATCTCATTGAAGTCAAGTTGTCTAAATACAAATAAACGAACTATACCCGGCAAATCAAGAAGATTTTTATCATTATCAATTATATGTAAATTTTCGCACTCGGTGTACACTAATTAATCAATAGACAATCTGTATATCCTGTTTATAATTACTCATAAGAACGGAACTGCGCCCAATTAATGTTTATCAAAACTAATTGACTATTTATAAATGCGGAATATCGAATAGAAAAACCATCAATTATCCACATTGTATGTTGTTATAAAATATAAAAACGTGAATCTTGAATGAAGTTGATATTTAAATCTGTGTTTAATTTGCAATATTCATTCAACCAACAACAACAACACAACTCAACAAATCAATATTTAGTTAAACATTTCGATTTTTATCTATTTTTAAATTGTTAATAAAAACGCCAAAAATTACGATATTTTTAAAGGTGTGGTACCTACACAGTATTGTACCGCAGAAAATCCTGAATATTTACCATTCCGCATATATATATATATATATATATATATATATATATATATATATATATATAAACTTGATGAATAATAGTAATGATAATAAAAAGTCTGTACGGGAAAAAACCCAAGTAGGTGGTTCTAATATAAAACAAACGCGGGCGTTTAAATATAAGACAGGTTCATGCAATGTCCATTATTATTTAAATTTTTCCAAGCTTAAATAGAATTGTGGCGTAATTTAATGCCAGATTAGAATCCACGCACACTCGCTGAAGAAAAAAATAAATAATTCTGAATAGATATTTATCATATTTTTTCTTGTTGTTGTTGTTGTTGTTGTTGGACTATTACAAAATTATAAATAAATAATATTGGATAAATTGTAAATATATTTATTATTGTGGAAAATGACGATGAAGGCGTTACTATGTTTCATTCAATTACTTCAAAGACCATCCACGTGAATAATTAACAATTAAACAGTTACTCACGACTTTAGTTGTGTGCTTTAATAGCCTTCAAGACTATAACTAAGTACTGCAAATGATACAAAACAAATTACTAGTTACAAATACCTATCGGCCACAATGTTACATTTTATTATTGTAACCAACATTTTAAATTTAATCATAAATTTCTGTATCTACTACAAACTGAATAATACGAGGCGTAATATTGAAATTTCTCATGTGAAAATTTTCTAAATTTTTAAACGAGACACCAATTAGATACGTCCAATTTAATTAAACTTGAAATCATGTTAAAATATACGATAAAATCGGATAAATTCAACATATTTGCAATATTGTTCTATCTATATAAATAAATCGAAGATTTATATGGTGATTTCAATGATAGATTAGAACAGAAAATTTCTAGTATTTGAACAAATCATTAATCAATCGATTTTTCAATATTAGATGAAATTACACACCTGACAGCATCAAATTTCTAGTATAGAAATCTAAACTATTCCAATTTTGTTATAGCTTAAATACACCTTCTAGCTATTAATTTATTCCGTGATGTTGTGTTTACACAAAGTTTCTTTTTGGTTCGATACGAATGGATGAAAAATAAATGCAAAACTGTAGCCGCAAGACTGTTGTAGGGTGTTAAACTGTAACAGTATTCCACTACTTACAAAGAACAGCAGTTTCATATTTTACATAGTGTGAATGATTCGTTTTGTATATAGAATTGATCATAAACAGAATTGATACGATGTTAAATGGAAACAATCCAACAACATAAATTGCCTGACGATCCTGAAACACAAGTTACATAATCCTTCTGTCATATGTTCCTGTTTAATGGTTTGATCGATGCGCACTGTAAACGCTACGATATCCTTTCATGATAGACGTTGATGTTTATTAAAATAACTATAGATGATTTCGATTTTGGCAATAAATTATAAACAAATCTTAATTAATTAATATTTATAACTTTACACTCGACCTGTTCGACATTCGATAGTCGATATAATAAATCAGAGAACCAGTTAATATATTATTTAATATGAATTGGTGCATGTAATAACAAGCTTGTGAACGTATATGTTGCAGGATGAAGCGATCAATTCCCAATTTCTTTGTGGTTGTTGTTGTTGTTGTAATTCCTCCTAAATGTTTTTCGATTAAATTCCATCCACTATACTATCTAGTCGCTTTTATTTTAATTATTTTCTTCAACAACCCTCAAGGCAAACATCACATCGTAAACAAATCAAAAACACACCCTTCTCAATTTTGTTTGCAATTCTTGTTGTTCATTTTATAAACCGCATACGTATAGTTTATGATGCCCGTACGCGATCAGAGCACTTATATTTTGAGAAAGTGAGTTTCGCGCTACATCACCATACATAATTGTTGTTTAAATTCACGCGTCCCCAAAAATCTGCATCATCATAATTCATTTTCAACTATCGTCCAAATTATACACGGCTGTTTTATAAATTTCATCCCATCCATCACTAACAAATCGGGTGGAGTTATTAAAAAATCCGAAAATAAAACGTAAGACTCGAATGGAGAAGTCACAACAACAACAACAACAACAAAACAGCCCTAAAGATAGAGAGGCAACAATTCTAACCGCCGCAAATTAGAGACACTCCCATATAAATGGAGATAGCCACCTGTTTTAGATACCGATAACTGATCAATTTTATGGTGGTGGAAGTTTTTGATGGCGGAAAATACATCGTCTACGAAAAGCCAGATTTATTGTGGTGGCCGTTACTTTTATAATTGCACACAGCCCGAGTCGAAATTCAGCGCCTCTGTAGAGCCTTAAAGACCTCATTTGTATTGTTCTTTTTCGGATCCGTTGGATTTAGGCTCACATTAGCGTCTCAAAGTGCTCATTCGTTAAAGTAATAACAGTAAGTCCTCAAGAGCCTAAAGTAAAATAAAAATGAAAAAGCAATAAAACTGTTAATGCTTTTAAAATTCACTATTAAAACTGAAACCTTTGAGGTGCTACTGAGTCAAAAATTCAGACTCTGTTGAGGCAGTAAATTTCTATTCGGGAGCGTTCTTTGTTTTTGTGATGGCCGATGAATCTGTCTCTATTCGAGGAATCCAATCATGATGATTATTATTATCATTATTTATCTTTTGGAAAATTTATATTTTTGTTGAGATTTATGTTGTGTTGGACTTGTGATTTTCCAGTTTTGGTGAAACGTGGGTGTCGGAGACGCTACTTTATCGATTTTTGGCAACATTAATGAAGAATTTTGTCGCTTACAGGATGCTCTAAAAAAACGTGCACGAGCTTTTAGGGCTTCTGCCGTTACATTGAATCTACAGAGTTCATTCGGAACACTCTGTATAATTTTTTACATTATTGAACGAAAAATATAATAAATTTACAACAATCGAAAGACCGATTTTTAACATTTTGTAGGTGTTAAACTGTACACTTTCGTTGACATATTGCCCACGCCTACTATTTTCCCATTCAAACAACAAAAAACTTAATGCATTTTGGTGAAATTCCAATCATAAAAATAGAATTAAATCACTAATAAGATCAGGTGGGAGAGACAACAACAAAAAGAAAACAAGAAAAACAGAAACAACACCATGGACCATTAATAATCAAACGAAAACTTATTATTATAAATCGTATATTACGCTATTGTATTGGAAATTAAAATCAACATATTAAATGATGACAATCAGAAAGATTTTTAATTACTTTCCATTGACGGGCCACAATTAATAATTAACACCGTCACTTTTATTACTTATTTTATTTGTTAATGATAGTGGTTTTTTTTTTCAACCGTGGGATCAGACAACAATTCAACGTTCAAAAATAAATATCGATTAGTTAGATATATTTATGTGTTTCGGTAATAACTTTTGACGAAATTAATTGAAACAGGAGCTTTGAAAAAAGTCGACACTAAACTGGTTAGAAACGTAATTATGATTAATTCTTGACACCCGCTGACAAATATATCAGTTTCATTTCGAACGAGACATCGTAGTTGACAAAAGAAAATCACTAAGCTATAAAATCCCTAAATTGATATTTAAACAGATAACATATACGGTTATTATTGAATATATAATTCGGGTCCAGTAGTGTGCAATCGACAATAATCTTTTAAGCTGCTTAAATTATATTACAACTGAAGTTTCAATCATTTTTCAACTGCATACCTATATACAAAAAAAAATGGATGCCAATGGGGGAAACGGTGAGCTATTGAAACGGTATTATTGAAAAGAATCCTTTAGGCGTTCTGTTAACAACAAGTCCAGATAGTGGTATTACTTTTGAAAGTACAATTGTACTATCTTTAATCAGCAATAATACAGTTGAAATGGTCCTGTAAAAATAAATTAGTGCATAGATTGTATAAACGATATTTCAACAGTAACACATGTCAGATCACTATTGGATTTGGTATTGGAAAAGTAGTGACTCATGCAGGAGATTATGTAGACGATTAAACTCCTACAACTAATGCACGACTAGAAACGTTTTGTATTTTTTTTGTTGTTGTTGTTGCTCTTTCTATTTAAATAAAAGTCAATTTAAATTAGTTGTTGATTTCTAAATAATATTTAAATTGTCGTAATTAAGGATAATGTGTAGTTTCCTCAATGTTTAAACGTCTAATGGCAACGATCCGTCTGGATGCGCATTGTTCTCAGTTTTAAATTTTAAGACAATGAACGGATTTATTAATATGTTAATTTGGTTATTGTTCTTTAAAGCGTTTTGTCGTCATAATCAGTTTTTATATCGTCGATTTTATAGTGAGAATTTAAAATGGATACCGCCCACACGTCAAACTTTTTAAAATCAATCAACAATAAAGGCAACAAAATAAATAAAAAATAAATAGAGAAAACGGAACGTTGAATAATCTCACATCAATCGATCGAGATCGTTGAAGGAATTTTCAAATTAACCTAAATCAAATATTTGATTGGAAGGCTGTTCCATTCTCGGCTTCTTTGCATCGTTGTTACTCACAACAACAAGATGATAAGAGTGTAGAAAGCCAGATCCATCCATCAAACCAACTGAGAACGACTTATTAGTGCGGAATGTATGTGTGATAATTATACAGGTTCAGCGGCAACAGCAGCAGCAATAGCGACAACCAAAAAAACAACAAAAAAACCGTGGACCAACTTTCAATAAAAATTTAAGAAGTCATCTTTCGAGATACAAGCTTAGGGCAACATACGTTGTTAAGTAGTGATCGGGTAAATATTTTCTTTAGAAGATCACTTAGCGCTTCAGCAAGATCTCTAAGCGATTTCAAGAAAATTATAAACTATTTTTTATTTTGTAATGGGATGGTATCTTGGCTCCAAAGTGTAGCTTCATCACATGACTTAAACGGGGGTCTTCGTGATAAACTAGGTTCAAAGTGAATAAATATGTCGAAAGCATTCAATGTCGAGCAAAATTTGTCTAACATTTTTTTGATTTGCTTTTTCATTGGAGCCCAAATCGCTGAGCGTTGCCTAACTTTTGAGAAGTATTTGCTACTTTTTGTTGAAAACTACTAAGGTGAACCTCACTTTTACTTTTTTACTAATCGATCTGCTCCTTGGAAGCTATTATTTATTTCGTTGAGACTAGTGGACGCAGGGGCAAGGTTGTCAACTAATTGGAAGAAAAATTTAATTAATATTCGATCGATATTCTATGATGAACGTTAGTAGATAAAAACAAAATGGATGTTATTACAAGAGCGATTATCTAGCATCAGATAGCGAATAATTAATCGAAAGCTATTTGATTTATATATGAAATAGCGCGGATAGGTTTCAAAATGGTTTGCGATCAATGTTCAATCAGTTATTAATGTTGAGATTCATATTTAGAGTAGCATACGATAATACAAGCAGAGATCAGTGTATTTACTGGTTTACCTAAGGCAACATCGTAATTCAGTGGGTAATATGATCGTATATAATCTACCAAGTTTAATTGGTAACGGAATAAGTGTGTAGGTGGTGGTGTATTTTAACATCTAAAGAAGCGCACATGGTATCGCCGAACAAGATACAATAATTGTAACATTGTCATGTAGATAATAAACTGTTTATTAACAATGGTATTATGTTGATATGAGAGGTTTATTCCACAATATACCTCCTGTGATACCAACAAATTTTAAAAATAAAAATAAATAAACAACGAATTGAGATTGTTGTTATAATACAATGGGTCACGATGCAACTGCAACAACAACAACAACAACAATAGAAATGACAACAAAGACAGTAAGGGATAAAAATACTTCTAATTGGATGCATTTCAACGCAAATTGAAAGCAACTAAACATTACACCAAAAACCACCCAGAGGCTCTTTACAATTCACAATATAGGTGTGTGTGTGTGTGTGTTAGATGATCTGAAGCTACGTAAGGTAATTTTCCGCACTGGTAGTTATGTGCGTTTACATCAAGTAGATTTGCGCTCGGGCAAATTTTCAATTGTTCCAATTTCATTGATATTATATACCTACAGTATTGTTCATCCCTTATATTAAAAACAAAATAGAATCTAAATTATTATTTCTGTTGTACGGTTGTTGGTAGTTTGATTTGATTAAAGGACCACACACGAGCCGGTAAGACCGATTTTATTAATCCATATATCACTAGGAATCCGACCGGCAGCAAACGTATACATTTTTACATCCAGAGACGGCTCATGCGGATCCATTATTATGTAATCGTGGCCACAAACGATTTAGTTTTGGTTAAGGAGAGACCGCCACAGCATGTTGATCATGAGACCTCATGCCGTGTAGAGGGCTAAAGTATACGATTGCGCGCCGGCTAGTTCTGTTTGTTTATTCAATTATAATTTTTTTCTCTGTTAAAAGTTGGAATGCCGGTAAAAGTTTTGGAATATGTAGCCAATAATTTTGTCCCGAACAGTAAATAAATTTCCGGGAATAAGATGGCAGTGTGCAGCCGTGCGATACAATGAATGTTTGTTAATAAAACACGATGTTACTGTGGACTAAAACAAAATGTGGAAACAAATCTTATTACATTATCACACGAAGGAGCCACAATGCGATACATGTATGTATATACTGTGCTCTCTCTTGTTAGTTGACGACTACAAAACACTATTCCCTATTTCAATAATTATTTGATAACGGTTCCGATAACAAGACTTGTTAACAAATGTCACGAAGCACAAGCACCTCTTTTCATATAGTAAAGTCACTAATTAACAACAGTGAATAATTAACAGTGTCTATGAAGGAAATGTGTTGTTTTTCGACACGCAAACATAATCGAAAAAGGTGTCGATAAATGATCGATTTCAATTCTACATCACACCTCATCAATCAATTGACCGATAAAATCGCCAATAATTTGATTTTTTTTATACTACCCCAAATAAAATAATTGCAAATCAATCGTTTTTAATCTGATGAAATATTGACGGCAATATTTAGTAGGTCGATTTAAATATGAAATGATATCAGATAATAACAACCTGTTCAAACTATTATGAAAATACCTAACATTTAAACAAAATCTAGTCCATGTTGTGTTTTTTTCTAGCGAATGGGTTTGGATTTGATGAAAAATAAAGATTTTGTTTAGTTTTCTTTGGCAAATTTAGATAATATACAGTAAAAGAGAATTTTCATCTAATAAATATCAATTTTCTTTTTTAATTTTAACTGTCAATTGTCGGGAATTTAACTCAAATCACAGATCCAGGCATTGCGAACTATACTTTCTGTCATCCTTTATTTCTTGATTTATTCACTTCCAAATTCTATACAATTGTTCCAATAAGATTTATGTGTATTTGTTTGCAAATTAATTATGTTAATTGCACTAACCAGTAGCTTGAACTTCAAGTTCAACGGCCGGAAGCAGAAGATCAAAGCTTGCTCCCCAATGGAAGAAATCAATTTTAGTCTTAATTTAAAAAAAAGAGAATCTTCGCAAATGCAAAATCTTTCAAATTCACTTTAACAATAAATATACAATTATGTGATTTTCTTCTTTTCTTTGATGCAGAAAATTCTTCTATCGACTTGTTTGTTTGATTTTATTGCACCTATTTTGCTATCGTTTCAAATATATTCATTCTAACAACACCTCGTAGATTAGTGGAAATTATTAGGTGTGTTCCTACCCACAATTCCAGATTGTTTCGTTTTGATTACGCATACGCATGTCTAGCTAGAAAGTGGACACAAACTACTTTTAAACATTACCATCTGGAACGCATTTGTACAGAATTCTTTGTAGAAATAAGGAATAGAAATGAATCATCAATCAATTTCCAGTTTCTATTGATAGTATTACCATTGACCATTTTCGAAGTATGTATTTCTAATGATAAACTTTTTCCCGTGTTAGGTACTATTTATATTTGTCGTTGCTTAATAACATCTATACCCTACTGCAATCGAGCACTTTCGAATGCTCCACACACGATGGAATGTCGGCTGTTTTCGTTCGATCGTAGAAGAAAAGATCGTTCTCATTTATACGAAGTGTTTTCATCAAAAAATTAATGGGCCGAATGGCTCGATGGTAAACGAATTGGATTTACAATGAGGAAGTCCAGGGTTCGAGCCCCGGCAAGGTATGAAAAAGGATTTTTCAGAATTTCCTCTCTTCTCTTAACCTAATTTGTTAATTTGTCCATTAAAACAAATTACATGGACCAGTTAGCTAGCAAAATTATAGCCCCCTTATAGGTCCCTCATCGTAGAAAAAGCGTCTGAATTTGGTGAAATAAGCAGTAGCCATCCATCCGAAACGGAAAAGCGTCGTCGGATTTGGTGAAATGAGCAGTAACCATCCATTCGAAATCTAAAAGCGCCAGGGTTTGGTGAAATGAGAAGTAGCCACCCTTTTTTTCTAGACAAGTTAAACATAATGAAGATAGATATAAAGATAGCGAAGTAAGTATTGTTCTTTTTTTAGCCATGCGGCAGTTGCTACCAGAAGGAGGCTCTATATCGATATACTTTTTGATTTGTGCCATATTCAGAAATGTTCTAAGAACAACCTTTCCTTTGGACTTTTTGGAGTCTATCACTATCAGTAGCCTTCTATAAATCTTGTAACCATCCTCACAGTAATTTAGATCATGCGTTTTTTCGAGCATCCTTTCTTCATGTAATTTGCAGCAGCACCAAATCGTGTTCAATACATCCTTTACATTGGTCAATAATTTCTAATACAAATCAAAAGTCCTTTTTCCAATGAAACTGCATAATTTCTGATTTATTACATGCGATATCTAGCTATAAACATTATTTTTTAACAACTGTTCTTTATGATTATTTTCAACGGAGACAATAATTTGAGATTTAATAACGTTATAAAGGATTTTGTCCTGATGCAAAATCAGGAAGCCTTATGTAAGCATTGACCTTATAACAACATGTCATAAATTGTCCTGCTGTGATAGTTATTTCTTTGGTGTTAAAGCTGTCAGTGTGAAAAACTTTTAAAGCTGATGTGAAAGATTGCAATTATCCTTGGAATTAATTACTATGCCTCTTTCGTTGAATACTATGTAAATAGTGGAAATTTTTTAATATTTCTTACATTTTTTTCCCATATTCATTCATTAATTCTTCTAATTCAATGTATAATATTAGAATTCTACCGTGATGTCTCTTGAGTAATTACTAAACGATAAGTATTTGTTATGTAATAAAGAATAAAAAATTGAAATACCATTCCCAACAGTATCAGCATCTATCGTGTTTTATTATTTGTTTTTCCAACAATCTACCATTTGATATGTTTAGGATCATAGTTTAGTTAAATTTACTTGAAAACTTGATTGTCATCAATATCAATACCGATCTTCGCTGCTGCTGCTACTACTATTACTATCTACTACTAGATACATATAGGTAGACTGGTTGTCTGTCTTTTATATTCTATACAATCATCATCATCAAAACTGTCTATAGGTAAACCTTTGCTTTTCCCACGGTCATTGAGACTGAGAAGCCACCAAACAATACTTGCTCGCAACTTACACTACTTGACTATTATTACACGTTTCTCAACAAACCGAACTACTAGCATCGTCAATAAGTTGTATTTGAAGATTTTACACTAATTTGGAGATATTTTCATAAAATCGTTTAGTAATTAATTGAATATTGTAAAAATTTATTTGGAATTCATTAAAATTGTTTGTTTTTCACAGTAGAATTCCATAATTGTTGAGAAAAATAGGCATGCAGCTCGCATCTTGATTACCACCACAAATCAGTAACATCATCACACAAAATCTCTAACAGGTATATAATAATTATAAATCATCAAAATACTGACTAAACAACATAAAAAATATTTCTAATTCTCCAAATTATTGTTTGATTTCTTCTAATCTAATGAAGAATTCAACAATAAGTTAAACTAAAATGATAGATAAAGTTTGTCAAAGTAACTATATAGTATCGATAACAAAAATAAAAATCAGTGGAGCGATAATGAGGCGCCACAGATGTGTTCGTTCATTAAACAAAGTTTCCCACAAGTACATGTTTTATTAATTATTCGATTTCATTACTTGTTTGCTCACAACAACAACAACAACAACAACAGAAAGAAGCTTTCGACGTGGCTTGTTAAGTTAAATGTTGCGTGAAAGGGGTTAAGAATTGAGCAATTTTATATTTAGACATAATTAACTCATTTATATTAATTTCATTTTCAAACAGTGAAACGCCTTCATATTTGCATGTTAATTGAAATAATTGTTTTTTCACTCGGTAATTTTCTATTTTATTTATTATTATTCGTATTATAATTTTTTTTTATATATATATTTTTTTTTATATATTTCCACCAACGCTCATTTGTAGTTGTAGGATTAAATTGTAAAATAAATAAAATTGTAATCTTGAGCCTTCATCTAGAGTTAAAACATAGTTGGTTTTAGGAACTAATGAAAAACATTACGTCCATATTACGTAGAGTTTAATCGCTACTATGATCAGGCTGTAACAGCATGAATAATGCACATTACCTGTACGTACATACCTGTAATTAAAATTTGAATATTAATCTACAAAAATAAAAATCACTATGACAACAGGATCATATCTCTAGAACATGAAAAACGAAACACTATAATACTAACTGGTTAAATCAACAAATAGTTATCTTTGTTAATAAGTTAACGGATTACCACACACCTCCAACGCTTTTATCAAGAATTACATTAAAACCGGCTTCTTAATGATAGGAGCATATTTAACTCCTGTATATTACTATAGTCACTACCTTATCGTCAATTCAAACAACAACAAGGGGTATCTATTACAAATGTATACCATTAATATTCCTTCTATAAATCCACAATTAACTGTTAGAAAACTATCGTTTTATATGATTGAATTACGTCTAATCTAGCTTGATGTATCATTGAAATCTCCAATTGATAAGTTGGAGAAAAATTTCGCTATCTATTAACAATTCGGATTGTTCAGCGGTGGTTGTATTTTATGTTTCACTATTTATTTAACAAATTAAACATATTGTTTGGCTATCAATATCAACCCACGTATACCAGTCAGGACGACGAAATGAAGCGGCACACCTACTGTAATAAAACAATAGAGAGGCAAGTGTTTGTCACTCAAGAGAGCTTAACATATATTTTTTTGTTTTCTTGTTTTTTGTTTTTTTTATTAAACATGAATCAGTTGCATGTCAATTGGTCTAATCATATTCATATTAGTGATGGATCGTTTCATCTTTTATAACGACATTTCGGCTATTACGAAAATTGAAAACAATTTCATTTATACTTGACTCTTAAAAGCTCTACCGCTGTTAAAACAAATCACGAATCAAACCAGAAGCTCAAAGAATAATGTCGGTCAGATGGTAAGTTATAAGCTACACAGGGCTTACGACCATTCAAATACTAAGGGAGCGACTCGATATCAATCACTTTAAGCCATCAGAGATAAGATTTGATACACCGTTCTGCAAGTTCATTAAATGTAATCAGTGCTCCATAGTGTTGTCAAACAGAATTGTCGAACATGTTACTTACACATTGTCTACAAGGCGTCGAATTTATCAATTAATAATCAAAAATAAAAAAAAAACACAACTTATTTGAACATGTAATTATAGAGCGTGCACGTTCTCAATTAATCAAATTCAAATTATACCTCAGGGAACTATTATGTTCGATGCCGTTGAATCGTTATTGAACGAAAGTTATGTTGTAATTGAAGTGAGTCAAAAGTCTAACTAGGAAAAAAAATATGAATAGATCGTGGCCTTTAAGGTGTGTCGCATCACTCACTACACACTGATTTGTATATCAATTTATTTTCACACTTTTATTATTACTGTTAAAATCTAGACAAAAAAAACAGAAATACTGTCCACGTGTAGACATGTCATTACCATAATTAATTGTTAGATAGTTTGTTTACTGTGTAATTCAGAAGAAAATTCGATTTGCGAGACCATCAATGATGATGAATCTTCACTAATGTCAATCAGGAAAACAATCCGACATTTAATGGTTTTGAATTTACGATTTCACACCAAATTCTAAACAGTTTCCAACCGTTCCACTAAACACTTTTAATCTAATAGAAATTTTAATAAAAATTCTAAATCATAATTGAAATCGTGACTTATAACATCATTATATTTAATATACCTCCGAGTATTCTACAACTAAATGTTATAATCAATAAATAAACTTTGAATAAAGGAAAAAAAATATTAATTGGGAAAAAAACAACGTTCAATTTAAGATCAACACTAGTCTAAATGTATTTAGATGTCAATCTCCCAAATTGACATCAAGCATAATTTGTAATTGGATTTTTTCTACGTATTATATATTGTTGAAAATCGTATTTCTATCACATTATAATAAAATTAATAATGGATAAATATATACAACTATATTTATACACGATATGGTAAACAGTAATTTACACCTTGATATTGTAGGCGTTATATTATTACTTTCATGTCCTTCAAAAGATGATTTTATTAAAAATGAAGAGTTTCTGTCGTCTCCGCACTCTTTTAGTTTCTTTAGATTTTTGTTGGTAAACAATAGGGGAAATGATTAAAAAAACACTCTTTAAATTGTATAATTGTTTGCATTGGAGGTGACAATAGAGAATACCTCTTAAATATAGCGATTTATGCAAATTTCAGTATTTTAGAATAGTTTTATTGTTTACCTACAAGTATTGAATAAGCTACAGCACAGGATTTCTAAAGCAAAAAGACAAAATCGTCAAAGAATTTCGTTTTAATTGATTCCAAATTTTATTTTTGATGTTTGTTTGTTCTTAGCTAAAAATAACATTTATCTTGCTTACTTCCACGGAATTAATTGCCATAATTCTTCTGTACCTCAACTTGGACATTGAAAGCCTCATTACCACACTTTGCTTTTCCCGGTTTTCTAAAGGTACAACTTCAGGTATGGTTCACCTGTATTGTAGTCTCATCCAAAAGTTTTCCACCATTGTTGATAATAGAGGTTCAATTTTTATCCCATCTTTTACAGACTGACTTAATGCTAACTACGTGATAACAGTAATGTTTTGAATTTATATTCATTTGAACTGTTGTTGTTGTTGTTGTGTATCGTGTAACTTTCGTATGTAATAAAATTGCATGTTGTTCTAATAAAGCTATCGATACCCAATACAATTTGTCGATCTAACTACCGTCATGTATCACGATCAGGACATACCTAACACGATACCCCATATATTATACACCTTATAAAACTAGTTATTAGGTATACAGGTAGTATCAAAAGCGCTAACAACAAAATCTAATTTTGATCTGATATTGTTTATAAATAATAACAAATTGTTGATATTTTGCTAACAAATATCTATTTAAAATCATCCACATACAATGATTTAACTGTTTGATATATTGCGGCTGGTATGTTACGAAGCGCACACCATTTAAACATTGTTGTGTTGTGGTCGTCACGCGATTATATTTGAATTCAATACGAATTTTATTCATGTAGTCTCATGCCAAAGAGGCCACAAATGGACGAGCTTTTTGTTGGTAACGACACCCGCATCGATTGGAATTTCTATGTTATTTTGGCGGCATAAAGTTTTTTTGTTTGTTTTTTATTGTTTTTTTTTCAATTTCCTTCTTGTACGCTTTGATATGAACATATACGTATATGAAAGAATATTGAAAAAGATGTGATCATATCGAAGAATTATTGTTGATGATGCGATGATAATATCAGTACACAGCATCGGATGTGTTAACGCCCATGCCCTGACGATAAACGTTTAATGTATTTTTTTTTCTTATTCATTCTACAACACACAACTGTTTAAAAACAAACAACAGAATCAATGTAAGAATCTAAATAACGAACATGGTCCGAATTTGTTATTGAAATCAGATCAATACTGTTAACGATAAAATCTCCAACTGAAATAGAAAATCTAAGACATTCAAAGATAATTGATGGTGGTCGTAATTAACTATTTTTTTTATTACGTGTTTCTTCCTAATTCGTCCACAAATCATTCGAATTTTATGAAGATGTTCTATTCACTATTAAAATTCTAATTTCAAACAAATTATTTGTAATTTTCCGGTAAAAAGATTGAGTGCATTTGAGGATAAACCCTTTGGCAATTGTAGAATACACTTTCTATTCAAATGTTCCAACGTTAATGGTCAATATGTAATAGTCTCCTACGCGTCTATAACGAAGACGATGAGGCCAGAGGTCGTCCAAATACCTCAGGCATATTCTCATACCACTAATAACAACAATAGAAAAGAATTTTAACAATAACAAAAAAAAACATCCCACATATATTGGAAAATAAAGCAAAGATCACATATATACTAACCAAATCTAGTAAATTCAAACTGAATTATTATTCTAACCATATTGGTTTTGCTTCCGAGATTTATAAGGTGGTAAATAATTGGCGGCCGTACATTTTGCATGGATTTTCAACCAGACAACACAGTCATGAATCAGCTTATCTGCAACCGACTCTTTATTCTTTTATCTCTCACTAGATAGTAGTCTATTTATGTTGTTCTTGTTATTGCAACTTCAACTTGAACTATATTTCAGCACCCACCCAATAGAAATATATAAATATCTATATTTTCGAAGCGGCAAACAGATTAAGTTATGATTAAATATTGAAAAAAACGATATAACGACAGCTACTACTCAATGATATTCCAATTTTAATTTGACGAATAAAAGGGAGACCGACAATTAACTATATCACAGTTGGGAACTAATAGGTTTTCGCTGTATTGTTTCTATGATTTATATGAATTCCCATGATATTCTTGTCATTATCTGTTCAATAAAAAAAAATTGTTTCTTTTATTCTACGGATAGTTCGTTAGTAGAAATGATCAAGTTGGTATTATTCATCAATACATTCAATCCGTATATCATCTTCTATAATAGGTAATGTTAATTTGTCAAAAGTTATTAGTAGTATAAAACTGTATATTAACTTGTTAATTATTATATTGGGAGTATGTGGAAGAATCGATCAGGGCCGGTTATTTCTTATAACACTATATGTGTATGTGTGTGTGTGTGTGTGTTAATGTTTACTTTAGTGATGATAATGCGATATATTTTAATTAGTTATTATCGGTTAGCTACCGAGCTGGCCAAGCATTAGTTGTAATTAATGGCAAGTCTGTCAACAAAATTTATACAAACATTACCACAATGGAATGTTAATGATTTTCAACAAATATTTCTTAGATTTTGCAATTATAATAATACCTACACGGAGAGAAACAGATTTGTGTTCCGATATAGAAATTGTCCGTTAAGCCTAGTACACTGACTTCGAAGTCATTTTGATGTGATTATAGAATACCACATAGGGTTAAGAAACTGGATCGATAGACTATCGAAAATCTTCCATCTGGTATACGGATGAATTCAAAATGAATGACGAGTCTGGCATAGGAATCTATGGAACCATTTACAGTAAATCCTTATCCTTAGTAAAGTCGTCCACCATAATGCAAGCCAAAGCTACTATTGCAGTACAAATATGGGCTAGAGAAGAAACCTCAAAGGTTCACAGATACACATTTTGACAAATTGAAAGCTCTAAATATCTACAGCCTTGAATCGAAAACCATCTGGGAATGTCGTTAATGCCTGAAAAAACTGGCAAAGCGCAACAAACCTACCCTTGCTTTGCAACCAAGGCACCCATAATAGGTCCGGAGCCATTCGATGGGCTAACCAATACCCACAGAAGGCATGAATTCAATGGACGGGAATAGAACGAAAGGTGTTCTATTGGAGACAACGTCCAGATATTCGCCTAAGAATACTAACAATAATATAACAGAACTTCAACAAACTGGGCAAATCAAACCGTGCGATGCTTTAGGTCGCATAAGACTATCCAATTTGGGCAATGTGACTTTGTCACCTTCTGAAGTAAAGAAAAAAACCTCTCTTTTCTGGGATACCAATAGACGAAGGATTAAGAACAGTAGATCAACTGTGGTCGCAGTTCAGGGAGGCTAACAAGGCCAATCGACCCCTATAATCTAATCTAATCTAAGCCTCGCACACACATACGTAAGCGTAACGTTGTAGCAGTGTAAACGCTCAGTAGAAAAATGATAATTATAGCATTTGTTCTATTTACTTCATGCTGTATCTAATTAGAAGTTACGAAAAATTGCAATAGATGCAACAAAAATAACAGCTTTTCCACAGATAATTGTAAGTTTGGACGAAAATTGTGTGTTAATCATATGTCTTTCAGTTCAACTTTCGCTCTGTGTTCACTTTTAATCCTAAAACCGAAACTGTATGTATTTCAAGATTGCAACCGTTGCATCATCACAACATTTTAATATTCCAATAATGTTGTTGTTTATCTACAATTATATACACTCTATGCTAATTATGTTTTTAAACATCTTCCGTCCGCCCATATTGATCGTTTCTAGGTAAAATCGCAGGTGGATATTTCCTAGATTTCGCAAGTATAACGACAAAGGCGCCACTAATACACTATTAAGATTGTTTGTATAGAATGCAGTGGGTCGGTCCAGTCGGCTTTTAACATTTATTATTATTAATTTATTTATTTTGTTTTTGTTTAATAGTTTCAATTCGCGACGACCTTACGGCCCACTCACGAAAAATCTCAACTTAATTGTACACAACAAATAAATCTTGAATTGATAAAATACTAACACGTATACAATTAAGTTTCTTGTAAAGCTGCCTGTACATACACATATAAATGATAGTCGCTTTGACAGCAATATATGTCCCTTCCTACATTCGACTGTCATATCTCGATAAATGTTATCAGTCGGTTTTTTACTCTCTCACATTTATTTACCTATTATTATTATTTTTAAATCAAATGGAAATATTAATGGGACAAAAAATGTATTTTACGAGGGTGTGTGTATAAATAAAAACGAAAACCTAAATTCTGGCCTCCAATACAGCCTACGAATCTATTTATTTTTAATAACAACGAATAATCGATAAATTATTCATTGGAAATGGTGGAGAAACAATTGTAAAACGTTGTCCTTGTACAACTGTAATATTATCGTGTTCATTGATCGTCAAATGAAACAAAAAAATTCTATAAAATATCTTCAATTTAAATGGAATGTTTCAGCGATAATTCGCCTTTTATTAGACAGAAATCAATTCAATTTCTCCTGTCGTTTGCAATTAAAAACAAGCAAATAAATACGAATAACTAGCCAATAGAACGTGTTGATTATTAAATGTCGTTGTATCTTCAACGATGTTAATCAGAGAATCACAACGAATTGTTAACAGAAAACTATTTAAATACGCAAAAGTCGCTGATTAACTGTTCGACAATTTAATATTGTTAAGAATTTATCCAATTGTAAGAATTTCCAATTTGTTAAGCCTTCCACATCATTAACAACCTTGCCACACGGAGAATATATATATTTACGTATTTAATTTTTCTCATTCTCCAGGATCACTGAACTAGATAATTATGTAGAAACAATCCCACATTTTCTTCAATTATTATAACATTGACTTTTAACCGAAAACAAATAAAGGAATAAGATGTGTGTTGGGTACGATCGCACCTCGATTTATTGAAATTTGAACAATGCAATTAAATTGTTGATATATTCCTGAATGCTATATTGGAATAAATTGCGAAAAGATATTACTATCATAGTAATGTTGAACTTATGATCTCTTGCCAATTTATTAATGTTTAACTATTTCACACATACTAAGTATATAGAGAGAATACGCCTATAGTTCCATGGAATGTTGGGAGGGAAAAAACCTAACTGAAATAAATCGAAGAAGTAATCTACATGCCGTAATCTAATCGGGCACAGGTGTCCATGAATATTACGCTTAATGTAAAGGCGTTGTAAGAATTTTCCCCCGATTCGTGTAGGTTGTTGGTTTAATATCTATACAAAATACAAGGACGGTCGTTTAATTACTGTTATTTTTTTTTCGGTTTCAACAACAACAAATAATTAGAACGAAATTGATGATTACCGAGCAATAAATCTAGATTTTTCTCTTGATTTCGTTATAATTCTGATTTAGGAAATATTTACGTTAATCTATATACATTTATATTGTGTTTATATGGACACAACACAGTGTGTAATATTGTAAATGTTGACGTAAATAGAGTTGTTTGAATAAATGCTGTTTATGGTATATGTTAAAGTAAATCTCTTTCTTACTGTGATACATTAATGGATTTATGGACTTAAATGCCTAAATATTATTTTAAGTGGCTTAAGCGGTTTGTTTATAATCGGTACTAAATTCAATGATTATGGTTATGCCAACTTTACATTAAGACATTAACGGCACACGTTTATTAAAAATCAATTATATTCGCTGAAATTCAAATTGAAATTCTTTATAAACCGTACACAACTGGTAGATTATTCTGTATTCTAATGGAAATCTTTACAATTCCCATAAAATGATCATCTATTATCCAAAATGAATGATGGAAGCAGTAATAGAAATAAAATTTTATTATTACTATCCATATTCAATTTAGATATAATATTATTAAAATCAAATTTTTATTAATGTAGACGTCTGACCTCAAATCTACTGTTTTGATAACTCTTAATCAATCAATCAATCAATCAATCGATTGAATAAAATCAATTTTATAACAATAATAATTCAGTAAACATTTGAAAATTATACGAAATTGCACCTCCTCTATATGTTGCACAACAATTTATGAAATATTCAAATTAATGATGGCCCACGCAATAATATTGCTTAGGAAAAATCAAATTTATTATTAATGAAATCGTATAGATTTTCTAATGAGATAAAGTTGGTAGTAGTTCAACAACGATATAGACTAATCATTTTATGATTTAATAGAAAATATTTTATAGATAGAGTGAATCAAGATGAGATCATAGATAGATGGAACTATTAATCAGACAATTTCCTAAAGATAGAAATCACCGAGATAACCAAACGAAATATGAGTTGATTATGAGTATCTGGAAGCTGAGAAAACACTGTAACCAGAAAAAAATGAGAGAATAATACTCACCATTATTGTAGTTAAATCACTTCAGTGAAATTTGCTGGTGTGTGGACTCATTCAGTGGCCAATCACAATTATTCACCGAAGCTGAAACAAGGTATACAATTACAAAGCCACTGCTATAAAATAGAAAGAGCATCAATTAATGTGATTTGTCACCACATAACAATGATTGATTACAATTTTACAGCAGAACAATTCGAAATTTTTTCGAATCCAACATTTTTCTACAAACCAACGTTAGTCTTTATCAAATTCAATGTAAAAACTAATAGATCTTCCAAATTTTCGTTGACTTTTGACATTATACAAACGCAAAAACTATCAAATTACACGAAACTCAAGTGATTGTGGAGGAGTTAACACGTAAAAATGACGAATGATGTGGTCGTTATTCTCTTGTCAATTTCACAGATGATTAAAGCGATTGAAATTTTGAGTGATTTCGTTTTAATATTCCGTTGATTTTCGCCACTTATGGTATCAGTGGAATCTTTAAATTACTTTTAAATTCCGATCGAAGACAAATTCTTCGATGCGATATCGCAGAAAACAAAATAAAATTAAAGAAACAAAAAAAATGTGACTGATAGAACGACGAAACATTACCACGTTATAAATCATAGCAAGTGAACAATTTGAATGTAATGAACTTTTCGTTATATTCAAGTTTTGCAACCGTTCCCTCAAAGCAGACTTCAAATCAACAAAATCTTTGAAGATAATTGAAGTGAAATTTCTAATCCATCTTAGTAGACAGTTTGAGAAGACTTTGAAGAAGAGTATGTGGAATATCACAAACATTTAGAATTTAGCAATTTGAAAAAACCTGCACAACGAGAATTAGATTACAACAATATTGCAATAAGCGGAAGTATTCTAGTAATAAGAAGAGAATAATGAAAGTATCCTACATTACATATAATATATGGTTAATATTTCATAATGTAGACAAATGTATCTACATTGAATTGTCGTAGGATATTTCAAAAGAACAGCATGATGGTTTTATCGTCATTCTATTACAGTTAAATATTAAATAATAATAAAAAAGAGATCTACTATCTAACATGCAAATTCAACATTATGATCAAGACAGAAAAAAAATTGATGTATATACGATGGGTTATTTGAGCAGTATAACTATAAAATCTATTGTCATTTTCTCTACAACTTTTAACATTGGACAACCAACAGGAATAACGTCGATTTTTAAATAGTTAACAACTATTTAAAGTATCTAACAGTAGTGGCATTGAAATTAACTGAAAACCCACTAGCGTGCTGTGATTTTTATCATAAATCTATTTTTTTAAAGGCAACAGAATAATTTTTCTTGTTCCTATTGGAAATTCGAAAGTTAGTTTTTTTTTTGGTTAACAATTGATTTATTTTAAGACTGTATTGGTAGTTATATTACGAAATATTTCTATCCAAAATCCTAATTACCAGGGCGCTGTACAAACCAAAAACAATATTTACATTATTGCTACCAATTTCGGTATCTATAAATAGTTTTGTTTTGTTTGTTTAAATATCGTGACTCACAAATGGATGTTTGCCATTTATAACATATAATAAAAATAAGAAATAAAGGTGACTTTCAATTTGTTTCTTTTGTCGATCGAGTGGTCCCCTATTGTTAATGAAAGATCAATGATTTTTTTATATATTTCAACTAAACTTTCACAACAATATAATTATAAATGAGATAAAGTGTGAATTAGATACAAATTATACACATAATTAATTTAATGTTAAGAGTCCGCCTATTTTGTGTAACTAGTGCCATTGTTAACACAGCCCACATTTAACATTTCATTATCCAATGACAATTGTTGAGCTTTTTTTTTAAAAAAATTCAATTTGAATGGTAATTCTCCTGTCTGGACATTACACTCTTTCTATTATTAGGCACATTACCTATTTTCAGATGCATAACCAATCTTACGCAAAAAGCTTAAGCGTATTATTATTTTTTTGTAATAATTGCAAATCGTTTGGTACCTAATGCATTTTCATACAGATTTTGTTTCTTTTTATTGCAAAATTAGTAGAAAAAAACTTCTACTGGAGAGATTAATGTGACAATCAACGTGTGAAACGTTTATTTATTGCCGAGATAACATTTATAATTAAAATTTGCCAGTCATTCAAATCAAAGTAATAGAAATATCCATCATCAACGAGGAGAAAGTACGAGTAAATTGCAATGAAACTGAAACTCTCAACTTATCTAACACGGTAATACAACGAGATGCGATGGTGAATGGACATGATAAAAAAAAATCAAGTAGATTCATCCTTATTTTGAAAAAAAAATTGTTGATTTCTACTGAATTCGTATTGTGTAACTTGCATTTATCAGAGATACGTTCGCCTTTCAACATTTCATTTGAATCCGATGACATGTTCGATAATTTCTTATAAACTTTAAAATCAAAACCCTAGAAAAGAACTTTTAAAGAACCAAAGTGGGTGCAGTTCTGCCAATAGAAGATTTGAGATCAGTTTACAGTAAAACATTGACATAAATCACCATTGACGGGGTAAAGTGAACTGTGGGTGTTTGACTTGAAAGTCAAATCATTTGAAATATCTTTTACACACACACACACACACAAATAGAAGTAATGAATTTGAAACGCTTCCTGAAAATAGACAGAACACGTTTGTATTGTGTCCTGTTTTCCTCCTGAAATAACGACAAACCTCTACAATACTACTGAAAGTGGACGTCACGCGTGACTTCTTAGCTAACTATCTGTAACAAAACACTGCTGCTGCTTGTTTACACGCTAAATCATCATTGATCGATCGTTTTCTTTTTGGTATTTCTTTATGTTCCATCGTAAATTGTACATTATATTCGAGTTGAAACGATTATATGTCGAGGAAAGTTATTATACATGGAACGTGACTAATTAGAAAAATTTGTAATTAAATTAGTTGTAATTAGCGTTGCAAATAATTTCACATGTGCAATATACGAAGTGTACAATTGTTCTCAACTTCAACAATACCCAGTTTTGATTATTGTATACATGAAGGGTGCTGGAATAATTTATTTTATTGTTAATGTCACTCTTTGCTGTTGTATTGTTTGTTTCGAATATTTTCTAATTACATTAATAAATTAGACTTATAGAAGAGCCATAATATAATGAAAGATTGATAAGTATTTACAAGTGTTGTATAAAGGTGTATGTTTTGTAATAAAATTTCACTCCATATATGAATATATACCTGACTTTACCAAAATACATGTTTCAATTTATTGAATACGCCACATGTCAAGGACCGTCTGATGAAGAATTACTTCTACCAATAATATACATATTTGTTGTGTGTGCAATTGAATTGGAAAGTTATGCCAAATTGAAAAACTGGCTAGATTGCTTTTCAAAGCTCAAATTGCTTAATAAATTTCCAATTGATGTCTAGTTAGAAAAATTAGAAAAACAAAATGTAAATGTCCAGCAGATTGGCGCCCACATATTTCATCATGAAAATTTCAATACATGCCGCAATTATTTGAATTTATTTGAAACCACTGTAGGAAATTGTGTCTATTGACAGAAATATTCAACTGGAATAGCTACTGTTGACTATTTAAACTACAAATAATAATAATATTAATAAAGTGAATTGAATGTGAGCCAATTAAATCGATGAACTAAAAACAATAATTGAACGCTATTCAAAACAATCATTTCTTGAGCATCTTTGTTATTATATTGGAATTGATCAATTAATAAATTTCTTTATCGCATTATCGTCACTTTATATTTAACAGGCACATGATTCTATAATTAGAATATATGGTTGAAAGCTTAGTTTTAAAACAACATTCTATCATACAGTCAATCAATTTGAATTTAGATCATTTACAAGGATAATCATTGAAGAGTAAAGAAAATATTGAATTTGGAAATTATTTTTTTTGTAGGTACCTACTACCACATGTCAGCAACTTGAGATCAATTAGCCAACATCAATCAATAATAGATTTGATCTGATCTATAGATAAAAATTTGAAACTTTACTGTGTTAGTTAACCAAATTTGGCTTGACTGTTTAAAACATGAGTTAGATAGAAATTGGAGTAATTCACAGTTGACACATTTCAACTTGGATGACATAATTACAAGGTAATCAAAGTGACATTAGATAATAGAAATACGGCTAGTACATTAGCAACTGCGGCAACGTTCATAAATAATTTTGTGCACGTTCGTAAGGATGTCAATTATATTCACTTTGTCATTATCAGATCCAGATGATAGACAAATTGAAAAGAAAAGTACAAATTCACAGTGTTTTAAGTTTTTTAGATAGTGCATTAGAGCCTCTGTTCTTTTGTCGGTAGAATTTCTTAGTGAGTGCACTAGAGAATGTGAAGAGCTCTATGTAAATCCTGTCAATTGTAGAGGCTGACATCAGCAGATCCTTTTCCTAAACAGATATCAATTTATCTTACTGCTATCGCGTTCCCAAGTAAAGCCGACTAAGTCAAAATAAACCGACTATATATAACTACGAAAAACAAGAGTAGTTTTTTAGTAGATATTTACCAGAACTTCCGTATTGATGGTAATTTATGCTGTTTTTTGATAAACTTGTTATGATATCAATAAGTGTTAAGATCACCTTTAGTTCGTGACCAATTATTAATAGAAGGATAGTACCGTGATCTAGATAAGTGACGTTAAAACGAAAGCAATGAATGCCTCAAACAATGTCTGCTAATGACATCAGTAGTGTATCGCTTTAAATAAACTGATTGGGATTTATATTCACATAATTTCTAATGTGTTTTACTACATGTTACTATATCGACAGACTTGTTTTGTATCTATATAAAGAATTTTATTTATC
This sequence comes from Meloe dianella, assembly GCA_028455855.1. Classification (NCBI taxonomy): domain Eukaryota; kingdom Metazoa; phylum Arthropoda; class Insecta; order Coleoptera; family Meloidae; genus Meloe; species Meloe dianella. The sequence continues at coordinate 1,357,432 of JAPTHL010000034.1, forward strand.
ATGTAGTATTCACGAAATTATGTGACGCCATTAGAGATCTATGCTGGGTTATCGTATAAATCACAGAACAAATAGTTTATGATATCGTTTCTGCATAAAGGTATTTATGGAAACGATGTATAAACGCTATAGGAAAATCTCCTCCAGTGATAAATATACGAGTAATTCAATAAAAATTGATCTATTCTTAGAGACTTTAACGATAGGTCCGAATACATTGTGATTTAGAATAGTTGATGAATTATACATTTATAAAGCTACAATAATCAGTTGTTTATAAATAATATATGTTTGAAAGGGGTTGAATATAATCACTAATGGGTATATAAAACAAAATACAACAAAATGGATGTATTAAAAATACAATAGATAGGTGTGTCCTCACATAAGAAACTGAAGCGTTTGTGTGAAATAAAAGTCAATGGTTGGAATAATGTAACATATGGGACCACCATAGTACATGGGTTCACCTGTTTCATAGTGATAAATTATAAATGAATCACACACCCTTCGTTTTATTTATTTATATATATTTTTTTTATTATTCAAAGAATTGTTTTTATGTCTTAATGTTACTGTTTATAGACTTGGAATCATCTTAAATGCAAACATAACACCCACGTATCAAACATTAACACAAATACGACTGGGGCAAAATTGGTCTTGAAAATTGATTATTTTCGTGATATGGAAACAAATCTAATTTAATCTTCAATTTTTATTGACTGTAACCGTATAATCGAAACAAACACAGCCTGAATTTGAAAACAGTGATTTGAATAGGAAAATCGTAATTATATAATCATCAATTTTGATTTGGCCGATTAAGTTGACTGGTAATCGTATGATGGAATAATAAATGTTTTACTTGATCTAAATGTTGAAAATTTTATGAATGTTTAATTTTTATTGATAACGCCTGTTCAAATAAAATTGATGATATTTGAATAAATTTTGTGCGAGAGAACCTGTCGATAAATCAATTGTGTGTTTCGCAACACACATACACATTCAACCATGAATGAATCTGTAAAGTGTCTATATAAAGTAGGAAATCAGAGGAGTTTTTTTTTCTATATCTATTCAAGAATGATTGTGAAAGTTTTTAGAGCGTGGGCCTGAATTTGATGAGTCTATGAGGTGTTATAATGTTGTGCTATCCAACTGAGATTCTGTATGACCGACGACGATGGCGCCTTTTATAGCCTTTAGCGTTATTTTAGCGCAACACCATCAAACCAACTTTTTCTTTTCAATGTAATTTATTGACTTGACCGTTCCCGTAGACTGTACAGACAGGTAAAAAGGTTGCCAGATTTATTCCTACTATATACTAATTAAATATTTACTTATGATGGGTCCCGACATTTACAACAATCTTTACTTTTTCTTGTTGTTATTCTGAAAATATTGTCGCCGTATGTCGACAACAAAGTATAAATCTTTCTGTTGTCACATGGAATCAGGTCTCTTTTCCAAAATCATTAAAGCTACATTCAGTGGTCTGTGTTGCACAATGGCCGATAAAGGCCACTTAATGAGGCTGAATTCGTTATAAACTGCACCTACTTAAAACTACATAAACTTGCCAACGAAACTAGAGAAGAAGAATGAAAAATTTATAATATGACAAATGTGACAAGTGCTCGGCAGGTTCTACGGTCAATTATGAATGGTATTGTGGTTTTAATACGAAATAGACGCGTGCTTATAGAAAACTATCTAGTTGACGCCTACGTAATTCAGTAGTTGTTTAAAATAGAAAAATATTATCGATAATAAGAGGTGAATCGAGATATTGTTTGTTGGATTTATTAGTGGTACAGGTGGTGACGTCACGGAACAGCACAGGAAGTGCCGACCTACACGTAGAGGAGCGGCCCGTGCCAATGACGATGCTGCCCACAGATTTGCCACCAACGATCGTTAGATAAATTGCTAAAAAACAGCAATATATTCGATTTCAGTATTCATTTTATACCAAAAATTTTCCACCATTTATTCAGATAAACATATCTATATTCGAGATATCAAACTACAATACATATTGGATATATTCAACAGACAATTCTCTTATTTTCTACTTGATAGTTACTTTATTTCTTTATGCGACGTGTTTATTGTCATGTTACATCAAGATTTATCCATTTATCTGTAATTCTATTATAGTTATGTTTAATGCCATTGCGTAGGTTATATTATGAGTATTTTTAAAACTATAAAACTCCTCCGAATTAGTCAAAGATCGTATGACAACAAAATCTCCATTTTTAATTGTTTATGTCGCAACATTCTTGAAAAATTCATTTCTTTCCTCCCAAAAAAAATAACAATCTTTGGTAATATTTGGCTCCTACAAGTCGCTTTCCTGCCTTTCTACAATTTCTCATTCTGTTGTTGTTGTTGTTAATGATATTAGATGGCCATGTAGATTTTGTGTAGGTAGTTGCATTCAAACAGTTACCATTACGTCACCATTGAAAATGTCAAAGTGACAATTAATATGACGAAATTCATTGATGAGATTCGATCGCGTGCCTCACCGCCTCTATCTTTCCCTTTCAAATTAGAATACCTATGTAATTTCATGAATGAATGAATGAATGGAAACTTGTGTAGGATGCGAATGTCATGTTATGAAATACTGGACAATTTACGAAACCTTGATACGATTATTAGTCGATCAAAAAAAAATCTTTACAAGCAAAATAAAAGAAATTGAAACAGATAGACTTGATTATATTTTATAACCCACTCTTTTAGGGTAAAAAAAAATTGAAAATTAATAAGCCTAAATGATTTTTCAAATATACTTCATCCAATCGGACCACTGTCGGTGATTTTCTTTCGACTAATTGTGAAATACAACAGTCACAAACACACCAGAATCTATAAATAGTTGAATGTACTCCATCTATACAGAACGTCCAAAAGATTTGTATGCAGTCTTTAATTGGTGGTAAAATTTGAGAATTTCATGTAGGTACAGAAAACGATTTCTCAGATATACCGAATTGAGCCACTTTCCAAGTTTCATCAATTTCAGTGTTGCAAAGCAGATGTTACAAACGAATTTTATTGGACTTTCAATCTTTAAACTGCTGGAAAAATCATGTGATCGTAGATTTCAGTTATTCAGTCCTACGATTAGCATCTAATCTACATTCAGATCATTCCGATTGTAATCTTTATAACTTTGTTTTTACGATTTCTATAATAGTAGAAACCTATTGAGGTACAATTGTCGATTTTATAGACCTCATTAACATTTGTCATCAAGTTTATGATTAATTTACAAATAGAAATAAAACAACAACGAAGAATTCGTAAATTTTTAGGTCAGCCTGTATATTATCTAATTTACATAGTGGTAAATCTGTGATATATATGTCGTATATCATACGGTCTGTTCTAGCTACTGAAATACCGGCCGATATATTTCTGTTATTTTAATTTTCCTATTTATTATACCAATTATCGGCATTCACTTAATATGGACAAAGTTAAAATTAAATATCCTCATGTTTAATTTATTATGATTTGATAGTTTCACAATGATGACTAAAAAAAAATATGTAAAAATAACAAATAGAGGAAAAATATAGGTAACTTCATTTAAACATTCCATATTTAGTAATAATCCAAATAATTATAATTGTTGTAACAATAAACATTTGAAAACGATTCCGTCATTGATAGATTTACCATATTTGATGACTAATTAAAATTATAAATCATAATTTAAATGATTCCATGATTTTGTTAGATAAACATCCATATATGGTAAGCGTCAGGACTAGACGCCACCAGATCTGTGAGACAGGTAGCCGTTACTACTCTCTGCAAGGTTGCGGTTTGTGTAGGCGTTATTATTGCACTCGTTTCCCCATCGAATCATTCATTAATAATAAATCGATAAATTTCGTCAATTTCAATTTATTCCTATCTAATATAAACTTTTATTTTCTAGTGATTTCAATAGTGGGTCAGAAAACTAACATTGTAAATAATTGATACAAATTTTGTGTTTTGTATGTGGACACTGTGTGTGGAGATTCCAATGGTGGGTTAGGCGATGAAATTGTATCAATTGATGAAGGCGTTTGGGCCCGTTTCCAACTGAAATATTTGAATAAACAAGTAGAATATCGTCATGTTAGTTTGTTGTTTGTTGTCGTTAACATCTCCATACAACAATAATAACGACAAAAGAATTTAAAAAAAAGGTCAAAATAACCGACTCTGTGGTGCCTACATGGACTTATAAAAAAGGCATTTTGTAAAAAAAACGTATTTACATGGAATAAAAATCAGATAATAACTATGCGATAGGATATTTCGCAAGTAGTGTAGGAAGTGGATATTTGACGTAGTAACATATCTAAAACGATAACCATCCTACACATTTCGACTTTCGCCTGTAAAACAATTTCATTACCTACGGCCAATTATTACTATTACTTCTAATATTATTATTATTGTCTATTAAATAGAGATACAGATATCCTCAACCTTGAAGTCGTATTTAGTCCACTTGCGTGTTAACATCCATGACGTCACCTATATGACGTTCCAAGGCTGTTGGAATTCGTAATTAGTAACAATCAATGATTTTTATGAAAATTACGAATTTTCTTTGAATCATTTTTGCAGTGTAGGTGTGTGTATATAAATATATACGAACATCTTTCTACAAGACTCGATCATCTCAACTCTGATTTGTTAGATAGTTATTACATGTATGTTGTAGGTGTAAAATTACTCAACAAATAGCTTATCTCTACTATTAGTAAAACACTTAAAAATTTAACAACTTAAAAGAAAAAATTAGATGACTTATTATCGTATAGTTATATAAATTAAACAACGAAGTATTTATCCGCGAAATCTTTAATTAACAAACAAATTTTCAAATTATCCTGCAGCTATAAGTGCAATGACTAACTGGCAAAAGATGATTAGTTTTCGCTAAACTCTACGTTAATAAAAACAAATGAATAATTGAAGTTAATCGAGTTGTGTGTGACGTTCAAAATTGAACAGCTATCAAATGAAACGTTGCATGCCAAATTAATGTCCTAAAAACACGCACATATTGACAAAGAAGAAACTCAATAACGATCACCTGTTATAAAAATTTATTTGCATAGCAGCGTTGTTGTTGTCGTGTTGTTTTAAAACGATGGTGCACTACGTGACAATGTGCGATTTACATGCAACGTGAGTTTTTCTTGATAAATTAACCGGCGTCCATTACGTTGTCGTGATTTTGAATAAGATGGTAGTGGAATATTAGGAGTTTGTAGAAAAATCAGTTCATTACGCAACTGTTTGTCTTTCCAAACGATTTTAATATTTCCATTCAGCTTAAATCTCATAAACGGTAACATCTAAAGCGGACTGGTGCATGTGTATGTTGTATGGCCTTCTCAAGGTGGCTTTGTTGTATCTTTCTCTTCGGCTCGTTCTAGATAAACAAGAAAAATCAATGCGTGCTAGTTTCGTATAGATATCATTCAAATTCTATTTATTATTTCTTTTGAAAACGACATTCCTAGATGAATATCTTGATGATGACTTCTTTAAGAAGAAGCCCTTCTAATATTTTATTCCAAACGATATAAATATTTACATATAGATCAGTTGGATGTTACGAGCTTTAAAGCTCTGTTAAATTGATACATTTAATGTAACAGGCACGTGTTTACGTTTTTAATAAAGACTTTATCAGTTTCAACAATCACGAATCAACCAGATTCACTGTTTTCACATACAAACACAATCATAATCTGAACAAACAATCAACCAAAAACGATCGTTACGTGTAAAATTTTATACCATCAATAAGAATCGTAAACAGTCTCAGTTTCGATCAATTTTTCTTTTATCAATACAAAAGATCACTATAATCACAAATTTATCAACCTACACAGAAGAATCTTTAGATTAATTAAAATAAAAACAAACAGCACATGGTAATATCAACCGACAGGTCAAGCAAGAAAGCTCAACATTAAACTAAAGAAATAAAAAAATGCATGAGAATCGTGCATAACAATAGTAAATCATAATAATAGTTGGATGACGTGATATTGTCGGCGGAATTAATAAAATTAATAACTGAAAGGGTCGAAAGGGCTAGGAAAATTTCGATGAATTATTATAGAATTAAACGAAAAATAAAAAAGGTGTGTCATCTGAGAAACGTGTCATAAACGGGTTTTTGTTTGATTTGTTCATTCATTATTCTAATCGATTAATATAAATATCAGAGGATGTTGCAATTTTTTCCAAGGAAGAAAGATAACGAAATTTAAATTAAATCAGTACTTATCCCTTTTAGCCATCGGTTAAGTTAAGCTTAATTAATTATAGCATTTGACAGAATTCTTAAATAATAACAAGACATTTATAAATTATAAAACAGATTAGATAATTTTTATATAATGTCGAGAAATCAGATCAACAATTTTTTTTTTAATTTCAACTACTGAAAATTCCACATTTGTTATTAAATAATTACTTAGTGAATGTTGTCGGTTAATTGTTAAATGTTGCCGTTTTTTACAACATAATAAATTACATAATCATTACATTAAGTTTCAGTGAAATAGTGATAAATTGTGCATAATTGCCATTGGTCTTTATTGTTGTCGGTGTAGTTGACGATTAAACAACAATTAATTGCAACTATCATAAACTAACGTTGTTTACTTCTTTTTTGTTCGTTCAAAAATATATTAATAGCACAGGTCACTTGTATATATGTAGTTTAAAATCGAAGACGACAATAAGAAATAACAGGATCAGAATCAATAAATCAGTCCAGCACTGTGTATTATTTTTTTAAATAATTTATGCTTGTACGTTTCGAATTCAATTTTCCTCTATTTTAATTAACGAAGTTTTCAACAACAATAAAAACAAAATTTAGAATGAATTTAACCTGAGGGCTGTTCGCATCCATTCATACATAGAATGTGTCGATTCTAAATCAAAAATTTTCGTTTCTCTACAATAGTGAACCAAATTTGGATCGGTCAAATTTGAAACGATCCAACAGTTGGGCAATCATCACCTGAAGAAAACCGTACACCGGCAATTTTGGCAACGTTATTTTCTATTGTTGTTGTGATCGATTCTGTTACTGCTAGTAGTCTAAGCCGCTCATAGGTGGTGCAACTAGTAAAGATGTTCTAATGATTTTGTCAAGCTGGTAGTCAAGTTGAATTTGGTTGACTATCGTACAACTTGATAGTAGTAGGGACCCTTTATTCTATCATCATTATGATCTTGACAGAATTGATCACATGTAAAATGATCGTGAAGAATTTAAATATCTAATAGTTTATGCATTATTTACATTATCGTTCAAAAATATCGGAATTTTATTTAATAACATCGTAAACATATTCTCTCTTCCATCGTCAAGATAAAATCCAAATGAATTACATTACAATCATAATAAAATATCACTGTAAAGAAAAAGAAATCATCTTGTTGTTATTCCACGCAATCTATCTTTTTCTTTCACATTCCTTGTTGTTGTTTTTGTTGAGAACTTTGGAAAAATAAAGTAACGATAAAAATAGTTGATTTGCATACAACATACGCTTCTCGCACTGTTTGTTAGAGTAAAGATTTTTATTTTGACATTTTACTGCCGCTACAGGTCTTTAGAACGTTATCTGTACTTAAACGATTCGAAATAGGCATATTTAAATATCTTTGTTTATTATAGGCTACTGTAAATTATTTAAATTTTTAATAAAAATTTTGAATTATTCACATAGTTTATGTATTAAATTTCATTTAGTTATATTATAATAAATATCGATCATTATATTGATGAATAAATTTATAATGAATTTTTTTATTTCAACAAAAGTTGATAGATCTTTATCTGGAACGTTTTTCTGCTTAAATTTATACATAAATTAATGAATATTATAAATCAGTAAAGTTATTGGCAGATTTATATATCGGGCAACCGTTAAATATTTCAATGGTAAATTGTACAAGTTTTACAATGGATAATGTAAATACGCTTTTCAATAATCCATTTTGATTCGTTCCGTTATTTTCTTAATATAAAAAGAAAATGTATTACGAAAATTGCCAGTAGGAAGAATTAATCAACAATTCCGGCTACTGGCAAACAGTAGCAGTAAACGATTATTGTTTATTATATATCAATAATTATTTATATTACATTTAATCGTCTAGTTCGACAGAAACCGACGCAAAAAAGTGAACAAGAAACGATAAAAAGATGGAGAAAAACATGAACGAATAAAAAATTATAAGGAGATGATGGGATAAGAATAAGCAAAAAGGCAGATAAACTTCGATATAACGACAGTCGCATATAACGACACCATCCCTTGAATAACGTTACAACCAAGTTGAAATCTATACGATTTATGTTTAAGAGAGTAATTACGACAGGATATTGTTCAGTAGATTGTCTATTAATCTTGAATTTTATGAGCGTAGGTGCCGGCAAACGGTTGGTAACACTTTCAATAAACATTTGCTAACATGTCCAACTACTGACCAGTAGTAAAATGTATAATCTATATATATATATATATATATATATATATATATATATATATATATAATAGTAGATGTCTAGATCTGTAGCAATACTCTTGTCCGCTTAAATTGTCACTTAGAGATTGCTGGAGAATGAAAAACGAAAAAAAATAATCGAAACCAAATAAAACTCGACACTATTGAAAATTAAATAAATTATAAATAAGTGAATAGATAGCCGGTTTAATTTGAGCAAGTGTCTGTTACGATAAGACCAGAAGCTTAATGACGTTTTATAAGAGAAACTCCCCGGTGATTATACGGCGATAGTTTATTACAAACGATTCATGGTTATAGTCGATATTACGAACTGTCAACCATGTATTGAAACTGTTTATCATCTATAGATACTCTTATAATTGCCGTGCGAACATGTCCATAGTTATTTACCATTCAACGTTTTCAACATTAGAATTCTTTGATAAATTAATCACATTAATTTGTTGAAAATCATATCAGAATAACAATTTACTGGTTCTAGTTTATAATTGCCTGTTATTCATTATCTCGATTACGTTTATATTTTATTTTAGATATTTATTTTTTATTCAACAAAAAAGCACCCAATTGAAATCTTTTTGATATGTAAGCTTGTCTTGTTGTGTGTTCACATTATCATTGATGTGTCCGTGAAAACGTGTCACCCACTCGCTTCACCATGAAATTTGTGTTATAGCAACATTTAATTTATCATCTAAAGCGCTTTTCGTACAGGATATAAACATCTTTGATTTAAATAGGACTTGTTCTGTATACCTATCATCATTCAAGTCGTACGAATAACAAATGTTTAATTGTATTTAAAAATCAACGATAACCGACAACAAATAATAAAAATTCCAAACGTGGACTTTTTAAACAATTTGATTAGTTGTAATAACCATCGTCACGGTTTATTTGTTATTTAGCTGACAGTCTTTTGTACATTGTAATCGTTGAAAGTAAACAAAATATGAAACAAGTGGCGCCAGTTTTCCTCTTTTTCTTCTTCTTTAAGTATTGGTTATCTTGTTGGTGTCAAGTATAACCCTCGAAATTTGCACGTTGAACAGTGCTGGGAAAGTTTGTTTCATTGTTATGTTTACTTTCTTTTTTTTCCATCTTTTAATATGAATCGTTTTAAAAAACGGTCGCGAACAGTCATTAACATATTTCCAAGAGGAAATATATTCAACATTGTCACCAATTAATTAAAAATGATGAAAGCACCAATTTTCACACACAATTTCTTTCTTTAATAATTTAAATTTTTATCTGTTATTAAGATTTTCAACATGTAATTCGGGCGCGTGTATTAATGAATCTGATTATTCTCTTTTGGAAAGGCGATAAAAATTTAGGTTAATAATAGAGGGCTTTTTTCTGTTGGTTAATTATTACAATAAAAAAAACAAAGTGGTAGCCAAATATGGTGCCTACCTAAATTACAAATATGTATTCTCAAATATTATGTTATATGTTAGATACAGTTAGTAAAAGGGAAATCAATTATCTTCTATTAGTTTTATGGTACCTCTTCATTTCATTCAATTAGATCAAATAATTGGTTTGAAAATTATAGATATCTCTGCATTCCAAGCAGGTGTCTAAAGCTCTTATGTAATCTAACGTCTATTTTGATACATCAGCTGCTTCACTCAAACAATCCGATAGCTTGCTACAAAAATTTCAGTAAAGCACAAACTGAATATACTAAGCGGTGTACGCATGGGCATCCGCAGCAAATTATCCTACACAAAGCGCCCTATCATCAAGGGTACAAGATTACACATCTCAGTTCCCTTTACTTTGTGGAATTAAGGAATAGAACATAAGCAGTAGTAAGAACTAGTCATAATTGAAACTTCATCTTGACTCTTAACGATTTTTGCATAGATGCAAATACGAAGACGTTTACCGTGTACTATTTTTGAACAGAATTTTCCGACTTTCGAGACTTGATATTCAATAAATCTACAAGTTGAACTCTCGAATAACGATGATCGGTTATAATGAAATTAATTTGTTCGTCTAGCTATCGCATAAAATCTTAGTCACACACGTAAATAGATATTCTGCAAAAACGTTAACATTTAAACCTAGTTAGATAGATTAAAATCAATCGTATAAAAAGAAACTTGGAACTTTCTTAAACCGTGATAAATCACAATCGTGAAAAATATCCAATACCAAACTAAATGAAATATGTATCTAAATCATCCGAAATAATTTTAAAATACTTCGTCTACATTGAACCTTGTATCGTCAACAGATAATTATTGATCTCGACGAAAACATGTTTGCTTCACCAAAAATTAGCCAAATATTTAACGACATTTCCAAGAATGCGAATTTCCATCATTACTTTCGGTCATCGTCCTCTATCTATTATCCTGTTGCTATCATCATCATCATCATCAAGTGTGGCAAAAGTCCGGCACGCGCGTAAGCTCAACCACGAACGACTAGACCAAAATGTTTTATAACATAATCGTTGTGGCGGCAACACCATACACACCCAAAAATACAATTACGATTTACTTATAATTTTTGAATACTGTAATAAAGTCATTGAGGAACTTAAAATGTGGAATTTATTACTCTAACTAAATGGTGGAAACATGTCTTTTGTTGTTGTCCTTGTTGTAAAGATTCTTCTATGATACACCTACGAATAAGTTTTCCAGTGATCTTCCGGATTAACTACCACCATTACTAAGAACTAGCGCAATATTTTGTTAAAAGATAAACATATTCGTTAAACAAATATACCCGATAGGCATATCACTAGCGACGGTAATTGTGGAACATGGTAAACCACTTTGATAGTTTAAGAAAAATTGTAAAACGTGTCGGCTTTGTTCTTTTGCTGGACAATAGTTGATTACCACAAAGGATTATATGAAATATTAGCCACGAACTACGTCTAGAATCGCTCTATTATTATTCACCATCTAACACATTTTACTTATTATGATTGAAGAACAATAAACTTATTACAAACGTATTTATAGGTGCAGATAAACTACAAATTTCATTAAAAAAGATATACAGTAATTTTTACTGTTGTTTGAAGATTTATAACACTGGATAATTAAAACTATTAAACAAGAAATATTATTGTTTTCATTTTATTGTAGAACTTTTGTTACGAAACAATTAAAGTTTTTCCATTGGAGTTTAATTAAGTTTTGGCTGGCTTTATTTATGGACAGAGACTGTAAACTGAAACGTTGTTTTATATAGCTTTTCCATTTTATCATTAAATATCGACGATATCTAAATATTGAACAATTTCTCCGACACATTTAATTTAAAAATATCGTAAAATATTTGAAATTGGAACGTGTATCCACCACGTGTTTTAAAAGACTTTCGAGAACTGTTTCTTTTTTCGGTTGTGATTCTACATTTTCCGTCAGAGTTTTGATTAAATTTACGGCCATAGTCGACACATTTATTTAAAATAACAGACGAAATATGAAATTTATGATGAATATCATTTGATGTCGCATTTACATAATTTACATTTACTTCAACTTCATCAGGGAGTTAATCTACAGCTCGTTGATGTGATTTATGGAACATTAGAGAATCTCTCAGATTTTACTTAATTATCGTTGTAATTATCAGGAATAAGTCGTGTTTTATAATTAATGTTCGGAACGTTACCGGATTCAGTAGTCTGATGAGTTACTTCAACAATTTTGTTGTTAGCGAAGAGTAAAATGGACTTACTTTGTGAAGAACGAAAAAATACAAACAAATTTGATTTTCAACTCAATAAAAACGAGTTAGATGTAGTTTGAAAAAAAAAGCCGACAAGTAACTGATTGAAACGTCATTAAGACTAATTAGACGCTAGATAATTTATGAACCTATTAATTTCCAAAGAGGGACATTTCTACTCTAATATCGGACATAATTGATGATAATTTTATTCATTCATCTGATTTAAGAAAAATACTTTATACGTCTTTCTTTTTTCATAATTTTAACATCATTTATTAGTAAACATCAACGATATTCTGGCCAAAATCGTTGTTTTTATTCTCTTTTGATTTTGTACAACCATCAATATTGGTGTTTAAACTGTATATAGTCTTGATACGATCAGAAACAAATCACGTTTTTTTTTAAGTTGTAATTACATTAACACCTCGCACAAAGTTCACCAGGTTACTATCGAGATATTCTCGTTATTACTGTAATTACATTCAGCAATCGGAAGCAATTTGGATAAGAATAATCGACGTGAAATAGGATGGGCGGTCAATTTTGAAACGTATCGTTTTATTGTAAATGAGTTTTGGCTACAAATAACAAAAAAATCAAAATCAAAATAAACTGTAATCATAATATAAATTCGATTTTTTTTCTTCTCCTGTTTCTCTGCCATAAAGAGAAAGTGTTGGCTATCGGATAAGATACAAATTTATGGTCCATTAATTTTGCAACAATTTACAATCAATTCAGTTACAAGAAGCTTGAATTTATTTGAAAATTAATTTGTAATGTATCTATTTCCTGTTTGTTATCACTACAAGAATAGGGTAATACGTATCTTTATTATAATAATAATTATCATTATTTATAAGTTTTTTTAATATCGAAATTAATGATCAAACATTACCACGACAAACATAGAGTCGGTAACTATTTAACAAGAGAACAAAGTAGAATCGTAGTTTCACTAGCTTAATGCTACTACGTTCATTTCTATAAGGTATAAATGTCTCATTAGATTGCTACCACTGTAATTCTATTTAAAATGTTCCGAAAACGATATCTGTACCGAATTATCTAAATAATACGAAATATCGCAACAGTCGCACGGTTTTCTATTTTTTTTTTGCATTTGTTTAATTGATTATCAACGAATGAAAGTTAAAACAAAATGAGAGCTTTCGTTCGCCCACAAGCTGTTATAATATCAATGTGTAAACTTTAATTCACTGTTTTTCAAATCAATTACATTTTAAATATTGCTATTTAACATGCTAGTGTTGATTATCGATAAATATTTTTCCATCAAGTCAAATCAACCATACCAAACATGCAATTCAACTCAAGTTACCTGTTTCGCTGGAAAACAAAAACAAATACAAAAATTACATCATACTGATAATAGTAATTCCAATCTAAATTAGTGCCTTAGGTTGGCAACTATAAATCTATTCAATTTCTAAAATTCCATCCAAATTAACTCTGACAAGAAAATAGTGATAAAAGAATCTAATTAAGTTTATTAATGTCATGTTAAAACCATTGTTATAATCATGCAATAATTATTTAAGATATATGTATATATATATATATATATATATATAAAAAGGAATCCCTTTGTATCTTTGATAGTATTTATTTTTGGGGCGTGATGAGTTTTGGATAATTAATCAACCAACATGAATCAAAGTCATTTAGAAAATATATGTATGATACTTTTGACTAAATAAACCTTATCCAAAATAGGCGGTACAGATATTAACAAGAACGTTGAAATATTCAATTTTAATAACTAGTCGACTCTGTATTGTACAAAATTACAAGGCACCATCATTAAGATTAATAAATTTATTTATTAATGAAAGTAGCGAACTATCAAGAATTATAATTATTTGTAGAAATCCATTGGGAAATTGAGATTATTCATTGAAATCGTCTCAGATGAGAAGTCCTTTCACTGTTTGAATGCGATACACTTGAATGAAGGTCGTATATAATAAACGTATAGTGTAATCAAAAAGTTTGGAAACAATTAATAAATGTTAGAATCAATATTGAACAAGCTCAATTCGACCACCTGAACTCGAACTAGAAACGCATACCGGACAGACATGACATTACCTCCAGCAGGACCAAAAGCCCTAACATACAGGAAGTGTAAGATGTATGATAAGTAGGAACCAGAATAGACAGTAATGTTGCTACATCGCTTCTGTAGGTGGGCATTTGGTCCAGCTACGATATATTAACGAATCAAGTTGGTATGTTAAATGTACACTATCGTCAAAAAGCTTGACAACGTACCCAAGATCCACTGTGATAAGCTTTTTGTTACAAAAAACCAAACAGTTTATCCCTAAATAGATGGAAATTTTGTTACAAAAAGTGATATCAAGTTTGTACTTCCATAATTATGAATTTTTTCATAATCTTAAAGGACACTATCGGATTAAGTTAACAATCCTACAATTAAGGATGTCTTAACAGAACCAAAGAGCAAAATAGACCCAAATTAGTTACGAATGCAGGAAAATTCAACCAACCATAGACGATTAGCAGATGGTGGCAGCGCTTTGGTTAATTTTTTTGCATTATCTAGTTGTTACAAATTTTCATCTCTTACTTATTGCAAAAATATTGTAAACTATTGCGATATTTCCAAACTTTTGGATGACCGTGTAGATATCCACCAGGAAAATGATTTCAAATAAAGAAGAATCGGTGTGGATGATGTAGGCGGACCGGTCGATATTTTTTCTGTATTTTTTTTCCTATGCTCACCGACACTCCCAACGCAATACTTTACGTCTAAGATAATAGTAATTTGAATAGTTTTCCATGGCGCCAATAGTTTAAACATAACACGTGTATATATTTTGTAAAATCTAACATGGCATAATAATAATAATTTATTCTGTAGACAATTTTATTAAAAAAATAAATTTGGTTTTGGTTTTATAATCAAAGACATTTAAATGATTATATTAAGAGATTCATGTGTCAATTAACAACATTTCGTAAAATATTTGTTTGTTTGTTTGTTTGTTTTTTGTTATCTGTAGCTACCATCAGAAGTTTGATCCAAGTTGATTGATCTTGATTTACATAATCGATCAGAGTAAGATAAGAATCATTTGGTCTTGATTCTAATTGGAAAAATTATCGATTATAATGCCTTCACATTAAAATTTCTTTTCTATACTATGATACCATTTAAGGTTAATTGCGAATTTATCAAATCAAAATTGATAAAAGATTCGATTAAGTTATCAGAAATAACAAGATTCAATCATTAAGAATCATTTCGAATCAACGTAATTATTCTCAATATATCCACATTGCAATCGATAGACCTCCCCTGTTGTCTATAAATATTCATATTATCAGGTAATAACTAGTGTTATCATAAGACATGACATAGCCACATCTATAGTTGATACGATTTATATCTGCGATTAAATATGTTGATGAATACAACAAACACCCATACAAAGATTAACACCCTACAAGTTGATAAAATCAACAGTCGATTTAATCTATTAAAAAAGATAGTTTAAGTAGTCCTAATCTTTTAGAGGAAATGTTGACGAACATTGAATATAACATCGTTTATTCAGTTCGATGGCCACCCGTTGTGTTCGGAAAAGCTATGATTCTCTAGATTCCAATGTGTGAGGTCCTACTAATGCCGCACTATATCCACCATGTACAGAGGTGCTTAATTGCGACTACTGTGCTTGTCCGGCTTGTTGTTAGTAGTAACTAACTTGAATACGATCGCATACTAATGGATTATTTACCGCCAAAACACAACAAAACAGAGAAAGAACTTGGACCAAATGAATGGGATCCCTCATGGACTTCAATTAGGATAATTTAGATTGATTTGCTTCGTGTCGGAAATAGAAGAATCCAAAAAAAAGTTGAGAACTAAACAACTTCAATTTGCATTTACAACACCATATTTGGAAGATCGATGAATTAAACGATTTTCAATATTGATTTAAATCCTAGTATCAACTCTTTTTTGTTATCAATCATTATAATAATAACAGCGACAAACAAAGACATCAGTATTTGTGACAAGGTGAATGTGGAGAATTTATGCGAACTGAAATCGTTACGAGGATACACCATAAAATACCTGTTATTCTCTGCACAGCTATATAACAAAAGACAATTTTGATGCATTTAAATCGTGGATGATTAAATAAACGAATCATACTTCCGGGGAAGTCGTTGAAATTTCTCTTTTCAATATTGCTAAATTCTGATGTATCACAGATGTCGTATAAGATACGATTAAATTCAATTTTATTACATCAATAAAATTAAATGGAAATGATTATTGAACGATTATGCAAATATAGTCCCAATTTTTCTCAACTTTATCTCTTACGACAACTGCTAAAAAAAAGAAGCTCGACTATATTTGGTTGTAATAACCACCAACGAAAATGGCAAAGAATATTATTTATAAGGTCGAAATGTCACATGCTGTGTCCATAATTGAAAATAAAACGTATTTATTCAGATTAGATGTAAATTGATATAAAATGAGTCATCTCGATGACTCCCAAACAGTTATAGTAATAACAAAAATTGAAAAAAATTGACGATATTGTATAAATTATATCAATGACAAAAACACGATTGTTGTTTCACTAATAAAACAAATACAATTTATAGTTGGATGATGGCACAACAGGGGGGCTTTTCAAAAATGTTTTACAGCTGAAGATGATGGCGACGACGATGGAGAGAGCCACACGCCAAAACTTGATATTTGAAATGAATTATTATTTAGTATAAAACAAACATCAACGAGTACGGGGGCTTTCAGGAATTTTTTGAACATGATCTTTTTGTTTTCTTTCTGAAAATTGCATACTGTTCATGAAATTAAAGATACACATTATAATGTTCAATGTATAGAGATTTAATTGGGTGTGATTAGTTTTTATTGAACACCTACCGAGATTTTGATTATGTTCGACTTTAATTATTGTGAATAATTTATGACCAGGGCCGATCTCACGGTACAGTTTCTTTTTTGTTTTATTTTGTTGTCTTTTTTTTACAAACACAATAGCGTAATAGCTTGAAATGACTTCCCATAATTTACGGTTATTAATCGGTAACCGCAGATTTGTTAGAAAGAATATTTGAAAACAAAAATATAACGGATATTACTTGCAGCGAAATCTTTACATTTTTAATGAAGAAACCCACATGTAGGTACCAGTCATCTGGCCCTAATAAATCATAAACAATATTTCCATGTATGCAGTACTAGAATTTAGCGTGTTATCTAGCAATATCAAAAAAAAAACTTTACGTTTAAACATTTTCAGATATTAAAATGGAATAAGTGCCTCTATTTGATGATTATCTATGAGATTTTATGTTAATAAATCTACATTTATGGTCAATATTTTAAAATTCAGTCAATTTTCAGGAATATTTGTTTAAATTATTTTATCACGTTTTCATTTTGAATTTGTTTAATTTATATATACTCGGATGTATATAGGTACATTTTTTGCTTAATAAATCCGGTTAGATTTGATTTATTGAATCAATCACAAATGATTATCAACTGTATTTATAGCAATCGGAAAAATATTGCAAAAACGAAGTCAGATGCCGTGAGAACAATATTTTTAAATCTATAATTGTACGTATTTATTTATTTATTTATTTATTTATTTATTTATTTATCTATTTATTAACTAGATTTCTGATGCAGATTGCTCCATTTAACATAATCTCTTTTGCAGTTTAGTCCATACTTTTATCGGATTCGTTAGTTTGCAGATTGTCAATAGGATTTTTTTTCCGTTTTTGAATACACGTAAATTTAACGATGTATGTATGCTGTATACAGAATGTCCCATAAAACAGAATTAAGAGCACACAAACATTGATACATTTTATAGGCCATTATGTTAATATCGGACTCTTTACTGGATCTAATAAATGGAAAAATTATTAATATAGGTTATTTTTATGTGTTTTATCCTAGGTGAAACATTCTCTATATTTCCATTTTTGCAGTTTTATATTAAAACAGAGCTTCAGCAATGTGATCAAACATCGAAAAACATCATAAAAAATATGAATTGATTCAACAGTTTTGTTAATTTACGATCAAACACGATAATTAGATTGATGGTAAAATAATCAATTTTAATGGGAAAATCTTGAAGAAATCTATTAAAACACCAAAAACTAAAACATCAACTTAATTAAATTTAACATTAAGGTAACATAATAAATTTTTCAAAAAAAAAAATAATTGAAATTGTCACTTTTTACGGTTTCCTATTATCTTTCTTCTTTATTACTATTATTATTTTGAATTTCTGTAAATTTCAAAGGTGATTCGGATGCGATTTGTGATCGGTTTTGATGCACAAGCTTTCATTGCAAACCACAATTAACCCAATTAAAAATTCACGTAATAATCAGATCAGTAATTAAAACTCTTCAATGACTCGTGCGAATATTCAAGTTATTGATATACAAAATTATCGTTAAGTTAATTTCCATTTGTACGAACAATTTACGATGGAAATTGTGTACAAATAACACACTTTGGCAAGGTTGTGTTGTGTGGAAATATTAGCCGCAGGTCGATTGAATAGTTATCAGTGGCGGGTTACGCAGCCGTATTGTCCTTATAGGGTAAGAAGTTTACCTACTCTAGTGGCCATTAATATAGCTGTTGGCGCTTCCTTTTTTTGATTATAACCAATTCGTACCGCTTACCGAGAGGTGCAAAAATTTAATTATTTATGTAGTTGTGTGTGAAATAGAAAGCTGGATTTATATAATTTTTTTTTTATTTTTATTTTCATTTTTGCCTTTATTACGAAAATTTCGCAATTTTTCCTTCAGTTCAAATTTTTTTTATTATAACAGAAATTTACATAGAACGCTTTCACTTCAATGAATTTATTTGAGTTATCAATCTTATTATATTGTTGATATATTTCGGATCGGTTTTGATTGTTATTCGAGGCATGTTTTCAAATATTGTTGGACACGGATGGCGTTTCCAAACATATTCTGTGTCTTTTAACATAAAACGTAATTTATTATTCAATACTCATCGCTATAATAAACTCACATTTACGGGTATAATTATTAAAATTTTATTTGTTATTTATGCAATACAGGTTGTAACAATTGTCCAATATGCTCCCTCTTTACCAATACAATAGAAATATATTGAATAATAAACTGAACAATACCGACATAAACATTGAAAAATTGATCAGAATGACAAAAGTAAAGCTCCACAACAATTTTAAGCTGCTACTTAAGATGACAGATTTCTCGTTTCACAACAACAACAAAACGAAAATTAATTTTCGTCTTTTTAATTTAATATATACGAATATAGTAAAAGTTATGTACAGTAACCCCTGCAGTTCCATTTAGAAGCTATTAAATTACAACAAACAAAGCATAAATTACGAAATTTCTCAGTGTCTAACAGAGGTCAATCAAATCATAGAATTTGTGATAGCACTACAATTTTAAACTAAAGCCACATTATTTTTAATCCAAGTTTAAGACTACACGAATTCTTTATTTTTATAACTGGTTTCAATTTATAAAAATTGATCGATTTTAACATTGCCACATTGGCCTTTATAGCTCACCAGGACGATTACTATCACGTGCTTGATATTGCCCAGCAGCATTCCACTACGATAATCTGTTACCGATATTTATCAGCAGGATGCGCGATTGATAGCTGCCATATAGGCACATACATGCACACTCATCTGACCATCCCAGTTTCTGTTTTAATTAATTATCTATGATCGACGATTTCGTCATTTATACAAGACGACATCAATAAATCTATTACGAAAACCTAACAACAACGCCCTATGTTGTTGCAAAAACAACAATATCACCAATTGAAACAAGAGAATGTTGTTGTGATAAATCAGAAACCATAAATAAAAAAAATATTGTATTTAAACTATAAATGTCGAAATTAAATAAATTCGAATTATATTAACAGAATAGTGATTGCAAAGGTAATTTCTAAAGCAATTAAAAATCAATTGCTCAGCTTCTTCATAAAAGTCAGTCAATAGGAAAATTTATAGGGGCGATAACAAGTCTTTTAGTACTTTTCAATTTTGTAATTGAATTGGAATTTGCTATTTCCTATTTAACATCGTCTGCAACATCTCTTCTTTTTTTTGTCCGTTTTGAATAACCCTCAATACATATACATTTTTTTCTCTCCCATTTTAGTCGACAAATAAGTTGAATATAAAAACGCAAAGGATCGCAATGAATGGCATTGACTAATAGTTGCCGATCGTGAACATAACTCGTATCGTGTTGATTTTATTTTACAACACACCACACTCGGTGGTTTATGAAATATGATAAATTATCAACGTATACAATGAGTTATTCTAAGGATAAATAGAAAAAGAATGCAACCAAAATCAAGTGTCAAGTGTACATATCATCAAAATAGTTTTAATTTTTTTTTAAATAAAGCAATTTTTCAAAAAATATCGTTACAGGTCATGCGACTATAATAATGGTAGGTGTTTCTATACCGTAGATCAAGTGGATCCGCCGCAGATAAATTAGCCATTTACACAGCCAATAAGTCTAAACATTGATCACTAAATCTTTACAATTTTCAGAAAACACTGACATAATAGAATGTTCCACATTACCAGTTTTATTAGAACATCATTTACAGGGCCGCCGAAAGATTCGGCGGGTCCCGGAGAAACCAGGGTGTTCGCGGAATCCGGAAAAACCAGGGTGTTCGCGGAATCCGGAAAAACCAGGGTGTTCGCGGACTCCGGAGAAACCAGAAACGAAATATATTTATACGTACTTATGCAGATGGGGGGCGAAACAGGGACAGTTGTTCTTCCCTGAGATCGTATATAAAGTTTTTTCGTTTCCAAGCTTCCTCGCATTACTCTCGCCAGGAAAATTGTCTATGGCGAACAAAAAACTTTACTCTGGACGATCAAGGGCCCCCCTCAGAGTAGCCGGGCCTCTAGGCGAAATACCTCGCCTTGTCGGGCCTGATTATTTATAATTCAAAAGATTTGAATGGGGATGTGGTACATACGTATTCCCACGACACACTTGATCAATTCAATTTTTCCTCAATCAGTTGAAGTAAAACAGAAAATTTATCCAGTAAAATATGTTTAAATCTCACCGGATGAACATTAAAAGCAAATGATGCGTATTTTATGGAAATCCTCTATTTAGAGATGATGGTAGGATCAAAATTGTTCAAATTGAGAAGCACTAGTATAAATAAAATTGATTTCTCGATAATAAGAATTTACCGCTACCTACCAAAAGTACCGTTTGCAAAAAGTTGCTAATTATTTGCGAATAAGAAGCGGTTTTTGTCAACTCGATTGGCGAGCTGGCTACCGAGTCCACACATCTTTGATTGGTTCCAAATTCAATAGTTGATTTGCAATTCTTCAAATATTTATGAATTTTCCAGTCGTTGGCGCCTTCAAATATAAAGCCTAACTTGTTTAGATACTAATATTGAAACTTATGATACGCGTGCGACACAAAAAGCAGATTCATATGCATGCATAATAAAAACGATTTAACGTTGTTAGTCAATAATAAATTACAGTGTTATGTCATTGACTAGATTTATTCAACAATAAAACGTACTGGTGGAACGCATATAATAAAGAATGTCGTTCTAAAGTATTTAAATTTATTCCTATATAAACAAATATTGAAGGATAGGTTTAATAACATGTAATACGATGGTAGAATTAATTTTTTATCAGTAATTTTTTTCGATAAAAATCACTGATAAAATAGAAAAAAATTATTAAAAGAAAATTTTCACATTGATCATTATCTTTATACTAATCTTTCAATAGCTAGTTTGTCCCCACTATTTCCCATCGATTCACAAAATAAATCATTAAAGTTTAAGATAATTACGGGTGTATGTTGTATTCAACAAGTGACTATTATTAAGAAATAATATACACTAACATAAACTATCATTTGACGGTCTCGAATGATAGCTAGGGGGTGGTATTTATACAAAAAAGATATTATTAGAAAAAAAAATCACCTCCACCTGCAGGCTAGAAATGTTTTGATATAAAGAAAGGATAGTGGAACGACATAACCCTAGTAAAAGAGATTTCCTGGAACGATACCGGAGCCCCATGAACCGCTCCAGGCCTAACTGAAAATAACCTTTAACCTTGTGTGTGTCCAATGTTATCTAATAGAACTTTATTAATTTTAAAATTAAATCTTCGACAACTTTGCGATGTTTTTCATTCAATATTTATTTATACTTCTTGTTGCATCTACATATATGTATACATATGTATATGTGTAATTGTATAACAATTTCGTTATAAGAATGAGTTTCATCTTCTGAAACGGAGATTGTGTTTAGGTGCATGCTGCGAAAGAAATTACTCGCACCACTTTAAATTTAAAAATCAATCACATATCGGAGCCAATAGATCGATTATAATCAAAAACAGATATCATCACAAGTTTTTGGTGTTCCATTGCTTCAACAGAATCAAATACATATCAAAATTTTTATTGTAATTCATGATTATATAAAATGATACGTTGCGATCAATCCAAAAACGACGACGACATCTACGATAGTCTGGTTAGGTAATTTTCAGACATGATTAAATTCGTAATTAACAAGCCATGGTCATATTTTACCATGTAAATATATGGTACGTTTGGTCAAAGCTAACCAAAGAAAAAATAAAGAAAAACAAAAAAAGATTGATGGTGAAAATGTAACGATAAGATAATGGTTGGATAACAACACCTGGCCTGTCAGTTAATGTAATTGGTTCACGGTATTTCATACTAATGAAATCGCTGAAGTATCCACACAGGAGGACTCAAAACGCATTAATTATTAACCAGACCATGTGTCCTGAAGACTTGCTACCGGCACAAAACTATAAAGAAAATTGGAATTCATTCAACAAATCACTTGATCGATCATCATCCATTTCATTATAGCGACATTTCTTCTTTAATTTCAACAGTAGAGAGAGATTAATTATTTGTTAGAATTTACATAAGAAATTTTGAATAGAATCGAAAACAAAATGATGCAACTTTATCGTATAACACCAATGCGAACAAGAATTTTATCATTCGATTGAACTGAGATTTGCTCGTCTATCTTAATGGTCTTGTTCAGATAAGATCTAGGAGATAATGAAATTTAATGGTCCAACTTTTGCTTGTTGTATTGTTTTGTGTGTCTGTGTTTTTTATTTAAATTTAATTTGTTTACGTCAAAGTTGTTTCATTTAATGATCAACATGTCAACAACACTTTGTATTTATACAAATACGATATGCTCAAAAAAAAACAACAAAAAAACGAAAAAATTGAGATATTGAATTTAACCTACGAACGAAAAATTTGTTAAGAAATGATAAACGATTGTCGTTTGACAAATTAAAATGTATATCAATAAATTCTAAATATATATTTATCATAACAGTTGTATATATCTGGTTGAAATAATGTCACGAAATATAATTATTTCCAACACATAAGAATGTTAATTTAATACAACTAATTATATACAATGAAAACGTTGCGCTATTTCGGGGAAATACTAAAGGATGACATTAATCACCAATCATCTTTCATTTGATTTATTTTTCGATCGCCTAGTAGCATAGTCAAAGAGATTTATAAATGTACCATCATCATCATCATCATTATTATTATTATTACAAGATTCTTTTTATATTCGAAACAAGATAATTATTTATATTAGTTGCTTAATGATAATTATTCATTTGGATATTGTGCAACGTTAAAAAAATAGATAATCAATTCTATTTAACAACGAACACAGGATTATAACTGTCACTATGTAGGCGAACATCGTTAAAACAATGCCGAAGACCTATTTAGACTAATCCGCTTTTAGTAGGTTGAACAATGATGTGTCTCCACAGACAACATACAAATTCAACTTTGGTGGAAACAGTCATTAGAGAGCCGGAGAAGAGTTCTCCAAGTATCCCAACGCAGAGTGTGCTGGTTGAACAGTCACACACATACACAAGGTATTTAAATGATAGTACGGCTATTTAAATTACAAACAAAAGACATCATATATCGTTTTCTGTTGTCTTTGTTAAATAAAAATAATTTCACAACAGAAACTATCAGATCAAAAATTCTTAGCTTATTCTTCTAACGAGCCATGCGTGGTCTCTTTTATCATTGGATCTCTTTAAAACGTAATGATGATGTTTTATTCGAGTGTGAGCACATAGCGGCATTCACATCTTTAAATTTAATTGTGACTCATTTGACCTATGAACTAGCATGTTACGGAGCCAACCATATTAGATGAATCTTATTATTATTCATATAACCGTAAATATTTCAAGAATCAAATCAATTTTGACAAGTATTTTTATTGGTTAATATTGATGATTATAATTGATAAATATCACTTGTGGAGGGTCTACTATATGTATGTTATGTAATAAGTTCGATGATTTTTCCAAAAACTCTAATGAAATTTGATTCTAGAGATGGCATTTTTATTATGATTTATCTTATGAATTTTATTTGAATCCTAATGGAAATTGTTTTGAAAAACTATTCACCCAAAAAAAAAAGTTAGATTATTCAATTATATTAGAACGAATAAATTAACAGTTTACATATTTTCTTTATGCATATATTTAAAGCTTTCACGCTGTTAAAGTGAAATATAACAACATTATAATTCGGAAAATTATATCTTTGGAACTTTTGTCTATGGCTATATCAATATGTTAAACAATTTTATTGAGATGATGATGATGACTCTACATTAAAGATCCTTTCATTAAATCGAAATTTACTTCAAACATTTGTAAAATCGATTTAAACAACCACAATCAATTCATTCTTGTCGTACAAATAGCAATAATAAATAAAGACGTATATTCAAAATAAAGTTGGTACACACCAATAAATACATGAAATTGTAATGGTTAAATACAAAACAATATAAATACAAATGAAATCAAAATAAAAAGCCCATAAAAATTCCGACAACGAATCTTGTGGTTATATACCAACTAAACAAAGTCGGGTGTATTACATGGCCAGTAATAATCGTTAAAAGAATGGTGTGGAGTGCGCCGTGATGCGATCGTATGTCAGCCTCGTGTTCCGTGTTGGATACCCAGCAGGAGGGTGTCTATACCGCTCCTCAAACTAACCACAACAAAAAGAAAATATCGAAAATTCCACGTTAAAATAAAGAAAATCGAATTGTAGAATGTCTCTAGTTCACGATAAAAAATAAGAACGTTCGTCGAGATCTTTGCGATTTTTCTTTAAACATCCATGAACAGCAATAAATCTGAAAGATACTTAATATCACCGTAATAATATAGAAGAATTTATTTCAAGCCTTTAACACATACACATATCTAAAGAAAAAACAAACAAGTAATCCTTATTCTTGCGATAACTAACAGTATCAATTAAATGAAAGTTTGTATGTTTTTCAGGGATCCTTTTTTCATTGTTTTACGTTCACAGATAAAGGCGATAAAGTTGTCCCATCTAAGGTTATTATCTGAAACAGCCAGTCAACAAAAATACATTCGTATTCTTCTTTCTGTTACAATCCAACAACAACAACAACAACAAACCGTTTAAAGTTTTCATTTAACAATTTGTTGGCATTTGTGAAATTTTCAGGCGTGGCATTCGATACTTGAAAATCCTCAAATGTAATTAACGAGCATTAAAACGAATAATGAAGCGAGATGACAAACACTAGACATGAACTGAATACGAATTATATAAAAGAGTTAAGGACCCCGATTACTAATGAGACGTAAAATCAAGTTCGATGATTGTATCCAGGTGTTTGTTAATTTTTATTCTATGGAATTTAAATTGGTATATCACACGTTATTGGTGTGGAATTGCGGTCAATAATGAATTGTTGGATTGTATTATAATCAATATTTTTCGAAATAGTTAAGTACTGTTGGGTGATAGAACTGAAATGGAAAAATAAGAACCACTTGTCGGCGGACTGTTCTTTAGTGCTTTTATATTATTGTACATCGTCAAGGTGGATCTCTGTGAGACTATTATAGCGGAATTTATTGATATCTGATACTGATTTGATTTACAAGAGGAAGAGATGTGAAGGTTTAGTGAGAAGTAGGCAAGACCATCATCACTACCACTATCGTTTTACAATGGTGATGATTTAAACCACACATTTAATATAATCGTACTTTCCATTCATATTTATCGTACAATTATAAAATAAACGTATATGACATTGATGATCACTTGTCTTGTGTACCATCCTTAACAATGATCCTTTCATTCGATCAGAGAATCTGTTGCTATTAACTGTTGTCAATAAATTATTTCTACAACTTGAACTTTGAATGTTTCCATTCTTTAGACAAATAATAATGGAATATTGCAAATTTGATTGATGTTTAACACTAAGTTGGAACTGTATTATTGTTGTTCATAATTTAAACAATAATTGAAAAGTCTAATGTGAGAATTGTAACGATCGCCTCATATATCACATCATTTATGTATTGTGGCCGACTCTAATTACTAGTTCTGATCGATGGTTGGGCGCACTTCACACACCAAACCGTAATTGTGTCTTTAATCATGTCGGTGACCCTTTAGGCAATATTATAGCCCCGCACTTTAGAAACACATAAATCGTAATAAATACGCTAAAATCACATTGATGCACAATCATACCATTATTTTATATAATAAATACCCAATGTTATTACGGTACTTGATATTGACGTATTACAATAACGATAAAACATGAAATAGAATTTTTAACCTGAACAAGATTTAAACGATTGCAGTATTTTGTGTGTTTGTTGTTGTGACGATGAATTGTAATCTGATTGCAATGTCAACCATTCAGCAATCATTAGAAGTCGGATGCTATCTAAAGAGATTCTGTGGCATTGCGTTTCTACTATTTTGTGTGGCACCTTTCACTATTGATGTACAACATGAATGTTTATACATGGAAATCGTGAATCCATTTGGATTCTTTAGATTTTTCAATTCTACCACAAGCTTTCTTGTTTATTCATCGCACTCCAAAAGCGTCCAATTCCAGTAAGTTAGATAAATGTAATTATTTCGTCGCCTGACCAACCGTTGAAGTCGCCAAGATTAATTCTATTTAATTACATAAAACTGAAGATAATTCGTATTTATCGATAATATACAGAAAAATCAATTGATTAAAATTCATTTTCTTGGTTTATTTTATTCTAAACAATACAAATTGAGGAATTTGCTCGAATATTGAGCATAGACGTATATGCAAATGTTGTTGTGATATTGTTAAAAAATACCTTGTTGTAATGTTGTAAAATAATAAAAGTTGATGGAAAACATAAATTCACAATATCACTAATACGAATGACAATAGTTTCAACAAAACGTCCGGTAAATCAAATGAACAAAAGGGTAACAAGTAATTTAAATCATACAATCCTGCATGCCAACTTGACGATGATTAAAAACATGCACAATGTAGTATTATTATTATATCGTATATACTCTCATTAAATGACGCCTTGTCGTGCCCACTCACCATATAAAAACTATTCTAACATCTATAAAACATATACACCGTCAACTTTATATAATTTAAGTGTAATTTATTCATAATGATTGTGGTATATCAGAAGAAGCAACACTCAATCAATAGAAAATTGAATTATTTGATACGATATTTGGTTTAGAAGGAATAAAAGATAACGATTAGTTTTGGTTATATTTTCAACATTTAAAAACCGATTAAAATATTCTATTGTGTTTCAAAAACGATAAATTGATTTTTACCAAATACATTTCAATGGAATAAATTCGAAATAGAAAATGACTACTGAGATATACAGCTCTACATATCAAACGAACACGCGTTTTCTTTCGGGCGATATGTTCATTCTAACGGCGATATTAAATGAAATTTATCTAATTCCCATTCAAGACAAGTCTAATTTCTTCTCTCGTTTTACATTTCATATAATTCTTCTCATATAGAAAATAGATTGAATTTCTATATAATATACGATCCACATTTAATCGACACCAAAACGTTAGATCAAATAATAACAAATCAACAAATAAAAGACAAGTAAATAAGAGACAAAACCATTAAGAATAATTAAAATTATTGTAATATAATCGACAGTTAAAATGGATGGTAATTTTGACAAATTGCAAAATTATTCACTGAAACCAGCCTTCTGAATAATTTCGTACAATTAAATTGTAAATTCAAACAAATCGTCATGTTTGTTGCGACTGTATATTTTAATATTCGAACACAGCAGGTCGTAGTTGTTGTTGTCTACAAAACGAGAATTTCTTTTTAAATGTACAAATGACAATTTCGTTGTTGTTTTTGTCTTGTTATAATAAATCACTAATTTCTTGATAAATACAGTCGAATTTAATTAACTGACTTACATGTGAGTGTTTGAGTGTGTGTGTGTGTGTGAGTGTGTTGTTACCAAAAAGAATTGTACGAGGAACAATTTTTTAATTAACGAAAACACGTCGAAATTATTCTGTTAATTGTATGGATCAAGTTAAATGGGCGGTACAACTTTGATTATTAATAAAAGTCATTATTTATATATATACATATATACGACTGGAATTGATTTCATGAAGAAGCCGATTTAAAATCAACGAATTTTCTTTCATAAATTACGTAAATAATCCGTCAATTATAATATTAAATGATAAAATTATTTCAAGAAAACTAAACCCAAAATCTATAAATTAATTTCATTTTATTGATATACAAATCGGTGTCTAATTAATTACTTCGTTATTAGTTGTTATCATTTCATAGTTTTTTACAAGCTGATATCGCAATTAATAGTGACATACAACATTCGATAAATTGTTGTCACATTTACGAATAAACCAAAAATAAAATAAAATAAATATTAAAGTAATCCATGTCTTGCAACCCTTTGATTTAAAACACCCTAGAGGATTTATAAGTGCCAGTCACGTTTCTAGATCTTATCAAAACACAATTTAAATTTGAAATTTTCTGACAAATTTGATTGTTGAAATTGATATTAAATAAGTTTCATGACCTCAATGGCACATTTTAGAAACATAATTAGATGATTAATTATCAATCAACTTTATATTTCAGGATAAAATCTCGTTTTTTAGGAATGCTCCCAATAATTTTGGATTTTGTAGATAGTAACTCAACAATAACTTGTTTTGATAGGGACAAAGCAATTCAGCCGTTCTATACATTTCTAAAAAGCGCATGCTATTTCTGAAAATAGCTGTATTGTTCAAGTATTATGTCAAACGGTTCAGTTAGAGAGGCAATGAAGATGTATTGAGACATACTGGACAAAATCGAATGTTTTTAGACGGCACTAGCAGTAAATGATAATTAAATTGAAATATGCAGAGAAAACAATGTAAAACACCATTGATATCATTCAAGATTATCTCATGTTATCCGTGAATTCTGGACACAAAATATAGTGCTTAGAAAACGCCTAAACATATGAGAAATGATTGATTCAAATAACAACCATAAATTTATAAACCACTCTATAACAAATAGCCCTTGTACACGGATAATGTAACAGATTACAACTTTTGCAATAAAAAATTTCAATAATTAAATTAAATTTTCACCACATTCAAAACTAATTTAATTTCAAAATATTGATGAAAAAAATTTATAAATAAACATCCGTTATATATTAAACAAGGTAATAAATTTAAATTAATGGTCTCATTATTAAAAATTTAATTTATCTCTAGTATAGTTCTTGTAGTTGTTATACCGGAACCACAATTAGAATCAATTTTCTTTTTGATCTAATCTAATAATCGATAAATCAAAAAACTTATACTACCGGTCAAATTGTTGATCGATAAAATAGAGATGATTTTGTTGTAATTATAGCAACTTTATATAATATACAGTGTGTGTTTCTTTTTTTATATAACGAGCCTGAGAATTTCATCCAGATCATCATAAAAACTTGATATATAATTGTGTAAAACCCACATTCCTGATAGACTGCTACAAATACAGAAACTGATTAAGAAATTCTAAATAATACAAATAGATGAAGTTTCTCGAATATCAATAATAATAATAATAATAGTAATAACGATAAAAAAGTGATATGTGGCATTATTCGTACAGTCAACAATGCCATCATTATACATGCACGCAATAGAAGGATGTATGCCGATCACGTTCTCTAGTTATCCGCACATCCTTATGAATACTACTGATGCTGGATTAAACCTGATGTTGACAATAGACAAAAAAAATGCCAACGATGTTCTTCACCCCCTCCCACCTTTTTGATATTGTATGTATCTAACTATATTTTTATAATTTATAACGTGCAATTTGATCAATTGATAACCGTTTTAAATGAATCAACTTATTGTCAATATTAATTCAGTAAATCCATTGCATGTATCAATAAATTCGGGATTATTAAGTATGTATTTTAGGGGATTTTCCACACACATCACGATTAATTCCAGTTTTATCTCGGTCTTTGTTGTTGTGTTACGGATGCCGATGAAGATGATGATGATGATGATGATGATGATGACGACAACAACAGTTTTCCATCTATCTATATATAACATAAATATGTACATAAAAATAAAATGGTAACGTAAAGAGATTTTTCAGAGGCGGTATGCAGATTTGAGTTCCTTTGTTGTTGTCTCGGTCATCTGTCAAAGGTCAGTTGGGCGCGACACACGCACACAACATCTTTCCCTACGTGACAACTTTGATGATGCCGAAATAGACGATGATCATTAGAAAAAATAACAACAATAATAATAATAATAACAATAATGTCATTTTCCCACCGGAAACTATTTCCGGGAATTTCATCAATTATCTTCAACTACATTACATCACGTCACATTCTTACACGTATTTACCGATCACTATAAAATTGAAAACGAAGAAAACAAGACAATTTTTGACGAGTCGTCACCACAACTGTCCAAGACTAGGTATGTTTTATTTGGATTTTTATCGATATTATACAGGATTAAACAAATTTAGTAGCTGGAACGGTGGTCTTGTCTTGTTGTTTTTACAAATATAAACAGAAATCTTCTCATATATTACATGAAATAAACAACCATACCGATGGTAATTTGCATACACCTAATGTCAGTCAAGATGTACGTTGAAATTTCGGACATTTATTATTAATATAATCATTATTATCATTATTATTATTATTATTATTATTATTGCTAACCATAAGTGAATAAGACGTAAAGTTGAGACCACCCTGTAGGCCAATTAGATGCCATCACCTGATATTTATCAATTAAACAAAAATAAAACAAGTGCCGACATTGGATAGCTGCTGGCAATTTTCGCCAATATTTATACGTAATTGAATTGTAGTTGGTATAAGGAATATCGGTTAAAAATATTGTGCCGCAATCGATAATGTTGGCTATAATTAATTATTAGTTATACTTACAGTATTCTCAAAACTATATTTAAAATGATTACTATATTATGAAAATATTAACGTTTAAAGGAAGTGTTTTCAGTATAAATTAATTTAAATTCTATCTTCTCGAATTATCACTATTATTAATATTATTATTATTATTATTATTATGAAGTGTAAGTGGGCAAAACAAAACATAAATATGATTCAAAGAGTAATTAAATAGAGCCGAATATGATGTATAGTATTTAGTGTTAATGTGAGAATAATTACAGGTATTAAACACATTGATTGCATTCGAATAGAAATAAAATATACCTACGTTTATTTACAAAGTTAGTAATTATTCGTTTAAATTGTTATATAAAAGATTGATTATAGTTAAACGTAAATGTCTCGTTTTATTTTAAAAAGACTTCTTGAAAAATTACTAATTATTACTTCTATTATTGGAGTGTATACAGAGTGATTCGGTTATCTCAAGACATTTATGTGAATCGTCGAATTCCTGTTGCACATTTGTGAAAGTTGTGTAAGTATGACTATTCTGAAATTATAAAGGATCATAACGTATGCAACAAAGAAGAAGAAACTCTAAAAGATCTAACTGAGAGTTGGTTCACCTGAACTCTGAACGGAACGCAGATAGTTTCAATTACTAGTTACGGATGAATGTGTTGACTATCTTTAGTAATTGATATAACTAAATCGATGACATTTGGCGATGAATAATGAATATTGGCTTTGTGGCAGATACTTCGTGGATGTTATTTTGAAATTTTATAAATAAAAATTAACCCAACAGAATGATGCCTAAGATAAAGTATTGTTTGTATCATTTTGAATTCAAATAAAAGACGAAGAAAAAAAAACAGGACAAAGGAAGGAAAAAATCTGAACGTCAGCTCAAATAATTGGCAGCTTTTTTTCGGTTACCAATATGAATGCTTTTTGATTTGTTAAATGACAGTTCAATAACTTTTTGATTTGATTATGTATACGATAAGTTTGCATATATGAAATGATTGTTGAAAGATTTATTGTTTACTTCAGGAGTTGGCCAGATCTCAGCTGGATGGTTTCATTATAAAAAGAAATAAATAAACAAATAATAGAATTGATTTTTTTCAATAATTTTATAATAAAAAAAAATTAATTGACTTAAAAAATCCCACCATTGGTTTATCGATTGTGTAAGTAGGTCCTCCAATAGTATGAAATCATTGTGTTGATTGGAAAGTAAATTTACGCCATATTAAATGGAGGGGCTCCTGTTTCGATGGTCTATGGCGTCATTTCGACGGTTGTCTCAGAGGTTTCCTTTCAAAATTTTCAAAATTCATTAAAAAATTTCCGGTAATTTCGGATAGAAATCGATTGAATTATTATGGATGATATCTTTCGGTTGAATTAAATTTAAATTTCTTAACGTTTACGAATAGTTTGACAGGACATCATCTGTTATTTACAAATTCGTTGGAATGAAATAATATTTCCGCAATGATTTTTATTAAATGCATTGTCTGTGTGGATTTGAGGTATTCTATTAAAGCATCAAGGTGGTCCCGTTCGTCATATTAATTCATATTTGTTTGTAGTTTTATAATTATAACGTTGTGGACGATTTAAATATAAGTTACCTGGCTATTTAGACCGCCCAAATTGAAAATTAGCCACATTGATCATTTTGTCGCCTCACAAACTATCTAAAAACTTTTATTATTATTTGTTTTGTTTCTTTAGTAAAGAATTTGTATGAAACCATCAAGAACAATAAAGATGATATTTTTTTCCGTATATCTCCTATATCTGAATGTATAATCAGTCTGTGATTGTCGGCTTGCGGCTATATGGGTTATCTCCACCCAATGTACAAGTATGGTCTGTAATTAAAATGAAATAAAAATTTGAAGGGGACAAAAAAAAATGAAATTCGTGTATGTATATAAAAATAACCAACGAATTTCCACGGGTAGATATGATGATGTTCTTTGACAGGCCGTCATTTATTATCATTACAGTGCATATTAAAAAATTATTATCGCACCGGTGAAATTTCAACAGAATACCACCAATGTATACCATTTATTATTTATTTATTTATGTTATTATTTATTTATTTTTTTTCGCAAATAAAAATAAAAAGTCATTGCAATTTAATTTTCGTATTTATGACCTTTGAACTTATCGCCCGAATTTGTTGTACAATAATAAATTATTTTAGCAATCAACTTAAAAATTTATCGTTTTAATTTCTTGTATGGCCACGCCGATTTTCAGTTTGGTGTATGTAAAATATATTTACATGTTGTTTTATTTGTTGTTGTTTTGTTGGAAATGGTGAAGTGGAATGTATTACTAGTAACAACAATCTATTTAATGTTGGCACGTTGACAGGCCGACAATACTATATGTAACAAAGTGTAGAACACGTGCTCTTCGACGACGGCGCCCACAGTATAATTAGTAATTCTAGTTGACACCGACACCACCTACACACCATCAATCATATCAACTTCCTATATTTACCTTTCGATTGAGAATTGAA
Organism: Meloe dianella; assembly: GCA_028455855.1. Classification (NCBI taxonomy): domain Eukaryota; kingdom Metazoa; phylum Arthropoda; class Insecta; order Coleoptera; family Meloidae; genus Meloe; species Meloe dianella. Next base: position 1,391,875 of record JAPTHL010000034.1, read on the forward strand.
TTTCTCCATAAATAATCGTATTCGTAAATTAAATGTTCATATATCACGGTTACGTGGTGGCGCCCACACACTTGGCAAAAAAAAATAACAATTTACAAATAAAAATATATAAAAGGATGAGTAAAGGCGCATGCGTTCAAGCTATTAATTATCAACCATGAAATAAAAACCAAGATAAGATCGAAGAGACAACGGAAATTTATCGCATGTCTTGATTGTTAAAAAATCTTTGAAAATTTGCAGTTTCTTATCATTTTCTTCTCTCTTATAATCGCAATAATTTTAAAAAGCTTGTTCAGTATTAATGACAAAATAAAGCAAATTGTTTGAATGAAATCTCTTAAATTACCAACCATATCTTGTCAACTTTAATGTACACGCAATTTTTGGCAAGAAATGAAACGATTCTTGGAATTCCACAAGTGCTAATGATATGTCCAACTAATTTCACAATCATACCCGACCTCTTAATCATTTAATACATTAAAGATCTTTATCATCATTTATTCTCCCTTCACAATGATCTTCCAATTCATCATTTCTTTACAGTTGACGTATGTATTGTAAATGCAGCCGATCTCGCGTGTTCAGGTGGGGAAGTCGCGAGTACACTCAAGACTGTACACAATCTACACGAATCAGTGACCAACTTGAGGTCCTTCAGTTCACATCACACAGTTGAAGTTTTTAGAGACTTTAACGATCGATTAAGTTAGAAAATTTTACACAAATCGCAATGAACAAAATCAAGTTAAAAACATATCCAAAATCAAATTCGCATAGTTGATTGTGTTAGTGGTTAGTGTTAGTGTTGAAAACAAAACAAAACAAAAAATGGATTCACTATTACAATTCAATCAATTATCAAAATATCCTGATCCGAATAATAATAACACAGATGATTATCGTACAATTACATCAATTAAAGAAGATAAATATTCATTACGTCCACGATCAATACGGCGTATAACTGAAACGTCGAATTTTGATAATCAGAAAACTAATACGAAATTAAATAAAATCTATAAACCAAAACAGAAACCGGCACCATTAAGTAAATATCGACGTAAAACGGCAAATGCACGTGAACGAAACCGAATGAGAGAAATTAATCAAGCATTTGAAGCATTACGTCGTGCTGTACCACATATGGATACAACACAAATAGCAGCTAGTGCAAATAATGAGAAATTAACGAAAATTACAACATTACGTTTAGCTATGAAATATATATCAACATTAAGTGCAGCTTTAAATAATCCAGAACCATCAATAATAACACTAACAGAAAGTTTATCGGATTGTAATGATTTGGATTGTTTTTTATTAGAATCAGATGGTGAATCTCTACCATTATCAGATAATTCACTATTAGCATCACCTGATTTTCCAGAAACATCACTATCACCGGTGGATTTTAGTGATCCTTGTTTGCCGGCACTTTTACATACAGACTTTACTGAACACACATTGGATACTACAGATTTTAATGATTTTCTATTGACGTAATCCTGTTATTATTCATTATTTTTTGTATAGTTTTAAATAATTGTAAATATTTGTATAAATAAAAATTGAACTGAAACATCTTGCCTCATAGTACGTAAGTCTTTTGTAAAATACTCCCCCGTTATTGTTACCTTACAGATTACTTTTTATATAGTATAAATCATTTATTTTGTATGCCATGTTTTGAATGTTTTATAATAAATACGTTGAAATAAATAGCTTGGTTAAAATTCTGTGACAGGTCGTTTTAAGCCTAAAAGGAACCAGAAATTCAATACGTGCGATCATTTGAATTGCACAAAAAAAAATCAATAACGAAAATCATAAATTTCTACCAACCAAAATCAGGAAATTTGTTCGATTTTATTCAAATTTTATTGAATTAATTGCGTTTTCTTTCAAAAATGTGTCAAGTCTTTATGGATTAAAGTAGCTGAGTACAGTATGCTCTTATTTGTGTGATAATCTTGTATTGATCTTAATTAGCAACCAGAAACATATGTAGATATAAAAGACAGGTAAGTTTACTTTCGGAATTTTAAATTAAAAATCACTACTCATTTGTTTTCATATCAAAAAATCCATTTTGATAAATAAACAGGATACACGTTATGAATAATAATAAAAAAAACATATAAGCTTATTGGTTGAATCAATTGATGGAATTTTTATTATTTATGCAACATCAATTGTATTATTATTACTTTGTTTTGTTGGTATTATTAAATAAAATACAAGTCGCTACAGTTTAATTAAAGACTGGTAATATTGCTCGATTTATAATTAATTAGAATGGTAAAGGGGGAAACGCATTATTAATGTATTAGCCATTCGCCTGAAGCGTAATTTTGAATCTTGAAAGACATTAGGAAAATAAATAAACAAATAAAAAGAAAACAGAAATGTAAAATGACAAATAGTTATTATAGTTTGTAATAATTTATGTGAAATTTATTTTCTTATTATTAGTGCTAAAATATCTATACCAATATTTCCAATCATTATAGTCAACAATTTATTTTCAAGTTAAATTATACTACTTTATTTATAGTTTTGTGTATATCGTATATACATATAGATATATTTGTAAAAAAAATAAATAAGGTGGACAATTTATAGTTGAACAAGTTTCACTTTCGTAATAATTATAAGCAACAAGTTAAAAAGATATTCAATGACTTTACACGAATCTTTTTTACAATTTTTTTTTTGTTTTGTTGTCTTCACGTAGAAGTTGATGGCTTTTGCAATATTGTTGTTGTGCAAAAAATTGTCAACGATACTCTATAATAATAATAATAATAAAATAAAATTCATAAAAAAACACAGATAAACTTATGATTACCATTTATGGTCAACATGCGACAAGTGCAAAATGATTTGGTAACGATAAAATACTTTCACTGTAACGGTTGAAATTTGCTAAATGTCTTTTGTAAAATATCAAAATGTCCTAATTTTATTGAACATTTATCCTGTTAACTATTTGTTGAGTTCATTTAAATACGTGATTCTTTTGTTGAACTCTTACACAATTAAATAGAGTATCAAAGTTTCATTTTTTTAAAAAGGAATTAAAATTAAGTCCACAGAATGGAGTAGGCAAGTACTCGATTTGATTCAACACGTAAAAGAGGTATTTTTCCTGAAATTTGAAGCATATGACAACAAAAATCAACCGAGAAAGCCCTCAAATTAACTGGACCAACTATCTAATGGTAAAGACCAGTCGTAACAAAATAACTTTTCCTCTCATTAAAGTGCATCTTGGATGTTATTTTAAAACATTTATGAAACGCTTATCCGATTATTATATAAAAAAAAACTGCAAGCTCTATTAGCAACTTAAACGATTAGAAAGTTATTGTTGCAACAGTGTCATAGATTTTATTGCCGGCATGTGGAAGCCCTTAGGAAAAGTCTGAAAGACGTTAGATCAAGGACATTTCCAAGTACCACTATCATTCTCAACAATGAAACAGATTAGGTTATATTTAAATCTTCTACATGGTCTTAAGATAATCCGATCGAATATAATTACTGAATCAAATTTGTAAAGAAAACTCCCAGATATTTAGTCCAAGATAACCATTTATGGTCAACAAAAACAAATGCAAATTAACACAAATTTAGTAACGGTAATTACTTTCACTGAAATGTCAGAATTTGTCTAATCCGTTTTTTTTTGGAGAAAGATAGAGATAGAGAAAGAGATAGACTAAAAATTTGAAGAAATAATAATCCATTTGGTGATTGTTAAATAAAAATCTTAAACATAAGATTTATATCGGCCATCTATTTGGTGAATTTATCATGTTTCTCTAATGTTTAGATTATCTCGTCAACATGTATAATAAAGGTGCGTCTTTTCTCTATATGATAATGATAATCGGTGAATTTTAATGTTGCTTTCACACGTTACATACCTACCCTTATCTAAATTAAATGTTGAATTACATGAATTTGTTGGCGATTTATTGCTATGGTCGATTGCTTAGTTTCTACAAATTTTTCAAAAGGTGATATAACGTTAGTCATAAAGTCGTGTAAATGACAAACTGAAATTTATACGAATTAATAAAATCTCACCTACATGCTTTATTGTTACGTTGATTGTAACAAAAGAAACATGTATATAGGGATTGGTATCTATATACTACTATAAACATATTATACAACTTGGGGAGTCCAAATTCATCTTTTTTTTTCATCTTCTAAAAAAAAATGAAAAGAAAACAACCAAAATGGATACTATTGTTAAACAATAAGCAAGTTTGAAAGTTGAGTCTTAAAGGGACAAATATTTAGTTTGTACAGGATTTTATTACATTCCTGTCAATACTAAGCGTTATTTATCGCCATTACATTCAGTATTAAATAGTTTCGATTTACTCATCTTAAATTCGAGAAAATTTCCAAGTTTAATAAAAATAATGACTTTATAACAACCAGTAAAATCCTCGTATATCGATCAAAAACAACAACAACAAAGATGATTATTACTAATAATAATTTTTTTTGTATTGAACAAAAAATTAATATGCAAACTAATGCACCTATAGTGTGTTAACCCACACATCAACCACCTACAATTCCATAAACAACAATACATCTCGCCAATATTGTGTTGGGGGCGTTCTTTTATTACTTGAATCTCTTTATATTTATTATCATTATTATTATTTCTTCTCTTGTTTAGATGAAATTTTTGAATGTGGTAATTAGTTGACAATCACAACCGTCTTTTGTTTATAACTCAATCAACTTAGATAGATAAACAAAAAAAAACACAATAAAATGACGCCTACGAATTCTACAATGTAATCCCAAACAAACTAATTAAATATCAAAAAATATGAATGTTATTTGTTGTATTTTGTAAACATCTTTCACTTTTGATTAATATCAATTATTATAATTGAAAAAAATATATATTTTTTTGGTGTTATACAAGAAAAACAGGAGTATAATTGAGGTCGTTAATCAAAGACTTGCTCTTTACATTCACCCCGCCTTGCCATTATTAAGAACCCAATTACAACCAGCATATTTATTCAATTTAATTATCAAGACTATATAGCTATAGTCTCGTAATTCATATAAGAAGCCATAACTCTATCCGACATATAAATAAACTATCTACCAATATATAGGGTGACCTTCCAAAAAAAAAATTAAACGATATTTATCTTGATTGAAATTAAGAAATTCGTCACGTTCATTTTACAATTGCTGATTGAAGTCCACCGGTACTCATGTTCTTTATGAAAAACTACTAACCGAAAATTCCAGATTTAGTTTTGCAGATCGCGTTTATTTAATTAATATTATAATTTATGTGTTGGGTGTTTTTTTTCTTAACTCATTTTAATTATCTTGAAATAACTGCGAAATACCGCGTAATAACATCAAACAACTAACGATTGGACGAACTGATTTGTCTGTAGATATAATTAATATGAAACAGTTAGTTGTTTATAAAAAAAAATGAAATTTTTTCAGTTCAGTATATAAAAATTTATATATGTGTGTTAAAGATAATGTGTATAATAAATACCCTCGTTAAATTTTCAACTTTAGCAGGATCAAGATATGGGATATATCGTTCCAATTTAATGATATTAACTGAAAAATTTATGTAAGAAAGCATTTTAAACACCTGTAAACTAATTAACAAATTCTTTTAAACGATATTTCTCACCGGCCATCATTGTGACGAAGTGATTATATTTATCGAATAGATGATTCTAAATCAGTGATAAACCAATAAATTTTTAATTAATTGAAATTGATGGATTTCGATCGATCTGTGGCCAGAGAACGACGGGGGATGGACGCTTTCCAATAAAACAAACCACCAAAATCTAAATACGAATCAGTTGGAAATAACGTCTTCTCCTACCTTAAAATAGCAAAGCAACGATATCCCATGAGAAAAATTGTTGAAAAATGCTTGACCAGAAATTCACAGCTCATCAAGCCCCAAAGGTACACTCTTGACCTATGCAAAAAAAAATTTTTGCAAATGTACTGCCAAAGGCTAGCGGGGAAAAAATGTAAAAGTGATGGGCACAAGAATGACTAAGAGTTATTTGAACAGTCAAATCCAGATTTCATCAGAAGACGACCAAAAGGTTCTTATCAAGATCAATGCTAACATTTATACAAGAGCATTCATAGCCAAAAACGCTTTCAGAAATCATAAACAAAAATCAAAAAAATTTAAAGTGCCCTAGAAACACTGTCGGATTTTAATATTTTCTATTAAATGATGATACGTGATGTTCTTTTAATGTGTTTCTGTGTGTGTGTGTCGACTCATTAAAAACGTATTACCACAACCAGCAATTTGTTAGTTGTAATAATTTTAAAGAGATACGCCTACTTTCTAAATGATACTTTAGTTTAGTTACAAATTGAGGACTCAATTAAGCTACGTTTTTGAATTTTATTGTTGAAGCACCTCCTACAAAATACTATAGTAGATAATATAGTTTTATTTTCACACAAATCTCTTCATCAACGTTAATAGTAGAGGTAATAAGTAAGCCGGGGAAAAAGGAAAACGAAAAATGAAGTACAGCAAAACAACACTGTGGAAATTTTTTACAGTAATTTGATATATTAAAAGAAACAAGTTTTAAGTTTATATTTGCTTGATGTTAATAATTTTGTAAACGTGCATGAAAACAGAAGTGTTTTCCGCCATTTCAGTGATGGCACTTTTGAAATGGGACCTCACAACAAGACCACCTACAATACTGTAGTAATACAACAGACATTGATGCCTTATTATTATTTTATTATTTATCAATTATTTAATATTTTTTTCCCGTTATTTAAACAAATAATAATACAAATAAAATATTTTATGAAAATAAAATAATTTCACTTAAAGATAAGAAATTTTATTGTTATTATTATTATTATTATTGTTGCTTCTGTACTGTGACCTGTGATAAAATAGATAGTCTATTGTTAAAACTGACAGTTGAGGACCACCATTGTGGACTCCTACACCAAAATTACAACAATATTTAATGATTTCTTTTATTTTTATCTTCTGAAAGTCCTAATTTATATCAAAATAAAAACTATAAAACGAGGATGTTTTTACAATCTTACGGCGGTAATAGAACGCTGGAAATTTGTTAGAGGTGTGTATGTCGTGTTTGCATAATTCAAAACGTTAGAGGTGTAGAAGCTTAAATAGTACCGCACACACCTTATATAGTTAACGAGTAATGAGTCAATTAGTGTTAAATTACACTGTTGAGGAAAAACACAACAACCTGAAAATGGGGACACTTGATTGATATATTTAAGTAATAATTTTATATGTATATCATATACTTATACACAAATACAGCTTTCCCTTGATTTGTATTTACGTTGAAAGGCCATTGATTGTACAAAACATATGAGTCACCCACGCTTTCAGTTTTTTATTGTCGTATTTTTGGATTGTTATTTGTTATACAGTTTTGCAGATGGATAATAAAATAATAATAATTTCGCAAATACTCTAACTAAACTAGATTTTATTATTGTAGGAAATTTTCGAGATTTCAATGATAGATCAAACGACAACAATCTACATACATCAGTGATAGGAATATACCGACAAAGTTATAAAATTATGTAATAATACAATATTCCGGTAGTATCCAGAAATGTATGTGACTATACATAATAAAAGCAAGCCAAAAATTTTGAAATAACTGTATAGAAGACGAACCTTAATATAATGCGCCCAGTTTATAAGTGCATCAGCACAGGAATGCGTCGTTTTCCAAATAGAACATATAGAGTGTAATATAATTAGATTAGATACATTCCACAGTAGCCGATAAAAGGACAATCTCTATTGTACACGTGAGAGAAAATCAATTCTGAAACTATGTACATAAACGGACAATTCATTATTTTTTTTGACACAAAACATAAAGCCACGATAACTTGCAAATTTGTTCGACAAACAATTGAATGTCAAAAAGGTACACATGAAAATCAGAATGAAAACCATTTGTGTGCGCCAGTTAGAAGAGAAATTATACCCCAGTCAGAATTGATCTTGATAAAACATCTTCAAACAGGTAGACAACGGATTCATTAGATGTAACAACGATCAGATGGTACCCAACACAAAAAATTCCTTCACACCAAAACATTTCTGTGAATCCTGCTGAATTATTGGTTTTACAAAAAAATAAAAAAAGTATACATTTTTGTGGAACATTCGATGTTTTCTAGTGAAATCATCTCCGCGACTGTTTTATAATAAGACGCCATTGAATAGATTGACAATCAATCTTTTTGAATAATGGAAATGCATGGGTGTTTTGAAACAAAAGACGAGGACGTGCGGAAGAAACACATCATCTAAAATATCAAACAAACAAATAATAGAATAACGTCGATTTTTATTTTATATTTCAAAACAGTTTATTATTATTAATCGTCGTACATATTATCTTTGTTGTTGATGAGCCTAAAGCGACATGTTGGACTAGGCTGTCTGTCTGTTTTTCTCTGTGTATTGGAAACATTTTTATCCTTAACCCTTCACGAAATCGCATCATAAAACTGTGAAAAGACGCGATAAAAACTACATAAAACTTATGCAACTAGAAAGGATTTCGTCGTATCAACATTACATTAAATGCAAAAAAAAATTACGACGACGATCAAAAATAAATCTTTTGGAGAACTGGTTGTTGTTGCAACATTTAGTTCACAAAATAAATAATGTCACCAACATATCGTTCTTACAAATGACAACAAATCAGGTAATTAATTCTAACGAATAAGATAATCAAAGATATATATGTATAGATATATTTTTTACGTTAGATAATTAGTAATAAATCATTGAAAATTACGGCAATTTTCCAAGAAGCAGCAAGCAGCTTAACTATAAATTTGTTAGTTGACCGTTTCATAAGATTTTATACAGACAAACACCTTTTTTATAAGAATTTATGCGCCGTTTTTGTGAACGGCTACTTGATTATGCTTTATCACCTATCCTGTCACAATACTATACCGACGAAAGAATCCTTTATGTGAAAGAAGATCGCCCATATCCTACTTTGAAATGACTTTACCATTCTAACAGAGTAGGTTATACAATTGGGTGGCTTTATCGCCTGTCATTTGGCGTCAACTAGAAGTTATTAGATGTTGATAACATTTGTTGAATATAGTTTTTTTTCTTAAAGAATTTATTTATAGAAGATTTTTCTAGTTAATGCTCGTTTCTATGGAATTTTCTAAAGTTTTGATGATAATTTAGGAGGTTTTGCAGGTGGCGACAACTGCCATTACCTGCAAGCATAACCTATTAGCACCTATGACCCTGTCTAGATCGGTAAGAAGGTGACAAGTGTGTATTTATGATAGTAGTTCTGGTAGCTGTACGTTCTTTAGTACATTGAGACGCCGCTCGCAGCAGGAAACCAACAGTCGGGTCTCTTTGTACAAAGCACCAATGTTAACACAAACTTTCAACAATCATTCCTCAATCTATCCCTCAACAATTATCGTTATTTTGAAAATAATAGAAATACCTATATAAAAATCATACAGAGATCTAGAGTATAATAATGATTAAATCTAGCACGAGCCATATGTTTGTTTATATCGAGAATTTCAAACATTCAAATTGAACAAATACCAACCATGCAGAAGTTATTTTTCACATGATAAACAATGTTGTTCCAATAAAATATATGTCTATCTTATTTAGCAAGAATTAATCCCACACCACCAATATATAGAAAAACGAATGAAATCAATTGACAATAGTCACTTAATCAAGAAAATTATACGGAAACTCTGTAGTGTTGTATTGTTGATTCGTGATTCGATACTAACATGACATTGCCATATTTTTTTATCTACACAGTGGAGGAATTGGCGCCGTTCTGTATTGAAAATCTATAAAATATTCTGTGACGAAAACTTCACGTAATATAAAAACATGGGAAGAAAACGTGTTTATTTGCATTAAATGACACTGTTAAACATTGATTATTAACACTATCTGTGGTATTGCTCATTAACTACTTTGGATTTAATGCGGTTTCTGTGACAATAGAAGTCTTCCTGTTTAACATAAAAATTATATGACGCAATATTTCAATAATTATTAGCAAATTGTTAACAACTCACCCTTAACTATCACTATGTTAAGGTACATCATACTTCAGCACAACTCCTTTTACCCCTAAAATCGAATTTAATTAGAGATGAAATTAAAAGAAAATGGATAAAATAAAAACTTTACATACACGAATCATTTCTTCTATAAACTGCATGTGAGGCTTAAATAAACGAATATAAAACTGGATTTTTCACATTTTCACTTAATATTTCTATCGGTAAAATCGCGACGTATTTAATAAGCACAGACATAACCTACAAACTGATAAAACAAAACACTATCACCCCCCCCCCCTGCTACCCCCTAACACAATTGTATATTAAATTTTCTTCAAATTTTAAAATTACACACAAATTAATCAATTAATTAATTAAACGCGATAAAAACGATTGTTCTTGTTTAGGTAATCATTTGATAGTCTAATTAATTAATTTATTTTCATTGTTCTAATAATAGGCTATCGGCGTTCCCTCCGTGATCTCACCTCTTGTACTCACGCCACCTGTGATTAACTATTTAGTAACTAATCATGTTAACAATGTCATTAAGGGCGGTAACGTTTTTGTGGAATTTCGTGAATATTTTCAATTTAAGACTACAACTACAAGAATCTATTAATCTACTGTACATCCCATTATGGTTATGCGTTCAAAGTAGCATCGTTGTTACCTTAATTCCCTAACAAAGCTGCGTATTCTATTCCAGGGCCGCATCTGGAGTTTTGTGGCCCCTAGACATACAAATAAAAGTCGGGCGCATCTAATACAAACAAGAATAAGTATGACATTCGTTAACAAATCGCCCAATAAGTATTATTATAATTATTATGGATATACAGAGCTGGGCTTTGCATCTAGAAACATTGGAGCAACTAGAAGAAATGAAACAGTCTTATGGTGTGCACGTGCTAAAACGAGATATAGTTGGATGGTTACTAATTTTTACCAATTATCTCTTTTCAGCACGTGCACATTGTAGTGCTGTTTAATTTCTTCTAATTTCTTAAATGTTTCTATATGAGTTGGCCGACCCTGTATACAAATACCTCTGTGCTAACAGGGTGCAATTTGTATCGTTTTTCCGATAAATATGTGAAAATCGATAGATTTTTGTTTGAAATTCACACATTACTGCGCAATTTGCCACATAGCCTAAGCACCTAAATAAGTGTTATAAGAATGTGATCAGGGCCACCCTAACCATAGGGCTGAGTTCGCTGTAGCCCTGGGGCGTTAATTTTGCTTACACTCAAATTACGATGACAGCTTCATACCAGAAATTTATTTTTTTATTTGTTTATTTGGTAAAATAATTATAAAGCTTTTGTAATTCTTTTCCCGATCGTGCTTCCTCGCCCGTGTATTTTCTTATGAAGAGGAGCGCATTAGTGTTAGTAGTCCACGGGCGTCAAATATGCTAGGACGGCCCTGAATGTGATACACAAATTCTTTTATACTACCTCTCCAATCTATAAACAGTCATCAAAGACTATTTCGTTAAATATTTTACCGTTTTAATAGTCTTAAATAGATTGATAGAAATACGTATTTATGTTACACCATCTATTGAGAATTTGGAAAAGTGGAAGCTTTCAGTTTTATCAAAACAATATCTTAATCAAGCATTTGGTTTTATCGCACTCGTTCGTTATCAAATTGTCGATTAGATCGAGTCACGCATCCAACACATTATTATCAATCAATCTTGTCCAAGACCGGAATCAATTTCAATATGTTGAGATCAAATGGTAGGACAAGAGAAAAGAAAACCAGTGAAACCATCGCCCGGCTCCTTTGAGGGTATTTAAATTACTGTTAATGATTGCAGGTCCTCGCACCAGGACATCAGAGAAATATTAAATAGGCATTGGTGTGTGTCTGTGTGTCTTGTGACTTGTTGAGTGCAATTTCAAATCACTTTCTTATCGATATAATGAACGTTTTATCTTGGAAAGGAAAAAATTGTTTAATCTCGAATTGTGATTATAAAACAAAACCAAGAGAACAGTCCAATCAGATACCGCAACAACCATCATTTACTTAATTGCTTATATCTTATCGATTCATTTAAAATGAAGATAATAAAACTCGTAGTATCGTTTTGTATTAATAATGAATGAGATATATTTAATTCTAAAATCGAATAGAAAGAAAATACGTATCCAGCAGGTAATTGTTTTGAAAATAATCAACTTTATATCCTACCGCCACCACGAATCGAGCATCACTAATTCTAAAGATTGTTTGCCGAAAAAAAACACATCTTGCTACATTAAAACCGGCGTATTGGTAGCACACAAGAATGTTGTTCTATTAGCATACAATGCACCCTTAAACAACATTGTTCTATCTGATTTTTTACGGGTGTCGTTTTCAAATCTCGTTTGAACGAAAATGCACAATTGCTGGTAACTAAATTAGAAACTATCTGCGATTATTCTCCTTTATTTGTTTGAAGAATTCTATGATTGACAATCGATCGGTGTGTGGTCAAATAGACGTCTGACTAATATTGGTATATGATAGTTATTCACATTGAGCCAACAGTTCCCGTTGGTTGCATTTCTTCTATTTGCTTTTTTACTGTTCGTATTTGCGGTTAATGGTAATCGATTTGGTTAATTTAGATTATTCACTTTATTTAAGTACCTACATGGATGAGTGTGCATTCCCGAAATATTCCTAATTAACAGAATGTGCGATTTTTCTACTGTCTCTTGTGTATGTGTCGTAATGTATGTGTGAGTTTGCAAGATTGCCGGGCTTGGACAGTGACCGCTGTCTTTGAGAAGCTATACACGTACTGGAAGGTCGGTTGGGCAATTCTTCAGTCAATATCGAAATGCAATGACGTTTTTAACATCTATGATCCTTGAAAACAGGAGAAAAACTTGAAGATTTTAACAGTAACACGCAAGTCGAAATTTAGCACCTCAGTAGAACCTTAAAGACATCATTTCTATTGTTCTTTTTCGGATCCATCGTATTTAGGCTCTAATTAGCGTCTCAAACTATTCATTTGTAAGAGTTCAAAAATGGAGGAACTTTTCGAATTTCAACCCCTAAATAGCACCCCAAAAGACCGAATTGAAAAATCTAAATAAAATTGCAGCTCAGTAAGTTCTTAACAGTCTAAAGTAAAATAAAATGAAAAAAAAACAATAGAACTTTTAATGCTTTCAAGAAACAAGTAGACGCACAGTTTAAGTAAACTAAAATTTAGATTTTTAATTTTTTGAAAATGGCTGATAAGGATGTGAAAATTAACAATTTTGGCCTCGTTTGGTGGCTCAGTGATAAATTAACGGATATCCTGCCAATAACATCTCTACCACCGAAATCACGAGAAGTGAATGAAATGGTGAATTTGTCGTGGATCGATAAGAAAAAAGTTCTAAGACCAGCCGGTAAGTTTTATAACCTAAAATTCACTATTAAAACTAAGACCGTTGAGGTGCCATTGAGATGTTATTCGTTCAAAATAGCCTCTCAACAGTGCCTCAAGTGTCCAAATCGTCGAAAAAGCTCCTAATTGGGGCGCTATTGAGGTTCTAAATTATACTGTGTTTATTACTTTGGATGTCCTAAAATAGCTCATCCAGGTCCTTGAATCGAGACTCTATTGAGGCGCTAAATTTCGACTCGGGGATAATGGGAGGACGACCTCAAAAATTATTTGTTAAATATCCAGTGCGCCTGCAGCGTTTCCAAATTTTAGGTTTTCCATATTTTGCTATTCATGATAAAAATGTTCATAAATACATTTTGGTAAGTTTAAGGCCATAACGAAAAACAACGAATTTAAATTTTTTACGGTACATTAGACATTGCGGTCAACACAGCAAATTTCGATTCAAATTAAAAATGCAATACAATAAATCAGTCTGTGAGTTGATGATGGTGGTGGTTGTGTGTTTGCGGCGTTCAGTAGTGTGGTTGTTGTTGTTGTTGTTTGGGAAATAATCGAACGTATCGAACTGGATGGACGAAGAAGTAAAAGAAAACAAGTAACGTCAAGATGATCAGCAGCACGTTACATTCGCCCGCATGTTCGTGATCGAAATCCGAAAAACATTCAACGCTTTCTTCACAACAACTAAGTACGGCTACATCGGTTCGTTTAATTATTTTTTTTTGTTATTCGATCGAAAGACTGCCGTGAGAAAATGCGAACACTTACATGAAATTCGAACGTTTTCCAACAATTAGTATATCAAATATTTGGTGTTATTATTTAACCGTGTAAATTGCCGCGGTATGGAATCCATCGTTAACCAAACAACTGATTGTTATCTGGATATTTGGAATTATTTGACTTGTTTATAGAAATCAGGGCGCTTTCGTAAACAAGAATGAAAAAAGAATTTGTCTAAAGAGAAAACCAATTTATTATTTAAAATCTAATTCAACATAACAAACAAATGTTGGATGATTTATGACCTTTCACATTCAATCATTAAATGTATGTCAAAACACCAGCGACAAATAGTCGATTTTAGATCGTGTTCTATGATATTATTTATTATATTGTGTATGTATAGAGTGAATTGAATCGTCAGTTTTGACATAATGCGAGTCAAACGTGAAATTTTAATCATCGATACATCATAAAACCATAGACAAGTTTCTAAATAATGAAAACGAACAATATTAATCTGATTGTATTGATTTGAAAAATATAGCTTGACATTCAATAAGATAAACAATTAATTAAAAATAATAACGCGGCACATAAAAATAATAATTAATTTAAAATAATTTAATTGACGATCGAGATTTTTTTTAAATATTTTCTAATGGGGCAGTCGTTATAACGTTTATTTTAATTAAATCGATATGTAAAATGCGAGACAATTCCGATCAAAATTTCGATAAATTAGTTGGTATTTGAAGTAAAGTAAAAGAAACCCCGAAGAAATATGACAATTAATGGCATGGAAGTGACAAATTTTTATAGGTATGTCATGCTGTTTCATCTTTCTATTCGTATTAACTAACTTCGATTTTAATTAGTTAAAATCGTTGTGTTTTTATTCGTTGTTGTCGGCTAGAGATTTCTAATCTATTTCGACTGTTTATTGTATTTTCTTATACCCATTTAACGTGTATTTCATTTAAATGCGCTTGTCAGAATCATACGTTATTACGATCTTAAGCCGAAACCAGTTTTTACCTCACAATAAACAGCAATATATGTATTTCTATTTATCAATGCATTGCGTCATTATACTTTATCAATTATCAATCAAGACTGATTGAAATCGGTTCAAAAATAAATAAATAGATACAATAAACGATTTATTTGTGCAACAATTTCTATTTGTTATTAAAGTTTTTTAGTCATGTTGTTGTGTCATTTTTTTTTCGTCTTCTAAGAACGGTCATTTTTAGCTCTGGAATGAGGTTTCCCTGCATCGTGTTGTACAAGGTACTTGAGAAAAGAAAATAAAACGATTTAGACTGGAGGGTCCGGCCAGTATGTGACTTGTATACGCGGAACATCTTATATACCGGACAGATCACACCTGAAACAGGTATACGTTTGGGTTTTTTTGCAACACATATATGGATCTCTTCTAGTTTGTATGCCGGCCGTGGCCAGTTTACGTTACCACACGATATGTTGACAAACCGTGAGACGGCCGATCGGATGGACTCCCGGAGGGCTTCCAACTCTTCCTGATTGACCACGTTCCATACAATAGACCTCTGATGTGACATGGTAGTTATACTAAACATTACAACATTACCAATTTGACAAACAGAATACAACATTCCTACTAAAAACAATTATTTATCAAAAAAATTTCACATTGACGCAAGAAATTTTGAATGACACTTTCTTTACGATTCATCAAATGCAAATATCAACGATTCTCATAACGGGAAACGGAAATGATAGAAAATAAGTTGTTTGACGGACAGGAAAAGTAGAACACTCGCATCGGAAATACATATTCAGGCTTTCCCACGGAAAAAGTGTCAATTATCCGGAATTGCGTGAAAACGTTCAAATGACGATCGTTGGCTTTTGTTAACTCGACAATCGAGTTTTATTCATAATCATAGAGGGTTAAATAAAATTGGCAACATTAGACTAAATTAAATATTAGATGGGGAACAAATTATTTAATACACAAAACATCAAAACCAAATTTTGCCTTGATACCTTACAGTCTTATCGTCTGGCGCCACCTCTACACCTACCGTGCTTACTATCTCACATCAATAATTTCTACACCAGAATTACCAGAAAATTCGGGAAACTTAAGCAACGCATAAATAGTAACAAAGTAACGAAGTTCGATTATCATGAATTTCCCAAACAGATGAACGAATCAACTTCAACAAGAGAACGAGTTTCCCCAAATTTGTTATAAAAACAATATTTGTATCTAAATAGTAATATTTGTTTACTGAATCATCCAGAATTTTAACCCACTTCTAGACAATTTCCAAATATTCAATTTGAAAATACACAATTTTTTTTTCATGTTAAAATATTTCTTGTAGATACGAGCTGGATGTTTAACGATAAAAAGGATTTATAAAAAAAATAATGTAAATCAAAATTAATCAAGTTTTATTGAAATATAATTCCATATTTATGAAATAATTCCATATTTAGGAAGTAATGGAATTTACTTGCCACCTCTGGATTTTGTAAATTGCGGATTGTTTGGATTCCTCTGATTGGATCTGTTGTCCAAATTCGATTGTTGTTGCTTGTAATTATCCGGATGTCCTATTAAAGAAAAATTTGTTTTATAGACCGAACAAAAAAAAACATGGAAAATATTTTGACTTACGTCCTTCATGGATCGGATTATTAGGATTCAATTGATTTGAACGATTATCCTTGCCACTTTGATCCATTTTGTTGATTGGTTTTTCAAGCTGATGAATGCTTTAACTTTCACAGAGACACTGCTGGATTAAATTTGTAATTCTTCAAGCGCGTGCTCCTTTTATATCTGAGAGTATCGGCGCAGCACAAAATAAGAGGACTCCCCGAAATGTGTTGTTAGTTTTCTATACAACTATGGAATTCTGGAATATCTAAAAATACGCACAATGCCAATGCCAGTTTAAAAATAATTATATTGCATACTTATATTCTGAATTATTTGTTGCATCCATAACATTTAATTATGATTTACGGATAATTTAATCAGGTGATTGGAGTAATTGTTGTACATTTATTGATTTTCAGTATAATGTTTATTATTGGGCCCCTGTACATGACAGTATTTACTGTCATGTACAGGGGCCCAATTTGTAAAATAATCTATCCAAAATTCATAAGAACGTATATCAAAAATTTAGCAAAATTAAAAATGATATTAACGTATGAAAAATATGCCAAGAATGATATTAATGTGGCAACACTGTCTATTGAATCGATCAAATAATAGTGGGATTCCCCGAAGCGCGCTTATCGTAAACTTTAAAATCCCACTATGCCAATAAAAACAATACAATGTCGATTGAGGGACAATTAAATCTAAATATTCTTTTTATCAAATAAAAAACATTATTATTTTGGTGTTTATTAAATATTTGCAGAGTGTGCAGAGTGTTGATAAAAACTGATTACATTTTTATTTGCTTCCTACACTTTTTCATGAAACTAACAAAAATAATTTTATATTTCATACAAATTCGTTAGATAAAAGATATTTAGTTTGTTGTTTAATTCTTTTTATCAATTTAGCAACGAAAAATTTCTAGAAAAATCAATGAAAACACAAGATGCAATTGAATTCAATGGAATACCTCAAGACTAAATTCACGGAACACTGAGCAATAATGCTACAAAAACATATTGCCACATATGTGAAACCATCAAAAATTATTCAGAATAAAATCAAATTGTCCTTATATTCATTTCTTTTCATCCCGCCATAGATATGACTAGGGAAAGAACTATATAATAGTCATAGAGATCAGACAGATTCAAATTAACATTGTCTAGGGTTCTGAAGGAATAAAACCCCCAGCAAAAAGGCGTTGTTGGCTTCTCCTGATGATAAAACAAACATTCACCCCGTCACGTGAGGCTTTTTGAAACACCTTAAAAGCTAAACAACTAAACAACTTTCCTCAATGACGCTTGTCTGAGTTCTCCCATAAAAAGGAATAGAAATTTAACAAATAGAGAACAGTTTTGGCCTCTTTCTAAACATTTTCTGTTGAATCCTTTATAAAAATGGACTGCAAAAGATTCGTAAAGGTACACCATTAAACTGTTTGATAGTTAGAAATATTATTGTCGTATCCAATGTAATTCGTTGTAATTTCAAAGTGGATATTTAATAATTTCGAAAATATGCGACAAAAATTAAACAAGATTCCAAAGAATCGACTATAGATGATATCTTTGTTTAACTTATTGTGAATTGTGTGTAGCCTTGTTTTACATCTAATATTTACGATCATAAAAGCCAATTGTTGGGGAAGAATTTCGATACTCCAATTATTTTTTTTAACAAATCAAATTAGTCTCTATTTTTCTCTCAAAAACTGTGTTCAATAATTGAGTAAAAAAAATCATGATTTTCTTTCAAATGTTTCTTCCACCACAGAACAAACAAATAATATGGCCATATATTTCCAGGAAAATCGATTAAAACAACAACAAAAAAAAACGATTATTACAATTGCAACAAAAAATAATCATTGTTTTTTTTAATGCGTAGGATCAATGATACATTTTTGCATATCAACAAATTCCGATTTTCTATTTATTTTTTATTGAGCATTGATTGTCACAGAACAAAAATAAGTGGAGTTTTTTGGGGACTCCCCATTTTACGAAGTAAAACCAAAAGTATATATTTATGTACGAACGTCTGATCACACATTCAAATACCTATCTGGTAGCTTGTGTTACAACAGTATAATAGCGCGTTTTTCAATAAAAAAACAATGGATAGAACTGGTAAAGATAACAGATCAAATCAGAAAAATCCCAATAACAATGCATATTATTCAAGTCGAAACGTGGGTAAGTCTTACAAAAAAAAACAACATAATAACTATATAACAATAATAATTGTAAATATTATTTATTGTTTGTAGATAGTAGTTCTAGTGGTAAAGCGCCATTAAGTAAAAGTGATCAGGATAATCGTTCGCGACAGATGAATCCTAATAATGATGCATATTATAAATCGAAAGGCTCTAAATAAAAATCATCACAATTATTAATCAATAATTAGAATAGTCTCATATTTGTAAGTGTTTTTCTACTGAATTTTGAGAATAAACTTATTTATAGCACATATTTTCAATTCGAATATCGATTTTCTCGAATCAATAAAACTATAATTTCATAAACCGATTATACTCGTCATTTATTCAATAAATCAGTCAACAGGAGAGCAACTCAAAAAAAGACAATAGATTCGCTTTACCGTAAAATTAAATATGGATGTTCTGATACATTTTATTTGATTTGATTTGATTTGGAGTTAACCAACAACAATAAGAAAAATTCATTCCAGTTGAAATCTGTATCAGCATTCCAAATCTTTTATCATTTATCTTGTATCTTAAATACCATTAGCTCTTACGAGGATTAAAATAAAACGAACACGCGTAATTATCAATCGAGAATTTGAATAAATTATATAAATTGATAAGATTTTTTCGTTTTTAAAAATAACTTTTACCGGAACAATCCCCATACGTGATAGAATGAAGATGTCTTACTGATTTTAATTAAACATATATAAAGTCAATGTTCTAATAATTGACATTGCAAGACCAGATTACTGCATTTCATAGTTTCAGGTTCTTTAATTGGTTGTGGAAAAGAAAATGATAGAAGTAAAGAATGTGTTTGAATATATATATATATATATATATATATATATATATATATATATATATATATATATATATCATTCGCTAATTTATTTTCAATCAACAAAATCAATTAATATATGCGTTATTATTGATTTATCTCAAGTCTAATTAAAGCAATTATTTCAAATAAAACATATTTTTTCTTTAATAACGACTACACGTAATTCTATTCCAATTAAATTGGTCGGATATGCTGCATGAATAAATCTTTATTAATTCGATATTATCAAAATGATATATTTTGGACAGGATAACGATCTACAATGAAATTCTTGGGCGATGGTGGAATGGAACTTCCGGAATTTGATCGTTTTATTGCGGTTTTATAAAGGAAAATTTCTATTAAAATTAATTTGTAATAGACTTAGCGCAATAAGGAAATCGTCTTTATTTTATAAATAGATGGAAAGTCAACAGTATCTATCCGATGTGGATTTTTGTTTCATGTGCACGGCGGCATTATAAGCACAATGATTTGACCCATGGCCTACGGCCTTAAAGCCCCCTCAATACACTATATCTCTCTTCGCTTACAATAATGATTTAATACATTGGCGGACACAAGAGCCAATTCAATTACAAATATTGTAAATCACGCTTTTGCAACATTGTAACGATTTTCGACGGAATTCCATTGGAAATTATCAAACGAAACGAAAAGCAAACTGATGAACGAAAGTACAACACACCTCAATCGGGTAATCTTTTAAAAGATGAATGATTACTTTAATCATTGTTATTGAGCTAATATTACTTGACTGTAATATGTAATTATTACAAATTAAATACAGCGTGAACTCTTACAATTCCAAGAGCAATATTACCGATGCATTCTAAACGTTAATTAAAATCAGGTATTCAACTAAACAACATCAAACAAAGATGCTTAATTATTTGTATTTATTTGAATACTAATTAATATCACAACATTTACTTTCCGGATTGTGTTTATAACATTCCGGAAAAACGAAAACAACTACACTTCTAAATACTACAATAATTACTTTGGTCAAAAAATATTTATACAATTTCAAAAAAAAATAATAACTTTCCACTTTTCAACAATAAAAACATAAATTTGTAAAAAATAAAAATATTAATTCAAATACAGAAAACAAAGAAGAGAAATAAATTTACTAAGCCAGATCTGCTGAATAATTCGATAATTTCATAGACACATTATCCGACATTGATGGATTATCAACCACTAGTGAAATACTATCGTCAACTTGAATTTCCTCAAATTCACTCTCTTCTAGTAGTGGAACGCCTATTGTACGTTTTGTTTTTTTGTGTGTGTTATTATTAAATTAATTACTTTATAACAATGTTTGGTTTAATTACCTTCAGTGTTGACAACTGAACTTGTATCAAATGATGCTAAACTACCACAATGGACACGACAAGAGGCTGGTTGAGAGGAACCACTGTATGATGATGCTGTATCTAACGTAACATTCGTGGAACCTTCCGATAGGGCAACTGTGTCGGTTGAACCCATTGAATCACCAGCTGAACGTGTACTAGGTGTGTGGGACGCACTACAAATAAAATTTCCTACATTAAAAACTAAAAATTAAGTTACACTACATTCATATTTTGTTTGTGTGCTACTAGTTTTTATATCTTTATAGAAACGTATAGATTTACTGAGAAATCGCATTCTACACAAGTCGTTGTAGAAAAATCTTTACGCAATGAGAGGCAACAATTTCGATTCAACACTAAGGCAACAAACTCTTCCAAAGCGATAACCTCTGAACACTCCTTTATCAATCATGAAAGTAACATACCGAATTTACAACCTCCAGAAATCGCCTAAAGTTAACAATTACAAAGGGGGACCGTAAGACGTTATTCCTTTTCTAGCAGAAACTCTCACTTAACGTGCAAGACGGTGCCTGAACAATTGCAGAAAATCGCTAAATTGATCAAGAGACAAAAGGCAGACGCAATACAAAGTAAGAACTAGAACAAATTGTAAATCGTTCAAATGGCAAGAATGCAGGAAATAGTTTGAAAAACAAATAACTTATTCTATGGAAAACTTCTTAGAGACGTAGCAAAGAAGGTGTTTAAAGCCATAAAAGGCAGATGAGAAATTTGCACATTTCCCCAATCAATCAGAAGCAAATTTGTGCCGACAGCTGGGTAGCTGCAAAGTTGCAATCGGTATCAGAACACTTGTATGAAATGTTTTTTAATATTCATTAATTTTCTACTGTATTAAAATTCTCATGGGGAAAATTCCAATCACAAATGTACACCTTTGTCGTATTTTCGTTTTTATTGTAGTTTTTAACGAATTTCAAAATTTTTCACTACACTTTTCACACGCTCATCATAAGCGATTATCGATGCTTAAAACAAGCGTATCATTTACAATAATTGAGAGATCGTTTCGCCTCGAATACGTGGCAATGATTACATGGATGAAATGACTAATGGTTGTTAAACAGTCTCTTCGATATAAGAGAAAGACCTGTCAATATTAAAAAAAATAAACGAAAAAAAAAACTGCCACATCCCTTCAGGGGCTGCAGTCTTGTTAAAATTCTTCACCTTTTTGTCGCAAAAAAAACCTATCTACAACAAAATAATAAATAACAAGCTATAAAAAATAAATTTGGATCATCGATCGCGAAATTATTATTATAATTTTCCGTACCTTCAGCAAGATCATTTATAAACCAAAAAAAAAAGAAAAAGAAAACCCAATTAATCAATGTTGAAATTAACATGCTTTCCAAAGCTTTCAATTCGGAGTTCTTTTATTTCTTTATTTCGTATTTAATGAAATCTGTTACACTCAACAATCGGCATATTTAAAGAAAATCAGCCGTTCTTTCCAAAAAAAACACATCATACTTTTCCTTTTTTATCGTTCCTTCTGAATGGAGGACTTCACCATGGTTTGGGTGGAAAATATACGAAAATTTTTGCATTAATTTCATTTGTATCAAATTTACAACTGACACAATACGACATTGGCAATCGAATAAAAAATATCGGAATGTTATTTATGACAGCATTTACGTTTTATGAATTTTAAAATACTTGTAATAAACATTCACCTTAATCGGGGTGGTTCAATTCGAATTGTGTCATAAAGATGAGAGCTTTTTCAAGTTAATACATGTACAAAACTACTGTTAATAAATAAACGAAAACAAAAACAAAACAAAAAATAATGCGAATATAACTCTCAATGAACGATTTGTATTTAATTAATTATTTTGATAAAAAGTTCTTTCAAGTGAATTGCGACTATTAACATCAATTTTTTTTTTTAATTTTTTCCAGTCACTGATGATGGTTGTATGTATCATTGCTTCATAAAAAAAATAACGACGATGCTTGACCGTTTAAAGCGAATAACTTAATCGAAATGTTTATTTTAGTTTATTGGTTAAAATCGTAAATAACTTGTTGGTGTTTATATGTGAAACTTGATTAAATTTTGAAAATATCAAACAACCGCGACTGGAAATTTCAGTAGTAAAATTCCAGTTATGAAATTCACGAACATGCCCCCCTAATCGATCAATCTCTTTCACTTCACACACACACACAAAATGTTAAATGATTAATCGTTACGTTCCAACCATGAAACATTTAATTGTCGTAATCTTATAGACATTTATATGTTAATCGAAATAGACCAATATTCAAGAAATATTTAAACATAGTGTGTTGAAGTAGTGTTTACGGCAACGACCAACGTAATTGCCGTATTAATTAACACAAAACACGGTCTGCGTGATAATTCCGAATATCATAATTATCCATGTTCGCTTCATAAAATATCAAACGGCTTTTAAGTATTTTATAGAAGAAAAAACTGTACTTACAATGATCCATGCCGTGGTATGTGGATTATATCTAAATTGGGAACATTTCTAGAACGTCGTGTTGACGATAAATTCGGCCAATGTGGCCGATGTAGTCGTTGTTGTTGTAAAGAAACATGATGACGCTCTCTTGTTGCTTCTTCATATGTTGGCAATGCATTCTGTAATTAAAAACAAACAAACAAAATAAACGTTAAACAAAGCATTAAGACTTGTAATTCATAGATTTTATGACAGGTATTAGATAATATCAGTGTTCAAATTTTTTTATTTTTTTTGAAAATGATTTCGTGTACTCGTGTGTGGACCTCAAGCTATTCAAATGAATTTGTCAAGCTTAATGTTTAAAGCAAAAGTCATGTTAAATATATATTTAAAGTCAAATTACAGACGTTAAACAAATGACTATAATTAATAATTTTTTAAACAGGCCTCCACCCATAATTATTAGTTAATTCAATTTATCCTGTATTTTAATCAAAAAAATTAATCCTTTTTAATATTAGATCAAGGCTATTTGAACAAAACAAATATAATACATGAAACAAATAATAAATTGTTTAAAGTTGAGACGCTAATGATTCGTAATTAGGTAATTAAATCAACAATAAACAGCAAATAAGTGGAATTCAATTAAATTAAATCCTTTCAACAATAAATCGCAATTAGTTCAATTGAACGTATCGATACAAACAACCTGTTTTTTTTTTGGTTTTTGATTTTACAAGATGAAGAGTTTCAAAAAAACAGCGACGATACTGGTAAATTATTAAATGTAATTTTGCGTAATTAACGAAAGTTGAAACAAAATCTAGTGAGTAATACCTCTCAATTTGTTTTTATTTCTCTCAATCATATATTAACAACGATCAATAATAATTATAGCAGAATAAACTAGGCAAACATCTTCCATATATGGTGATCGTTTTTCTGTACCACGGCCACACAATCCTAATCAGGTATTATTACATTTGTATGTATAGACATATAATGTTATCTAAAAGTTTGGAAATATGTGGTGTATCTTAAGAATTCCACTACTATTTACATTGACTGTGTCACGTGACTTACGTTACTAGCGTATCTTGTGTTGCATTGCTTAGATTACAGGTTTTCATATCTCGTTCAGATCGTTATCCTGATTCGCATCTATCTATGAGGTCCTTCTTTTATAAATCTTAGCTTTTTATAGCGATTTTAGATCGCAGATTGTATAACAAATACGGATAGCACAACGGAGACAATTGCCGGAACAGACGCCATACATGCTTTCCCTACATGTCGCACTTGCAATTTTTTTGTTCTAATATCATAAAAGCAAAGATAACTTCCAAACTTTTAGTCATCAGTGTATGTATATATAGAAATGTGATCGTCCACTTTCATAACAAGCCACATATATCTTTACAAGCAACAGGTGAAACCAGTGGCTGCTATTGATAAATTTAGGGCAAATTCTACGACGTATTATACACACAATAATCAACTGATTTTATATTAAAAAAAAAATTATAATTTATATTAATCACGTTATTTATTATTCAAGTTAATTTCGCGAAATTTTGATTATTTCGTTTAACAATAATGAAAACAAACAACAACAACAACAACAAAAAATGAAAATTGATTAAGAAACCACCCATTCACTGGGCTCTATTAATTTAATGATTCATAAATCTTATTTAAGGTGAAATACGAAAGCTGTATTGATGTTTTTCAATTTACGATTAAACAATTGCGTCATCGCATTAATTCAAATAATTCTATTGATGTTCGTTATTTTTGTGATTTAAAATAACAAAATAAATGAAGGTTATGACCTGGATTTACTATTCTTCAACAAGCTTGTTATTATTATTGCTGATAGAAAAAGAAACAACAACAACTTACCTGGTCATTGTTATTATTTATGCTGTGATTATTATTATTTTGTAAGCCATCAGCAAATGCTATCAAAGCTAAACGATCTGGATGATGGAGTAATGTTCCATGATCGCCTAAATTTGTTCGTGTAACAGGTGGTGGTATTGTTGTAACACTTCTTGTTAATGGTCGACGACGCTTGCATACTGTTATTAAGCAAATGATTAAAAGCAAACTAAGTACACCAGCACCAGTAGCTGCTGATATCATAACGGCATTCCAACTATTCACTTCCACTAAAATATTACAGAAAAGAAGAAAAAACCGATAATTATTTAGGAATTTTAAGAGAATTAATCATAAAATTACAATAATAATTGTCGGATGTACGATAACATGTAGGCGGTTCGATAGGTAACCAACATCCTTCCGTTGAACAAGTGAACACTTCATTCCCTTGCAATGTATAACCATTTAAACATTGATAAGAAATTTGCGATTTTATTGGATATTTATTTGATACGGTTGATTCGAATGAAATATCATTTAAATTATAGATAACAGCATAAGATACAGCTGGTGGTGGATCACAACCATGTGCTGGAACTAAACATTTTTGTTAATAAAAAAACACAATTCTTATAGAAAGTTTCAATGATTAAAAGTGTAGAACTGTAATAGGAGTGTAGAATTAAAGATAGGCAATCTGTAAGGGAGCCACTATCACTCCGATTTCACTCAGAAGGAAAAATATATGGAGATGAAGTAACTTTCCAATAAATCTCCACTAACAAACAGTGGTTATCTATAGATTCGTTCTTACTCACAATTGTAACTTATTGCGATTTTCTTCGACTAGAAAGCTTTTCTATTAAGACACTTTGTGGTCATGCAAGAACTACAACAGTTTCAAATTGATGGCAGAAACGAACCTTATCTTAAACCTTGGCAGTACTCTGTAGGATTGTGGATGATGAAGACAACCCCCCAAAAAAATGGAATTTGCAAAAACTTACCACAGATTGGCGTAATTCCGACCCATCGTCCATTGATACAACGTAACTTTCCCGGTTGACAAGGTGCTCTAATATTACGATAAAGACTATTACATTGGATTTTCAATGTAGTACCAGGAACTGCACCAGTTTCAGTTATAAGTCCATGTACTACAGTGGTATTACTATGAGGAATGTGTGATGATGTTGAACAGGAGAAATCATTAGAATCCTCTGAAACAAATATTAAAAAAACAACAACAATATTATTAATGAGCAATAATTCATTTTGAAAAATTCCTGTTTTACAATTTCAATAAAAAATATAAAATGACTATAAGTAATTAACGGTAATTCAATGGATATACTTGATCATAAATAACAACGGGGGGTTTGGTTTTGGTTTTTCATTTGAGGATGCAACTGAAAAATTGCCAAAAAACAAACAACGATGATCATCTTTCAAAAATCAACGACACAACTATCCATAAAATATGAATTTATGATTGAGTTAAGCACATATATTACAATGAATACAAAGTCAAGCAAAACAGGAACACTTCCAGTAACCAACCTGGTGGGGTAGTATTAAATAAATGAATATATTTCGGGGCCCTCCCACGTCGAAACTGTATCATCAACAAGAGTGTATCAAGCGGCATAACACCACAAAGAGCTTTGCGGCTTCAACTAAAGTAAATTTAAGTAAAGTTAGAGAGATGACGAGTATATATATATGCAACATAATATTTAATATACATACATATATACAAACGGTTCCGACTTTTGCGGGGGCGGACATGTAAACGTCATATTATTTTTATTATTTAAAGGATCGTTATTGTATTTCTCGTATATTCTCTTCCGTTGTTATTTGAAAATATCCAATTTCAGTGGATATAACGCGTGAAACAATTAATAAGGACGACATTAATGAGGCACTCCAAATTTCATGCCTATCCATCATAAAAATCTAAATTATAACAGCTTTCGATTAATAATACATCGGGAATTGTTGTTTTCTAAATTAAACGATGATTCGTTACATTTGAAATCATTATAGAAGAAACTTTCGATTGAAAATATTTATAGTCCGTCCAACCTCCTGTTGATATGTTTGTTCTAATGAGTTGTAATTACGTTGCGTCTAACTTAATTAAACGCCATGTCTCTATTATGTTCTGTATTGATTGCATTCGATGGAAGAAACGTGGGAGTTTTAGTAGTAATGGTCGATTAGAGAACCATCTTATTTCCACACTGTAAACGTAAAAGGTTCAGGTGTTAATTAAGATCAACTATTTGTTTTTTAAATTTGCAATAATAAACGATTGAATTCCACATAATAAACCGTGTGAAATTGTCTGTTTTGATCAGATAATTCTCGATCTTTTGTTGAATCAAGTGAAAAGAAACATACATACACTTCAACACTACATTGTAATATTATAAACGAATAATATTCCTTAATAGATTGATCTTAGAGAGAAGGTGATGTATATATTGTCTAATTATAATTCACACTGTAGATAACTATCAGAAAATCATTTGATGTGGACAAAAACCCAATTATACTGTTTCGTTTTTGTTTTTTTTCTCCATCATTTAAAAGAGCTTGTTTGTTCGTTTTCCATTTACATGTTGGCTAGCGCGCGTTCGCCATCCAATCACAAATAATAATTGTCCACAGTAAAGATCCTCCATCTATAGCCAACATGATGATGACCTTACATAATCAATTCATTGTATAAAAGAATAGTGATTATCTTTAAGACCTTTTGTGTTATCCCGACTATACAAAATGAACAAATCACATTATAATTCTTTATGTAAAAGATATGATGACATCAATAGAGTTGTAACAAAAAATTTTGACGTGAACATTGAAATTTCACGATCCATTAATATTATTATCATCATCACCATTATTATTCGAAATTAATCATTGGAATACCAACAATCAGACCCTACAAGACGGGGACCCTTGATCGTCCAGAGTAAACGTTTGTGTTCACCATCATGATGAGCAGGATGCGAGGAAGCTTGGGAACAAAAACAAAAAAAACTGTTTTTTGCGATCTCCGGCCAGAGCAATGGCGCCCTGATTTGCCCTCCCATCTGCATAAGTACGTATAAATATATTTATATAGGGGCCCGAACACACTGCTTTCCCCGAATCTCTGCCCTGAGAACAATACAAAACTAACCTGCGTTACAGTTATTTTATTACACGAAAGAACACTTTTGGGATCCGAAATTGAAGAATAAACTAAATCGAATGTAGATGACGCCCCTAAATCACTAAACCTAAAGACGGAACTGCAAATGTGTACAATAGTAGAACGAAAATAAATATTTTCAACGAATCCACCAAAACATATTCCCGAGTGATAATTATAAAAACTAACAGAAATCAACAATTTGTAAAGCAAACGGTAAATATCGCGAAACGTTAATGAATTAGTAACAATACAAATAACAAAACAAAAAAATGGATAAATTCAACTGTTGGAACTACAATCGATTATCATTAGTGATTGTGAGAAATTGATGAAAAATTCCTTATCCAAGAAATTGAAGACTAAATAAACGGACACAGCAGAAAGATACGATTATTGAAATATAAAATAATTGGCAAAAAATAAATAATTCATTTATCATATATAAACATATTATAAATAAAGGACTGTCAACAGTACGATTTAAGATAATTTTGATTTATCCATACAATTAAAAGGACAAATTTAGAAACCTTGACTGTTATACCAGCACATTTTGTATCTTATACAATAAATTCTCTAAGCACTTGTGTCTAGGAATCAATTAAAAAGTAACTGTGTTGAACTTTGTGTATGACCTATAATTATAAAATATCAATAATAAATCACATTTGTATACCTATATGCAAGATATTAAAACTGCTAACAAGGAATAATTTACAGGCTTAGTACCAGGTTTATCCACAAGCGACATATCCTACATACAGGAAACAGTCTATAAATGTTTACTTTAATAGATACATTTCCACAGCTGTACCAACGGCGGGACACCAGCTCTGTTCCGCAAGCATTCCCTATCGCCAATCCAAAAAAAAACAGCACCTAGACGAACCAAAAAACCAGAGTGAAGAAAACAGAGCCTACAGATTGAACACGATACAAAATGGATATTAGCATTAGAAATATCCTTATTCAAGACAGAAACGAGAAGAGAATTAAGCACTGTGTCTAAATAACAACTTCTAGTTATATTTCACCCTAACATCAATACTAATTAGAATCAATTAAATTGCACATATCTAATTTGCATATTTGATTTGTATTTCCGTTTTAATTAATTTTTCTTTTTATCAATATCAAAATCTAATAATTATTTGTGTTTTTTTGCATTTTTTTTAAAGAAATTATAACTTTATTTATGTTGGCATCAATTTGTTTATGTAAATTGTTATGTAATTATAGTTTTAGAATATATAAAAGTTAATATATTCCGAACAGAAGATTATAATTATTATCATTGGTAGTTTGGAGCGGATATTGCAATTTGCAAGTACAAAATTTGTAATAAATTTTCATTACACGTTCACATAGTGGCGGGTATTACACTTTCTACAACACCATCATCAACTATATGGTCATACCACAATAATCTGATCAATTTTCAACGGTCAACACAAAATTACACCCGAAAATATACAACACTTTTGCATATTAATAATCAAAAGATAATAATATTTCGTTTGCCGTCGAGCGAATTGTAAATAATTGAATTAAAAATTATATAAAACGTGTGTACGATTTATAGAGAAAGTAGATTTATCTACTATGGAATAAATCGCTTCAAACACATAAGCATAATTTATTCAATCAACAGCTTTATCTCATTTTATATTGTCACAATTGATTATACATTACAGATTTTGTAATTTTATATTTATTTTTCAATATTTATATATATTCTCTTTTTGTTCTAAATCAGAAAGAGAAAAATCAAAATTAAACGACATCTAACCCTAAATATAAGATAGTGATTTCATCTTTTTTTCTTTCTGGAATTCCAAATCGGATTTTCATCCTAACTAACTAATAAATAATTAAAGAAAAATCCGATTATTTATACATTTAGCGTGAACATGTTCCCTGGACCTTTTCTCCTTTTCTTTGGGAGGGAGGGTTGTCTTATAGGAATATAGAACGATTTTTCTCTTTTACAATAATGACGTAATCTAATCACAATATAATAATTGTGTTCATAAATATGTGAGAATTGCATTTAACATAACATAAAAAATAATTAATTAAAACAAAAAGAATATAGCAACAATATCACAAATTTGAAAAAAAAACAACATGAATACTTATGAGGACTAGTTATCTAATAAGTAGAAAAATAATATCTTTCATACAAAAATAATAAATAGGGAATGTTTATATTTTTATAAATAAATAAAGGCAACAATTTTTAACAAATATAAATAAATGACTTGAGTATTGTAACATTGCACTTTTTTTAATAATAGTATTTACGACATGTGTATATAAACAAAGCATTGAATTATAATTGAAAACAAATAAATAGATGATGTAATTGAATGAAAGTATTTACACTACAACAATTTTACGTATAATTAAATAAATAAATAAATAATGGAATTTGCATATAATTTATGTACATTTAGATTACTACAGATCACCAAATGGATCAAATGTAACTTCTTTGGTTGGTTGATTAGTTGATGGTTGCATTTTTGGACTACCCTGTACAGGTAATTGTTGTTGAACTGTACCCATTGGATATTGCATTGGCATGCCACCACCAACTTGTCCTGTTGTTGGTGGCATCATTGGTCGATATGTTGGTGCTGTTGTAGCTACCATTGGTTGTGGTTGCCAACCACCACCAACTGTTGGAGCACCAGTACTTTTCGGTTGATTTTTAGGTGAATTCCATTGTTTACCAGTATCAATTGATAGATTTTCAACTAATGATGTTAAACTTGTTTCTAAATCACCTGTTAATAATTTTGATGGTTGTGATGGCCGTTGTGGTGGTTGTTGATACATTGATTGTGATGGTTGTTGTTGTTTTTGTTGAAATTGTGGCTGTTGTTGGTGTTGTGGTAACATTTGTGGCTGTTTTCCGATATTATCAGCCATTAATGGATCAAATACAGATGGTTCATTAGTATTGAATAAACCACCTAAATTATTTGATCCAAACAAGGGTTGTTGAGTTTGATTAGTTGTTGTTGTTGATGATGAAAAACCATTTTCCCATATATTTGTTGGTATTGTTCCAGCAGTTGATGTGGTAATTACTGTTGTTGCTGTTGTTGCAACAGTTGATGTAGCAAATAAATTTCCGTTAACAATTGATGTTGTTGTGGTTGTTGTTGTTGTTGTTGCTGGTGTTGTGAAAGTATCAGCAAATGGATTGCCTGTAGATAATCATCAACAATCAAAATTTATCATTTAAAAAAAAATAATAATGAATCAAGTAACATGAGGCCTAAAGGTATTATAAGTTACTTATTGTTAGGATGGAAACCGACACTGAATATTTTAAAAGTAGAAACATTGACCTAAATACTACAAATCAATAGAAATGGAATTTCGAAAATAGGGTCAATGGAAATTGCAGCTTTAGGTTTAAATCTCTTTTGAGAAAACTACACCACAATAGGCCTAATGTTAACAATTTTTTCATTTGATCAATTACCCAATGATAGTAGATCATCTAATGTTGTCGATCCTTGAGTTGTTGGTGCTGTATTACCAACAATTTCACCACCAAACAGATCTAATATTGGTTCAGATTTAATCGTGGTAGTGACAGTAGTGGGTTCATCATTTAAAAATGGATTTGTAGCAGCACTATTTGCTGGTGATGTAAGATTAGCTCTATATTGATTAAGCATAGCTTCTTCTTCGGCAACAGCAACTTGTTGAAATGAATCATTTGTTGTTGTTATATTATTCGATAAAATATTAACACCACTTTTGAAATTTTTATGTGCTGTACCAGTTGTTGGTGTATTACCTTCTAATGATGCTAAATGTTGTTCTAATGCATCTAATAGACTATTTGGTGCTTTTGTTAAATCTGGTATATCACCTTTATCAATACCAATATTTTCAGCAACTTTTAAAAATTCCCCAACACGATCCATACGTATTAAGAATTTTTTATATAAATCTAATGCTTCACGACATTGTTTTTTATTCATTTCAAAATATTTCTCTAATAAATTTATAATACCATCATTATAACATGCAAATAAACGTATTAAATCACGAAATAATAACATAAAACACATATTAATAACACCATTTGTTAAATCATTTGCTGTACAATCAAATTCTAATAATGCATCTAATTGATTTTGTAATATTGGTAAGGTTTTTAATAGATTTTCTGAATTCATTGCACGTAATGTACCTTCTTCTTTGCCTCTTTTAACTTTACAAAAATCAAATGCCACAGCACGATATGATAATGCTTTTTCATTTAAATAACGTGCATACCGACGTATAAATGGTGACATATCATAACCAGTTCTAGCACCTACAGCACTTTGTACACCAGTTTTATCAACGAAATTTGATAATTGAAATGATGTATTACTAGATGCCAAATATTGTGTGAATCGTTCATTGCCATAACACATTAAATGATGTGCTGTTAATAATGATTTATATACAACAATCCAACTAGTATTTTGTGAACGTTCAATTAATAAATTCGCCATTTGTGGTATTGATACATTAGGCTCATTTGTACAATGTACAAGATAGTCTAAATGTTTTTTCTTAGGTCCTAATAATTCTTCAGTTGTTGCTTTACATACCGATTTTGCTAGGCCTTGACCAGCTAAACTATGTTTAGCTGCCAATAAACGATCATTAATTGTTTGACCTGCCATTTAAACAAGTCTATTCTTTAACAAAACACACACACACACACTATTTAGCACTAATGAAAAATCTTTTAACTGACTGCTATTTCTTCTTTTTTTTTGGAGATTAATTGATCAAAAAAGGACGGGTCGATGGCAAATGCACAGAAACCACCACCACCAACCGGCAAATCAATAAAGTTTTTAGCAACAATATTAGCGCCATCTAGTAGTTAGTAATGATAGACACATCACCAACTGTATCGCAATAAAAACACTAAACGATATCTTTTTGAAAAATTATAATAAGATGCAATTGTGATTATAGTAAACTACTTATTAAGCATACCTGTTATCTGTGGTGTACAAATTGGTGGTATTTTCGGCGACCATGTACCATCATCAAGACATAATTGTACAGAATCACCGTCTAAAATATAACCAGATTTACAACTATAATGTAAACGTTGCCCAATACTATAATCATCACCACCACCATTACTAATACCATCATTATCAATATCATTTTTCTCTTGTACATAATAACCATTTAATATAGGTTTAGGTGGTGGACAGCCAGTTATTATCTGATATGGTATACAAATAGCATTTTGTCCAGTCCATATACCTTTCTCGCATACACGATACTGACTTTCTTTTGGTGATAATTGATAATTTTCATTACATGAATATATTGCAACTGTACCTTTATGATAGAAATCATTCTCATCTTTATCACCATCAATATCTAATTTACCATTTTCTAAATGTGGTGGTTCTTGACAACGTTTACTGCATTCAATATGTGATATATGATCCCATTGGCCTTCTTTACAATATATAATCGATGGCCCATTCAAATCATAGCCCATATAACAATCGATTGATAACACTTGTTTGAATTTTGATGAAATCTGCGATATATAACCATTTTCAATTCTAGGCACATCAGTACAACGGAGGATTTCTGTTGTTGTTGTTGATGTTGTTAGATTAAACGATAACAATGATACTGTCGTACTTTCATCCTCATCATCTCTCACACCAATCGTTGTTGTTGTTGGTGTTGCTGTTGTTACATAAACAATTAATTGTAAAATTGTTGGAAACACTAAAAGTGAGGTTAGGATCATTATTTGATCTTGATAGTAAACAATTGATTCGAATCAATTGTTCATTTATTAGAATTGTAGATATATGTCATCAAATCACGAAAAATCACTTTTCACAAACTGTCAACAGTTTTCCTTTTATTTAATTATTGAATTCTCCATTGTTGAATAACACAAACAACAGAGTAAAAACACTATGGTGGTGGCATCTGTTGGAATTTCCCCAAAAATTAATTCATGCGCAAATCAGATATTTCAATAATTTGTATATAGTAGAACATGAATGACTCGAATCCACTGATGTGGTGAATATGTAAATATGTAAAAACAATCGTAGCCAATGATTAAGCAATCAGACGGAAGTACCATAGACATGGATTGAAAAAGCATAGAGAAACGCACACTCTACAACACTCGGAGACAATTATTAAGTAAACCAGATGAACGTGTACCATAGACATGTATTGAAAAACATGGAAAATGCACACTCTGCAACATTCATAGATAATTATTAAGTAAACCAGCTGGTCGTACCATCGACATGTATTGAAAAAACGTAGAAAAGCGTGACGATCTCCAGCTATCTCTATTTTTTTTTCATATAGTCATCTTTGTTTTGATTCTCGTTCCCTAGATATTTACGCCGCTTATTAGAAACTACAGTTACTTACAATAACGAATTCATGCTACCAATAGGAATGTCAAGACCTGTTTATTAGATCGTGGTTTAATTTAGGAAAAAAGTGTTGGTTACTGCCCATTTCACCAAATCCAGACGCCTTTTCTACGATGAGGGACCTATAAAAGAGGCTGGGAGATGTGGAATTTTGGGTAAAAACACACCTAATAAAGACAACCAAAGACTGGCAGTATGCAAACAGATTGCTAATAGCATGCCTGCGCTCTCAAGAGCAGGCTCTGCCGGCAGAACCATATCCTTCAGCGGCCGCAACCTGCCTAAGATCTACGAGCATGTTCTGCTCACAAAAGTACATGTGTATTAGGCTTAGACTGAATTCAAACAAGATAAATGGATACGTTCATGTCACGTCAGTTCCTAGTCTCCATTTGGAACACCGAAGTCAAGGTACGCTAGGCACTGTTTTGTACTTGGATGGGTGATCGCCGACCATGATCGTTATTATTGTTCCTTTGTGAATGTACTCATGAAATAAGCAGGTTACGCATGCCTTTTGCTAGTTTTACACCGCCAGCAGTATGCAAGCACGAATTGTACGCATAATGCTATTCTAGCAAATTTTGCCAGTAGATTTGCTTGTTTGATTGAATTTGAAGTATTTTGCTTTCGTAAACATTCTTTTTTCTAAATAAAGATAAAAATTGATTTCTTCCATTTGTTGGTGTACTTTGATCTTCTGCCACCGGGCGCTGAATTTGAAGTTAATATGCCACTGTTGTGAATAATAACACCAATAACAATATTGATAAACACTGATGACAATCCATGTTGACACACCCAATTGCCATCAAACTTTCGACTTTTAAATTGTAAATTTGACAGGAATCTTTTGCTGATCGCTTTTGCTAATTTTCTGTTTTATTAATAGGTTTCTCGTTTAATGTAAAAATAAATCATATACGATCTGATTCAGCATAAAAATTTTTATTTAATCAACACGTGTAAGTAATAATAGAAAATATTTAATTAATCTACAATGTTTATGGAAAATATTTTATTGGGTTGGGTTGAACGGATAATATTTATGGTCACAGAAGCCAGTAAATTGACAACGCCTAAAATCGGTATTGCACGAATCCAAATATTCAATATCTTCAGCATCCAAATGAAGATCGAAAATATCGAAGTGCTCATGAAGTCTTATTTTATGTATAGACTTTGGAATAACAGCAATACCTAGATTTAGCTTGTTAATTTGTAATGAACAAACAACAAAAGAGGAGAAAGAAGAAATTGTTGTTAATAGAAAATTAAATAAATTTTGAATTGAATCATTTACCAGATAATTTAAAACAACTTGTGCCTGCGTTTTATTATGTTTAAGTGCAATCTCTCTGATTTTTGGATCTTGTATTGTAGGCTCAGGAAATCCAGTTGTAGTCAAATGGCCATACCCTAATGGACAGTAACCACTAACGGTGATTGTACGTTCTTTGCAGAATTCAATCATTTTCTTTTGATTTATATTAATATTACATTCAACTTGATGAACAGCCGGTTTTATTATTGCGTACTTTAGAATACGGTCGATTTGTTCGCAATTAAAATTCGCTAAACCAATACTTTTTGTTAAACCTAATTGTACACAATCCTCCATTCCCTGCCATGTTTCTAAATAATCGGTATCACTGTAAGCAGTAGCAGCCTCACCTACCGGTAAAGTTCTTGCATCCTCCTAAAAAAAACAAATTTTCGTTAATGATGGTGGTTTTGTTTTATAATAATCTTTATGAAATTATCGGTACTTTAAACGCTAAAGGCCAATGTATCACGAACAAATCGAGGTAGTCTAAATCGAGGGCTTTCAAACTCTCTATTAGCCCCGTTACAACTTGACCGCGTTCGTGGAAATTATTCCAAAGCTAAAAATTAAACAAACATAGAGATTAAATGAACATATCTAAATAAATGCGCAAAATCATCATTATTTACAATCTTAATTTATTGTAACAACATATTATGAGATCTAATTTTATTACTTTGCTCGAGATAAACAGATCCTGGCGCCTCACAATTCCCTGGTTGATTTTCGCGGAAATTCCTCTACCAACCTCTTCTTCATTGCCGTAAATCCAAGCACAATCGAAATGGCGGTAGCCACAATCAATGGCATCCTGTACAGCTTGCTCAACTCGACCTGCTTCAGCCTTCGATTTCAATCAAATGTACATGTAAAACAAATTAAAACGCAATTATATAAATGTCGAACATACCGCATATGTGCCTAGGCCTAACGTCGGCATTGATAGCCCATTATTCAATACAATTGTCTTCGCCATTGGGAATCTTCAACAATAACTTCGTGACTGAATATTTTTGGATAGCTACTGATGCGACTGATAAAATTATTTTATCTAAACTTCGACCATTTTATCATTTTTATTTCTAGAATTTTTATTCAAAATACAAGTTCTGCAAAATTGATTCAATGTCAAATGGAATATCTATCGCAAGATGCTGAATTTAAAGATAATTTCCGGTTAATCATTATTGAAAAAAAATTGCACAAATCTGCTATTGTTATCTATTTTAGAATTCTATATTCACATTATAATATTTTATGAATGGAAAATTGTGGATAGTAACAGACTCTTCGATTTTTATTACATGAATCCAAATAGGCAATGTCGTCTGGTGCTGATTGATTCGCGAATTCGTCACCGATTTTGGTAGCACGTCACTACCTAAGGAAATCTAAAATAAAAACGAAATTGAACCTCGTCAATATCGTTAAAATTGTTAAAATTGTTGCATCTTCGTACAACATAATTCAAAACAACTTGTGCTGGAGTTTTATTGTATTTTTTACCAATTTCGACCACTTTTGGATCGAATATTGTAGACACCGACATATGAGTTAGATTAGTTTACAGTAATAACAATACCGCGTTGTTTACAGAATTCAATCAATTTGTTTTGATTTAAATTTGGATTACATTCAACTTGAATTAACGGCTAGTTTAATTGTGCAATTTTTACTATACAATCATAAATAAGTGATGGATTATTGTTGACACGGGTCCACCGATCTAAAAACTAAAAATTTTCTTTAGCTTCTAATGTAGCTTGCCGAATTGCTTCTTTATAAGGATCACATTTCGTTTTATTATACCGTATCTAATAAAATATTTTAAATAAAACAATAATTGATTATTAGAAGTGGCGATAACTTGAAATAAGGATTAAGTTGACCACAATAAGCATTATTTGAACTAATTATTAAAAATTCAAAAATACAATACTTACTTCGCTAACTTTATATTTACGTTGTCTACGAAAAAGAAAGGGTTGGTTACTGCTTCTTTCACCAAATCCAGGCGCCTTTTCTACGATGAAGAACCTGTAAAAGAGGTTGGGAGATCTGGGATTTTGGGTAGGTAATAATTTCCAAAAATCTACGAGGTATTGCTAGAATGAAGATATTTCAAAATGAAAAGACAAGAAGAATCTATTTGTATAATATTAAAGCACTTTAAATCCAATTCTTTTACCGTTGAACTAACCAGCCCACTCCTGTAATGATAAAGAGACTTAAGCAAAATGGGACTGTGCGATGAAATCAAACAAAGTTATCTATTATAGAAGAATGTTCTGGATCAAAGAAAAGTAGAAAATCACAAATAAATCGGATGTTTGTATACTTATTGAAATTTGAAGTTACGCTACTGAGTAACATCCAAAAAGAACTCGAAGATCTTTTAAAAAATCCCTGAACGGCTCTCATCAGCCGTAGATAATTAGTAAAGCTCTGATCTAATTTATATTCATACAATCCTTGCATAAAATAGTTTACTTGTTTGAAGAAATCAAATTACAATTCAAATTTCTTTTGTGAATGGATAACGATTATTTATATTTTATAGCAAGGACTTCTAACTTTACATGTCTCTTATTCGATATTTCCACTCAAGAGTTTCGTGATTGGTATTTTTTCAAGTATCATGCAAACAATTCAATTGGCCAACAATGGCATTTTGTCAGATACAGGCACAGTAAATTAATTTCTTGCTTCAAATGAAAAATCAGGAATTCTATTGTTTAGCGTTGACAATTGGTGGATGCGCCGGGCAATTCTATTTATATTTTAATTTCATCTTTTTTTTTAATCTACTATCTGGAACAGGCATTCCACGTCTATTCTACAACTCTTTATGTGCCTGGAAAATTACGATTTAATCAAGAAATGAAATTCCATATATGTGGAATAATAGAAAATTCCAGTGTGTGTTTTATTAAATTCCTGTTGTTCCTCGCGCGTCTTCCATTTCTGATCGACATTCTATCGAAGATATTCGGTAGTGGATTGATTGGAAATGCCGACGGTGTATTCCATCTACTTAACAATTTTCCGTTAATTACGAGTAATTGAAATGATTTACGGGAAAACTTCGGAATCCTTGACCGTAACCAAGGTAACGCTCTATCCCATGCTCGATTCCAACAAACCGATCCGATGGAATACATCAAATAAAACAGCAAATAATTTAGTATTTCTTTATTGATAACTACACATTGTCGTATTTAGGTCAATATTTATAAAATAGCCCTTAAATGATTGCCGTTGTTGTTGTTGTTGTTGTTGTTTTTCTAGTTTATATAAATATAAATTGGATATATATAATAACAATTATAATAATAATAAAGTGACCAGCACTAAATGTAGATATATTAAATGTTGAATTCTGCATGGCAGTGGCAGTATTAACATTTGTTTGACATTAAATTTCTGTTTATTTAAATTCGAAGCGAATTCAACCATCATTCTGTTTGTTGATTAATTTGATCATCACTTTATAATAATCATGTGGTGATTTTGTATCATATATTTTACATCCATTTTCATCTTTATAATCACCATATGTTACACTTTTCTCATCAATAAAGCCCATTGTTTCAGCGGCTTTTTGTGTAAAAAAACTAGTCGCATCCGTTTTCATCAACTAAAGAAACAAATAAAATCATTCAGTAAATTGGCTGTAAAAAAGAAATATTGACAGAATCACTTTGAATCCATGTTCTTCAGCAACTAATTCACTACGTCGAAACAATTCTTTCGCTAATCCTCGACCACGATATCGTGAACCAACTGATAAAATTCTCAATTCAAATATCTTATCGATATTGTATTTCGTAAATAAATCGATACTTTTATTAACATCATTTAATAAACCGAAAATTCGATGATATTGAATATTATCAATCGATTTCATTTCTTCTATAGATTTTTCAATATCACCTTTACGGGCGATTCCATTCAAAGCGACACCGGCTATCTGGAAAACAGATGCGTCGATAATCAAAGATTGCCAGAATATTCAAGAATAATACCTCTCCAGATGCTTTATCTATTGCCATAATTGATAGACCATCTTGCAATGTCATTAAATCGTGATGTTCAAGTAATTCGCATGGTTCACCATGAACACATAGACCAACAGAGGCATTTAATGGCTCATCTGGGAAATTGTAGCGAAGATGATGGATAACATCGTCGAATTTCGATGGTGATATTGGAGCGTATTCCATTTTTTTGATTTTGTTTGATTTTATCGAAACAACTCTAAGGTTCGAACAGGAAGATGTGGTAAATGAAATTTTCAATGGTGACAGTTATGAGTTTTTTTTATCAAAATTGCATCTGTCGCTAGAAAGTCAGAATCAACTGGAAGATGTCAATGGAGTTTAATAAATGAAATTACGTCAACCAACCAACAGTGGCAAGGCAAGATGATTGACCAGAAATGATTATCACTTATTCAAATACTGATCTACTTACAGTTGTAAAGTGGATATCATGCTGATACGAATCAAATTTTTAATGAAACTAATTAACTAGCAACTTTAGTGCAGTCACTTGGGAAATGTAGGATCAAAAATCAATTTGATTTGCTGATATTTGTAGTAATCCAAAACACACCTTAGAAGTACTCAAAAAAAAAGATTTAAAATCTCTCTCACGTAATTTCCTAACATTGATAAAAATCAGAGTTTTGTTTCATTTCGGTGTTTATAAACGCAATTGTCACGTTTACTGCTAAAAGGCTATTTTGACTAAATGAATCAAAAGGGCACTAATATTCCTGTTTTCTTGGAATATTGGATATTTCGAGAGCTGCAATGTAATTGATTGAAAACAATAATGAATTTCTTCAATGAATCGAAATTAGCAATTAGATGGTTAAGTTAATTCAATTCGAAACAAATTAATAATAATTAAAAACAGCTAAAATGGTGTTACGCAAAAGAAAATTGTCTGTGTTTCATTTGATCAATTTATAGATAGATTAAATTGTTATTAGAATTGAACGGAATTGAAACAAGACGCCAAAAGCTATCATAAAAAAATAGCTGATGTCAAACAATTAAAAGTAACTTCTCTATTTTATTGTGGAAAACACATCAAGACATAAACTAAAATACAATTTTTTGATTTTATTAGATTCAATAGCAAACAAACAGGCACGAAATCGGCTTACTCTTGAATTTATTGTTACGCTAGAATTCATTGCCAAAATTAAAATTACAATCTATAAACTCTAACAAGACCATCAATTCTAGGCAATTATTAATAATAACTTGATGTCAAATAATTCCAATTAAAAAAAACAATTAATTTTTTATAGAACAATTAATCTTACCAAATGCTATTTCTGCCAAAACTGTGTTTCGATAAGTGTAATTTTTGATTTCTATTTTGTTCGATACAAGTGAATGGTTGAGCTTTGTTAAAACTGTTCTACATCCGACCAGCTTTCGTACGATACTACATCAAATGTGACTTTTCGTCCTGTGAGTTGTCTACTCTCCATTTAGATCCTGTTGCTTCTAGCAACGCCCGGGGATTGTCACCCCACCAGGACCGGCTTAAAATTAATTGGATCGCTTTAGATTTTCTTTCTAAATGATTCATTTCCATTGAGGATTAATGGTGGCGATTTTTTTCATTTTTTTTTCTTTTGCTTATTTATCTATTATTGAAATTATTTTCAATTAGGCTTCTATTTGTTGACATCTCAACAAGGATTTATTCATCGAAATCAGTTTATTTCAAATTGGTGTAAATGGAACAGGCGCACACAGTAAATAAAATTCTATTTCGGAAATCATTGTGTTA
The DNA here is from genome assembly GCA_028455855.1 of Meloe dianella. Taxonomy (NCBI): domain Eukaryota; kingdom Metazoa; phylum Arthropoda; class Insecta; order Coleoptera; family Meloidae; genus Meloe; species Meloe dianella. Next base: position 1,434,448 of record JAPTHL010000034.1, read on the forward strand.
AAACTTTTCTTCGTGTTATTGTTGGTTTAACTAAATTTAAAATGGATAGAAACAGTGTTACTGGAGCACTAGAGAAAATCCCTAATGGTAATACAGTGCTTGGTGAATACGTGTTAATCAAGCCTTACAGTTTTGATTGATTCATTTCGACTGCGTTAATTGAGTGAATATTGGTAGTGTAGAGAAATTCCGTCTAGACTGAGGGACCGGTGTAATGTTAGGTCTGAAGTGAAATCGTTTATTTCTATACGACTGTAGAACAGTCACTGTTGATTGATTCATTTGGACCGCGTAAATTGGTAGTGTATAGAAATTCCGTCTAGATCGAGAGACGGGTGTAATGTCCTCAATATCTGATTCTACACGTCCCTGTTATCGTACTAAAGTTAAATCGTGTACTTTTATACGACTGTAGATCAATCAGTTTTGATGCATTCATTAAGTGAATTGGTAGTGTATAGAGATTCCGTCTAGACTGAGAGACCGGTGTAATGTTAGGTCGATCCCTCAATATCTAATTCTACACATCCCTTTGTATCTAATCGTACTAAAGTTACATTGTGTACTTCTATAATTGAACGCGACTGCAGATCAGTCAGTTTTGATTGATTTTGTTTGGACTAGATCAAATATTTACAAAAAGTTTCAACATCTATTTTTATTAACATATTTTTGACATCGTCACTTTTATTTCTGTTCAATAATGTATTTATTTAGTCTATTACTAATTGAATTTTGCAGTTTATTTCTTAACGTAATTACTCCCGTTTCCATTTAAATAATTAGCTTTGTATTTGATGTTGGTCCAAAAATTCTAAAATTTCTTATCTTATCACCTTATCATTTTCCGCTTTCATATTGCTGTAGTAGGTATGTAGGTACAAACAATTGGTTTTGAATTAAAACAAAATAACAGTTTCATTTTTTTTATTATTAGCATACATCTAAAATACATTACGGTAAATTACTTTATTGTTATTTATCAACAAATTATGCTAACAACATTTAATGGAATTATATTATACAACCACTTATTGCATTAAAGGAGAGGAGAAATAATTTGTTTTTTTTTTGAATATAAACTCTTATCGTAGCCATTTTTATATTCAACATATCTACATTCTAGTAAAGTAATATTGCAGCAATAAGTGATATTAACGAATTTTGTGTTTGTATGTTTTTTTCTTCTTTTTAGTAAAACTGTACAAATAATATCAAATAATAACGGGTATAATCGATTTGATAAACTATCAGTTTGAGTTTTGATGTTGATCAATATTGTTTTAGAATAGTAAATCTTCATCACCTTCATCTAATAAATTGGCTGGATGATGTCTAGCTCGTTCAGCTATTTCAGCTTTATTTGCATCAGCTTTAGCACGTGCTATACGTTTTTTATCTTGAATTTTCTTTAAACGATAGAATTCCTCACGTTCTAACTCATCCAATTCAGATATGATATATTGTAATGTACGTTCAATACGTGGAATGATTACTGAAATTCGTTCAATTAATTATGTGTTAATTGTGTTAATTATAATCTGTATTTTTACCATGTTCAATAGCATTAACACGACGATTTGTGATTTTTATAACATCATCTAATGTAACAAATGATGTTTGTAATGATGCCAATTCCACTAATAATTTAACAGCACTCTGATAATTCTTCTTCAATTTAGCCAATTGTTGGCCACCTCTGGCTAAACCAGCTAATTCGTATGTATCGGTACCATCTTGATAACATTCAAATACTGGTAATGTAACACCAGCAACATTATCTTTTTTTGTACGTATTTTAATTTGTGCTTTTGTCACATTTTGTAATACCACCTGATTGAAATCACCAGTTGTAAATTTGGCTTCAGCTAATGAAAATGCCGCCTCTTTCATTACTTCACCCATCAATGTTTTCGTCTAGAAATTGATACAAATCAAAATTGACTGTTGATTCATTTATTCGATTTATATAAATATACCTCGATGATTTTACCAAGAATCATACGGAAACGCATTTGCAGAGCATCGGCTTTCTTTTTAAGTAAACTATGACCCTTTTGGGCACCTTTTAGACGAGATTTCATTAACATTTGCGCCCTGAAATCAAACAAAACCAGATCACTCCCATTTCGATGTTGAATGGTTAATTATTTGATACGTTATTAATGGCATGTTTGTTACGAATAAATTAATTATTAGAATTTAAAGGAAAACTCACCCTCTAGAAGGGAAAATTGCTAGTCTATCCCTTGCAGACATTTTCCTGTTTTTCTTTTCGTCAATTTCACAAGTAATCAGCTGACTGGGTTAGGATGTTTGTCACAAGACCAGTATAACCGCCATCTATCAGCTAAAGGCGATACTAGATTTGGGAGCTTTCGACTACGTTTTATATAAGCGCTACGTAGATAACCGCACTAATTTGTGATGTTAAAATGGGAACTTTTCAATATTTCAAATGGAACACAGAGAATTTTACGAATAATAATTTTAACAACGGAGAATTTTGAAAATGATTGTCAGTTAAAAGTGCACAATTTAATTAATAGATGTCGCTACTTGTGTTTGGCTACACCTACTATCCCAAGAAAGCATCTACTAATCGGCAATTTTATTTTAGTCATTGCGCAATTTTCGAATAAATTCAAATATGCAATCCTATAAAGAAAATGTTTTCATGTGTTTTGCATTTCATAAATATCCGTTTTAACAGTGAATATACCCGTGTTGGAATATGTCGACACATTTCTGAGACGCTCTGTATACTGTTCGTGCCAGTTTGAAACGTTGTTCGTACACAATTCGATCGAACAATTTCGAGCACCGTTGATAACACCAATTTATCATTTGGAAAAAGATTAAGAAGTGATACAATAATGTGATAATTATTAAAAAAAATAATAATTTTACCTGTCTGTTCTGGTCATAAAACTAATTACGTAAAAACTTGTTCTGTTATCAAGGAATTTTCGTTTAGCTAGTATTCAGACGTAATGTAATGACAAAGGCTGAAAATACGAAAACTTGTGTAATGTGAAGTGTTAGTGAGTAGTGTTTAATCAAGCAATGTAGCAAAATTTAAGGGGCTGAGTACTGTTTATATTTCTTTTTGTGGAATTTGAGCGGACCTTTGAGACTGCACAGCTGTTTTGCTTTCCCTTGTCAAAACCTCAGAGTACTTGGCATAAAAAGTACTGGTAGTATTTTTGAATATCGACTGCACATCATCCTCGTAGTTCTTTAAGGCTTGATCTTGACCCGTGTACAGAACAGAGTAATTTTTTTTGATGGTGTGTTGCCCTATACGGCTTTATTCAGGCCCGTCTACTCTGCGGGGCCATTGATCGTTCAGAGCAAACTTTGTTGTTCTTCATAGAAAATTTTCCCGGTGAGAGGGATGCGAGGAAGCTTGGAAACAAAAAAGAGACTTTTTATACAATCTCAGAGAAAAGCAACTGCCCCTGTTTTGCCGCCTATCTGCATAAGTATGTATAAATATATTTATATAGGAGCCGAACACCTGCTTTCCCCGGAGCCCGCAAACGCCCTGGTTCCCATTAGTTAAATGCTACAACACATAGGGATCTCGGAAATAGACAGAAAATATCAAGTAACTGTAATGTTCTGTTGAGGAGCGACTTTCCTCATTATTTTAGTAGTGCATTACTTTCATTACTAAAAACATTTAATTCCCCCGAAGACAATGAGTCTCCGCTGGCACCCACAAGACAAGAACCAACTGAAATATTCGAGAAATGGCAGTAAAAATTCAATCGAACACATTGTTCGAGTAGATCGGAAACGTAAACGTTTCGTTAACCTCACTTTTACACATTTCACATAAATATTGGAATAAAATAGAAGAATATATAATTGAAAAGATGTTCAAAGATTGTTTTAAATATTACAAATCAAAAAATCCACCACCAAATTACGATAAAGTTCTTAATTTTAACGAAATGGAACGATTTCCAGATAAGGTTATGTTGATCCTTCAGACATTGTTTGAAATAATTTAAAATACATTTGTTTTAGATTATTCCAATTGAATTAACAACATGTGTTGAATGTAATCCAGAGTACGGTTTAAAACCCGTAAAATTATGGAAAATTTATAAATTACAGCACAATCCAGGTTGATTAATCGAACTTAGCTTATTGTTGAAATAACTGCAAAATTACCATAATTTTTAGGCATAATTTTTATAAAAAACCCCTTTACTGATGTAGGCCAACATTATTGGATTGTACGTTCTCTACGTGATTACACACGTAAACCAAATAGATCCAATTTAGATCCATTTAACTTGATACCAACAGAGAACGAATGGTGGGAAATTTCACAACTTGATCGAACTATTTTAAATAAATTACGTTGGATTACATTAGGTTATCATCATAATTGGGATACGAAAACTTATGAAGAAACGTCTAAAGGACAATTCCCAAGTGATTTATTCAATTTATGTCGATTTATTACAGAAATATTAGACTTTAAAAATTATAAGGCTGAAGCTGCTATCATCAATTATTACCACATGGATTCAAGACTGTCCGGTCATACCGATTATTCAGAACAAGATTTAGAAGCCCCATTAATTTCATTTAGGTATTATCGAATTCGAACTCGTCTAAAGTAGATTATTAAAATCAAATGGAACAGTTTCGGTCAGACTGCTATTTTTTTATTAGGTGGCAAAGAAAAAGACGACCCATCTACTACTCCAATGTTTCTTGAAAGTGGTGATATTCTAATAATGAGTAAAGAATCACGGCTTTGTTATCATGGTGTGCCGAAAATTTTAAAAACAAACCTAAAACCCTGGGTAAAAATTCATGATGATGATGATGACGATGGTGATGATGATAATATTAATTGGCGACAATTCAACGATTATTTGGAATATTCCCGTATTAACATCAATGTTAGACAAGTACTGAAATATGGCCAAAACCAGCTTGACAATGAGATACAACAATAAATATTTATATTAATTACTCCAAGTCACATTTGGTGTTTAATTGAAATCAATCGTTTTGGGTCGATTTAGTGTCCTTAGAGATGTCAAAATTTTTATGTAATTCTGTAATAATCCCAAAATATGTTCGATTATTTGCGTTTTGATGCTTGGTATTCAATACTGTTGAGCACTAGTTTTTGGTCAATCAATTATAAATTTCTACGTTATATATTACCGGATAAAAGTCCGGAATATTGTTGTCGTTTAAACAGTTTCTTCCATGGTTTGATATCGTCATTTCTGGGTTTGAATCAATGTTTTTATTTGGATACACCATTTAATCATCCTGAATGGTATACAACACGTACACAAGCATTTATCTTGGTTACAAGTCTCGGTTATTTTATTTATGATTTAATTTGGTTATTTATTTATCAAAGAAAAGCAATATTGTTGATAGTCCATCATGTTTATAGTGTGTTAGCTGTGTATACGATGTTATATAAAGGACATTCAGGTAGTGCAGCGACTTGTGCATTAGGTAATTTCGAAATAACAAATCCATTTCTACAATTGCGCTGGCTGATCAGATATGAAGGATATTATTCATCTGTTTTATATGCATCAACTGAGATAACATTTTTCATTGTATATGTTTTGGCACGTGTCGTATTTGGTACATATTTCACAATAATCATTTTGAAACAACCAAACAACGATTGGATTTCACGTTTATTAGCAATTACAATTTATATCATTTCTTGGATATTTATGATAAATATTATGAAATATTTGATTAATAAATATGGTCTGGGTACTAGTACTGAAGCTTTACGAAACATTTTTGTTTAAATAAATTGTATTCTATTAAACGAGGATTTGTTGTACAATTAATTATTTTAAAATACACGTGAATAAGAGACAACAGACCAACAGTTTATCAAAAATATTTATATTTTACATTTTCAAATTAAATTGCATTCCAAAGAATAACAGCGTGCTGTTTGACTTAATGTATGACATTAACACACCATAAACAAACAAAACAACACAACAGATATCATTAATTTATATTATGACATAATTAATGGAAATTATGCACGGATATAACGTACTTTGCGAATTGAAAATGAGAAAACAAAAACTTAAAAAACTATGTGTTAGAATTTGTCCATTTGCTTATCATATTTGTTGGTGGAGATTCACTATTTATTGTCAATTTGCAAATGTAATTATCTCCTGTTCCGCTACCTATTGAAATTCTGATTGGATTTTCGTCAAATTGAATATTAAAATTGTTAATCACTATACCGTATAATTAATCTCAATCTATGAAATAAATTGAATTCGCGATTTATTTATTGTGTATTCAATAATAATACAACATGATTAAAATATAATTTTGGTTTGATAATCATTTGTATAACCTCTCTCTACCTCCCTACTCGTTATAATGAGGTACTTCGATAATTTAAAAGTTAATCAAAACTTTGATAAATATGCGAAAAGAATTGTCGACGTTTGGTGGATTTAGGCAAGCTTTTGGGGTGCTGGATTATGCTTTCGATTCGATTTAATTACTTAATAAATCATTTGTGCATGCTAAACTATGATTTACTTGGGGCTATTGTTCATCATTAGACTGTTCTCACTTTTGGTGGTTTTAAGAGAATCGATCATTTGGAAAATGGGTCGTTCGGAACATTTTCAAAATCTCCATGTTGACTTGCCCTAAATTAGGTATTAAGAAATCAATGTGAAAGTTGGAAGTTAACTTGGTTTTGTGTGCTTCATCGACACTTCCACCATATTTTCCTTGCTTATAGGAGTAACTTTTAAAATATTCTGATAGACACAGGGGCGTCCTCAAAAGGTGCGCCAGGGGATGTATGAAATACGAGTGACATCTAAATTTGTGATCGTTTCGCACTCATTCAATATAATATTACCTGACCCAAAGGCCATAGACGGTTTTTTAATTATGGCGAATCTGCTGAAACCTGATGGTGGAGTCGAAAACTCTCCACATTTCTTTATGTTCCAGATCTATAAATGCTTCATTGCTTCCAGAATTTATGCCAACGTAAAAGATTTTCATCATTCTAGAAAATCATTAAATAGCGAAGATTTTTGTAGTGGTTGCAGGCCAGTCAGAATTTTTCTTCTTTGTATCCATGTGTATTGTGATTAAATTATTCATTGTTGGTACTTTGAGGGCTTAAGTTTCAATCCCGTATAGAAAAGTTTGATGACAACCAATTACTAAAAGGATTTATTGATTATTTTCTGGTACAAAAAATTGATAAATGACATTATCATGCTTTCTGCACAGTCTTTTGCTCGATTTTGTTCTGATTAAGGATCTTGTAGATAGATGCAATATCAAATAACTTAATGAACGTTTAGAATTTCATCCAGTAAAAATGTGGGCGTCATTAATTACAACCGTTTTTCTTTTTAATGATTTTTGAATTAAATTTTTGCAACAACTCCTTACACAATCTGAATTGGCCCCGCTTATAATTTGATGAAAATAACGATCTCACTTACACAAATAAAAACTAATACCTTTCAGTTGTAGACACAAGTTTTCTGTCATTATTCTTATTCTGTTTCTTCAGAGTTTATCTATCTGTTTCAAAAAAGTCTTCTATTTTGAACTTAAATTGTATTCCAGGTGATTTCTATACCTATAAGAGATAATATTACATCGACAAAGTCTTGTATTTAAGCTGCCTGTATCTATGCAAATACGATCAATTTTGCATAATATTAGTTTCCTCTTTGGTTTGTTCTCTACTAGCTATTAAAAAACTTTGATCTAGTCCTAGACCTCTTTAGTCTTGGCCCTATATTGTTTAGATAGCGAATATCATGAATAACATTGCACTTATCTATCGTTTTTATGAATTTCAAACAGTTCACTTGCACCCTATTTAATAATAATTTTCAAAGATGCATGGCATATATTGTCTGGTAAAAGATTTATTTATAAATCTTTATCGCATGTTGACATGTACTAAAAATAGAAATCTGTATAATGATTTACATCCTACTACTTACAATCTATTACAAGGAAATTTCAATTGTAAATGGTAATTATAAAGTTAAGAAATGGAATTACAGTCATTGACATGTCAGTTTCTTACTTTCCACAACATAAAGAAATATTTAAATCTATAAATAAACTGATGGACGACAAGCAACAAAGTTGTTATTTTATTCGCTTCCTGTTATTGAAGAAACAATTAGAATTATTTAATTTTTAGAAATATTCAAAGAGCTTCCCTAGAGCATCGTATAAAATAAAATACGAACAGTACAAAGTTAATTGTACAGCAAGACAAACATTTATCTAATCTTCTCCAACGTTTGTCATTTAGAAAATTTGAATTTTTGTCAAGGGCTGCGACTGAATTAAATGATAACTAGTGGAAATGCTGCTTTAAAACGAACAAATACAGGGTTATGTTAAAGGAGACGTAGTAATTAAGGCATTTTGTGTGTTTGAGGTTGTTCACTCGAGCAATACTGGCAAGAGCGGCCCTGATCAGAGGCTGAGCTCCACCTTATCGTTTATGCCACAATCCGAACCTTGTCTAAGGTTGTGCTGCCTTCAGGGGAACAGCCTGTATACGAACATATATTTTGTAAGTATCTCGAATATTCATAGGGAAATTTCATGATGTTATCATCAAATTTTGATAACAGTATCATAAATTTTACAGAGTACTAGTTAAAATGTTTCTCGTGTTCTTCCATCAGGACATTATTTTAAATAATGTTTTCGCTCCCCCGTAAAATACACTCGTCTTAAATTATCTAGGAATTGTTAAATTCATCCCCAGAGATTAGTTGTTGTAAAAGATCGAAATCGTGTTAGACAAACGCTTATAAATATTGTTTTGTATTAAGTTGTCATTTCGTTATTATTTTTTGTTTGTTGGCAAGTTCTAACGGCAGAGTTTCAATTGACGTTCGTTTTTCTCGTTAGTGACAGGAAGCAATTCGAGCTATTAACATTTCGACCGGTCAAACGACATTAATATAAATATAGTCAGCAAGTTCAGGCGAGCTTTTCAAAGGACACTACTATTGAACTTCCATTCGACTTGGTATTTGAGATGGAAATTACCGATGCTGATTTCCTTCTGATAAAGTTTTAGAATCGTTAGTTCGGATTCTTTTTCATTTTGCTTCAGTTAAAATCGTCATTAATTTCTCATTTGAATTTGCTTTAATCAAACGGATATTCTTTTTATACTGTTTTACATTCAAGCTTTTAAACTTAAATGAAATCGATATTTGATGAATTCGCTTAAAATATTCAACAATCATCCATTTCTATGCCATTACAAATAGTTTCTGATCGTCATGTTTTCGTTGTGAATTTCAATAGACTCTTCTCAGATTGATTTGTTGAAATGTCTATATTTTATAGGTTGAATCGTCGCGATTTTCGAATAAAAGTGTAATTAAACAAACAACAAACAAGAGGTGGAATTACAATCGTTAAACGACGCCCGTAAACTTCACCAACATGTTAGATAATTTAACAGTCAATTTAAATCAAGACCTGCAGCAATATACAATCATTAAGCAACAACTTTGTCTGCTTCTTCAGGCCAAATTGGAACGACTGGAAGATTTTCAGTGTTTATAGTGAATATACACGGGACACTTTAAACACTTCTCATTATTGTGCGAATTACACAACAAAATGGTTTTTAATGTCATTTAAGAGCTCGACACAAACGAAACCATCCCTCTCTTGTCGACTAATATTACCATCAAAATAATGGCTGTTATCGACAATAATTGGGCGTTTGTTCCATCTTAATTAGCGAGATGACGGTCGTCTTTTTAATGAAGAGAAAGCGCTCTCTAGGGAGAACCAGTCGATGTTTTAACATCCAACTTAAAAAATATCATTTCTTAATTGCTTGTTAATGGAAATTATTTAATTCGAATTTAGTTACAACGATGGCATTTTGATAATTACCAATTAATTCAATTTCGTCCACATATCCGTAGACAGATTTCAGTGGTAGATACTTGAACGGTTAGAAACTTCAGTTGTTTACACAACGCGCCCTTAATGATCTTGTGTAAGGGGCAAATATGTTTCCATCCGATTTCAATTGTGAATCGTATAAATACCCCAAAATTTGCATAAAGGATGGTGGTTTTAATGTGTACATACTCGTATGTGTGCGGTTTAATTCTACAGTGCATCACCTTCGCCAATTCACGTGCATCACTGCATTTTATTTGACTTTGGTTTTGGAAAGCTCAATTTATTTATTTGTAGAACTAATTGCGTAGGAGTAATGTTGTAGAATGAATGAGATGAGAATTAATAAATAAATAAATACGACCACTTCCATGTCATTATTGCAGTTTGTCGGCGAAAGATCAAAACAACCAATTTCAACACGTCGTTTATTTAAATTGTAATAACAAAAATAAACGGAATTACAAAATTGAAATTTTTCCATTGTAAAATTTATTGTCAGAAAATTATTCAAACCAAAAAATAAAAAATAACAATTACAAATACAATTTAATATCTTGAATTTTATTGTTGATTGTATTCAAGCCCTTCATTACATTGTCAATCATGTTTAATGCCCTACCATTTGCCATGAAGTGATCCTCCATATTTTCTGCACGATTTTCCTCCCGAAATTTCAACATACGAGGGAAATCGTTTAAATCAGACGACGGAATTTCAACGGTGAAAATTTCATGTTGTAATTTACAAATGCCTCCTCGATTTGTAGACGAAATTTGTCGATTTTTAAGTCTTGGAATTTTCGTCGGTAATTGATTTTCATTATTGTTAATCGATTGATTTTCAACGATCTTCTTTGGTGTTGTAACGAAATTATTTTTATTACCAAGTACTGTACGAAAATTACCATAATCCTTATCAACAATTTTGATTTCATTCGTGAATGTTTCATTTAAATTCTTCCGCATTTTCCGGCATTTTCCTGGTGTTTTATTTGAAGACACTTGTTTATCGGCTATTTGATTTGATTGTGGATGACATGTATTACAATATCGATTCGTGCGTAATCCACAATGTCCATAATTTTGTTTTGCAACGTAGATATTGTCACTTGCCGGCAATTTTCGTTCGCATTTCAAACGTTTTGGCGTTTTTGGTGCGTTTTCTTTCGTTTCGGTTTTTTTAATTGGTTTCTTTGTTAATTTATTAAGTAGCAAACTTAAACTTGTCGAACTACGATAACCGATCGATTTTCGTTTTGGTTTTTGGTCACTGTTCAAAATCTCGACAAAATGGTCGTAGGTTGTCGATACTGTAGTTGAAGGGCTTGTCATATCCATCTAAAAACAAACAAACAAACAACAATAACGAATAAATGCAATTAATTTAGAATAAATTTAACGAATTTTTCTACATTTAAATTGTTAGTTTTGTTCGATTCATTTTTAATACAGTCGAGTGTATTCCGATAATTTCATTTTTAATTTCATCAATTTCAATCAAAGCTCGATCAATTGCATCAATTGTATTTAATGAATTCGCAATATTCATATGTGAATCTTCATCGATTTCCTTCAATTCGATATTTTGTACTTGCTCGGATTCTAACAATTATAAATCGATATAATGATAAGAGATTTTTGTTTCTTACAGACTCCGCTTACCATTACGATAAGCTTCAATTAACCAACGACGATTTCTTGGTGATCTTGTCATTGTTCTTATATTACATGAACAATGTCGGTGGATTTCATTTGATGTTGTTGAATTTTCGTTATTATCGTGGATATTGGTGGTTTTTGTTATTTTATTAAAAAATTCATCAATAATCTTCATTTTGTTTTCGTTAATTGAACAAGTAATAAAGAAAAGCAAATACCTTTTAATTAGCAATAAAATCGTCCACAAATTTACAAGAACGACAGAAACCACACACAAAATCTCCTGTTAAACTGACAAACTATCAAATCCATACTTTGATAAAATTTTGATTATTTTCTCTATAAAAATTGTTTGAAACTATTATCAAGTTAGATAAATTAGTTAATTATTATTAATTTTAATGCTAGTATTAATTACGATATAAATTCAACAATAATTTACCCGCTTTTCAGTCACATTTCCCTGTGGACGATGAATAACTGCAGTACTAGTTGATGATACGTCATCATTATCACCATTGTAATTATTAGTAGTATTAGTTAATCCCAATTTATTATATTGAGTATTTTCATCATATTGATTTTCTTTATCGTGATCATTAATACAATTTCCTGTAAATTTCTTCGAAACTTTACCAAATGGTAGCTTAAATTTCAGTTTGTTTTTTTGAGCCATTTCTAATCCGAATATTTACCACTGTTGCAGTTTAATTAAAACTAAAATAAAATTTGTAAGGGTGTATTTATATTTATTTTCTCCTAGGTAAGAGGGGGTGGCTCAATTTTTCCTTCTTCTGACAGGTAAAAACCAAATTTCCTTCACATAATTGACTCGGATTAACTCTTCTTAGAAGTCATGTTAACCGACCATTGGTATACAACTTCAAAATTATATTAGTTTTGTTCCAAGAAGACGATCGTGTATCTTTCTATTCTGTGGGATATCGTACGATCTTTGTCTCGCCTATTTATGTTACAAATAATCATAACGGTCACGACAGGGATAGTCGGCGTGCATGTGTGTGTGTGTGTGTCCCTATTCACCTATCTATTGCGACAATCTATGATTCTGCTATTCCATTCGATTCTGTTCCAAATCACGTCTTTTGACAATTACAAATTAAATGGACGTAATAAAGTCTCTCCGATGTTAAGTAATATCAATTAAGTTTAGAACTGGCTAAAATAGCCAATTAAATCAAATTGTATAGAGTTGATTGTTTGGATTTAGTGATTCTATTATTGTTAATGTTTTGTGTATCATTAATTTTATAGTCGTATTATATGTTAGTATATATATAGCTTTTTTTCGTTTCCTAGAGCTTTATTATAGTTTTAAACTTATATTGGTAGTGCAAATTGAGGTGGAAAGTGTTGTTATTCGTATTGTGCTAAAAAGTATCCAACACACGACTTTAATAGTTCGATTAAATGAAGCTTCAATATTGGAAAAGTTTCTGGGATTTCTATGTTTTCATCGTATTTTTTTTTGTTGTTATTGTTAGAAATATGACTTCTCATTTCTCTAGAATAGTATAGTGTAGTGTAGTATTCTACGTACTGTAATATAACGTAAATTTCGCCTTAAGCTATCTCTATTTCTGTTTTGTCATTCTATTATTTTCTGGATTTTATCCAAACGTTTTCGTCTTACTTTAATCAACTTGGGTATTGTTTGTTCGTATTTTCATTTCAACGAAAGTCCAATTAGTGTTTGTGGATGCTCAATTAGCATAATGAGGAAGTATGGTTTTCATCATAACCACTTTTCCAGCTGGGCGTATTGTAACAAACAAGACGCGAAATGCGAACGTTGGGGATTTTATGTTATTATTTTACTAGAACAGTAGAATATGTTCATTTTGGAAAGTCGTCCTTTTAATCCTTGAATCCTTTATTAAATTTAGAGAAATTCATTCAGGTGTATTGTATCACAAGAGGATTGAAACATTTCTGCTATAAAACTGACATTCAATTGTATTGAATCAAGTATAAATTCTTTCGTAACTGTTATTACATAGCAAATAAATTTTCAATAATAATGGAAAAATCTTCTTTGAAAAAAGAGATAATTTCCAATATTCCCTATAACCGGTTGTGCGAAAATTGATTTATTGGTGGGTATTATATTTGAATTTGAAAAGAAACTCTTTCAACAACAAAGGCATGCCAGTTTTGCTGATGCTTTCTCCGACGATGGACAATTCGGCCAGCTCAAATTTTTGTATGCCTGAATCGATGCTTCATTGCAAGTTTCAAGGCACATAGCAACTATTCTAACATACGTTTGTTGTTCTGGCCATGGAAATTTTGAATTCATGTACATATGGATCAAGAAATGGCAATCAGTCAACAGTTCTCCTGAATTTTTCTCCGCCATGACTGCTTTAAGATTCCAAATTATCTGAAATAAGTCGGGACAACCTGTCCAAATCCTAATGACATTGTAGGTTGGCTGGCCAAACTACCTGCACTTACTTTAGCGGAATTGTCTATGTGATAAGATAATTTGGCGAAATTGTCTTGTGCCCCAAATAGAGACTGAAGTGCGGCTATTAAATCTTGAATTGTTTATAATAATCAAGAATTAAATTGTATTGAACAATGGCGGTGCTTTATTTATCCAAACCTAGAAATTTCCATCTTTATGTAGAATTTTAGATTAAATGCCTCATGAATAATTGAACTTACCCGCAAAGTCTTACGAAATTAATTCGATTTGTAGTTGAATCTATTAATAAAATATGCAACACTCCATCAACGTCTCTAGTACACTGTCTAAAGTCGAACATTTTCGAAAATTTAGACAATTAAACGATCTCTAACAAGCAAATGTCTGTTACTGTTACTGTGAATTACTTGATTTTTCCTTATTAACAAAATATACAGAATTAAACTATCAATTGGAACACGAATTCGGAACTTCATGCTTACCGGATTGAAGTGTTTCCAATTCCCCCGATCCTCATGTCTCTAACTTGGAGATAAGTTGATTATTCCATTGTGTTTTTGGAAATCTTTATTTATTTAATTGACGAAATGTTTATGTGAATTCCTTGATTTGTACAAACTGATGATTGATGATTATTATTGAAGATATTCGTACAAGTTTGGTATAATAGCAGTGTTTGTTCCTCTCATGTCGATTCCAAGTACTTGTCTCATTAGATCGATTACAATCAAATGATATTCGCAAGAAAAACAACAACACTAGAAATACAATTTAAAATCAACAATTCGTTTATTATTATTCTTAATCAAATCATATTTATATTGTGGAAATGTGGAGTCATTGTTATTCGTTTTATAAAATTTTAAATTTCATCACAACGCTTGACAGAGAATTCATATGATTATAACTTTCGAACGTGGCACAATTACACAAAAAAAAAACAACAACTGATATAATAACAATAACAACCTTGAAATGTCGCCTTTTGCGACAACAAATACACTTGAAATAGCAATAATAATAACAATAAATAAGAACAAAATCTAGATGATGGGAGACTAACTTGAAATTATCTCTTAACAATTTTTCCAGACCATGTGAAGGATGCATCCTTTATGTATAAATAATTTACGGCAGCAGAAACATATTCATTTGCCTGAAGGCATTATATTCAACATATACATTCTTTTAATAGTCTGTATTCGATCAATTTCTACTAGAATTTACATTAGACATCAATAGGAACGGGGTATATGTTTTCAACGCTTGTGTCCTGTCAATCTGTGGTTGAGAATATTCATCTATCGGTTAGAATCGATAGAGAAATTCAATTAACGCCCCTATTACGTGCCACATTTGGCAATATACTGCATGTTTGCTTTTAATTAATTATATTCAGACACCAACAAATAAGGATTTGCCAACGGCTATTGGTGTATTCATTTAAATCGGCTATACCAACCCTATATTTAGTTTGTTCAAACTTCCCTTTGCTTATCCTCGATCTTTATCTTACAATCACTTATTTCATTAAATTGTTTCCAATGTATACTCAAACAAAATTGACTTGACTTTTGATTAAATCGCGTTGGTTTGCTATATTGCCAGACACACAATTTTTCAGGTTTTCTAACACAGTAAAGACGAAAGGATTTTAATTTAAATTGCGTTCTTCCTTTTTGCTAGCGTAGAAAGCGAGAAATTCAATTTGTACATCATGATTGTTAATATCTGGTTAATGGGTGGTAATAATTTTGCGAAACAGACGCGCATCTCATGTCATCTTAATTATAAGAACTCGATACAGAGGAACACAGCTCGTAAATTTTTGTCTGAAGGGGACTTTTTTTAATGATGAAAATTACAACAATAAATCTTTTTCTACATAGTGAATGGTTTCAAAGGTTCGTATATATTATAACATGTGTGTGTGTGTGTGTGTGTGTGTGTGTGCCTATACACATATCCATATTAAAGAAGTGAACAAATGCGTCAGATACACAGTTCAAGTTCGATCTTTCTGTATTTTAATCAAGGGAAAAGTTAAAAAGCGTGAAATTGGACGGAGAGATAATACACGAAAAATATGGTAATTAATCGGTCCGCTTGCCTTTCAATAGATGTGTATATATATATATATATATATATATATATATATATATATATATATATATCTTTCTCTTTGTTTCTATATATGTTTAAATATATGTGTGTCCGTACATTGTATAACAATCAAATATAAGGGAGATTTTGCTCCAATTCGAAATAACAGGATAATAGCTGTGATTGGATTGGGAGCGAGCGAGAGAGAGAGAGAGAGTATAGATTGGTTGGTCGTTGTTATTGCAATGACAAATCCATATAAGGATTCCGGTAAACTGCAGTATCTGCAGTTTGTTTAAATGATATTTTTGTTTAACAATCATCGTTACTACTATTATTGTGTGTTCGGAATGGGATTCAATACAGTTGTTTTTATAAAGGATTCAAACTTCTATATGCAATAAACTATAAAAACTCTCACAAATATTGCAAAACTTCCATATTTTGAAAGCCATTAATTCTAGATTATGTCATTAGATTCTAAATGAAGAATGGCTTATTTTTCAATTAAATAAAAACAAACAAACAGCGGCCGTCTACCTGTTTTTAATGATTTTGTCCATCTATTACTTACAGGTGCTCTCTGATGAAAACTGTACATGCACAGAAAGCCTATGGATGATTTGATTGCATTAGCACATGAAATGTTTGAATTGGACACATGGCTTGAAAATTACTCAGTAATTGAAAGAACGACTTCACATAAAATGTATGCGGACAGTTGGTCCACTGCGCATAGATGTAGAATGTTTACCTAAGTATTATTACACGGGACATTTTGAGAAACTGTAAATTGTTCGATTGGACATTTTGAAAAATCGTAGTCATCACTATGAATTATATTCAAGGGTTTCTAATCTAATTCCACAAGTCCGACTAATTATATCTAACTGGCACTGCGCCTTTTATAATATTTGAAAAGTAATCGATTTCGGATACCAGGAGACGAAAACTCACTTAACTCACAGGTGCATGATGCATGAAAATTTATTCCGTACAGCTTATTTAGACATTTTTTTTACTCTTTTGAAAGGGTTTCTATTTAACAATACAATTTTTTCTGGCGGCAATTTAAGCGATCCATCTTGTACGGTATACATATATAGAGCTATACACCTGCTTTAAATTTATTCTATATTTATTTATGTAAAAAAGAAATGATGTAAGTTCGCAAACTGCCAATATGTGTCAGACATTTTGTCAGCTAGAATCAATAATATATACCTACTTGAAAAGCCTGAAGAATTTTGAGTTTTAAATTTCGTAAAGCCTCTCGTTCATTCATTCGTTTAACATATTTTTATAAAACGTATATGGATGTATATATTATATCGTCGGAGCGTTTAACATGACAGAAATTCTAACTCTCTAGAGATTTCGCCAGGACCGACTTTAGCCAATATTAAACGAACCATAATACGATAAATTCTCATGAGATATCAA
Organism: Meloe dianella; assembly: GCA_028455855.1. Lineage (NCBI taxonomy): Eukaryota > Metazoa > Arthropoda > Insecta > Coleoptera > Meloidae > Meloe > Meloe dianella. The sequence continues at coordinate 1,452,082 of JAPTHL010000034.1, forward strand.
AATTGAATGTTTGATGTTTACGTCAAATTTCGTGTATTTTTTCATTATCTACGTCAAATAATTTACATTGAAGCCGTATTTCTTTAAAGTTGGCATATCGAAGATTTCGTAAAAGCTCCTGCGCTTTTGTATTTTTTTATTAGAAAAAAAACATTGAATGTTTTCTCTTATCTACAATAATTTAGTTTTAATTAAAAAGCGGTCGGTCGAAAGAAAACAATAGGGAAGAAGTTTAGTGATTGTATGTGTGTGTGTGAAATTTTCGATAGAATATCGTTGGGTGGGATGAAACTAAAGGAAATGCGGTGGAACTTTTCCCATAAAAGACATCGGCACGTGCTTACCCACTGACAGGGCGATGTGGGAACCGAAAATTAATTTTGTATGGTGCACACAGTCCTATGTCAGTAACAATTTAGGGATTAAACGGGGCACATATCGCACCTAACTTGAACGGATTAATAACTTACACACAAGTTCGAACTTTTCCCACAGGATTAAAAGTCGGGCCATTTTGAAAATTGCAATTGTAACAGTACATTATCAATATTATCGATAATGGATTCAATTCTGTTTTACTTATGCCCATCAGTTTTCGTACAATTGGCACGATAGTACTATCAGACTTGGCTTCAGGATAACAAGAGCGGCAATATTCCGATTCGTTGTTATAGCTACAACATAAACATATCGTGGCGTGTGAGCGAGTTTACGGCTCTTTTTGAGTTTGTCTTGCCTGCTAATGTTTGAATAATTTGACTTGAATGAAAACGAAACTTATGTACTTCATCCGACAGGCTACTATGAATTAATGAAACTGACAATAAAATGGAAAAGCAACTGTCTGTAGATTTTCAAACAATTAACAGTTAAAGTGGGAATATCAGTTTAATTTCTCATGAAAATCATCATCATTATTATTGTTATAAAGCTCAAGTTCACCATTTGTAAATAGACTCTTGTTTCAACTTTAATTATATAGTTCGTTCTCAGTTTGCTATTGTTTAAACTCTCAACTGCATTCATGATAGAATTTATGAAAATAAAAAGTTCTCAATTTCTTTTTTATCATGTGTCGTTGTCTCTCCGCTACCAACAGTAAACTTCTCGATAAAGTTAAAAATTCAGTCAGGACTTGAAAGTTGGAATTTATCGCTATATACTAGCAAAGGTTCGACAAGTCTTGGACTCTATATAGGTGGTAGTAGTAGTAGTAGTAGTAGTAGTAGTAGTAGTAGTAGGAGCAGCCCTTAACTCCTCTTCTATACAACCCAATAACTCCGTATGAAACGAAGTTTTCAAAATAAGAGTAACTTCTGAAAACACACCGTCTAGTACGTGATATCAACAGTAGGAAACTGCTAACTTTACACACATCTATCCATCTAACATTTACGTGATCTGAAAACTTCACGCTTTTATAAGAAGTATAATTTCGTTCTGGTAAATAGAGATGATGATGATGATGATGATGAGGATGTTATTTATGATGATGTCAGTTCGATAGTTATAGTAAAGTTTTACGTGCATGTTAAGAATGATTTCAATGAAATTTCGTTGTTGTTACTGTAATACTAGCGATTGAAAATCTCAACATCAACACACACCTACACATAGTTTGTCATCGATAGGTAACGTTATATAATTCATTGTGTGTTTGTCCAGCAAATTGCACAATAAATTGTAATTATTCTCAATTAATCGAGCCCGTTTATCACTGCAATATCAGGGGTTTATTCTGAAAATTACAGCTTTGCGTGTATAAATATTAGCTTGTGTCTGTTTGTTAATTTACGACCCCTCTCATTCACCCATCTATCTATTATATTATATGTACGTTAGGGCTATTTATAGAACATAAGTGGACACTGAATAATGATGAAATTGAAGAAAAACCGGTGCAAATTTCCATAAACGTTAATTCCATTATAATTTTTCAAAATAAAAAGAACTGTCGACTGTAATTTGTAACTTGGAATAACTGTACTTAAGCGTGGATTAAAAAAAACAACAACACCCTTGTCCTGGAATGGAGGGATGTTTATATTATAAAAAAGGGGCAAAGTGCTCCTTTCTCTACAGCTGTCAGATTAACTGAATAAATAACAACGGCAATAACATTACTTTTAGTTTTTGTGAGATCTAACACCCCATTTTACTTATTCGGAATTTTCTTTGTAGGAATTTAATTGGAATTTTTATAATTGCACAAATTCCCAGCGACTTATACAATTGCAATACTTCAAAATTATTGTTCATAAATGTCGCTGGTTTATCGATTTGGAATTTTGACCCGTTGCAACTTAGTAATAATAAGGTTCAATGCAATGGATATATATCTGTAATAGAATTGTGGACCTCCTGTTGGGATATTTGGCATAAAATCTTATGATTCAACAGTAAACAACTCTGGTAGACATTTTAATGATGCCAGGTAAGCATACATACATACTGGTATATTTATTTCAATTTTTTCTCCATTTTGAATAAGGATTTAAGGAAGGAAAATTCGAGATCCTTCAGATCGAACTGTGGCGCTAGAATTTAGAGGACAAAAAAAAACAACAATCGTTCGATGTGCTACATTTATTATACGATCGTTTTAACAGTCTAGAGACGACAATAAACGATTATTGCCTCATTCAGCTTTAGTATCACTATAATTTTGATGAAATGTTGATGAATTTCCTTTGAATACTGATCTGTGTAAAACTGTTTTGGAATTACATTTAAAATTTACATATATTCTTCTGTTTCTCTCGTACTTAGCGCACATGCTTAGATCTGAAGGATACATAAACATCATCTAGCACCCTCACAATGGGCAATTGTATTCCTACGATTGTCGCAATTCGTGGAACGTTATAAGCGACAGTCAACGTTCGACATCTCACACTAACAGAGAGAACTGCTACCATTTGCTGCTTGTTTGATTTTTTTTTATCTGTCACTGGTATCGGAAATATTTTTTCATGTACATGACTTTCGGAACCGGAATTTCAAATGGACGATAACAGGGACGATTTGAAGGGTCGTCGCACATATACTTTGAAATGAAATCCTATACAGGCATGTGTCATTTACAGATGGCGTATACCAATTCCCATATTCACCGTGACCGACCTCAGCCAGACAGGATGTTTCTGGACGGCAAATAATACGATATTTTTGATTTCAATATGATTCGTCTTCTATATTTTTTTTGGGTAGATTTAAAAGGAAATTTAAATCTTGGAACAATTGAATTTTTATGTTGGCACACAGGTGAAGACGATAAGAGATATGTACGGAAGAAAATGTAAATTTTCTCTCACTAGGGATGAGTTGTTTTTAAGGATTCTACAAAAGGCACTCGCTACAGTGATATTGATTATAAGTGATTGTAGAATCCTTTGCTTTACAATTTATAACTTTCTTATTAGTAAAGAGGCGACTTCCTTTTCGACTACCGGATTTCTTCGGGCGAGGATGATTCCGACTTTATCCAGAGAACGACGACTGGGGGATTTGATGCAATAAAACGAGTTTATCCTCTTTTAAAAGCAATAAATACGGTAGAATTTGCCTGGAAAACGTGATTTTAAAGTAGTTGCAAAGTTGATGTAAAAGTTTCGTGAGAAATGGCGGTATTAGGAACATTATATACAAACACTATTGACAAGCAATTATATAAAAATCGTAAAGTTTAATTTTCACGATCAACATTTCTGTTTTGATTTATTTTCAAAGATAATTTAAAAGGATCAGTACGTTAGTATAACGACGACAAACAACAACAACGACCATTGTTGTCCGTTGCGATAAAATGAAATTTACGGTACAGGATCAGTGGATTAGTGACATGTATTACTGGTGGCGATTCAGGACATGGATTTAATGGAATGGCTGATCCAGATCCTGTAAACTAATTATTTTCCAAAGAATTCATGTTGAAACTGTCGCATCAATGTTGTCTGGTTTGGGTTCTATGTGATATCAGGATCTAACAATAATAATTTGTGTGTTTGTACAACAACAAACTACGACCATACAAGAGTCGCGGATTTATTTATAATTGTAAACCTGCAGTTCTCCGGCAATTTATCCTTCTAGAGAGTGTGTAACTGAATTGGCGCGAGCACATGTAGAGCATTAATAAATTCACAGTTATATATTGGTCCATAAACTTGTTGTGATATGCCCACGGTGATCAACAATTTTATACTCTCTCTAATGAACATAAATCCCATCAGTTTTCTATAAATAAATGTATAGTCAATTACTTTGTGTTACAAAACAAATCAATAAACTAGATGATGCAAAATTTCCATAATAATCATGTTGATAAATCACGAAAAATTTAAATATCCTATCTTGGGATCTAGTCAAAGTTCGATTCGATTTCAATAGTTATGTTGAAGCAGACGATTCCAAAGAGTGATTCATCGATCTTTGAATGTCATTTCCATACATCTCAACTTGATGTATTCGTTGTGGATGTAAAAGAAAAGTTAAGGAAAAGATGGCTATATTCTTAGTCTAATTCTATTCATAGAAGTATCCAGAGGCGGTTAACTTCATCAACACGAATCTTTCGCGCAATCTGAAACCAATAAAAACACCACTCTTTCGAGCTGATTGACTTTCGTACTGTCAAAATACGGTTCAGTTGGAAAACAAACAAATCACTGATTTTTCATTGATAGATTTATCACCCAAAATCGATACCTACTATCTAGATAGATACGTAGTGTTTTTGCGATTTGATTTTTGTTCTCCTCTTTTGTAATTCATTTTCTAAATTGATGGTGGTAGGAATGTTTGGGGAGGTGATGCGCTAATTGGGAACGGCACAATCAAAATATTCCAATACGATTTTAAAGAGGAACATTAATAAATCGTGAGATGAATGTAAGATAACGTACAGAATGTGACAGTTACAAGTTGTTACAATGTGACCGCCATATTATATCAAGATCGGGTTGTCCGTTATTAACGCAACGTAATTAACCTGAACTGCTTTTTAAATAGCCGAAATCATAAATATGCATTGAAGATTTTCATTATATAACGTTGCATTGAGATTTAAACGTGCTTTTCTATTCCTAAAACAACTTAGGAATGTGATTATGTAAGAATTATTTCAATTTTTAATTGAAATGTTCTCATAAAATGGATTCAAACAAGTTAAACTAGATACCTATTTGTGCGTGTCTGTGTGTGAACATTTAGATTGTTTGAATTTTTCTTTAAAAGATAAATTACTTATCTCGACCTGTCAAAATGTCTGATTCGTTGCAATTAATAAAGTAAATAAATGCATTTCTTAATGGTGTTTTTATCAGAAGACTGTAGTCTTCATATTCAATAATGTAGGTCTTCATTTAACATCTGTGTTAGTTAAACTAGTTGGTCGTTCTCTGTTGTATTCTTGATGTCCATTAATCATCCAGGAAAATGAAACGACTTTTTTAGACGATGGTGGGCTAAGATACGGCAGGACGATTTCACTTTTAAATCTAAATGGAAATTAATGATTATTAGAAGTATTTTGTTTTTGTTTGGGCTTCTAAATTCAATAAAAGTAATTCATTTTGAGAAAGGAAATGGCAATCACTATATGTCGTCATTTGTAAAAAATCGTATTATTAGAGCAATTTATTTCAACGTAGCTATGAATTAGCTACGAAGCCTTTCAGTAGCAAGCCTTTATGGTGTCTGTTAATTACTTTTCTGATATACAAATAATTAACATATCTTTTAGCTTCTATAACAATGTTTAGATGTTTAGAACTAGCTCTGTAAGGGCTTCAGTTTTTTTTTGGGCTTTAACAGGTTCACGTTATTCAAAATACTACACCTATAGAAAATGAAGCAAAATTTTAACGATTAGAAGAGATTTATTGGCACGATTTAATGCAATTTGGACGACCTTCCTTTAATTAAAGTACTACTACTTAGTAATGCAGGACTTTGGTGGTAGTTCGAGAAAATAAGGGAGTGTGCAATAAGTGCTTTTTGTTTGTTGTTTCTAAACTATTCTTTTCCAATTCAAATTCAACGATTACTTTGTCTGAATACATTTCGATATTTCCACTGTTTTTCAGCGAAAGTATCAAAGATTAGTTTAGATGTGTGAACCTAAAGTTAGCTCTTTGTAATGCCACAAATGTATGTTTAGCCAAACAGTTATGCATTATCCGATATAAAAATACTCTGGTAGCTAGTTTTTTTTAATAACATGCGTTTCTCACTGTATGTCAGTTCTATGAATTTGCTTATGTTTTATGGACTTACTGTAATGTTGGAATTAACAGAAAATATAAAAATAGAGAAGTAGCAAGAATGTGTATAATTCATTTCATGATAACATGGAATGCTTCAGCATACATGGGTACAATAAAACAAATTGCGCTCAATCTACTCCCATTTATTATCTTTGGATTAACATAAATATAAAGGTAGCTACAATTTGCGTTTTGTTTTTCATCTTTCAGTAAACCGGTAATTAAAATATCGCTCTTAGTAATAAGTTTAAATTTACTATCAATCATCAATGTCGAATTGCATAATCAATCAACAATTCCAACGTGTATCGGTTAATAACTATTTTTAATAAATTTTCGAATTGATATTACCGATTGTTTGTTGTTCTCTTCCCGAGTTAACATAAATAAAAGTGTTGGCCATTTTTCAGTAGCTTAGAAAATATTAATAGCCTACAGAATAAGAATTGATTAAACTGATAGTCGACGTTTTAGTATACTTTAAATGTGTTTTCAACAGGTGTTTATCTATTGAGTTAACGTAGTAAAAAACGAGCCATTCGTATTTATTATACTGTAAGTATATAACCACTTAAAATATTTTCTTTCTATTATTAATAAGTTCTCCACTCGTTGTAATGTCAACAAATTTGTCTTTAGTCGACTACACGTAAATGATTCTTACAAATATTTCTACTGATAATAATTTCCAATTAACCAAGAGAGATCTCTGTAGAAATTCTCAAATTGTATAGGTGCTGTTTACAATTCATAAATGCAAAAGAATCATTTTCCGACAATTCAAAATTAGTAGTTTCATCTTTTATTATGCATTAATGCACATCGTACACAAATGTTGAAATTTCGTGCAGTCTTTGTAGTTTAAACGTAAATTCTTACGTCAATTTACCGAAATTGAAGATTCCCTTGATATTGTTAGGGCGCATTTCAAAAGACCGTATTTCCAGTGAATTTCCCAAGTCCCTTTTGAAATTTATTGTTGAGTAGAAAGAAATCTATGGGGGAAACATCAATGAAAATTTCAAATTGTCTTTGTAATCACATCCTACATATACATAGTTTAGCAGAATAAAAAAATAATAAACTGTAGGTGTCGGTATGTTATCGCTATAAATTTTTACAATTCGTAAATAAATCACTGTAATTTTGGTGGTTGTAGTGATTGTGTTCAAATAGGGTATAAGTGATTGGTGTTTACACTAGTGACAGATATTTATTTGGGAACGTGTCGAGTAAATTTCACTTATTTATTGAAGTTTAGTGAAATGACAGGCGGCCGCCTGTCAAATAAAACACATCAAGTGAAAGGAATAAGCGGTTAAATGGATAAAAGGGAGACTAATGATAAACACTCGACTATTATTTCAACCTTCATTTAATACTTTCGATACGTTAAAAGTTAACATTCCTTTATTTATTTTAGATGTTTTGCTTGTTTTGTAGAGAGCCTAAAATTAAATCGTTGCTATATTTTGGTATTAAAATAATTATAAAATCTAAATAGGTTTAAGTTTATTCTTGTTGGTATAGGCAGTGGAATGGCAGAAGTTTAATCCGGGTCCAAACCACCGTGTCTTTTCATTAGCACTAGTTGGCCGTCCAATTTACAGACGGACTTTGTGGTCCAATTAGGCACGTAGGAAGGTTCTTGAATTATAATGTATGCTGTTTGACCACCAGTTTGTATAAGATCTGTAAACTAATAGTATAACTGAACTTAATCTTATTGTCGCAAATGGGGTAGTAGAATAATTCTAACCAATTTATATTGCCAAATCCACTAGAGTTATGTTCATAATAATGAAAAGTTTCGATGTGTTTAATAGAATTCTTGAGTTGTCTGCAACAACGTATATAATTAATCAAACATGAAACATAAAACCAACAATTAAGCTTTCTTATGTTCGACTAGTCCCAAAGCGTTTAAGATGTGTAAATTGTAATTAAAAACATATGCGTTTTATTTATATTGCATTTGATGAGATGAATCTTTTTTTTTAAATAAATATAAAATAATGTCTTGAAATCGAAATTATTTCGTTTAGACACCCCCACGGAACAACAGGGAGAGGCAGGACACGATAATTTCGTTATGATACAATATAGAAAGAATGGAAGTCATTATTTATTTTTCGATTGGCAATGCGACTATATACAACACGGATCGAAATCGTTAAACATCTCAACAGGCGGCTAAGATCATCCCATATGTTATTCATGCAATTGCCCATTTGACCCACTTCACTTGGCCTTATTGGTAAAAAAAATCAACATCATTATTATTTTATTATCTCTATACTTATAGTCGTTTTGTCTTTGTAAATTATTACAGTTAATTATAATCTCTCTCTCTCTCTCTCTCTCTTGCTTTTTACCATTTTACTTTTTATGAATGTTTTTCATATTATTCTATGTGTGTGCCTGATGTTGTAAAAAGATGATGTTGAATACATGTCTGTATGGTCCAACCATCATTTATTTTATCCAACAAGGTCAGACTAAGTGCCCACTTACATGCAATTGTGTAGTAAACATGAATTTCATTGAGTTATTAGTGCAATGTTCATCTGCGCCTTGTTTATTTTTAATCTATTTATTGCTAATTGTTTTGAATCATTTCAAGTTTGATTTCTGCAATCAATTTCGTATAAATATTGATGGTATGACCGCAGGCGATCGCCTTCTCTATCTCGGCTAGTGTTTATTTAATATTTTGTGTAAATATTTGAAATTTATTACTAGCGTCATGAAAAAAAAACAATGTGTTGTTAGAATCTTGTATTATATGTATACCTATGTATACGTAAACATCCCTAAAGGCACGTGTCAAATAATTACTTTAAAGGCAATAATTAATCATATAACGTGTCTGAAATTCGACTCAAACTCCTCTACCTGAATTATTAGATTCCTGAAATTGTTCTGTATAATTTCTTAACGCAATTTCCTTCCGTTCTCTAACAGATTTAATCAATTCAAAGTTTTCAGTTTGATTGATGATCTGCGGTAGATTTTCGACAAAATCTAAACTAGAATTTTTTTTACATATGTCTTATACTTTTTTTTCTTCTTGATATAAAACTACATTTTCAGCCTAGAAAGATGCCGTTACTTTAATTATAGACATTAAGGCTTACGGACTGTGACAATATTACAGGCCCCTTTGCCCCCCTGTTGTTGGTAATTGTTGAATGTAATTTGTATGTGTAGGATGGTAGGTTTTATATTGTTCCATACAATTCGAATAAGTGCTGGTGACTTTTTCAAGACTACAAAAATACCATCAACATTCATTTTTATTGACTGTTTCAATAAAAATCAATCCTTGACTTGTTAATATTCAAATTAAGTAATTAAAAAGTCAAAATTGGGAAAAAATTAAAATTTTCTAAGTAGTAGCATTTGTAAATCATTCTCTGTGTGTTGACTATTACGATTCCGTTTTTTTTACGACAAGGACTAAAGCTCTCTCAATTTATTCGTTCTTCTCTTCTTGGAATTAAAAGTTATAATTCATTGGGCTTTTTATTTCTCAGTATCGACTTTTCTCATTCAAAGACGGCGATTCGTCCGTGCAATCCGAAGAAAGTTATAGTATGAAGGATTGAAAACGACCACGATGTGAAAGAGTAAAATCCCAAACTAACTGAACGATTCTCGAGACGATTTACACAAATCAATATCTAATCAAAACTGTATTTGTAGCTTTAAATCAATGTTTATTCAAGTAGATGGGTTTGATTGACTGGTTTGGAAGTTCATTATCATGGATAAATATTGGTCGGTTGGTGTATTTTTGAAATATCGACCTTCTGGCGGGTAAACAAGCCATCACACTCACACAAAAAATAAATACCTAAATGGAACGATTTTTTTTGGTAGGAAAACAAGTCATGACACAACTCCAGTTAGGTGTGGGGGAGATTTAATTTGGTTTTTCTCATCAAAAAAAAACACACTAGATGGTAATATTGATATGCAAATGGTATTCTCGTACAACTGTATTGTTCATGTGTTTAATCAGATCCGGGATTGTTCTTTATTTTAGACACAAGCATTTAAGTTAACCAAATTTATTCCAATTAAGTTAACAAGACATCCTTTAACATATCCTTGGTCTTATTTATTGGTGACTATAGAACTAATAAATTCTGATATTTTATTAGTCAACACCTCCGAAGCCCAATTAAATCGGGAAATAGTATCGGGTTCCCTACCAATAAAACTCGAATTTACATTTGTAATTCGATATGTGTGCTTTACAAATCAGACGCAAGATAAAACTATACTGTCTCGTATTTTGCCATAAAACGAGACGATTTTGGGCGCGCGCGTGTGTGTGTGTGTGTGTGTGTGTGTGTGTGTGTGTGTGTGTGTGTGTGTGTGTGTGTGTGTGTACATGGTGAATATGCGAGAAACTGGGTGACAAAAAGAAAAACGAACATAAATGTGAAATATCCGCTAGGTTTATAATAATTTGCAAAATTTTATTATTGCCTTGACACGAGAGTGCTATTTTCCGTTTGTTTCTTTTTTTGTTCCAACATTCAACTGTAGATGGTATTGGGAAAAGTAATGTTTGGTGTGTCTACATATGTGTATCGTAAATGACACTCATCGAAATTCAGATGGTGTTCGGTGATGGAAAATCGATACATTTCGATAGAAAACTAAGACCAATATACGCACCCGTATATGACGATGGTTAAATCGAAACGAAACTGAAACAATTCATATTTTATCACAATCCATTTGAAGACTTTTTTACATAGAGATTGATGTTTGATTTAAAGCACCAGAAGAAGAAATGAATATAAGCCCAATATTGAGCTGATTTGAATAAAAACTGTTTAGAACGAAAAACTTTTATAATGGCTTTTCTACAATCTTCCCGATGTATACTTATTGTTTCAATCAATCCAGTTAAGCTTCTTTCAACCCTTAAATCCAGTATTTCCAATTTTTATCGTGTCCAAATTCTCTAAATTGTTGAAATAGTCTTTTCAGTTTGTTTCTACGAAACATATGCTAGTTGCACGAAAATTAAGGGAGTGTTTTCAATTTTCTCCACTATTTAGGTCGTATTCTCCATTATACTTCCTTATCACTGCAATTCGTTCACTATATTTACGGTATATAAGTTTCTACACATTTGTGACAGATTTTTTTTAGACATCTGTCGTAAACATTCTTATGCTTCATCTACATTCCATTGAGCATTACGTTTTGTTGAAATAATTTTTGCCAACTCATGCACAAACTCAAATGGTAATTGTCTAAGAAACCTCCTAAAATGCAATAACGACATCATTGCTCCAATTTTTGATTACAAATTCACTGGCGCGTTATCTTATAGACAAAAAGAGCGATTGCTCGGGATAGCCGCCATAAATGTGACGAAATTTAAATTTGGCGTCATATCTGGGGTACGTGGGCTCGGGCAGAGTAAAAAATACCAATGTCGGACATGGGGGCCCCCAAATTCAAATTTGCTCAGAACCCCATTAAGTTATAACACGAAAACGAAATAGTCTAAAAGTTTACAGTAACCACAGAGTTTCATCTAAGGGCATTTTATTCTTTTTTTCGGTCGATAATTTGCATTGACGTCAACAGTCGTTTTTTGATAATTATTGCGTGTGTGTTAATCGTCTAATTAGAGCGGTACGTATTTTATTCGTGTTTGCTTGTCAAAATTTATCATGTAATACATTGAAAATTTGTAAATCATGAATATTTCTTGACAGGCTGTACAAAGTCCTTTTACAAAACATTCACTGTATATTCTCCGTCATAATTTCCCTAGAGAAATCAAAACACAAACGATATTCGTGGTACATTTGTGGAAACATTTAAACAAGACTCGAATATTAGATTGTGGCCAAAAATACACCCTACATATGTTTTATTTTTATTTTTTAACATCAACATGTACAGTTTCTCTTCCTAATATTATAAAAATGATAATAATACTCTGGATACTTTTTACCAATTTCTGTTTTTCCTTTACTATGTTAGTGAAAGTAATAAATTTTCACAATGTTGAGACCTGAAAGGCCACGTAAATAATTTATATCAGAGCTCAAGTATAATTTCATGGCGCATGATTTCGATCAACATTTTAAACTAAACGTCTGCCATTTTATAATCCAATTTTCGATAATATTTTGTATAAATTAGATTTTGTAACGTATAATTACTTAGTAGATGCGACATGATGGGGATGATGACGAGATGGTAGATTTATTTGAAACGATTGAGACGAGTTAATAGATTTCCTACAGTCTTTTCAATTTTCAGTTTTAATTATGCCTGGGGATTGTAAACTTTAAAAACAATTTAAAAAAAAACACACACACAAATACACACAGATAAACTGTAATGGGGGCAGGTCATTTATTTTAATTAATCAAAATTTCGGGATCAACTTCCCGAATCATTTCCGTGTCAACGTTAATTATTAGTGAATTTTCAACGTATGGCGGCATGTTTTCGCATTTTCCAACGATTTACTTCGTTAATTCACTCGCTCGTTCTCTGTTTACTTCACTATATGTTTTGCTTTTTTGCGTTTTCACTTAATATCTTTTATAAAAAACAAACCAAAATTAGATAGTGAATTACATGGTTGTTGGATGATGTGAATGTAGAAGAGCGACAAGTACACATAAAAAAAAATTATGGCGCAATGAGGGTAGTTTTTTGCTTCTTATTCTTTCTGTGAGGAAAGTTTGACTCTTTTATACTGTTCTATAATTAATGGACGACCATAGTAACATTAAAGTTCAGGGTATGTAGTTATGTTTTAATGTGCAATATAACTTTGAAGGCGGCACCGAGTTGCTATAATTTCGCGGTTGGGATTGCTTTTTATTACAGGCAATATAAAGAAGAGATATTTGCGAATGCAATGTGTGCGTATGTGTGTATATCCGACTTGTGCGACAAATATCAGCTGTTACTAATTTCTGTGTCTGTGTAGTGGTTTCGTTTTATTAATATTTTCAAATTATCTGTTGTTTATGGGCCTTGTTGTCACGACCACCAACAGATTTTCGAAAATTACCAGAAAAATCGTTTAATATTTCCTCATGTACCAGATCTCGTTAATAGCAACAATTATTAACAAAAATAAATATATGTTTATTGGATTTGTCATAAAATAATAAGTTACAGATCGATAATAATATTAATCATCATTGGACATGTTTTTAAGGTATTTCAACATGTAGAAAATGGCTAATAATTCTCTTTTTATTGGACATATTTTTTTATAGTTAATTATCATTCGTTTTAGCCAGTTCACAATCCCATATCGTCTCATTAACGGATAATTACTCAGCGAACAAGCTTTGACATCGTCCCATTTATTCTTGGCTTGTTGTTGGTTTGCTTGTAATCAGCATCGCGTGAAAAGAGCGAGTATTTTATTATCAGACATTGTTTGTTCATTGTTTTTTTTCTTCTTCTTCTCTCTGTTGTTCATTTTTAGTATGCAACAGTAGATTTGCACAGTTTCAAACATGTGTGGGTAGATGCGGCTTAAAATTTATAATATTTGATTAAATCAACAAACGAAAACAAAAAACAATCGATACCTGTGTATGGTATTCATTAAATTCTATTACGATACGGCTCATGTTGATGGTGATATTTTTTTAATTCAGGTAAATCGTAACCTGATAACAGTCTAACAATAAAAAAACGCTAATAATTATAATAATGATGATGATGATGGTTGTAGCATCCGCCGCCTCACGTTTGTTCCCAAAAGAGAAGATGCAACCGAGAAGCTGTATTCAATAATGAACGGATCAACCTTTGATCTTTGACATGAAAATTCATCAACAACTAAATAATAAGTTAGTGGAATAATACTGCGGTTTAAAGTCTCTACTTTGCTACTACTACTCTCTATTCCAGAAAGCTTTATTGTTATCATTATTAATAAGCGTTGGGTATTAAGTTTTGGTCTCGTTAGTTAGAAAGCAACAAATCGTACAACAACTAGAAAATTCTTTAATAAACCACAAACCACATTCCCAAGAGGGATAATATAAAATTCGTTATAAAGAGAGGATAGAATATTGTTATTTTTTCATTAGGGTTTTCAACTATAATAATGAATACTTGGTGTTATCAAAATGGGAATTTTTCACTTTTAATGAATTGGCACTTTTACTGCAGCTACTTAACTTACATGTATATGTGTGTATGTGTTGGAGTGCCTACGTTTTTTACTTCTAGTCTATAATTTAAACAGGCGTAGGCCTAATGGGCCTCTGAAGCATTTTCTGCGATGAGTTGGCTATTCCGGACGACAACTATAAAAACGATGTGTAGATCTGTACTATAGCAGCAAAAATACCACATTTTTCTCGCACTAACATTTGTTAAAAGCACAGCAGGGACGCGACAAGATAACCATCACTAAGAAAAGAAACCCTTCAAACATTTTACGAGTGAAATCTACTACGCGGAAATCGTAAATCGTCTCCACCCCTATCATCTAATATTACTTATATATTGTTACCGATTAGAGTTTGAACTGTTCTTGTCTCTCGTCCTTTGTGGGAATCTTCAAATATATAGTTTTTAGCCTGATAGCCAGGAAATTCTTCAAGTAATTTTCTAATTTTATTAAAATCATAGTTATCTTCGTGCACATTCCGGATGTGAAAAATCAGATAAGAAATGGCCATCTTCCGTGAAATTATAGGTCTTGACTAATTTTCGATTATGCCAAAATTGCTGTGCCATAAAAACAACCATTTGCTACTGTATAATAGAGTACCGCCGTGAAAGATGACAATTTTTTTCAGTAAACCAAATAACGTTGGCACTTGTGGAAATTTATTCAAGTCAGCCATCGGCAGCTTTAATAAAATAAATCGTTAAAGATTAATTTATGATCGTCTAATAATGAATTGCTGTGGAATAAACACCGGAGATGTTGAAATGAATAAATTAAAATGTTGCTGAAATTAGAAAACTGAAACGATCCCAATGAGTTTAAATTAATTTCAGATGTTGTCAAAACAACAACAGAAAAAAACAATACAAAATGGAAATCATTTGCACATTGTTTCGACTTGACTTTATTTATTTATTTATTTATTTATTATATTCGACTATTTAATGTCAACATCGTTAAAAATTATTGTATCGAAATATTGTTTTAATTGCATTTGGATTTAATTAAAACCAAACGTCAGATTTTCTTGTTTTCTCACTTGATTGTTAATCCTTTTGCAGATGTCTGGATGAATTAGAAACTACTACCATTTCCACACAAATTTCCTATTTTCTAATAAAAGTCGTTTCCGTTTGTTTGAACTTGTACAAATAGAATGAGTGACAGAAAATAGGGAAGAATAGACGCCTTTAATAAGCCAACTACAGATATAGCAGTTAGTAAAGGGTGCTAACAAAGATTAATAAAAGGGTAATTTTGACAAATCCTCGACGAAATTATTATTTTGGATTCGATTGGAAAATTTCTCTTATAGACAAATAATTGTCGTATACACACTCACCATCAATATTGTGGAATACTTTACTAGAATAGGGGATGATCGAAACTGTTGTGGATGCGGCATGCGTGCGGTCCCCAGGGACTGTCAGAGGGTTGGTTATATAGCTGGTGAGAATCCCAAAACGAATCAATATCACTAGTTATACAATAGGATTCATTTCGAAGCCAATCCTTGATTGGATTTTGTTAAGTTAATGTTGTTTTTTTTTACTTTCTCTCTCTCCTTCTCTCCATCTCACCCGTCTCTCTGTTGTTCGAATTTCATTTTCAATCTAACTGCAGTAATGATGGTAGTCGGTGGTACCTATGTCTTCACGAAGGTGGGCTATGTTGTAATTTAAACAAGACAATGACGTGTTATCCGTCCGATGTTTTTAATAGAATAATTACAACCCGCCAAACGGCGGATATTTGAAGATAACAAAGCAGCAACGGACAACCGTTTTAGTTATATTCAATTGGGCGATAGAATAAAAAGGAAGAACACAGAAAAAAAACCTCATTTATTCCGTCATCCCGTCTATTGTTAGACTAACAACTCTTGTAATAATAATAATGATAATAATACAGATTTGATGAAATTAGAAACAGAATCCATTCAATGTTTGAATAAGATTATTTCAAGTCTTTCCACCTATAGTGGCAACACAACAATGTAGAAATTGTTTTTGTTCGAGCTTTCAAAACGATCATTGTTGTTTCGAATTTGATTTCTGTCTGTTTTTATTGTATTTTAAAGATAAAACAATTGTCAGTGAAAATGTCTAAAGGAAACAATAAATTTTAACAATTCTCAACAAATTCCTTCGAAATTCAATTTTATAGAACGTTAATACACGTCCATGTGGAAACACTAAACTGTTTTCTGTTGATATTGAACGTATAAAAGTGTCAATATGTTGTCTACGATCAGTTGTCTAAATCATGTTTTGGGAAGGCTTTAATCACAATTCGGCTCTATCGGACGGTTCTCTGCTCGTTTACTGAACGAGCAAATTGATGAATTTTCTGTAACTTTCACACTGGAATTGTTGACGAACTATCTATCCGGAAATTTGGATTGCATGCAAAACCCTATATTCGCAAAACGTGAGATTCCAAAGTTACAAATTTTAGAATCAATACATTTTTTTTTGTGTCAAATGATTGTTGTAGGTATTGGAATTTGTGTTACTTTAAAGGTAAATAATCAAAGCTGACTTGTTTGTTTAGCGAATCAATTCGATTACAATCAATCTCTAGTATGGAGGTTAATGGTTTCTATCATATTACATGTGTAATAATATTGATAAGCACTGAACGCAATACACTTGTTGTAATGTAAAGTCTCCATTACACAATAGGTTAATTGGAATATCAATGAATTCTGAACCGGATAATATTTGAATTTAATCTCTTTTCAAACGGCTTTTGAGTATATTATTAAATATTTATACCTATATTGGATATCATGTTATTTTTTTAGACAATGCTGCCGAAGATTAGCGTATCAAGTTTTTATATAGACCGCATGTCTATCAACAAAATAAAATAAAAATTTTAACCATGTACATACATTGTGCACATTATATTACAAGACTACTTAAAACATCTACCCCTGTAATTACGGTTGATGTTAGCCTGGAGGGATGATCGCATAAACCCTTACTGACTGTTGGACTGTAATTGTACGGTTAACACCCTTAATCATGTAGGACGACGCTGTTTTCGTTTGTAATAACATTGAACGAAAACGGTAACGTGCCAGTTGCTAGACATTTTATTATTGTTTACTGAAAACCACCAAAAATAATAATAAAAAGAACAACAACATATCTCCTATAATATTCATTGTGTAGATTTGCGTGCATTATACGTTTATGAATATAAAAATATCGTTATAAGCAAATTGATAGAAGAGTAAGAGAATGGTGCTTGAAGCTAAAAATTATTCAACAAAAAAAAAAGAAAAAAAGACTGATTTTTTCTCGATAGAAGAATGTTAAAAAGAGATTTATTGTTCCTTGCACGCAATAGATCGTAAAATTGTCGTTCAAAAGTTTCTGGTGGAAAAACAAAAAACTCAAATCAAAATCGAGTTATTTCACAATTTTTTGTAATGTTGAAGAATTTGCAAAATTGCCTTAAGTCTTTGTTATCTATATACAGTTTTTCATGGCTTGACGAAGTGGGTTCGCGCTTTTAAAAGGTGATTTACTCAATTTCCCTCCATCGATTTGTTATATGTTTGATTGGAGAGAAATAGACAAGAGGCAACTGTGTCAAATTGTTGAATTTGCTGTGATATATGGTGGATTTTTCTGTGTTGCAGCAGGTTACCTACAGCTTTATCAATCAATTGGTCTTGTTTTATCGTGCTTTAGACATGAGTAATGTATACGGTTGAGATTGTAGACTACGAAACCCTGTAGGGGTTCCAACCACTGCAGTGTGACTAAATATCCTTACATAAGTCTGTTAGAATCCGCGTAACGATAATAATCTAATCGGAATCGTTTTAGTTACTTGTAGTTGCATGCAGTAAATGATGAATTACGATATTCCTACATTATTAACACACACACATAATTCGTATTCAACGTAAAAAAAATGGTTGATTATCCGATTATTTCGTGTAGTCCTAAAAATAATAATTAATTTCGGTCATAGGGATTTGAATAAATCATCGTTATCGCCATGTCTTTGTATTTAAATTCCATTTCCATTCGTAGATTCGTCATGCAGTTACCGTATAAATATCAATACTGATTTAATGGAAAAGATCGGATTATAGACGACATGCTGGCACATCAACATTAAAATTCAATATCTTTAAATATTTTAGGCCACATTACCACGCTGTTCGACAGTAATCTGTAACGCATTGTGAAATAATGTTATGCAAATTCGAACATTCTCCACTTATATATTTTTATTTATTTTATTTTTTCCATTCAATAGAATCAATTTAAATCGACACAATCTATCGATTCAATAAACCAGAAATATACGAATATATTTCTAAATTTAATTTTTCAAATACGTCTATCATAATACTGCACTCGTTTCTCTCATTCTCTCTCTCTCTCTTTCTTTGTCTCCTTTATAAGATGATTGTAGATAATATTTTTGCAACAGGTGAGAAGTATTTCAACCGTACAGAACTAAAATTATCATCAGATAAAGCAGACATTCCGCCTTTATGTCGGCCACTTTGTGCCATACTACCACCACCATTATTTAACAATGTAATGCTTCTCTCGTTGTTTTGGTAAATTCATCATATGCTCTCACAATTTTTGTTAATTGTTGTTTAGTTGTAGCAATTTGACTTGAGCATTTTTACAGCTTCATTAATCTTCATATATGCAAGAGGGAAACTAACGTTTATAAACTACAACAACACAGTTACGGTAAATGATCAATCAAGATTGTAATGTTGCCGCAGTTACCGGTGCACTTGTTGTACGAACACCAATACAGAAATATAGAAATACTAAAAATGGTTGGAAACTTTCGACTCTTCCGTAGTTGCGCGTGTCTTCAAGTTTTGTCGCTAATGCTGCATTATTGAACACCGATGATACAGTAATCGTAACACTTTTGGTACACATTTTTATATTTAAGTTTAATTGGATATCGTACGATTTTCAATTAAATTTTTAGACACCACCCTTTCAACCATCATCAATAACACAAAATCATGAAAACCAAGTTAAGTCTTGTTTAAATAGAAAATTGTCATAAACATCAGAGCTATTTTAATAAACAAGCAACGATTTTTAAATTGAAAAATTCATGCTTTTAGTAGAATTGTTTGTTTATTAAAATTGGATTTTTTTTGTTCGAAAGTAATGCTCATCGAATTTCTTATTTTTCTATTGAAAATTGTAAAAAGCTAAAAGCACTATCTTGTTCTTTTACTATTTCAGATGTGTAGCAACCATTTTAAAACAAACAGGTTAATGTGAATCTAGCTGTTCAAACTCTGGAAAATGGTTTTGTTGAACCATACAGTTTACATTGTACCTACTGGACCGAGAATATCTCAAGGAATGTGAGTAGCTTATATGTTGTAGGATTGAATTTGAGCTTTAAGAAGCTTTAATGCCACTGTGCCTCTCTGTTTGCTGTTTTCCGGAGTGATAACAGTTGTTTGTTTTCAATTTAAAACAACGACAACATTAGTCGTTATAATATACAATAATAACAACTGCAACAGTTCGTTTCTATTCCCTGCAGATGGTTATTGGATGGTTATGGCCAGGATGGTCATCAAAAAAGATCTGTCGCAGATTTATCG
The DNA here is from genome assembly GCA_028455855.1 of Meloe dianella. Lineage (NCBI taxonomy): Eukaryota > Metazoa > Arthropoda > Insecta > Coleoptera > Meloidae > Meloe > Meloe dianella. Next base: position 1,472,165 of record JAPTHL010000034.1, read on the forward strand.
TTGCAATGCACGCAATAACTACTATTGATCGTTTTGATGGTCAGAAATACCTACATCCGTGTATATTCTTAATGCACAAATATAAATAGAGCTTTTTATCTAAGCTTTTCTATGTATTTTATACAGAAAATATTATGATACGGAAAACGTCGTAAATTTCAGGACAGTGAATTTGTATTCAAAAGGATATGATAACATTATACTGGTCTTGACAATAAGTCGCAAGTTTCACGGACGAATTGTCGGCTTCGTTTTATAGCGGTTGGGAAAGAGAAAAAACAAGATCGTTTTCTTACTGTAAGAAAAAAGTATACTGCAACAAACATTTTCAATATTCTCTCTCGTTTTTCTATATATTCGTCGAGTAGCTCGTTTATTTTAATGTAACCTAGCGTGGAAATTGCGCGCGAAACTAGGCCAGTATAATGGCAATAATGTCGGAGTCGGTGTGATCCTTGACGACTCTCAAGGGTTGAAAACCAGAGAATCGCGATCAAGAGATATGTTTCATGGCAAGCTCTTCACTGTTCGCTCATAATGCACCGAAGAAATTACCATTTACGAAACTATCCGTTGGTTAGGAGATTTTGTAATATTCATAATAGTCATTTCCTAGATCCTTAACCTTTCTATTCTAACTATACGAACAATATGTACTTACAGTAATGGATTTCACCTAAATGTAACAGTTTCAAACTAAAAATGGCTTGTATTTCACAAACGAATTAATCTTCAAGTTGAATAGAAAGAAATGGTGTTGACGGCGATGTTGGAGACTTGCGAGTTATCTTTCGGCCGTCGGTTGCACGGCAGCTGAAGATATATTGAATTAGCTATAGGAAGGTGTAGGAGCTTGAAAATATATGACTTGAATAGAACGTGATTGTGAATAGGTGGAATATAAAGAGTCAGTGATTGAATGGTAGTAGTAAAAAATCATCTCACTTTGATCAGTACGTCAAGCAGATATAAAAATGACAAAACAAGATTAAATTCAATTGTAATTCTCTATTCAGATCAATTTTCAACAATTTCTTCGTTTAATATCGTCATCCACACGACCACAATTAATTTTTCAATGCACACGATTCAAGTGACACTGCCACCTACTGAATCTATCCATCCATTTGATAACAAGTACAATACAAATGGTGTGCAATTATAGTCATATTAATGCGATCCCCTATCGTGTCTCTCTTTCTACACACAATTGCATCTATCTCAAGTACTTATTAACAATTTTTTTCTATAAAAAGACACGAAAAAGAATGGATGGATAACCATCTACGAAAGTCGACGGGTTTTTTGTGTCCATCGCCATTAATTCTCTTTATCTACTCAACAATAAATCCTAAATTGAGAGAAGATAGTGCGAGAAATATATCAACGATATAGCAATAATTATAAGCTTCTGATGCATTGTTGGTCAATAAATTTTGTGATCGTGGTAGACCTATCGCGATTAATTGTAAGATGGAATAAATACATTTACTTGTACAATTTTTGTTTTTCTATTAATTTTTTTAATATAAAGCGTGCCAAATGTCAATTAGCTGTTTGTAGATTTGTCAGCAGTTTAAATATTATGAAAAATTCCTTCGTGATGGATGCGGGTCATTGTGCGGTCCTGTTCGGGCCCTAAATCATCTTTTTATTTTGTGGCTTCAAGATGTGCATGTGCGCCTCATTTATTAGCAACAAACAGGATGGCATTGTGGTGCTGGGGCGGCCCAGTGTGACGTCCTTTTGAGTTCCACACAACCACAAGTATCTGTTTTGTCGAAAATTTTAATTGTTCTTACATACATAAAACATCGTTTAATTGGTATAAAATATAAATTATTGTTGACGTTTCGGAAATTTCTTAGCGTAGTTGTAGTATTTTTGCTGTTGTTTGTTTTTTTTTCATATAGTACTTGACTCTGTTTCAACAAACTGCCAATTAAAATTTTAATATTCACCAACTGACTGGAGCACTTCCAATAAATTTCGTCAAAACTACTCTATAAGACACAGACCACAACAAATTCAACACGGTTGTTTAGCGACGAAAAAGCGATATTTGTCGATTTGAATGAAACAATATTGGGCTACTCGTAAAATACAACGAAACAAAATCACCATAGCGAACGCGCCGAAAAAATATCTCCTCGACCTTATCGGATTCCGTTTTCCATCCTATTTATCGCTGCAAATTGGAAATAGCCACTCATTTCTTTCACAAAACATTAAGCATACTAACGATGCCATTCGATCCTAGTCCAGAAACGGCCACATCATCAAAATGATCAAATGATGATTGGTTGTTATATCTTTGGTTTTTGATTTGTTATTTTTTTTCGAAATTTCGACACCCCGTGGCTGTGTGTGTATATATCCAACGATTATTTATTTACATATCGACAAGAGTTTATTATATTGATGACGCAGATTAATGGATGAAGTTCGTCATATTTTTACAATTTGCTTTAGTTTCTTTTTTCACATTTTTGAAAGATTATTCTTTGATAATTTGGACCAATCGAATCCAATATATCATCTGGGGAAAAAGTAATTCATCAAGTAAACATGACTAAAGGCAGGCATTTTTCTAATTTATTCTCTGCATAATGAGTTCTAATACTGCATGATCTGCGTGGGGTCCAATCCGTCTTCGCTTAAGCGTTGCCTCACCGTAATTGGCGCCTTCAGCTAAAAGCACTTCTCTTCAGTTCTCGAAATCGAATACGTTTCTTTTACTAAGACGTATCGATCATGGCACTGACTATTAATGGTAATAACCGATAAAATGAAGATAATAAATTATCAATATTAGCCTATGGGTTACATAATTATTTTCGGAAATATTGTCCACACACGCAGGTATAAAATTAATATTCATATATGTGCTGTTTTTTTCTTCATCTTCTTCTGAGAAATACACTCTTAGATTGACGTTAAAACAGTTATGTTAATTAAATATTGATGGCAGTGTAAGTTTTGAATTTAATACAAAATACATGCCACCTTCAACATACAAGCTAATAAGTCAAATTCAATGTGCAATTAATATGGCAGAGCTATGCAGTTTGCAGATGCACAAGGCAGAAGACAACTGCATATAAATGTAATTCTATTTGGTTGACAATAGTGCGGCCATTGCACAATATTTTACAATAACATAATCACATCTATACAATATTACAAATATTCTAACATCGAGCAAAAAATAACTTTACAGCTGAATGGGTTGAGAATTTCTTGTTTTATACGTTGACAGATTTATAAATTTAATGTTTTCAGATAGACTGGATACATTACGAAATAAAAAAAAACAGTGTGAAATTCTCTTACAAACAAGAAAATATCGTTAAATTGAAACTCGAGTGACGACAACGGTATTTCGACACTTTTTAATTATTATTACTGAGATCTGGAGAGATGCAACACCAATTTCTGAAATTGCTCTGTTGATGATTTCTTTATTATCAAATGTTTATTGTTGAAAGCTGGATTTGTTTATTTTCCAACTCGAATCAAATCATTTTTTTTTATTTTGGATGTTCGAACGAATTAGTTTTTATTGTTGTTCGTTATTTTAACGCAAATTTCATCAGATTAAACGCTAGAACTCTTAGATTTCAAACAAGATCTTATTCGAAACTTTGCTATAAATTGGTAAAGTAGAGAACAGCAAATAAACGTATGTTCATGAATTATTGGTAATGTTGCTGTATTTTTTCTCTCTCATCATCTTGGGTCGTAGTAGTTGTTGTTGTTGTTGTTGTTGTTGAATTAAATTTTTCTTCTTCCTCTCCTTCTCATACAGTGTAGTTGCATTGCACAAATACTGGAGATAAAGAATCGTTGCTGCCGTTTGTTGGTGCGCAACCCCCTGCTGGAGAATAAAGATGTCAAAGCCAGGCAGCCAGTATTGCCACTTACGCCATACAACTTTATTTATATCATGCACCTTTGTAGAACTAAAACGTTCAGTTCAAAACGTTAACCGGATGTCCGGAAGAAGTTATAGCGTTTTTTCTTTCAACTCAATTTCTTACCTCATTACAAATATTACAAATAGATAAATAAAATGAATTAAAATAACATACGTTGAAGTGAAATTATTTTTTATGTTTGTTTCTTTGTTAATCGTTAGCTTTCGTGTAAATTTCACCTGCTCTTTATTATTGAGCGCTACTACTTACGTTGTGATGTTGATTAATTAATGAACCTTGTACGTTATGTTAGTCTCTGGAGAGATGGTCCTTGGTGTTGGCTAGTACTGGACCAATAATCCTCGTTGCGTCAATGGAAAACATTAATTTATATGCAAGCTAGCACCACGACCCTTGTACAATACACGTTAATGTTGGTCCGAATCAGCTACTATGCAACGGATACTGCCTGGACATGACAACCGGAATTGCTCCAATTAACAATACACTAATGAAATATCAATGTTAGCTAGCAGTGACGTGTTTGATTAATAAAAATAATAATTGTAACAATAGAGAGATTAGGCTATTTACAAAAATCTCAATTGTACATTATTTCTTATTTATTAGAAATTTCTAAGCGATGCGTCGCAAAGTGGTGAAGAAGAATTACAACAGCTGGGTTAAAGTAGAAAATGCGCTAAAAGTATTACGGAAGATTCTGATTGTTTTAAAAGAGAGTAAATTCTTTTCAGTATTTCTCTACACTTTGTTGATTAAACCAAACATTCATCTAAGTGGAACAATTAGCAATATTAGGGTCTGTTTACACAAATAAGATGCTCTGTTAGTGCCGAATTAGTAACGGTAGTAACTAATCGCTAGATAAGGGAAATACGCATCAAACTGCTATTCTCTGCGATTTTGTTAATGTTAAAAATAGCTAAACTATCCACGTTAGTCCTTTTAAGGTCAATAATAATCACCCATGTCCGTATAATCACTGTTTTCCAGTATGTTGAATTTAATTCAAGATGTTCAAGTACGTCAAACACACAGCCACATAATAATGCTAACGGATATTTGTGGCGTTGACACGTGTAAATGGAGATTTAATTTTGCTTAAGATAAACCACATCTACATGACTCAATCAACTCAAATAGAACATTTTGTATGATTCATTCAATATGACTTCTATTAGATAGGCATTATTTTTTTCTCATAATAAACATAAGAATACTACTAGAAATTTCTATTGTTATGTTAAAATATAATAGTAGATCATTTACGATTAGTCTCGCACGCAACATCACATATTTAATAAGAAAAAAAAAATTGGAAAATCTCACACCTGTCTATTCGACAAAAAGTTTCCAATTTTCGTTTCGATAATTATGCCATCCGTTATTCGGTTGAACAATCAGAAACACCAACATCAATTTCTGATGATGTAGCAAGAACGAAATTAATTTTAAATCCATCCCATAAAGTGTATCTGTTACAACAACAGTTGCTCGAATTGCTCTCACCTTTGGGGGAAAGAAAACAAAAACGACAAAGACATGCAGAGATCACCAGTTTTTGATCATCATTGGACACACAATTTGAAATTAACATAGACGTTACCGTATATTTCATCATATTTGCTCCTTGATCAAATGAACAAAGAGAGAGAGAGAGATAGACAGTGGCCACATCTATCTACACTCTATTCATATCAAGATATTATTGTGACAACTGAATGCCAAACAAGTGACACTAGTGAATTATTTATAAGTTTTCCGATACGTAGATTTTAAGTTGAAATTGTAGAAAATTGATGATGAATTTTTCAACTGATGATTTTGACAGATTGACATCTCTTTCACTTTAATTCATTCTTATCTAGCGTTTGACGTACAGTAAGAAGAGATTATTAATTTTCTTCGCTTTGTCCAGATTCATATCGAGATAATTAATAAAAACAAAGAATGAAGACGTAATTAAGTTAGCAAGAAGCTTTCATCATTAATCATTCTGTAATTGCGTATATGTATATAACAGATAAATATTCACTAGACTTGATAATGATTTATGTATTTCTCAATTGGAACAAATATATGAAGAGATTAACAGGAAGACAAGATAAAAATAAATAACCGCTTGATATCTATGCGACAATTGGTAATCTGTGATTCATTTACAACAGTAGAATTATGATGAAGCAAATGATAAAAAACCCAGACTTGTTAGTCTTTGAATGAAACGAGAAAATCAAGACTGAATAAATTAATTGTTAAGGAAAAAAACGAAATCGATTCCCGTTACTGCCTTTATTTGGTTGGGATTGGAAAATATTGTACCACAAATATTATTGAGGCATAGTCTGTCTCTTCTTTCAGGTCAAATACATGAGTGAAGCTTGAAAGGTGAAAGGCTTTCCAAAGGTCGTTTATTCGAATTCTAGAATATATTCTCTCGTTAGATACATACAATTCGTTTTTCTCTCTTTTTCTTGTATAATGTATACGTACATCTTCTCGAATCGAACTAACGACAACAATAACTGTAACGAGTAAAAGTAGAAAAACTAGAATTGAAGCTATATTAAAAGTTGAAAATCTAGGAAAATACAGCCATTGTAAAAAGTTTCAGACATTGTGGTTCCTTCAGTTTGATATTACTTCTTTGTTAATTGTTCCTTTGTAGATGTCGCTTCTACTCCAATTCCTCAAGTCTGTTCATTAAAGTATGGTGCTTGAAATACAGAAATCTAAAACCTTTAGCTACCACTAATTACAGTATTTTAATCATAGAAATCTCCAGATTTTACTAACGAGTATTTTCGATCGTCCATTCAACTACTGTCTTTTTCTCTCTTTACATTTCAGTTGACAATACGTTAATTTATTTATAATACAGTTATACCAACGGATTTTTGTCTCGATCTGTACGCATCATTTGAATATGAAAAGGGAATGATCAACTAGTTCAAAACCTTGTGCTTTCAAATCAACGAACCATTCATGCTGATTCTGTTCACGGATGCGTCCTCTTTTCTCGACGAAATAAAGAAAATGTTGTGTGGAAACAAAAGATGGATTGTGTTTGTTTTTCTTTCTAGTTTTCATGAAAATGTCTCTTGTATAAAATAAAATTGAATTTTAACAAAAACAGACGCTAAGGAGTGGCGTATATTGAAATAATTAAATACGAATACGATCTATCAAAATTGTATTTAAATCGACGAATTTTTTGTTGTTGTTAGTTTCGTATCAATTAATGTTTAGTTGTGATTGAATATTGCGCATTATTGGTTTCCTGAGGGATTATCGGTTGGTAACAAATGTTGTTTTTGACTTATGATGTATCGACTAGCAATTACATTAACCCTATAGAAATATCGGGCTATATTTCACGAAAAATATAATATATTAGAGCAATATATCATTTATGAAAACTAGACAAGAATAATATTCCAGTCAATCATTAGTTCCAACCAAATAACATAAGAATCTTTTAATATTCGTCCAAAATAGACAATAATTTTTAAAAGAAGAACAAAAAAAATTATAAATGTTCTATGCACGTATTCTCCAACTATAAACTTATGGTGGTTTCTGAACCTTGTTCTGGTTAAAACTACAAAGTACACACGTAAATCGACTACGCATTACGCAAATAGAATATGAATGTTTTCGAATTGCGTCTTTTTTAAAAAAGAAACAAACAAAACAAATATTCATCGCACGAAGTTGGAAACTGGCGACGCAGATGCTTTGCCTTTTTCTATGTACTAAAAAGATATCAGATGTTAGAGGACGGGACGGAGGGAAATGGAAAAAGCCTCAACGTGTTCCCTGAAATTACCATCAATTGGGGGAATTTATAAAAAGACATTTTTATTGAAATGTCAAAACGATGGAGAGAAAAACCGACGAGGGGTAAAGAAAAAAACACGGGACAGACAGTGAGTGGCCGGAATTCCTGTTAAAGGAAGTATCCTAATGCTAAGTGGCACCTGAAACGTAAACATTCACCTTTAACACGTAATATATTATTGTGGTGAAAAATAAAAGACAAACGGTAAATTAAACAACGCATTTTCAGGCACGTTTCTAAAGCTGTGGAAAATTGCGTTAGTTCTCGAGGAAAAGCCCTTAACGGCCGACAAGAATAAATTAGTTTAACAAGAGATAACTCGTCCGCCCCATGTGCGTATTTCTTCTTCTTGTTCTCTTCCATTCCATTTTCTTTATGTTCTCTAAAGTGGATAATTGGCTTTTTTTATGTCTTATATACAAAATATTATGACAATCTATTTTATTGAAATAGTAATCGTAAATCATTGAACTGGAAATATCAATGGTATAGCGGAAATTGCGAATTTAGTGTCCGTTTTTGTGGTAGATAGAATCGGTTTTTCTAAATTAAAATAGAATGTTCAGTGAGACGTGTTTAAACCTGTATACCGATGTTCATGTACAATATACACAAATCCGATGAGTTTCATATTAAATCGCTATGCATCGATTATTTAATATTGAAATGTAGAGAGAATTAAACTTTCCCCTTACCAAACTGCAACAACATTCATTGCCATTAATCCATCACGTAATATTCACACAATTTACCCTCAAATTACTTCACATTGATATAAATTCGTAAATCTTGGATATATTTGTATTTTCATCATCAACATGTCTACGATTCCACAATGCAAGTATGACGTTTGATCTCTTGGCGTTAGCTTCGATAGTTTCAAATATGTACAACATTGAATTGAATATTCAGAGAACGAATACTATGCCATGCAATATCCACCTAGTATTCTATTTGACTACACAATAACAAGATATTGAAGTGTACATATTTACTTACATATGTAGAATATTGAAAACAACTTGCTTCATATTCCAGGTGCGGTTCCGGGTGGTGAGCCACTCCGGTTAAGGGTTTACGTGAGGTCACAACAAAACATCGACCGGACTTTGGTTATATTAAATTGTTAGATATCGCACAAGTGGCAATTTATAGAAGTTTGAAAATTAAAACATAAAAGTTTAATATAATTGTGAAATTTCTATTGAAGGATCATTTTTATATTACTTTTCAATTTTATTACGAAAAAACTTTAGCTAATAAAAATTTTCTCTCATTTTCTGTTAGAGAAGCACTTAATTTTCTTTTTTATTATTATTTCTACCACTACTTCACATTTAACGACTTTTCTATAACTATCCTTGTCGACACATATATATAAATTCTTAAGTGTTGTTATGAAAAAGGGGACATCGACCGTATTTATATTGCAAGTTTTCTGGAGCCATCTGATGGTGATCATCTTGTAGATTCAGGTCTTAAAAATTTCATAGTTGATAGTAGATAATGTTGTTATGCGAGGAGTTTACATCATTCTGGTAATAATGTTGACATTTCCGGAAAGATAATAGTGTTTTTTATTTGTTCGCTGTCGTAACATGTAGGTGGGCGTCGGGACGTCTTTCAGGTACATTACATTTCTGTTATTAATATTAAATTGTTGGTGTTTTTTTACAATTTTACATATGCCACTAGAAAGAAGGGATGACAGACAATGCGAAAATGTAAAAGTTCGATCATATTAACAAGCAATCGGCAAATGTACAAAGTGATGACAGAACGAAGCAGATGAGAAAGTGAAACAAGAGAAAAAGAAACGTTATATTGAGAGTAATACTCAAAAGGAAGCTGAGAGTAACAAAACAAAGACGACTAGAATGAGAGCCTACGAAGCTAACTACAGTAGAGTTATAGGGAAAAAAATGCATTTAACGTACATTGAGTGTGTTTTTTGTTAATTTATTACATTCACGACAGATCGTATGATTTCAATAAAGCCAAATTACGACCAGCTTTCGCTATGTCACTACGTACATGTCATTAAAAGATAACATGACCACAGACAATCCAATTTGTCCTATGATGAAAATTGTATTAACAGCAATTAGGTTACATACATTTGTTGGTTTTAATTGAATTCCTATTTGACAGTTTCAGAATGCGTAATTACCAGAGAGAATAAAGATACATAAATGTATATACAGTATTTTTTTTTGTTCAATTAATTTATTATGAATATAGACCTGAACAAATGGATGTTAATTTCGTACCGAAAAATGTCACGTTTCATTGTGGTAGTTTGTCAAGTGTAAAATCAAACTGATGAAAAAAAAACAAAACGAAATTGTTGAACATTTTTGTTGTTGTGTTGTTACTGGTAGTGATGGTATGAAAATTTATGGTAATTTCAGTTAGTCTAGCCGTCTACGATCTGGAACCCATTAGCCAGTTACGATAAATATCGATTTGGACACTTGTGAGCAACATACGGTCGTTATTGAATATCACCATTTCATCTATCTGTTATTATATATCGACATAGTCACCATCACCTCAGGGCAACCGTTTTCAGTCGCTATCAGATCCTTTAGTTGGAACAAAAGGAAATTTCTTATTTATCGGTAATACGTTCGGAAGTTCCTGTTCAATTCAACCTAGTAATAGAGTAATATTGCGTGTTTCTTAGTTTAATATGTATATGTTGTTTCTAGATCTAGATTTTGGTTTGCGGTGGCCGGGAGATCGACGATGAAACACAGAGAGTCGCTTTACAGTAGCACCAACTAGGTAGGTGAAGTCCGCCCTAGACAAGTAATTAAGCACTGTTCTAAACTAACATTATTCAACCGTCGCCGTTCGCCCTTTACCGTATGGGTTTCCTCACATCCATTTCCCTCGCGTTTCCGAACAGACTTGTGTTATCTTTCAACTGTCGGTTTAGCCAATAGATGTGTCAAGATAAGAATGTTTCGAAAATTACAGGATTTTTAAATGTTTACCTGATCAATTCAACTTAGCGTTTGAAACGTTGCCAAAACAAAAACAAAAAAGAAGTGGAATCGCTTAGAAATTCCAAAAGTTGTTCTACGACAGAAACAAATAGACATGAATAGGAATAGTTTTGTTACGGTTTGCAGACAAAATTCCCGATAGATAAAGTTACATGATTTCAAATAGCGCAGCTAAAGTCTTCACAATTCGTAAATTATTCAAATATTGTTTCGGATTATCCTGAAAATAGAGAATTGTTTTAATGATTCATTGTTCTGTTCCATTTCATTTTCAAATGGTTTCACAATTTCGGTGTGAATATTCAAATAGTTGAATTGTATCCAGTTGATTTATAACCAGATCTATTCTGATATATTGTTTTTAATATTGCACCGATCGTGTACGACTATCTAAGGGCTTATACATCACAGCATCGTCGTTTGAGACTGAGTTCATAGAAATGGTGTGCGACGATATATCTGAAGATTGCTCGTTTGTTCTTGACGTTTTTATTGAAAATTATTTTTCAATCGCTCGCCTCGAAAAAATCACAGAAAAAGAAATAAAAAGCTTACTGTCATTTTCAATTTGTCTGTTTCGTCCCCATGTTATCCACCACCACTGTCGCATTGCTGCCGCTACTACCACCACCACCACCACCATCGCCATCCCTATAGTTCTGATTGGGGCAAAGTCGTAGATCGAAACATAAAAATCAGATTATCAAGGGACCATGATCCAGTTTTGTAGATTTTGTCCTTAAATTTATTATTTATTGATCTATCGATTGCCATATTGCACGCAAAAAGAAATCTAATCGCATATTGCATAGATACATGTAATCATAATAATTTCACGGATTTTATTAAAACATTGTTACGATTTAAATGTAAATTAAATCGCTCGAATATTATTTATACAGTTTAAACGGGTAATGCAGGTGAAGGAACTTTGTAATTGTTTGACGACAAAATTTTAGCTTTGCCCAAGGATTTCAACGATCCCTACGAAAGCTACACAATATGAGGATTTAGAGTCCAATGGAAGAAACGGTAATTAAATTGTTACCGTGACATGGGACACAGTTAGTTAAAAAGTTAGACAAGTCGCAATGTCTGCAACAGAGTTTGAAACAAAATAACAAAAGTCCAGACAATACCGCACTACTTAAATTTTCACCGACTAACTTGCTTGTACGTAAATTTAATTTAAGATGCTGGTTTCACTGATATTTATAGGGCGAAGATGTTAGTAGTATCATTAATAAAAACGTTGGCGAGAAAAGATAGCAACAACAAAAACATCCCAAAAACAGGAAAGAGCTGTCACATGTAGAAGGTGAACATAAGTAGTAAGTTTTGACAATAACAAATGCACTAAAATACTGAAAGATGATCTATGCGTGTGGTCGTCGCGACGGTGGGCGTCTCATCAACTCTCAACTGCGATGACGACAACAGCAACAGCAGAAGCAGCACAATCCTCCCGATACCTCCGTCACCCCCATTTAGTCGCTAAACTTAGCGTGATGACAAAAACAACGTGCATGTGTCATATTCTCTCGTACATGTCAGACCATATATCTTCTAACATTTAAAACAAAACGAATTTAATTCGACCCGTTGGACTGGAAAAGTTTCAAATGTTTGTTTTAAGATTTTTCTATTTCTCTTTGAAAAAATTTGATTGAATTTCAACAATTAAAACGGAAGTAAATACAAGATATGCCGACGTGAATCTTTCATTCACTTGTCTAGTTCGAATTTGTCTTCCGCCCACTTAATTCTCCAAGTTGAGTTAACTCATTATTCATAAGACACAGTTCCACCCGACTGTTCTTCTCAACAACATCAGAGATCATCTCTGTTGTTAACTCCCATTTTCTGCATACACCATCACATTATGCATTTTCGTTTTAAACACATACTCCGATTTCCACATCTAGCCGACTCGCATAAAGACGAAAATTTAAAGCAACTACGACAACAATACTTGTTCTATGATGGAATATGTGTTATTAACTAGGATAGGTGAAGTGAGTTAATTATTCTCGTATTACTTGAAAGTGAAGACGTCTATTTGTACATTATTATCAAGCGCAAATTAACATTCAGTAGTATTCTAAGCAAATCGTGATCTTCATCTTGTCCTGAAGTAAATCTGAAGTTTAGAGATCTGAATCGCAATTCATCTATACAGAATCTATACAAATTTCGAATTATATAGTTGACAAAAACAGATGTAACGACTGTTCTAAATCTACATCTACAATATTCTTGGACAGTTTGATGCAAGTTAATTGAGCGCATTAAACTAAATGTTTAGAATAGCGTGACTGTACACGGTAGAAAGACATTCGGAAATAAACCACAGTATATGGAACTCAAGCACTCGATAAATGTTTTCAATTAGTTCAGCCAAAATTACATGAAAACACAGTTAATTACTAGTTGCAGCTGTCAACAAACAATTTAAGACAAACATTTTGACAAAAAAAAACAAACGAAAAGAAATAGACCCATACAAAAGCAACAATGTAAAACACTTCAGGTGTTCTAAATTTACGTCAGTGTCGATTCAATTGTATTGTTTGAAAATTTAACAAATGTCTCTGACACAATAGAAAAGCGTAATTCAAGACGCCAAAGAGATACTCTTCCTGATGCGTAATATCGGTGGTGTCTCTTCTGTGTTTTAATACAAACGCATTCGTTCTTTATTTTGTTAAATGTGATCAAGTTAATGATATTGACGTGGAGGCACGTTTAGAGAATTTCTCTCTAAAAATTCTGTTAGCTAAAGTGTCGCCGTAATTTATGAAGGTTTCACTTCGGTCGTGCGTAAACGTAAATCACACGAAACAGTTAGCAAGTAAACAAAAGAGGATGTCTCTTCTTGTTACTCGATAAGTATAAAATGTGGGTAGTTCAAAGTCTTGTTAACACAAATCTATCTTCTGTTGTGTTGGTGTTTGTTAAATTGTATGACAATTGTGTAGTTTTATCGTAGAAGAGTCAAGATAGGAATTACTACGGATACTGCAAGCATTCAACAACTTCTTAAAAAAATCATTGTCGATTTTAAAATACCACAACACCACAAATAGAACTCTTATCAGCTGCAATAATTAGTGGCGGCATTCTTCAAAATGGTTTAATCAAAATTTTTGATCGTTCAAGAGTTTGAAACAAAGGGGGGGGGGTGTTCGAAAAACTTTAACATACTTGTCCAGATGGGTTTTGACAAGAAACGAGCGAGCCTAAATTGTATTTAATTTTCGTTATACTGTTGACATTATTATAAATTATAACTTACTCGTTGTTGTTGTTGGGGACTGTGTGACTATAAGAAGTCGTCTGGTTCAAAGTACCATCATTTTGTCGATTAATACACAAGGTTTGTTTCTCGATTCGCCAATACCACATTCCATTAACATTAAATTCTTACCCAGGTCATAAATTTGTTGTTTGGCTGCATTTGGTTTACGCTGAGATACCGTGTAAGTGACAATCAGTAAAAAAGAAACAGGACCAAGAAAAACATTGTGAAACGAATTTTCATGTCGTACTTAAGAGGAATTACATTGTTTTTGTTTGTTCTTTTTGATTATATACCTTATAAACATAAACCAGTTATTTCAGAATTGAATTCTTCTAGTTATTTGTTGCAGAACATTTGTCTCCTGTTAAAGGAACTATGCCAAAAATAAATTCCTTATAGTGGAAATTCGAAACAGTTTCCACTATAGTTCGAAACAAGGTGGCATCCCCAAGAGACTGTGTCGAATATAACTCTTTTACTAAAAACACGTTCAGCTCGTATATTCCAACACTTTCGAACTCATCTGTTATATATATATATATTTTTTTGTTCTTGATTCCACTTCAAACTTTCCTCGGAAAATTAGTGTGGAACTAAAACAATTTTCCTCTCTCTACTCACCTATATAACGTATCTATATATATACGTGCGTGGAAAGAAAAAATTAGGTTATCTCATTCAAGTTCGTAACTATTTAGAAAGTTCACTGTGTGCAATTTAATTTTCGAACTTCTCGATTTTGTCCCAAATGAGATTAAGTGTTACTTAGTGTTGAGTTAAAAGTTGTTCTTTAGAACTATGGCGACATGCCAAAAGCGATATAGCTAAAACAGCAACAACAAAAAGAAGTGATTAAATAAATTTCAATCTATGTACGAAATTTGATATATAATTGTTGGATTATCTAGATATTCGGGTGACATTTATGATGTTAGTTTACGACACTAGAAACTTCGCCCACCTATTGCTATATTTAAACTACACACACACACACACACACACACATACACACACATTTTCAAGCATGTCAGAATAATTAAAAACTGTTTATATCCAACTAGTGCCAGGATATACACAATTCTATCCTTTTCCAATTCTACGAATATTTAATGAAGTTAATTGGATGTTCGTGCTGGCTGTAAGACTTAAATTAACATCCAAACATAAACCAAAAAAAAAGCAACAGAATCGACCAATGTTTCTGTAATATTTCGAATTTTTGAAATCAATTTGTCTAGATCGCCTTAACGAGGGGCGTTTCTAATTTCGACATCTCTCAAAATATGATTATTTGATTATTATAAATTGTGGAAAATACAAAAGCCAGGAAATATCCGTCAAATTATTGAAATATTACAGATTTTTATCTGTGCAGCCACCGTTGCGGAGACATTAATTTTCTTAGAACATATAGTCGTTTACGTTGCCAACTAGTTGTAAACATGGGAAACATTAAAATATAAATTTGGTGTTACTGAAATTGTCGAAATATTTGGTTAACATCGTCTACTATCTAACACAAATCATTTTGTTTTTGTCAACATAATTAATAAATGTTTGGGATCTTGGCGTCTTCTTATTGAAAAAAAGAGCCAAAAATATTTACAAACTCAATTAAAGTCAATGGAAATGAATACGACCATTCATTCCAATTAGTGCAAACAGATTAGCTTTAAATCAGGATGACTATTGCTGCAACCTGAAAAATTCTCGGCTCATTTACGTGTGATTTTCAAAAATAATCATCGATAAATTCAAATTTTTTTGTACCAAATACAAGAGATGATGACACGTAAACTGCGTAAACCCTGTAATTTTAAATAGATTTAAGCCTGCCATCATCGGATTGTCGACCAGATGTTACAACAAATTTCAAACTAAAACCATTTCAAGATAAATTCAATTTAATTGAATTCAAGTTTGAATTCGATTCAAATAGTTTACAATTCAACCAGAACAACTACAATGCGAATAAAATTGGAAATTTCGATTAGTCGTTTAATGTTAATCGTCTTCTAGTTATTCTCATCAAGTTTCATTATTTCAGGAAATTATAGCCATACCAATTTTCAAGACCACACACAATGTGCCTGTTGTTGTTGATTGTCATTCTGGTTCGTCACAGATTTATTTTTAGACGAAATTCATCTATCAACAAGCTTTCAAAAGAAAAAAAGTCAAAAATAACTTGCACATAATATTTAATTATTTCATAATTGACTAATTTTTAATAAATAAATAACGAGTCGATATGAAAGTAATTGATATTTGAATGTGTTTTATTGTTGATCGTATTTTAATCGGCATGCATCAATGTTCTCCATCTGCACATAAATGGTATCACTACTTCTCATTCATTATAAATAATCCAAATTGGTATTTTTAAGTACTACCGGAAAATATCTATAGAATTAAAATTTGAATCTATTCCATTCTGGGTTATTATTAGGATAATGATAGTCGTTAAACATGCTCCTCCTACATGTTTTTATTAACACGTCCCATTTCGAATTGATAAACAGGACAACTAGAAGATATATATTTAAAAAAAAGAAGAAAAAATCGAAAATAGAACTTTTTGTCAGTTGGAACACTGCCTTTTTTATTGTTTGTTTACTTATTTGAATTGAGCCAGTATGGCGGATAAATCCGCGAATGGATGAATATTTAAGGAACCCCACCACACAACTCCGGATATTTCCCACTATATTTTTGTAACATTTGTGAATTGATATTCAGATTTCAAGATTGTGCTGTAGTTTTACTCAATCAGATTTGTTGTGAAGCAAAGTAGGAGACTGGATGGTGTCCCAAGATTGAAAAATCTATGACTTGTCCTTTTATTTTCAACAATTTTAAAGTCACGTTGAGCGATTATAATAGATGCTGTATTCGACTCTCCTGAAAATTAGAAACATTTCTACAACTTCTTTTGCCTCTGATGTACAGCTACACAACAATTTTTCCACACACAAATCTACACGAATTTTAGCAAAACAATTTGTCCAAAAGGAAGTCATTTTGCTGAAATTCAAATGGTTGTTTGAATGATAAAAAAAAATGCTTAGCGATAACTGAAATATTCCATTGTCCGAGTCTTGTTTGGGCATGGATTTTTTTTGTATAGGGTGCCCGAACACACAACTTCGGCTGGCATCTTAAGGACTTAAGTGTTATGCCTTCTATTCCATTCTCTCAATGGCATTGTTATGCCTTATGTGTATGTAAATTTGATTTGCTTTAGGAAGATTTCTTTTCAAGTGGTACATCTAGCAAATTTCGAGACTATTCAAATACTCAACTTATTTATTATAAAACACCTGAAAAGAAGCTCTTGTAACCATTTTCGTTATCTACATATCCAAAGATTGACAGAGGAGTATGTTCTAATTGATTTTTCACGATTTCCACTCTCTGTAAAGTAACGTTCACCATAAACCATTTGATAAACAAAATGATTTATATTAATCTTTCGGCAATTTCAAATTGCCAACCGTAAGGGTTTCTTGGTATTTGTCCAGAATATCTTGATAGAACTGCAACCACAGGATGCTGCTTGATGCCGTTTCGAATACACAATTCTGGTACATCTACATTTCATACTGCAATTATTGCCTTTGACTTTACCATTCTACCTGTTTGTTTCATTGTTTTTGCCAAGAAAACTAAAATAGCTATTTAACTAAAAACTTTCAAATGCCTCATTTGAATCCAAATTTAAATTTAAACCTCATCCATATATCAAAAACTAAATTTACCCACTATTACCTATCGAACATCTCATTTAATTTAATTTGTATATGTAACGACCATATCCGACATAGTGTTAACTTTGAATGATGAGAAGATCTCTAGTTTCCCTCCATTTTGTCCATTTATTTTATAGCAAACAATTCCCTTGTATGTAGGTAATATAATAGAATCACCATTTATATACCTATACAAGACTATAATAGACAAAGATAGATAGATATATAGAGAGATTAAATTAAAACATCATTTACGTTTGAAAATAACAGTTGGGATTAATTGAAATTCTAATGTGATCTCCTTTTGTATATATTTTAACTAATTAAAAAATAAATATAATTATTCTCCTTGATTAATTAAGCAACAATTGAAATATTCACATACACACACATTTCTAATTAAATTATTTAACAGTAAATGCTGATAAAAATCTAATTAGTTTATAATGATAAGAAGAAGATGACGTATTAAAATAAATGTAATGGCTGCTAGTTGTCGACCATTTCTCTCAATAAATTTACTATTGTATAAATACAAAAGGTGTTGAAGTATTTACAATCTCAATGATTGTCCAATTTGGGGTTGATTTCCTTATAACTTTCCAATTAATTACATAGTCACCATTAAGTTCATTGTTCTTGACATACCATAGAAACATAGTGAAGCTAATAATGAAGAGTTCTAGTTTAAATTCAGGGTTGACTATCCATATAAAGATATGCTGATAGGGCCCGTTAAACAGTACATTCAGTCACTGTTGGCCGATGTAATGGAGCTGTTACCCCTCTCTTATTAGACCGGTAATGGTGGTCTTTATAGCTCCGTTATGATCCAACAGCAAAAGGGGAACTTCTTATTTACAATCGTATATTCCATTGTTTATACAATGACAAGGATCTGTAAATTAGTATGCCTGCTGTTAACCACAAACCTAATGTCGGTATGTCTAACAATATTGTTGTCGAATATTAATCGTAATTCTAGTAAAATCAAGAAATATCCCTGACAAGTTTTCACTGTTCCTAATTAGGCTAATTGCCAGGTAAACAGTAAATTTATAGTAATAATGGCACTCACTTGATAACTAGTTGAAATTGTGCAACTGTGCATGTTGTTGCATATCTCGCCAATAACTATCTACTTTACTACGTTTCACTTGAAATTTCGAATGCTTTCAACAATAACAAACAAACGAAAAACAACGGTATCAATTATTTTGCCGTGTCGTATAGCTACAAAGACAATTTAATTAACGCAATTAACAGACACAGTGGCAATCCGACATAATTAACGGGCATACTTTGTCTCAGTCATGTAACCAAAGTGTATTCACCCTGGACGTGTCTTGATTATTGAAACGAAAACCAGCTATTCAGTGTAAATGACACATAAAAAATACACAAAAACAATTCAGTTTTCAATGTTATCGACAAACATTGAAATTATTTAATGTGGAACAAAAAGAATTCGAGAAAAACATTTTTAATCTACGAAATGCTGATGCGACCATTGCTCCCAGTGTGAAAGCGGAACTGTACAGTTTTTCGATCAGAAGACCTGGACCAAAACGGACAAACTGTCCGTTTGATTGTGTTGCGACTATATCATCGGTTGATTAATATTTCTCAGATATTGAAAAATATTGTTTTTCTTTCTTTCTTATATCGTAATTGTCGAGAACAATTTGTGTAAATTGGATAGACATTCAAAATTAGGTTTGTTCCCTGAACAGTAGTAATACACGAAGATAATGACAATAGAGTCGGGGCCAAAGTAACGAGATGAAATGGGGCTTTTAGTCGTTGTCGTTATTTCTCTCTAGACGGCTGTATTGCCGTTATCAGAAAGCTGCAGGCTTATGCTGTTGATAACAAAGCTTAAATGTGCTTTCCAGTATTTTGTGTGACTGGGTTTGTATTTCGAACTAAAATAAATACAATTCTTTTATATTTTTGTTGTTTCGATTTTCAAACAATATCTTCACGAAAAAATATCACGTTAATATGATGGAAACACCTCATAGATATGAATATATTCTCAAGTTTCATAAAGTACAGTTACCGGCGCCATATTGTGTAATTAAATTGGAGAAATTATTACTTAAACCAACGGCTTGAGTGAATTATACGGAGCGCTCCAGCCACAAATTATTATTTTAAATATGAAATACCCCTGGTTAACTAGAATTGCGCCAGACTCATACACCTTTAATCAAAAGCTCAACTCAACGGACCTTACAGGGCAATGGAAAGCTTCTCCAATTTCATTTCGTTAAATAATTCACAACAGTTTCAGGAAATACGGAATTTTATAAATAATATTCTGCCCAGTAGGAAGGCCATGATCGCAATGATAGAACCACTTTTCTCTCAACGTCTGACCGTGTTGAATTTAACCGATTACATTCAATATAAATCAAAAGAATCTGATGAATTGCACCAAACGATTCCTATGGTTAAAGTAATAAGACAAACGGATATTTCTTGGAATCGCCACAAAAAGGGATGAATCTGGTAAAAAGAAAATGCCATCTATAATTCATAAAGGATGAACGAAGCAACTAACGGCCAAGTCCCTTTTGAAACTTTTCCGGATTAACTTTAGGAGATTATTCGTACCGGTATTTTCAACTAGTCAACATTTATTTTCTTTTGATTAATGTTATAAAGGAAATTTCAACGACGTAGATTTCAATATACGGGCTCGTTTCAATTTATATGTTCAATGATGCTAAAACGAGAAAGGAAACTGGTCGATTTGTTGGGAATTCAATAATTTCAATGGTGGTAGTGGTGGCGGCGGCGGCAACGACAGCGTTGGTAGTGGTTACGATATTTCTTTTGCTGTTGCCGAAATACTACTTGATCAAAGACATCGGTCGGAAAGAGTTCAATCGTTATTGCGACTGCCTCGTCATCCGATATTTCCGGTCGTCTCCAGACGGTCCTCGATTACATAGACATATAGAAATCTGAGTATAAGCCGTTATTCCTTCCCTCTTTTTCCATTGAACATCGACAGGTTAAAGAGGGTTGATTGGAAACGTTTCGTATTTCAGATTTTGTGAATTTGTTTCTATCTGTTCGTGTGATAATAATTTGATTGGACAATTGGCTTGTGCTGGGCGTTGTATAAAAGGATAAAATCGTCCATAGAAATTCACTAGAAACAGAATAGATCTGAAGATTGAACTGTGTCGTAAACAGATCTTGTTTCACAATCCACTTCATACGTAAATCCTTGCTGATCCTCTCTATCGAAATAATCAAATGGATCAATTTCTATTTTACAGATTCATTTAATTTGTGAATATTCCTTTCATACGTACTTGTCCTTGATTGATTCACTTGAAAACTAATCGAATTTGAGACGTTTTCCAGCTGTAGGTGATAGTTGTGAAATATCCCACTCAACGAATCGAATCATAGATTAAACTTGTAATTGAATTCTATGTAACCCAATAGGATCAGACTTCTTATAAAAAATTTGCGACAACTTACGGTAATCTCAAGCAATTTCCGTAGACATTTTGTGTGAAATTTTCTATTAAATGATATTGAAAAAATTTGCGCATTTATTTTATGTTGACAACGTAATTTTCTGATCAAAGCAACCAAATGCCCAGCGTATCAATGTCAGAAGGGATTTAAAAATACAAAATGTATAAATTATGTTTTCAACAAGCAAAAATTTTAATGAAGCAGTGGGCAAATTAAAAAAGTCAACAGTAATTTTTCGTTTACGTAAATATTTCCATCGTTCTTTCTATTGTAGTTAATTAAATTACATGTTCAGATGTAAATTAAAAACAAACATA
This sequence comes from Meloe dianella, assembly GCA_028455855.1. Taxonomy (NCBI): domain Eukaryota; kingdom Metazoa; phylum Arthropoda; class Insecta; order Coleoptera; family Meloidae; genus Meloe; species Meloe dianella. Next base: position 1,493,823 of record JAPTHL010000034.1, read on the forward strand.
TGTAGCTGAACAAAAGTTTATCGTGTGCTTAGTAAATTTAAATCAGTTCATTTAAGAATAAATTGAATAATGGAATTTAATTACACGTTCAAATATTGTCGGTTGATAGAGTAACATTACTTTGAGTTGACAAAAAATTTACAATATGAATCGATTCAATTACTTAAATTTCCGTACTATCAAATAAAATTTGCTGAAAATTCCCAATTTGATATTATAGAAAGAGATAAAATGTGTATGGCAATGAAGGAAAATTACGTTTCTGGACCAGATTGCCTCTAGACATCATTCAAATCTAGAAGGTTAGAAATGGAAATTGGGATCTTTCTCTCTAACTGTGTGTATTTAATCATCGAAATTTAAATTAATTCCATTATTCTGTCGACAACCAAGCGTTCAAAATTTAACCTTTGCGCCTTTGAAGTTTGCAATTAATTCGAATTGCGGTAAAACTTTGATTTACTTTTTTCTAATTAAATGACGGGCTATTTAGGTGTTGTATGGAAAATTTTTGGTGCTCGTATTTGAGAAATATGCTTACTCAAAGAACATAAAAACAGTGTTATTTACAGCTTCCGTGGCAAATTCGCTATAAAATAGTATAAAGTGCATTTAAGTTTAGTAATACAAAGGAGCGGCCACAATAAATTTCATTTAACTGTCTTATATTTTGGACAAGCTATTGTAGCTGTAAAGTGGGAACTAGCCACACTACGTTACATACGGTTCAGTGCTTCAGCATTCGTGTAAACAAACTGTGCGCAGACCAGCAGTTTTACTGAATTTACTGCTACATAAAACGCCTCCACTGAGCGCTTTCTTGGTAGATACGCAAAGAGTTACATTACACTACAACTGCCAAAATAGCCCACATATACAAAACAAAATCTAAACAACAAAGACACAAAAGGGAATATATACAGACTCTTAACCTGTATAATCGAAATATCCTTGTCGATTTACAACATCTTCGACATATGTCAGATAAACTCTCTTGTGGGCCACACCTAAAAATTCAGCAACTTTTCCTCTATTCTTTTATCTGACAAAAAACAAAAAAAAATGTTCAACGGTTTTTCATCTCATTTCTTTATCCTGCCAAGAACGAACGACTCGACAAATTTTCCTCAACTGTTTTATGATTTATCACACACACACAAAATGTTCATTCGAATTTTCTTTCAGGGAATCTTTTACGACTCTATATTCTATGATAGATATAATGATGTTCAAGGTTCGAAATTTATTACTGAATGAAATATTCAATCGTAAACGTAATTATTTTATTGCATGACACCGGATTGTTAATCTAATATGAACGTTTTTCTTGTTGCTTGTTTGAACAATTAAAACATGTCTAAAACAACCAAAAAAAGCTTGTTGTGTATTCTAACATTGTATGGGGTACGATTTCAATTTTTCTCCTCCTTTAAACGTCTTGGTCCATGTCGATTAAACTTTTCAAAACAGCTAAAGTTTATTTTCAACTCAACAATGAACAATTTACCAAACTTTGATTACTTCTACGGCTCTCACCTCGTGGCTATATTTATTTGTAACGAGTCGAAAATTTAATAATACCCTACCGGCTATTATCCTGGAAAAGGCAGTCCAATATAAACCCAAAATCGCCCCGTTAATTGGTTTTCTTTTATCTCTCCCCCTCTCTGTATGTATTTAAACGTTATCAACGATAAATTGAGATAGTATCAATTAAGTTTCGTTTCTGGTAGAATTTCACTTCTGTGTGAGGTCCCACTAATAATGGACTCTGTGTGTCGAGTGAAATAGTCTCATCGATATATTTCATTTGGCCCTTTGTAGCGTTATTTTTCTGGTGTCAATTCTGACTAATGGTTAACGCTGCTGTCGAGCAGCTACGTTATTAAGTGGGACTAAAATCTATTAGACAACTGTCAAGACGAACTGACTGTGAGTTGCGTTTGAAAAAGGTCGAATGCTTCTCTGTTTTTTCTCGCTCTTATTTGTATCTTTCCCCCTCGATATAAAGTCGTTTTCTCAACTAAAGACACAGCTTATTCAACACAACTATTGTCAAGTTCCCATTTCGACAAATCAATAATCATCACACTTTTTGTACTTTTATGTCAAGATCTTTTCTTCTGTGCGTAGAACTAGTTTTAGTTTTATTATGGAAATGTTTATGGTCCTGGCCCATCGCTATCTAATGACTAAAGAGCTTTTCCGTTTTCCTACGCTATGGCCAAGTAGCCACGTGCGGCCTCAGTCAGCAGTAAAACGGTGAGTGCAAATGTCAAAGGTGTGTCTATAAACAGTGTAATAGAGAATAAAATCGATTGTCGTCTTTCCATAAGGACCAAAAATCGGGTTGAATCAGTTAAATTTTGTATATTGTTCTGTTTGGTATCATTGAATGTCTTCTAGTAGATACTTTTCATTGTTGATTCCCGGTGGCAGAGAGATGTCTAGAAGATTTCTGTTATCTCGCCTCACATCTGCTGGACTCTTATCTGAACAATGCCAGTTAATTACCGAACTTGCTACCTGGCAGCATGACGTGACCGCCACAATGTTTGTTCAAGTCCACATCTCCGTGGTCTGCCTCAGACCATAACCCTATGTGACCGCCCACATTTCTATCTCTTCAACTTACAAATGAAATAAATCAGCATTCGAAATAAAATGATGGATTTTTTCGGTTGATTCACCGTATGATTGTTTTATTGGATATTGTCAAATTGCCATCAGAAATTGGTAAGACAATCAATTTACTATACAGCAGCCATGTGAAGCAAATATAAAAGGATCTGTCTGCTTTATCAACATCAAACATAATCCCTTAAAGAACATGCAAATAATAACTTGGAATAATCCAAGTTGAATGAAACAGAATTACTAATCAAGAGTGTCAAAGCAGATGTTGGCCGGAATTTGAATATTCAACAACGACCATATTATCATCTGCAAACACTCTATTTTTTTCTCAGTTGAGAGCAAAAAGAAGGCACAAAATTAAAATTAACTGAAAATATGAATGCAAGTAGCGTGTCCTGGGGTTGTGCTATGCGCATATGCATTGTATGTAGGTAGGTGGTCTGTTTCTAATGATTGCAACACCTACATATCCAGCATAAAACAACAGGAAACTATCTAAATAGCATAATGCAATGAAACCGGTAGTTTATTAATAAGAGAACCTCTCGAAGGCACGCAATTCGTATTAATTATTGATTAATGCTAATGGACCGAGTGAAATGCAAGTCTCTATAATATTGAAACATAGTTTCAAACATAATGAAACACCAACATCCACTTTTCATTATTTCTATATGCTCTGTTTTTATCTAAATCAACAATAAAACTTGTTGTAATGTGTATACTTTCAGAGAAAGCACTTTGTTAATTAGAATTCTGCTTGTTTGTGCCATATTCTTTTAATATCTCTGTATTTCGTATAATTTGGTGGATCAAACAAAAATATATATATATAACGCCATCTAAATCTAACTTAACAAGACCATAAGATAGTTTCATGGTTATGTCGTTTACAATCTTGAAAGTTTCAGATGTCTTAACCGATCACTAATGACATTAACTAAGTTTAAACTATCAGGTTTGCCACATTTCTGAACTTGTTAGTTTATCTCGTCTGATTCGTGTATATTCTAATCAGTTTCACATCTCCAGGAATTTCTCGTTACTGGAAAATGTTGGTTATATTTTAACCAGATTGTTATAAACATCCTTATCTTCATAATTTGTTTAATTAAATCATGGATAAAAGGATATTGAAGATAAGTTCAAAGGCGCATAAATACATAACGAAATTTGATTCCTTCATTCACGAATACATTATGTTTTTGTTTATAACCAAAACACAGTATACGAGAAAATTAAATTTAAGTTGGGCTTTGCATATTGCAGTTTTAGCGTTGTTACAACATTCCAATAAAGAAAACACATCCTAACCAATAGAAAAATGATTGATCATGGAAATATCAAAGAGTGCCTCCATGTATTTGCAGAGTTTCACGAAGAGATCTGAAAGAGCTTTTTGAAGGATTTTGCTCTATTTCTCAAGTCTTTTTGTTTAACTATACATCAAATGAAGAAACTATTTTGTAATAGTTCAATCGAATCTCAAACCTTGAAAATAGCAGCGGAATTACACTTTCAAGAAACTTAAACAAAACCTATCTACCTACATAATTTCGTTACAAACTTAATTTAACCATTTCATAAAGGGGAAATAGTGGAATTCTCGTGTTTGGTTTACAAAGATTCAGTAATTTCATTTGGTGAATTGTAAAATCCATTACTGATGCAACTAGCTATTAATGAACAATGAAAGCTGACACAAATCTTTTAAACTAAAAGAAGAAGAAAAAAACACGCAGCACAATTCCGAACATTTAAGTTCATTTGCTTTTAAGTTTATATTTAGATTTTGATCTAGACAAGATGGTATTCTAAGAATAATAGTTACCATTCAGTAGAGGTCTTTCTTGGTAATACACTTATTTTCGTTTGTTTCAATGAACTGTTGAATAATTCACAAAAGGAACAGAAATTAATGTTAAATAAAATTAAAACAAAACATCAATTGGCACGATTTAGCATACTATATGCACTAACCAACTGTTTGGGTCTTTTAAATTCAACATCAAAACGAAAATAAAACAGGCCGGTCTCTGTGTTTGTTTCTGTGTGTGTGTGTGTGTGTGTGTGTGTGTGTTTTTGTTTTGTTTAAACAAACATTGTGTATGTACATGCCACGAATTATGCAAATATTTTTAACATGGCCCAAAATACAACAAACTGGTCAATTCTGTAGATGGACAAGTCTAGAGGCAATATTTTAAGTTTTGCATGATCAACATGAAGAACTTGTTGCTTCATTTATATTAAATTGTAGATTGTCTATTTGGATTTAGTGGTCTTAACTTTAGCGAAAATAGAATAAGACTTATTATAAGGCAAATGGTTCATTGATACCAACTTCTGGGCGAAGATCCAAGGAGTTCTCTGTGTAAGCAACAAGCACCTGCTTCCTTTCTTAAGGAAACTTTTTAGAATCCCGCTTTATAAATATGCTCAGTAGTTTATCATTTGGCCCCTCTGCTTATCTCTAATGTTTAATAACAATAAATTATTTCTCTTTCTTTCTTGTAGTCTACGAAACTTTTTTCAAAACTTTTCTTTAAAAAATTATTGGTTTACAAACGTATTGGTGATGAAAAGTAAACGTTTCTGTAAATTAAGGACAAATAGAGTGGAAAAGGGAGAATGAAATAGAATGTAGTTGCATCTTCTCGTATATTTATTTACTAAAGCACAGGAATTATAGACTCGGTGAATTTTTACAAGGAGAAGAAACTATTGTTAACGGACTTATTAGAGGGTGTACATTTGAACAGAGAATTGTGAACCCCTTACTGTTTAATTTATGCAAAGCTGTAGGGGTAGTAGGAGCGCTTTAATTTTAGCATAGTAAGTTTAATTATACTTTGGATATTTTCAATTTGCCAGATTTAATTTGAGACAATAATCGAACAATTTCTATCGAATTCCATTGATTGTAAATAATTCACACGTTTCAAGGAAGCTAACAACAACAATAAAAAATATATAAATTTAGTCACGTACCCTTAGTTGCAGGATTATAAACAAGGATCTACCATAGTGGTAGTAGTTGTACGTAACAACTCGACTGGGAACGTTGTGGTAGAAATTATTTCCTCCCTACATAACATCCGTACATGTATTAATTATCAGCAAGTGCACGTGTTTCATTATTTGGGTGTAGATTGCCAGATGACGCTAAATTTAAATCCTTTACTCCTATAAATTGTAATTACATTAAGTAATAATTAATGAAATCGATGAAATACCTGTATGTTATACATATTAGAAAATAGATAAGTTAATGTGATTGTACTTAAAGGATAAGAAGACATTATTCTAGAATTGGCATATCTACGACCATTGAATCAATGATAACGTTTCTGTCTACATCATTACAAGAACAATGAAGAACACTGCGTAACAGCTAGTTAGTTAAAGGGATGATGTAATTCGGTATAATCTGATTGTCGTTGGTTGATTTGATTATGATAATCATGAATTCCGGACTTGTATAAGACGCCCAACATTGTGAAATTTATATCTTATTGAATTATAATCCAAGTTGTTTTGTATTATAAACAATACAAATAAACAGAACTTGAGTGGGGCAAATGCAATGTTCATCACACATACCATGGCCACTGACCTGGAACATTGAATATAAATGGCAGAAGACAATGACAAATCAACTAGAATTGCCTGCAAAGATTAACAAAAACTCCCCTGTTCCTAATAGCTATATCAGCAGTTTTATGTGTGCGGTAGATTTATTTGGACAAATCTAATTCGTTTCAGAATATTAATCATTGTTTTTCGACCAGATCTTTGACATAAATTGGAAGAAATCAAAGTTTTAAACGATTTTTTCTACAATGCGGTTTGTTTTTATTTTCGTCTTTTTGTTGGAAATGTGTGGAAGTTTCATTGGTCAAAGCACTAGGACGACATCAGTTTCATCAAACTATTTTTCAAACTACATCCATTGATTTCTTTAATTCTACTGAAGCTTTTATTGCAATTTCTATCACGAAATTCACATTTTTTTTGGATAGGATTAACTGTGTACAGAAGATAAAAATATGTGTGTGTGTTACGATACTATGAAGAATTACAAGTTGATAGTCTTCAGAACTAGCCGACCATTGGCGGGCCTTTGCCTCAATCAGACTAATAATTAACATCTTAATAGCCCCATTGGAACCTAATTAAGACTCGACATTTCCATCTAGATCTATTCTGTTTCTAGTCATTGACGCCCGAACCCGTTTTGTATTTCATTCGAAATTTACGTGTAATTAATCGTTTTTATCTCACTCTTTTTTACCATACTCGATCTAACCTACTTAATCAATATCGTTTATCATTCATATCAGAGTGTAATTTCTGTATAATGTAGAAAAAAATCACAAAGATTAATTGGGATGCAAGATTTTCTCTTAAAGGTATCAATTTTGTTGTGGATTTTATGGTCGGTCGGCAACAATTGAGTTATAAATAAAAACTATTCAACCTGTAATAAAAATAAATTTATAGGTAGAATATGGTTGAAGTATACAATCTAAACATAATATTACATATATTATGATCGAACGGCTATTACTATAAATATGTAATTTTTCATTTCGAACTGAAAACTATTTTATATGCCCCAGAAGTAAAGCGTTTTTTTTGACGCTTATATCGTTGTTGGGCAAATATCGATAATTTGTTTAAATCTATTCTCTTATCTTTGAAGCAAATAATCACTATGATTCAATGCAAAATTGGATCAACATCCACAATTTCAGTAATTATCCAATTACTAAAAATAGAATCATATAGTACCTAACAGCAAAAGAAAAATGTTTGATATAATCAACGTAGCCGCCACGGTTTTGCAAAATTAATTAATGCATCTTAGATTTGAACAGTTAGAACTATAGTCATGCTCTGTTTGTTCGATAAAAAACGTTAGCAAAAATAGAATGATGCATTGTGTTTTACACGATAGTCATAAGAGATGAGATCATTAAATCGACAAAAACTATTAAACCAACAAAACATTCACTAGTCGATCTCTTTTAGGTATCAAATCATGTTATTTAATGACTATCCATTCCAATCTATCCAAATACTAACGGCTTCTGTTTCACTTTCATATTAGTAATGTGGTACTACTATTATCAATATATTGTATCAAAATTATTACACAATTCGAGAGAAATACATCGGAATTCCATCTATGTCTTCTCGTATTTAACACAAAATTGAACACGAAACAAACGTCAAATGAACAATTTATCAAATGAAAACAGTGATTCTACAAGATTTGATATGTTTAAGCAGTTTTGCCAGTAAAACTGTTGTTGAGCAACTATCAAACTGGATATATCTGTTTTCTTTAAACTACAGCTTAATTGCTGAAATTACTCAAATCTCCAACCATTTTTAATGAGTTTCAGTTGAGGCTTAAGTCAAAGCAAGAATCGAAACGTCATATCCACACTTAATATTCAGACACAGCACTTCTCGATAGAATTCTCATCTTTTGCTCGACTGGAGGAACAAGATTTAACTTCCGACCTGTAATTTTAATAATACACCTCGCACGTTACTAGTTAGTCGGAACGTCTGGTTCGAAAGTTACATAGTAAAAAGAGATCCATTACAGAGTTAATACAGTCTTGATAATTACAATTTCATTATGTTTTATTGATGAAGATCGAAAGACTTTAATTAAAACACATCAAAGATGGCAAAAAATTGTAAATACAATATTAATTAATCTTCCAAAGTGTGTGCAAAAAAAACCCGGTATACTAGTCAAACTAAATCTGTCGTATATTTTTGATAAATTAACACAAACGAATGAAATAACGTTTAATAAATTCGACTTTGTGCCATCATCATAACAACGTTCATAAAACACAAAGTTGGTATTCATTAAGGGGCTTTTCACATGTCATCCATCGACCGCAGACACGAATTAAAATGATAATTGACCATATTAGTTTGTTAGAAAACCATATTATACTTTAGATGTTAACTATGGTTAGAAAATACCATTCTCACGTCACTATAATACAATGACAAAATTGATTTAGTCTTAAATATTTATAGTTCAAATAGATTTTAAAATGAATAATCGCAAATTATCACCTAATAAATGTCGACTTTATTTTAACGATTACAATCTTGTGTTGAAGAACTAATTTATATGGAAATTTTGTTGGTTTTGTTTTCGTTTAAGCTCGACAATTTTTTCTAATTCTTTAATGTTTCCTTGGAACAAACAGGTGAGACAGGTGGTTTGTCTAATTGCAAAACAATCCAATCAAATTGGAAATTGAAAATATCTTTTGCTGCCACATTCACGTGTCGTCTACAATAAAGTGAATTAGTTAATTATGGCAATCTTGTTGGACTTATAGTTGTAAAATCCCGGAAAGTGTCCCATAATGGCATAATGAAACGAATAGTCCTTGTTCTTATATACCTTAATCTCGTTATTTATTCCTTTGGCACATTTCTTTGTGCCATCATCACCATTATTATTACCATTATCATGGGCTGAATTAATTTGTGCTCCTTCACAATGAACAAACATAATCTTGTTAAAGTAGCGACTTGATCGTAAATTTCATTTAGAATCCACCAAATTGGAAAGGTTATCAGTTGGAGGAGAAGAGAAAAACAGCTTGTCTGCCACTTATAAAAAAATAAAACAACAACAACCACAACAAAACAATAATAAGGAGAAAAAGAAAAGAGAATAACATGTTTGGACGAGCGAAGAGCGACATTTAACGTGCTGTGTTAACTCCTTTTCCGCCGATAAAATATGTTGAACATTTGGGGGACCCCTTTGTACCCAATACACTTCGTAAATAAAAACCGTACATGATTTAATTTATGTTCATGTTTCTCTCATTCTATGTTTTAGAACTCTTCTTTGTCATTCACATTTTATTATGTTCGTTTGCATAAATTTATTTAAAAAAACAAAATTTATTTTATTCACTGTTGGATTTATGGTTTAAATAAAAATCGTGATGGTTTTTCATATAAACCAACCATATACATATGTGTAGGTTACATCAACGCCAAGGATTATTTATTTATTGTCATAATTTTATTGTTTTGTATGTGTTTGAGAATGTGTACGTGTGTGTGGTGGCCACCAAATTTCTCTGTTTGTCCGAATCCGGGTTTGTTCGCATTTAGACCCAAAATCCAGGATCGACATTAATCCTGACAACTTAAACTTGTGATTTATCGTTTCATTGCCGTCACATCACCTGTATTTTGTGTGTGAACAAAGTACGATTTATGAGTTTTACAGTAAACGACAACGTTACCTTATCCATCCACCTAAATAAATTTAACTCACCCCAAACTAAATCCGTTTACATTCACCAACAATTGAAAAAAGTTAGGCCACTTTTTGATTAATTCGAATTTTGTAAAAGAAAAAGGCAATAATAAGACGAATGTATAATCAGATTAATTTGAAACGAAAATTCCATTAATGGATACCACTAATTTATTTGATCGATTTTATTGATTAGTGTGTTAGTTAACCAAGTGAAGCTTAAGAAAATTAAAGTAATTACATAAATTCCTTATAGGCAATAACTAGAAAAAAAACGAAAAAGTAAAACTAATGATGTGTACTATTCGATGTGATCTTATAAAAAGATTAGTTTTATACTTAATAACGTTTGGTAACAACAAACTAGTGATTTCAGATCATCAGTCATCAGTTTAATTTATTCAAATTATTGAAGACACAACAACAAGAAAAAATACAATTTGAACGCCCTTTTTGAAAAATTACCAACAATCTGTCACTAACAATATCATCATTTATTTGAAAATATCTTTTCAGTATATCTGGTTTATAGACCAACGAAAATTCCATATCATTGAATCCTGACAACTGAAAATTTCATATGTGGCAAATAACCTGGACAATCTGTTAAAATTGTACTCTATATAATAAATAATTGTTTATTTAAAGACAATCAAATAGTCCTTGAGAACGTTTTAGATTGTTGATGGAATTGTTGTAAAATCATTGCGACTTTTCACGTATTTGTACTATTGTATAAAATGTCGAGAATTGATTGAATGTTCTACAATTAGACAATTGTAATTTCACACATAGAATAACTGTGACCTTTTAGAATAATGTTAATAATATTTAATGAGGCATACAATTACTGTTATTAGAATATTTGCCAAAGTAACACGAACAACTTAATTGCATTGTATAAATGGAAAATAAAAACCAATCATATTGATGCTGGGGACAATTGTGCAACAGAACAGATGTATAATTACAGTGAAAGTGTATGTTCTAGATTTCAGTTATTTATGCACTTGTTAAATAATAAACAAGTAACTGTTCTCAGTTATTTCAAGGTGTAGTCTTGGCATATTTATAACAAGAAAGTATATCAATTTATATTGGAAAAATTGGCTATTATTTACAATAAATTAATAAGATCGTGTAATTGGATTTCATCATAATTTTACAGTTAGAAAAGATTTAATCGCTTTGTTTTGTTTCGTTCTTTTTATTAAATTATTGATTAATTTTCTGATTTAGTTCACTGTTGAATGAATAATGAAATGTTTGAAATGATTTGTCAATAAGTTTATAGTTATGTTGCATGCTATCAACTCGTAAATTATTAACGATCGTCTTCCATTTAATAATAATTAGTATCATGAATTACCAACATTCTTCATACAATTGATTAATAATTAATCAAGAAACGACTTTTGTCGTTAATTCATTATTAATCAAAGCAACATCAGCACTATAATCATTACTAAAGTCATTCAGTTGTCGTGGTATATTTGGTAGTGTGGCATTTAAAAAGGGTGGTTTGTCGCTTCCATATAAATAAATCAGTTACTAAGGGATAAAAGTGATAAATTAGTTGTAGTTGGACATAACCAAGGCCATTTTGGCTGCATATTTCTTCAATCTATCTGTCCTATCTATCGATAAAGCATACTAAAGACAACTTGAAGTTGGTGAAGTATTTATGATTTTAGTTTGCAACTTTGATCTTAAATTGTAAGAAACGATAGAAAAATCTCTTTCTCGATTTCTATTGTTTTTTGTTTTGTTTTTGGATTCGTTTTATTCTAGCTACCATAATCTCGGAGTGTAACGATCATCAACTCAATAAAAGGCATTATTATAGACACGTATCAAATTAATTGGATGTATTGTTGTTAGATATGATCTTAAGAATTGTTTTATTGACAATTTTATATTTATTTTCGTATTCTATTAAATCTCATACAGTAATCTTAGTGATTATGAACAGTTATCGGATTATGATAGATCTAAACGTATTTGGTACCTGTTTGATTGTATATTAATCGAGCCCTCTAAATGTGACATAATCGAAATGTTAAATCGACGTTTAGTTGTTGCCTCACCTATTTCACTCAAAGGGCAACAGACAGTCCCACTTTAATATCTTGTACAATACATTCACAATTTTGAAATTGTTGATGATATATCCGTTATTCAGTCTCTTTAACGACAACCATTTGTATTTCTTTATCAAATATTACAAAAAAAAGACAAAATCTAAATTATGTTCAGATATGGAGAATTGATCACTTTTGTACAAAGACCACAAATAATTTGAGGCCACTTTTGTTCTTAGATATTTCATATAAAAACGAGTTTTCTAAGTTTACCATTATAACTGTCTAAATAGTTTCCGTTATTTCAATTATAGAATTGCGCACAGTATTGTCAGTTATAGACAAACAATAAATATTTGAAGTAAACTTTAAATGTGGCCTAACATTCTACAATATAGAAGACTATATTGTGCACCAAGTATATAAATTTTGTAATGAATTCCATGATTGTGATTGTTGGATGTTTATCTAAGAAATCTATTCTGTTTGACATGTTCGTACAACCAATTAAAAACTAATCGCTAATCAACTACAATTTGATGGTTTATATTATTATTCTACTTTTTCCAAAAAGCAATTTCAAGAATGGAAGCGAGTTCTTAGTACAACAAACATTCCGGTACTCCTAGTTTGAGTTATGTGCAGTAGATAAGCCGATTAAGATCACCTTGCTCACTAATTAAGATGCTTTGCTCGCATTTGATCAAAATGCGTTCGAACCGAAATAATTTAGAATTAGTTCGTAATTATTTTCTGTCTAGACACATATAAATGTATCTAATAATAAAAAAGTAATGGTCTCATGATGGTCTTGAATGCTCTCATTAGTTAAACCCTTGATTATCATGTTTAGAATTCACAATCAGAATTACTATCTAACAACATTTCCGTATTATGCACTAACAGCTGGTCAATATACACAAGTTCTAAAAAAATAAATAAACTAACTATAATCATTATACGAAGAAATATAAACTGGAAGCTTCTTGATAAGATGTTGTTATAAATTCCATTGCAAAGACATTCTATACTAGAATTAGATAAAAATCTCTAATGGTCGTCCAACAATTAAAACATCCATAAACCTGACTTAGGTTTTATGGCACCACCTAACGTCAGACTTTATTGCTAAAGACACTCGAAGAATTTAATGCTTTATTACACATCCACAAACAACTTAATTTGTATAAGTAGAAATGCCGATGGATCACTAACAATTTGTCTATACCTAATTAAACAATTTTCTTAATAATTAAATAAATACGTGCGATTTATGCTTGTTATTCTCAACTTTTGATCAAAATTAATATCCATATGGAATTGTTTTCAATTAAAAAACCTTGAAACAAGTCCAAGTATCATTTCATAGATTGCAACAGATCAAATTAGTCGTGCTTGAATATATTTACTTGAGAATGTTTCATTTATGGATGCACATATTACTCGATAGACTGGTTTTACTCGATTGAGATATTATCATATTGGTTGACATTGATGATGCACTCTGTTGCGACTGACAACGAAATATTTAAAAGGTCACACATCATAAGTAATTGTGCGTTTGCGATCTTGACAATTGTATTTTTCATATATATGATGAACATTAAATTATAATAATAATCATAGTTAAAAGGAAAAAGAAAATATTGAGAATACCCTAAAAGTACGAAGATTGATGGAAAAATGCATCAAGTCGAAATACCAACTGGTTCATGTTGAGATTATGTTGGTTGATTGATCGGTGGGCGCCAATGGACAAACCAAACAAACGTCAAAAACACAGAAACAAGTTTTCAGAGAATTTCAGATTTATTACAGATGTGAAACTGTAGAAACCGGTAGCACTTAGAAAGGATGAAGATACACAAATCTGAAATTTCCGTAATATATTTCTGTATAGTTTATAGATTTCTTTAAATTCTGCAATAGTTTGTTGCATTTATTGTTGGTATTGTTCAGTAGCACCAAACGGTAGATAATTGCTTGTCAACAGGCAATATATGAGTTTATATTTGTGGTGAATTGTCAGGTATTCATATTAAGTCTAATATATAACGAACAGAATTGCCAGTGTGATCTCAATCATTCATAAGCGATTGCTTTGATAGTCGATGATAAATGTCAAGGTCTGATTGTCGAATACATTAATCTGAATTGTCAGGACAGTTTCACCATCATGTGTGTATTTGTCATGTAAGAAATCGAATGTCTGTGCCAGGTTGTTTGCTCCTGCTTATTTAGAACATGTTTCACATGCTAACTCTGATAACTTGTTAGTTTTGTATGTGGAACATGTCAACTGCATTATATTTAGCCATAGGTTATATTTCGCTTTAAATACTTTACGTTCACAACTGTATTATAACATGATATGTATGTATAGATGTGATGTCGGTCGTTTACTTGATTATTCAACCGCAGGCTTATCTCGTCTAGTTCCTATTTATCTTCATATGTTGTTTTAACAAAAAGAAAGAAATCACATGACTCGATAACAAGTTGGATCGATTAATGATAGAATATTGATTAATTCATTTGCATTTCAACATTTCCTTCATTTAACAAATTAAATTATTTATCAACTTTCTAATAATGACGATGGATTTATTATGGAACTTAATGTGAACTATTTAAATATAGTTGTTTATTAAAATTGACCTAATTTCACGAATGTGACATGAAACATTGAAAAACTTTTCTGGGATTAAAAGCCGAAAAACAGACCAAAATTGTTCAAGTGTGAGAAAGTTGAAATAGAGTTACTATGTCAACTTTACTAATCCTGTAAAGCGTGAAAATGTCAAAACTTATTGGCCTTCCACATATCTACACATGTATAAGTTAATACTGACAGACTGCAGGTACTTGTTGTAATAAAAAATAAAAAGAGTAAAAACACTTGATCCAGTCTTTTCATTTCAAATCTATAATTGCTGACTTGGCATTTCTTTAATCGTTTAATCCGTAATCAGTATCCACCGCGAAATATTAAAATATCTAATAATTTTTAGTAGATGTTCGAGTTAGTTTGATTCCAAATGGATGAATAGCAATGTTTCATTATTACTAAGCTGCTGTGATTACGTTCTTACTTCAGTTGAATCGCCTGTTTTGTACGAGATCAACGTACCGTACCGTAGAACGGATTTTCGATTAGTAGAGCGCGCATAAACAAAGACCATTCCATCAGAGTCTTAACTGTGTTGCACCAATTCACTCTAGTACTTAATAACAGTTGCATAAGCCTTCACATAGAGAAAAGACTACTCGTGTTGAGCTCTATTTTAGAAATAAAGGAAAATTACAAATCATCAAGACCCTAATGTGTAAGGGTTGTATATAGCTCCACCCAAATGTGGGAACGATGATAATGAATTGAGAGTATGTTGTAATGCATGGTTACGAACGATCCGCCCTGCCACTTCCGGTTAATTACCAGTTCAGAAACAACGAAAAAACAATGGGAGCCGGAGAGCACGTGGTTGGTTGTCCCTCAACCAGGATGCCGACCCTAACCAATGGCTGTATGTATTATTGTTGAAGAGTCTTGCATTACATACGTCAGAATCAAGAGCTTTTTTTTGTTGTTGTTGTCGTTGTTGTTCTTCAGATACCAAGGGTGACACAATAAAACCTGCTAGAGGCGTAATCCTCATGAAAACGTCACGCATACACAATATCATGTAACAAACATTCTAATCATGCTATTGGTGCCCGAAATACGCATCATGGTCGACAATGGTGTAGATGAGGGTCTTCGACATTGTTCCAGTGTTCGATTTCAAACAGGAAATATAATAAAGTTTATTGTTTTTTTTTAATCTGATTTTATCTTGAAATTAATTGTTTTCTCCACCATTCCTGTCCAATATTTGGTGGGCATCTAGAATATTTCAAGGAGCAATAATGTCACTGTTGTTGGATTTCTTTTTGAATTTCTCTTGTTACGAGTAACAATTGTCCTCGACAAGGTTTCGCGTCTCGAGTACTCCTTTCACAATCTCACAAGTCTATCCATACTGTAGTCCTTTATATTCGCTAGACTATTTCTTCTCTAGTAAATAAATTGAAGAGTGGCAATGCAAATTCAGCTGTTTGTAAGCAATCCTCTTCTATAAACCACCAAAACGATATGTTTTCGATTAATTACACCAGAGACACTTTGAAGATGGAGAATAGTTCAATTAGATTAAATAAGTAGAAATGTATCGATTTAAAAATTTATATAAAACTTAAACCAAATATAAGCGCTAGAATAAATTTAAATATAAATTATTTAAAAACGGTATATTGTTAAGCTTGGCAAATTTCTAATCTGATTTACATTAATAATTGAACAATGTTGGTATTATAATAATACATTTAAATGTTATTAGGGTAGTGGCGCCCTTTTAATAATACCTTAGAATTCAAATGATGATATAAAATTTGTACGTCTACTGAATAAAATATTCATATATAGCAATTAAATAACAGATTATAAATATATTATTAATTGCATCTGGACCAACTGCTGTTATTTATCGCATATAATATAACTGTTGGATTTAATATTGAAGAAATTATTCGTTATTTATTATTCAAAGTCAATTCTCGTTATTGGTATAAAATTAAAACGAAAAAAAAAGTTATTTAATGAAATTTTTTGATTAATTAAAAAATGAAAATGTTGTAGATGATCATCTTGACACAGAAACGTCTCTTTAGGTACTGTACTAAATTATGCATTTATTTTCCTACTACTCTATAATTTTCTTTAATAAATTCCATTTGATGTTAGATTATCTTATGCATATTAAAGCCACTGTATTTGTATGTAAAACAGGAAATCATGTTGCATTTCACACAATCTACCTGTGTTATTAAATAAATAAAGAAAATCTATATATACATATATACGAAGACATACTTCAAGTTTGTGCAATGGAGCGACAATTTTCCGTTAGTTTTCCAATCAATTTCGTATTTTTACATTGAACTATGTGTCTATTATTCGATCCACAGAATGGAGAAATAGAGTAAAAAGGATGTATAGTGGCAGTCATTACATAGTACACACGTATACATACACAAACAAACTTATTGTGCAAATCTCCTATGAAATTTGCCGACAAAAAGTAATAAGAGATCGACAAAGGGCCCCGATTTAAAAGGGTTTGACCCTCTAGCGAACGGTAGCCTTCATTTCTCTTTGTTATCGTTGAACCGAAATCTGATAAATTCCCGTCTTGGTTGATGTAGAACGAACGAACGAATGAATGAAAGAAAGAAAGACTTCTAATTAAATCTATCTGTTTAAACTGTCTTTATTATTATTCTTAATATTATTATTATTATTATTATTATTATTATTCCACAATTTAGTTTGGCTTGATTAAGAAATTTTTCATTATAATATGGGCGTGAATAGATGAAAGGCGCCACTTAATTCAACTGCGATAGTAGTTAAGATTATGTTGTTTCGCGTTACTATGAAAAATCTGATACGTAAATTTGTAGAATAAAGGACACGCAAACTTTTACTAAATATCTAAATTAAACTACCCATGTTTATTTGTTGTTGTTGCTTTTTTTTAATCCTGTTAATTCGTCGAAATTCTAAGGGCACCATTTTGTGATCCTCCTTATAAACGGACACTTCTTCATCTCTTGAGATATCCGTTAAGTGGTAACATAAAGTTTGTTTTTCTAACTTAGCTAATAGTTATCCGTTTCTTGAGTTATTTCCATCTACCCCATTAAGTGTCGGTAACTTCTAAAGTTGTTGAGAAGTGCTCGATAATTTTTTGTTACAAGCTTAAAATTCAAATCTTTTTTTATCGTTAAAATCACATCCCCTATTTCAGTTAATTCCTTATGCGATTTGACAAGTGTCTAAATTTGATATACCTATATGAGCACGTTTCCAGACATCACACACAGGTAATTTATACAGAAGGTGGCATAAATTATTTGACCTGTTAAGATTCCTCTCACGATAACCGTTATGTAAATACTTATCCACATTAGATCACAGACATACTACTACCCTCATCAGGGTAGTAAAATTCTCACCTTAGTCGTGTGGAAAATTTGTCAACCGAGTACATTTCTATTTTTAAAAACAAACACGAGCAACTTATGAAACGTTATTACTCTACTTAAAATGTCTGATTTTTTTATGTCGTTGCTGTGCTTTGTCGACGATTTTATCACAATAAGAGTTTTAATATGGACGCATCTTTGCGAAAAACTTTATTAATTTACAAAGAAATTGATACAATTATGTAAAGACGCGGACGTGTTCTCAGAACGATATTGAATTTGATTTTTTCATTATTAAATAAGTTGACTCTAATCTTATACTTCTTATCTAATGCATGTCAATAAGTTAATGTAGAGAGGGGTCACTAAAGTCCATATATTTACAAATTTCGTTATATTACAGATCGAGCCAAAAATCTACGTTTGAAACTTCCATGTTGACTAAAGAGTTTTCAACAAATTCTTTACCAGTTTCGGATCGATGCACAATCTAAGTGTCATGCCAACAATTCATTTAAACTTAATTAAAGTTCAAGACGACGACAAATACAAATAAAAACTTCTCTTATATCCAAAAGTTAAAGTAAATATTTTCGATAAATTAAATTACTGTTTGGTAAATGAATTTTAGTTTTTAACAAATTTTAAATTGCCCATAAAAACAACCAGATGATTATAGTAAATAAATTAATCTTTTGTCGTATTTGTATTTGTTTTATAATTTAATGGAAATTTTTCCATATTCGAATAAAATTTTCAATTATCTCTACACGTTTATATATGTATAAATTGTTATATTCTTATTAAAAAGCGCGTTTATTTATCTATTCGAATTCTTTCAATTTCTAGTTTCATTAAAAATAAAAAAACATCCTAGAATGTTATCTCTTTTCGTTTTTATTACTTTGAAATTGGATATACATATGTGTGTTTTCAATTTTAAAAATGAAACGTCTCTAGACAAAATCAATTTCAATGTGAATTCCGTGATTTTTCCTGTATATTAACGTAATGCAAGGCTTTGAGTTGCAAATATACAACAACAAGAACAACAACAACAACACTTTATCGATTTTGCAATATATAAAGTCTAGTAGTACGTGGTTGTGCAATACGTTTCAGGTAAACAGCATTATGTAGGCTCATTGACCGCTATTAACTTTAAAGTTGGTCGATTTTAAAATACATCTCTATATCCATTTACACATTGTAGTTGTCAGGTAATTTTCCAAATCCATTAAACTTTAGTTTTAAAGTCTAATTGCGAAAAGGTATATCTTGAAGTCATTAGAATCTTTGTATGATTATCCTTTTATCAACATCATCATCATTATAGTGGAAATTTGTAAATGATTGCATTCGGATCGTTACAAGTTTGTTATATTATTGAAATAGTCGTTATATCATTTGAACATCATTACAGTAAGTTGCAAAGAAACTTACAATAATAATGCAGTAATACTCAATTTAATAACATGAAAATTAACTAAAAATCAAATAAATACACCAGAAATATTGGCAAGAAGATAACAATGTCATCCAAGTTGTAATTGAGCCCCACTACAAAATCGTTGCATTACGTTTTTTTTTTAAATATTAAAATAATTATGATAGAATTTAGCGTTGGTCAAATATGTTAAACAATTAAAAGCTGACTGAATGTAAATGTTGCATTATCGTTATTTCCAGCATCATTATGGTGGATGTTTGCAAATGACTGCATCTGCATCATTTCAGTTTAATTGTCTAACTGAAATGATCACACTATCTGAAAACTTTACTACCATGTAGTTGTTTAGTAATTTACGATAATACAGTAGAGTAATAATAATAATTAATTCGATGATATAGTGTTTTATTTAAAAATTAAACATTGTTTGGTATTATATTTTTGTTCTGTATTTATTATCAACGTATTTTAGTTATAGTTGAGTTAGTCAAGTCGATAAAGTTAAAGTACATAGCTAAATTAAACAACTAAAGATCGGATAATAAAAACGCTGTATTATCGTCGTTTTATCGACATCATAATTTAAAATTGCAAATGACCATTTCGTTTTAATTCCATTATAAAAATTGTCAATATCTAGAAATTTTATGATAATTTGAAATTTAACTTACACTAATAACATTCAATGTGATAAGAGCTTTTTTTTTAATTAGATCAATAATGTTAATAATCTGTTCGATAATAATATTCAAACGTCATCAACTGGACATTTGAAATTAATTACAATCAAATAGCCATAGTGTGAACAGACAGATGCTCACAAGAAATATACGAAATCCCTTGATAATGATTTAAGACCCTGATCTATTTACAGAAGAGAATCAGGGATGGAGTTTGAACACCAATACCAACAACCACTCCACCACTACTCTAGTATTGCTACGAACGAATCGGGTGGTAAAAGGGGTGGAATGTCATAGCCCTCTAGCGTACTACAGTTAGGAGCAGAGTAGTAGAGGACAAAGCCGTTGGGAATTTTCGGGTCGAAATTGGAATTCTTGCTATTCAACCGAAAAACGAACAATTTTTGCGCGGTCTCTTCACTATTATAAACTTTTCTATAATGAAGAATAATATTAACAATAAAATAACAAAAAAAAAAAATTAAAGTTTATACATCTTCGGAACTTATCTCAACATATTTCTACCCTTATCTATTCAGAATTCGAAACTTGCGTGCATGTCAACCATGCAACATGGAAATCTACTCAAACTACAGTTTGCAAAATTACGTCAGTTCCAACTAAATTGATTAAGTTGTTGCTTTCCTGTAAGGAGGTTAGCTAATCACCCACTATAACTATACAGGAACTTGACTATAAACAATACAACAATCTCTCCATATCAATTACTTTAAGATAAAAGAAACTATATCCATTAAAATAATAATATTTCGTTTAAATATTCCATATACACTTTTTTTTTCCTTTGAATGGGAAAAATTCAATTGAACGAAGTAAATTGTACGAAATTATCAGAAGATAAATCGACTATCCCTCTAATGATTATTGAGGCAAAAGTAGATTGGATTGGAATTGGTGATTTGGAGATAGAAGAGGGTGCTATATGTATAGTTATATCTATATTGGTGACACTCCGTGGATTTTGCCTTAAGAGAAAAAAGAACGAAGATAATTGTGCTTTTATTTAATAGTATTGACGTCATATCTGCGGAATTTTAACAAAGAAAACGTTTTATTTTAATGGAATTTAAGTGTCGCATTCAAATGAAAACAGAAATTTCCCATATTATTAAAAAAAATTCGTTTATTTATTAATTTATGTTTTTCTGTTGCTCGTTTTTTTTGTTTTAAAATACAATTGTGTTGAAAATCAGTAAATAATAGTAAATAATAAAACTACAAAAATATTCAATAGAAAACATATTGATCAGCTTGTATAACAATTAAAAAAAAATTACATGAGAGTCACTACGCATCAAACAACAAAAGAGTTAATTACAGAAAGTTTTACCGTACGAGGCAACCACTTGACCTGGCAAAAACTACACTTTTTGCTCGTTTTAACACAAAATATCTCTTCTACAATCCATCCATTACAGATACTATAAACTATTTTTATTCAATTTATTTGAAGCGTTAAATCAATTGGACAACTCAAATTAGTGGGTAAAGTCTCACTTTTTGCACGACCACAACAAATATAATTTGAAAAGTAAGACGAAAGGGTATTGACAAAGATTTATTAATCAGTAGTTTGTGAAAAATCGCACTTCTACACAAGTCTTCAACCGTTGAGCTACTAGAAAATCATCTATCGCTTGCGTTATTTTCTATTATGTGATACAAAAAAAATGCGTATTCAAGTTGAGTTTTTCTCGGTGGAAACGGATGTGGAAATTGTAAACAAATTCCATTGAATTACTACAAAGACTAATTGTAAAAGCTGCTTAATTTATTTTTAATTTGTATGATTGTCAACGGAAAGTATATATAATTCATCAAGTTTTTATTAACACTATACCACGGCATGCATTTTTATACAAGCAATGTTTTTAATTAGGTACGGAAATCCAAGTGGACCCAAAATCGCATATGAATGTTTAGCACGTCGCTTTCATTGTCCCAAAACAGTAACTTTTTCCCATCATAATCGACATAGTTGTTGGCGACATTTCGGCTTATTAACTTGCCACAATCAACAACACACACACACACACACACACACATAAAAAAAAACAAACAAAGAAGATAAGAGACAGTGAAAAAATCCCCCAAAAAAAATATATCTACCTATAATAATAAAGCCGCCATCCAACAGGTGCAACATGAATTCTAAACTTGATCAGGACAATTAAAGTAGTTTTGTTTGTTCTGATTGTTTCGAAATTGGTAGTTTTAGATAGGAAACGTTTATATAGACCACCCTTTAATAATAAACAACAGCGGCATCAGAGTATAACACTGTAGGGGATGAATTATCAAATGTTGAGATAAATTTCAGTAAGTAAGCTTTTAACTGAATTTCCAGAATAATATCGATACATTCTCCTATATATCTATATTTTGTGTATCTATGTTATATGTGTGAGTGTAGTAAAAAGGGCCGAAAGTTTATAGTCTAGTCAAATAATGAGGGCAGATGTTCTAAATTCTATCGTAAATTACAATATCGTGTTTTAGTGTAACAATATCTATCAAAAAACGTATAATAGAGGATATATTTTCGATAGCCGAAGGCACCAATTTTTCTTTTTTGCTTCATTATAATTAATATTTTATTTATATATCCAATTAAATTTTGTTAAATTAACATCATCCTTCTAGGTCTGCATTGAATAAAATTAAATTTAATTATATCTTGTGCGTGACTGAAAATAAAAAAAATTGTTTCTTTAATTCTAATCCGGTTATACGGTGTGAGTAAGGTAACAAGTTGGAAAAATGATCTAAAGCAAATCTGCCGGGATGTTCCAACATTTGCATCCGAATAAGACATGATGAATGTTGCAGGATTATTCACAATGTAGCCCTGTGTATGTGACAAGCCCATTATTTTTCTTGATTAGGTCACTTTCTTTGACAAAATGACTTGCTACGTGACTCGAACTAGCAATGTTATATCACCAACTCTGTAACATACCGATGTTGCCAACAAATACACATACACACACAAGCACCCGAACCAATCCCCAATTCCAATTTAATAGAGGTACTGACGATTTTCTTCTTCTACCCCTGGAAAATTACACAAATTTATCCATTCTTGATAGAAATTCAACATGCCGCCGATGGGTAGATTGTAATAGAGAGAAATATAAATTGAACAGAACCGTTTTCATAGAAGTGATGGGCTATTAGTGAAATGACTCAAGACTGAGAATTGTCTAATTCGCTTTTAAAGCTTTTTGCCCTTTTATGCAACAATGCAATAATACTTCAGAAAGCACTCGAACATTCCTAATTTTCAATATGTTTCAATGAATATATATATATATATATATATATATATATATATATATATATATATATAAAATCAACTTTTACTCGTCTTTATTATAATAACTAAATGGGGGAGCAACAACATTCCGCTTTTATTGTCGTCAGTCAGTTGAAAATGATGCACCATCAAATAATTTGATTTAATTTAAAATTCCTCAATATCAATGAATAAACCTACTGTAACGTCTTTAAGTTTGAAAATGATACAACACTCTATATCGACTTTTTTTTAATATTTATCCATAAATATCAGTCTTATTAAGTTGGTGGAATTAATTTTTTTCTTCGTCTTGAAGCGACAGAGTAATTTTAAAATACAAAAGAAATGAAGAAGTAGAAGTTAATTTTTTATAACTAACGTTCAGATGATTAAAATTTATAACTTAATTAAGACAAGCATCTTGATTATCTCTAACGAATTTTTCTATTTAATCAAATTTAATTAAATCATACAATTTGTTGATTATAATTTTCGTTGTAGTTGTAAATAGAAATACAATCAAGCTTATTTGTAAACCGACCACCTGCAATTCTATCTGGGAGCTGTCAATATGTACAGGTGAAAAACATATAGAAACAATATATTTATTAAAAAAAAATTAATGAAAATTATAGTCAGTCTAGACGGAATTGAACTGGTATTTTTAAGACCATAGGTACAAAATTTCACAGTTCTGGTATTAATAGAGTATTTCTTTTAGGCAGTGACACGTGTTTACATCAAGAGGTCTCAATCTAATTTGTAATACAGGATCATTTATCCATTTTTGACTACTTCTAGTCAAGTCGATCATATTAAAATAAATCGACTGTATCTATAGTACGCACCGATTGCATTTTCAAAGTAGTGGTTCAACGGCCAGACATTAGACGGTAGACAATTGAAACAATGGTCAATCTGGACAGGTGGTCCTTGTATTGAGATGATCGATACAGTAGTTTGTGTTGTAACAATACTGTACTTCGACAAATTTAAATTTCAATTTTGTAAATAAGGGCTGCTTCAAATAAAATTCAGTTGCTTTATAAGACGAATATTAAATACAAGATAATGTTGTATACAACAAATGCAGAAGCATTAACTTAATTGAAAAGACAGTGGAAACCTTTTTTCGTATCGTTATTGTTGTAGTAAACAAAAACTTTTCATTATTTTAATATACAAACATAAATAATTAGCGAATTCTTGTACAAAATAAATAATCATAGATCGACAAAACAAACAAAAAAATATATATATACAAAATAGTGTAACTCGAAACCATGATTATCTATTGAGACTTTTTTTTTAGTTAATTATGATATTAACAGGATTCGTTGTTACCTGATCATCGATAATCATTTTGACAGGCTAGTTTTGAGTGTATTTGGGTGGCCCCACAATAGCCGCAATTCGTCGCGTGCCCTCTTGTAACATGATACAACAAACACAGTGTGTGGTAAAATTTATAAAGGTAAATGGAAAATCAAACATGTATATAAGTATCATCTTTGAATTTCACTATAATCTCGATAAAATATTGGACATGAAAATATATATATATATATATTTTTTGGAGCTTTACTAAAGGGACCTTTTGTTTACCGGACCCATAAACACAACAACCCACACCTTATTTCTCTTTCATATTTATTCCAACTGTGTCCTGTATTTTTTGTTGTTGTTTCATAGCATTACTATTAAAATGAAACAAACTTCTAAATGGATATATTTTATGTCGTTAATTATGGTGAATTTTTGAACATAATAACGATACACAAGCAAAACTCGTTTTTACTGAATTTACTAACAATAACTGCATAGGTGAGACAATGTAAAAGGAGGAATTTAGACAAGTGTTCAATAAATTGGCACAATCTGCATTTTATTCCTTTCTCTACATTGGAACACAAAACACATTTTTGTTAACTTATTTCTTTCAAAATAAGTATTTGTACAATAGCGTTCAATAAAATTCATTTGTTACGTGCTGCCAACTACAACAAGCAATTTCTATCACAATGATTCTTAGGAATACGTAAAGCCGTAATTGCTATTCTACCAATTTATTGTTTCAAATTGTGTTTTCAACGGTCAAAATTGTGAGTCGGAACGAACCTATTATGCTCTTCGATCCGCTTATTTATATTATCAAAACAAAAACAAAAAATAGGTCTATAACTATTTGAAGCATTTAATTTCTCCTTAATTTAGGGCTTCCCTAGTTCTATAGTAGTGCTTCCTATTTACGCCCCCTATATGCGTTGCTTCATTGGATTTGTTCATATTATTTAATAACCGATGAGTGCTTTGTGGGAATTGTTTTAACTTAAGAACGTTTAAAATTAAGATTAAAAAAAAAAGTGATTGAAAGTGGTGAGATAAGTAAAGGAAGTCTTTAACTGCCTATAGAAGTGGAGTAAATTAAAATAACGATAAGATTAATAGATAACTTGACAATTATGTTACATTTCAACTGATTATAAGTAAAACATTGTAGAAAACATTTGGATAAAAGTTTGGTTTTTTCTACCTGACTAACGCGACTAACGTCAAGTTGTAAAGATAATGATTTGATGGTTTTAAAGCAGTTTATCGAGAAATTACATTTTATGGTGGCTACTTATGCCATAACCATCAATGATTATTTAATATCTCTGTGTTTTTTTTATTCTAAATTGTTTTATATTGCTTTTTAATTATAAGCAATTCTCTTTCAAGTTCACAGAGTAAAGTCTATAAGTTGTCCATCTTTTGATTCGATCATCTGTTTGCTTATACGTGTTTGGAATCATAACAACCTCATTCCAGGGACTCTGTACACTATCAATGTCGGCCCCCGTATCGATGTCGTCCAATAATATACAATTGAAAGTACCGTCGTCGTCCATTATTTATGGTAATTGTTTGTGTTGTTTGCACCGACAATACAACGTCCATTTGCATTTGAACCCTGAACGTGCAAATATCGCCCACTTACCCCATTCAATTCAACACGGGTTAACAAATTCCATAAATTTTCCCACTCTATACTAACAAATAACAACAAAAATCAAATCTAATCCAAAAAAAAAGAAAACTCAATTTATTATAACACAACAATAGAATAAATTCATGGAATAATATTTGTGTTCGCAATCGATTTATTTTGTAAACTTGAAGAAAAACTATGCGTTTGTGTAGATAGTTGAAGCGACTAGTCTGATCAGGCGTCGCCGTCGCCGTCAGAATTATTCTACAAAGACTGGTAAAGCTTTGTCGATTACGCTAGAATTACTTGTCGTGGTGTGAGAGAGCAGTAGTCAGTCTTCGACAAAGAACCCTAGAATTATCAATTCGTTTGAGAATTGGATCTCGTTTTTTTTCCTTCTATCCGAATACGATGAAATCGTCATTATATTGTTTCTATTGTGATAACAGTTTTGACATATCTATCAACTAATCGATTTTATATACATATTGAATTCGTAATTTTTGATAAATAAAGTAATCAATCAATTTAAATTATATAGAAATTTTATAAAATTATTCGAATAATAACATGTTATATTGGTTAATAATGATTATGACCGATGAAGCTTTACAGTCAATCAATGGAACACGTCCCCGTTCCGGACTATAAACATTCGAATGATCAATCCACGCTCTGATAGTCGATATTACTGGCCATAGTTATAAAGACCATTATAATAAAAACAAATCAACACGATCGATCAAATAACGGTCGCATCTTACACAAGAATTCCTCAAATCATAACAATACAATAATAACTTTATATATATATACATTCACGAAATATTCAGTGCTGTTGGATTGAAAGTATACACAAATTTTTGATTGTTTCAACAATAAAATTCGCCTATATTAAAGTCTCTAATAAGACTTTATTTGTTATAGAAACTACAAGAGAAAAATGTATTCATTCGCTAATAATTCACCATGTCGCCCATGAACTTCAGTGGATTTAATGCGGTTCTGAAGTGAGTCCCTTTTCTGTGACAATAGATAGTGGACTTCCTTTTTAGTATAAAAACGGTAATTGGGGTCGCAATATCCCAACAATTATTAGCAAATTGGTAAAAACTCACCATTTACTACTGCTATATTAAGGTACTTCCTGCTTCAGAGTACTCCAGGACAGTTTCGGTTTCCCCTAAAATGGAATTTAATTAGAGTTAGATATAGAAGAGAATGTATAAAATAAAAACGTTACTTACACTAATTACTTCATGTACAAACTGTTTGTGGTTTGAATAAACAAATATAAAAGTGAATTTTCCACATTTTCACTAATCTTTTTTTGTTTTTAGGGAAATTCGCGATTCGCGTCGTATTTAATTGGCACATAACCTACAAACGGGTAAAACAAAACACTATCACCACACGTTGAATCACGGCCTACCCTACCCATTGTCTATTTATTGTTTTATTCCAGAATTCCATACAATTATGGGAATTAATGATCAAAAAAAATACTTCTAAATCACTGGTTTTAGGTAATTAGCTAACTGATTAATGTATTTATTTTTTAATAAAGAGAACCGCCAAATTATCACAACGTAGTAAGCTGTGATCACTCCCGTGACGTCATTTCTTGAGCTTGCGCCACCTGCGATTTAACAGTGACTTATCAATGTTAATGGTGGTCAATTTTTTTTATGAAATTTCGTGAATATTTTCGTATTTATTTCGTAGAATTTCAAAATAGTGATAATAATAATGTTTAGTAATTTATTAGTGACTATATAGTGTGGTGTATGAAGCTGTGAAAGAAATAATCAGCAATTGTTGATATGTGAGTACGCAAATTTTAATTATTATCGTCAATTATTGATAATTGTAGAACGTACTTTGTTACATGCTTTAACAAATCTAAATAGTTTGATTTTTCTCAATTTTCTTTTAATGGCTTAATTTTAGTAATTACTAGCCGCATAACCACAAATACTACATAGGCGTGCAACCATTCGGTGTTGTCATATCGCAAATATAGCAAAAGTACCGAATATACAAAAAGCGTATAGTTGGATGCTACTCTTAATAAGTGCCAAATTGATTCGTTAATTGGAATGAGCAAATCACTCGCTCACTAAAGCGCTGGTCGTATGTGCATGCTTCATTCGTGTTAGGTTTGCTCAAGGGGATGGTCGAAGCCAGTAGGGTCCCACTCAATGTTATTTTACACGTATCTAATTTGGACAAGAAGACCGTTTCGAAATAGCCAACTCAACCAAAAGTCCCTAAACGTATATAGAACTTTCATTCTAGTTCATTTAGTTTCATTGATTTGAACACAAACACCGATCTAAATGGAACCCCGCTGGTCGAAACTCAATTCCTGTCTAAAGGCAAATGCACCATACATATAGATTTAGATTTAAGATGCGATACCTACCATCTATGGCTTAATTCACCACCACTCACCAGCATCACCAGCTACCAATTCCCCTCAAAGCTGCAGGCTCATCGGGCCTATACCTACCTCTGCTGCCACGGTCGAGACAGCTCACAAGTCTCAATCACTACCGCTACGAATTCTCCTCAAACACCAAGCATCACTCCAGGCCGGGCTCCATCGGTCTTCTGTAGTACCAATTTCGCCAGCATCACTGGTTGGATGCTTCGTGAAGTCTTTGTCACTATCAGTTGAGTCTTGCAATTCTCAACATTGGTTCGGGTCCGTGGGATTACTACACCCAAACCAGCAGAGTCGCTATTGCTGTTGGCCTCTGCAGTCTATGCAAATGCAACAACAATAATGACCGTACGAACTACTTTTGCCGACATTTTGGTGACTATTAAACACTGAACGAGTTCTGTAACAGGAAGTAAATGCGCCATTAAACAAGCTAGTAAACTCGCCCAATACAATTGAGCCTTTGTATATATGTGTCTTTTGTGTATATAATAAACAAGTTGTAACATTGACACGAATAGTCGTATACCAGATTAAGGACTTATTATTGCCTGATTAGCAGAATGTTGATACATATTGTGTTTACAACACATAGATATGGGAAATGTGTTGAATATTGTTGTCACTATCATAAAATGTAAAACAATCTATTGATGTTATACGAGTAATAGAATAGGGTGGGCAATCACACCACCATGTTGCCCTATTGATATTAATAACAATCCACAAAACCGTTCAAATTGACAATTAATTTTCAAGTTTATATGTATATAGTCAATTATGGTGAGTTTTATTATCTAATTTTTAATTTTATAATATTTGCTCGAAAAACATTCATCTTTTAACAATTCGATAAATTCTAAACATTTACCACATGAAA
Source organism: Meloe dianella (assembly GCA_028455855.1). Lineage (NCBI taxonomy): Eukaryota > Metazoa > Arthropoda > Insecta > Coleoptera > Meloidae > Meloe > Meloe dianella. The sequence continues at coordinate 1,523,635 of JAPTHL010000034.1, forward strand.
AACCTGCAAAGTCTATGCTTTGATCTTGTAAAACGTTAACGGCGTTCTTGCAGATGGAATTGATAAAATGTGAACGTTGGCAAGTTGATGAAATTCCTTTGATCTATCCTGGTTGTTGTTGTTGTTGTTGTTGTAATTAATAAAACAAAAAACTTGAAACTATTGAAATGTAAATTTTTTGGTAGAATTTATAATCGAAATTGTCCTACAATAATGGAATTGATAATAACGAACAGACCAAGTAATTGGATCCAAATCAGGTCTGGAGCGTGTCCGTATTTTTGCAATAAATCCATCCTACACTTATTGTTTGTGTTGGTAGAGTTTCGGACTGGACGGACGTCAAGTTGTGGCTTGATTGTAATTTATGTTTTTCCGGCTGATGGCACCAAAAAAAAATACACACACACTACCATTTCCAATTCGATTTTTTATATGTATTTGTTTGTGTGTACTGTTTTTTATAATTGATGATTTGATGTGATAACAATTTAGGATCAACGACTAGATGATTAGTTGTATTGATTGTGTTGTAAATTTAACAATGCATATAAAAGATGATATTAATCTTCTTGTTATATAGCGGCTAGTCGGCCTTTTTTTCTATATTTTTTTACAATAATAATGTCGGATAAAATCAAACATAATTCAATAGTACATAATAAACTTATAGCACATCAGAGTTATTTATTAAAAAATCCAGTACAATAATAGAACATTTGCTATTGTCTCACTATTTTATAGAAATTCCCTTTCTATTCAAGTAATAAGAACATTTCTATTGACTATTATAGACTACACCTAACATTGTTCTCATTCTAATAAATGTATGAACGAAAGCGATAACAATATGTAATAAAAACAATTGTTGTGAGATTCGCATTATACGATTTCATCAGCTTCTTGGTCGTTCAAACATAAATATTCCTGATTTATTTTTATTATTTTAATACAAGAGAAAAGTAACAAAATCTAAAGCGAATAATTTGTATGGATTCGAACTAATACTCCGGTAACTGCGGCAACGTTATGAGAGGTGTTCTAAATAATTACATCGCCGAGCTGAATGAAAACTCACATTTACCGTTCTATCTATCTAGATCTTAAATTGATGTACTGTTGCACGAAAATGAGTTAATTAAAAAAAAATTCACTGAATTGTTGTAATTACAAATTATTACAATTGTATTTGATGTAAACACGCAGGCACAACAACAGATGCCAACATCGTATTATTATTATTATTATAAAATAATAAATGATCTCAATAACGAACAAGTCAACTTTTAATGAGTAGTAGACAAGGCTGATTATTTCGAAGAAAGAAAATTTGTACCTAATAATTTCGATATAAATATGAATGTGTATAGAAAAATCACCCTACCGTTAAGATGCGTGACTTTTTACTGAACAATTCTATGTTTCTACCCTCAATTTTCGTTCATAACATCAATTTGAAGATAATAATCACAAATCGTAGCCAATTGACTGAACGTTTCCATATTTGTAACAGATTATTAGTAGAAAATTGAGGAAATGAGTTGAAAATTTCAACTGAAAGTCGTTTATTATTTTTTTTAAGTAGATATAGAAAATAGAACAATTTCCACATCCTACATTATTCTATGAGCGTTCTACTGCAATACAGGTGAAACTGCAATAAATAACGTTACTTACATAACAATACAACAGCTATGACAATATTTGATGATTTATAGTGACATAAATAGAAGGCAATAAATAGAAGTTTGTTGGGTATCTTTTTATCCATATTATTACTTTTACAAAAACTTTGATATCATCAAATTTATTTAAAAAACCAACAAAACGTATAAATAATGTTTGTTGTTTTATTTTTTAATAAATCATTTACATATTTGTCTTATAAATTCATGTGGAGACAAAGCAAATTTCGAAATAATTATAGGTGGACACGAATATAATTTTTATTCTTTTATACATACTGTCGCATGTAAATGAAACACCCACATTTTTATTGTTCAACCACTATCATAAATTCTCAGGTCAATACCAGCTATTTTGAGTGGTTGAAGATTAGGACAAAATGGCAAATTTGTCGTTTCGTTGATGTGGACACAAAACTATAGGTACACCAGCTGCTGCAGCAACGTCCTTACAATAGCCGTTGTGTACAACTTTTTTTCTGCACGCTATGCAATCTACTAAAACATCGTCAAAAAAAAACTATCAATAGCTGTAGTTTAATGAGTTATTTCTTCGATAAATATTTAATTGGCAATGATTTACGTGTAGATTATAGAAATTGTGTGGTTGTTGTAATTTCTGTATGTGCAACAGGAAGTCGAGGCGAATTAGACTTTAATCAATTGTACGATAAATAAAAATTCTGTCAGTTCTAATTATTCGTACGATGACATTGCACATTCACACATTACTTCCTGAGTAAATGTTAACGGGCAGGTGCAACTCGCTTTAGTACCGTTATTTTCAATTTTTCTTTTGTTATAACGATTCGATTAAAAGAAAATCTATTGTACTTGTAAATTATTATTAAATAATTCAAAAATTTAATCAAGACTATATATACATAGTTGTTGTTAATGAATACAAAAAAGATTCATCTCTTTGTCATCTATCTATTTCTGTTATTTTGCCGCCTTCAACAGCCAAACGCCTTTTAACAATGAACGAATTGTAAAATAATGGTGCATGAATAATTAAAAACATTTTGCAAAAATGAGTCAAAATCAACTCCCCCCACACACCATTCATTTTCCCTACTTATATTCTGTTTCTAAAGCCAAAGTTTAAACATTCTTCGACGAGATTTAGTTTGTACGTGATTTAGCTTTGAAGCTGCGAATTTATGAAATTCCAAGAAGCTTATCAGAAACTTAGTAAAATTCTCATTGTCTGCCTTGCGGATATTCTTCCGGTATGTCTCTCTATGTGTGTGTGTGTGTATTATTTTATAGAAACAAGCTAGTAGTAGTAGTAGCAGTAGTGGCAGTAATAATAAAAAAAGGGACAAGCCAAAGAGGGATCGACACAGAGAATGAACGAAACTCCAGTCAAACTTTTTTGTTTATTCGTCTCACAAAAGAATTTCCATCTCTTTAATAAGAGAGGAGTTTAATTTTATTTTCTAAACAAAACAAAAAATATTCAGCGAATCGTAGCAAGTAATTGTTGTCTCGATCTATATTGATACAATTATCGTTTGATTGTCGATTGATAACTTTGAGATTTTCAGATAGTTTGTTATGTCTATTAAAGGTATTCCAAGTTGCAGTGCGTGTCTAGATTTTCAATTTTAGACCGTCATTTAAGTTTTTTGAATGTATCAAACAAAATTTTAATGAAAATTCAGGTGTTTTGGTTCGCCATATGGTGTTCGATAAAGGTATCGAAGTCTCTATATCAGGTAATAAAACCCTATCAGACCATTCAACATTTTAATTAACAATGATAAATCATCTGGATTCTCCCGCATTATTTTTGTTTATTTCACTACTTTTAATTTTATGTGTTAATAGTGTTATTATTGTAGCCGAAAATGTTGAAATCGATAATTCAACATGAATTAAATGGATTTAAAGCAAATTTCACCCAATATATACAGTAATTCGATATAGAGTATCTATAAAATATGTTTGTGAAGTGAACGACTGATGCAATTGGATGCAATTAATTCTAGATTAAACAATATTCAACCCCGTCGATTTCACTAATAAATTTTCAAAATATTCATTATCTATTAATAGAATTTTAGATATATATATCATTTGGGAATTCCTCTCATTCTTATATCCATAACTATAAGCCATAATCTTATTATGTGATTTGCATACATGACCAACAATAAATCCGAATTATTCCATTATTCACATAGAAGCAAGACAGAGTAAATAGAATAAATCACAATTACGGACTACTGATTCGGACACTAAAGACTTGTTTCCTTTTTTTTGATTTTAATACCTATTTTGTTATTCCTGGATTTAAACTATTTATGTTATGTTTTATTTCAATAGGTAACATTAATTAAACATGTATTTCATTTTTATTTTATGAAATTCATAGTAGAAAAGCAATTCGAATATTTTCTATTTTCTCAATACTGGTAATTAATGACGATGTTCAATGACCGGCCATGAATGTCGATTAATTTATTTTAACATCGTTTTAATTAAATATAAGGAAATCGATTAGTGTTTATACATTTTTATTGAATTGTGAATATATCAAAAATTACGTTTTTATAATTGTCTGTTTCTTCTTGTTTGAAAATTTTTCACCAATTAATCGGTAAACTTTGTACACCAAAGTATTAACAGAAAAGTGTCTTTATGTGTCTCTTAGGTACAGTTTTACTACTAGTGAATTTATTCGAAATAAAACGGAACACACCGCATTGTGATGATCGTCATGTTTATTATTTATTATTGTTATGAAGTAGAAGATCCACCACTTTTACTTGGTTGGGTTATCACTACTAAAATGGTACCGGTAGGGCATTATACTCTGGACAAAAGTGGCAAATACATTACTGTATCTAGTAGGAGAGGGTGGCCTTACCAAAACGAGTACCGAAATAGAGGTAGCCGTGAAAGTCCGTGTAGAATAGAGAGGATTGGTGGTAGCAGCTCGAGGGATTGACCTGCGTTGCAAGTAGAACTTTAGATAGGTTTCGCCTCCACCAAAATGCCTGAGGAGACTGCAGCTAGAATCGAATTGCATTGTCTCGAACCTCACACTCACGGGGGAAACTAGCCAGTTAAGCCCAACGGCAAATATCGCACGTTAAAGCTGTATGTATGTATGTATCTAAATATCTAAATACATGTAGCATTCAAAATTCAAATCTTCTTGATGCTCCATGAAGCTATAACGCACCAGTTAATAATACAAAAACTTCACGATGATAAGTGGGGAAAATATTTTAAAATAGTGAAAAGTTGTTACATTAAACACTGTTCATACATAAAGAAATCAATCAAAAAAAATTCTCATTTAACGCCGTTAACTATGACTATCTAGCTTTATGTTTAATGTAGAGTAAATTATGACAATCTAACAACAATAACATGCTAACATAATCATTCTACATGTGATGTTATAACATCACTATCATCGTTATTCATTGGCACGAACATTTGTTAAATTAATATCAGTTAAGGCGCAATTAGTCGAACCAAATATTAATGATTATATAAATACCATCGTTATTATTATTATTATTATTTGGAATCAAAGAAGAATCATCCTCTGCAATAAACAGAATGTTTGAATGTCATGACGAAATTTTGTGAGAATTTTATTTCATTTCATTATTCTTTTTTATACTACGACCAATAACTTTGTTTCTGTTGTTATAAACTCTGTGTCTTTGTATTTAATACCAACACCAATCGATGCAACGGACAGGCATACTATTTTCAAAAAAAAAATAACAGCCCTTGTTTAGATCTTAGATAAAACCATGACATTTATTAGTAGACTTACAAAATATCTAATACCTAAATAAAATAAAAGATAGAATTCATATTAAATTATATTGAATTGAAATGAGATGGAAAACTAAACACACAACAATTTTAAAACTATATAATTTATATCTAAACTAAACATTATAAACTACATTGATTGAATGATCAAAACTATAGTTTTGTCAAATTTTATGTGTTGAATATACCATTGTTGTAATTCATTATAACACCGTATTTGTGTGTGTCTATAGTCTTAAATTAAATTGGAATTCTTTTTATTATTTCGACATTTTTGTTTTCGTTGTGATATTTCGTTTCGGTTGTGTTTATGTAAAATCAAATTCAAAGAAATGCAAACCTATGCTATTTCCACATGTTTTCAATCTAACAGGATCAACAATGAACAAGTACAAGTGACCTGTAAAGAACATGGAATATCGCCCAAGAGCAACTTGTAGATTTATACATTGTTTATGTGTCTGTGGGCATCGTGTAACGTAATATTTTAATTCTTGAAACGAGTAAAAATACAAAGGACATGGGGTTGGTGATGTAAAGATAAATAAAATCTACAATATTTACTTCAATGATCCTTTAACAGTTTTGAATTTTCTTTATTATTATGTGTGGAGGTCGTATATGAGTCTCAGATCAAGAGGTCATCATGTAATTTGTCTGTAGTCCACAATCAGTCCATTTTTCATTCATTAATTATTCATCACAACATCTTTACGAATTGCAAAACACCACAATTATCCATTATAATCGAGACAACAACAATAGCACTGAATAAAAACAGTTACTGTAAATATAATCATAATCTTAGTGAAAGTGTATTGTAACACACATACATGACGACACATTAACATACAACAATAGGGTGTTGAAGAATTATTGTTGAATCATGTCCTGCAACCATCATCATCATCATCATCAACCGTGTCAGGACCAATGGGTGTATCTCTACAATTTCCAAGATTTGCATACAAAAAAAAAATATGTAAAATCCACCCCCCATTCAATTGTGGGTGTTAAATAGTCTCATAGTATCTTAGCACGTGTTCACCTGTTCAATGAATAATATTGTCGGTTCATATACACACACACACACGCACACATATGAAGGACCCACCAGGGTGTTATTTACATTATTAGGAATTTGCTTAATTAATTTGCCGCTGTTTAAATTACTCCCTAGACCGACTGTCACATCTTGTGCAATTAAAATATAGTTTATAACATTTTGGATATGATGGGTAGTATATAGTAGCAATACCAACAGCAACAACTATAAATTTTCCGTTGTTTTTATTCAAATTATGTAAATAGAATTTTGAAATATTTTGTATCAAATGTCATTTAGATATAATAAAAATTATTTATAGCCTTGCCCACAGTATAGGGCCGACCGGTTGTTGCTGCACGTTCCTCCATCTCCAACTCCGGTAATAACCACTAATATATTACGATAAATTAATTGATTTTTTCCTTCCCCCTGTTCATATAAACTATACATATGGTTTATATATATATATATATATATATATATATATATATATTTCCATTAATAAAATAGAAAACAGGAAGTTGTGTTCTGTTGTATGTTGACCAAAATTCTTCATTCTTGTAAATAAACATGAACTTTCACTATACGCTTCTTTTTGTTTTGTTGGTTTGTATAGAAAAAACTTCCAGCTTCCGGAAATGTTCGAAAAGTTACAATTTATTTCAATTACTTTAGATACCTCTATATATCACTTAAACAGTTTTTGTTGCTTTTATTTTGATGCCGAATGTGTGTATAACGAAGAATTATAAGTTCGATAGGATATAGCAACCGAAAATACGATGATGGCGTTTATACACATTTATTATGTTCGTTGTGTGTGTGTTTTTTTCTCTGCTCTTGTTGAATTCGAAACGTAATAAAAACGATTGTTAATGTATCGATAATTATGATGGAAATTCTCTCGGTAGAGTTTCCATGAAAAACTCTACGAAAAGTCTATAGAGATTAGAATAAAGTCATTAGTCTTTGTCAAATATATAGAACACACAACGACAAGATTCGTATATGTTCAACCACACCTCGTCCATTGTCTGCTATCTTCTGCCAACATTCTACCACAACCACCTAAAAGTCAGTTGTGAAAAACGAAAATCGACACCTGTCCCCCACTCACAATTCAAATCCGACAGTTTAATCAAAGTAGACGATAGAAGAAAATAAAAAAGGGGGCGAAAGAAAAAACACACGAAAAGGACAGTATTAGATAGTGTGAGATCTGCTGTGATGACTCCAATTCAAATCAACATCTGTCTATTTCGATTAAATATCGTGTCAAACAATTGAAAAGTCCCTATGTATTTTATCCCAATCAAGATCGATAAAAGTTGGCCACGGTATTAAAATCAACAAAAATCCAATCGACAAGAATTACTTCGTGTTAATTATAGAAACGACGAAAAATTTGTTCTGCTTCAATTTGATAAAAGGAAGAAATCCGTGTGCGGTCTTCTACCCGAAAAATAAGACAATTTTTGCAATCACATAAAATGAACGTTTTTATGTTTCTTCTCTATTAAAATATTCAGTCGTACGTAAAATTTATTGACGGAAAGGCAGCAGACTGCCAACCGACAACTGTATAACACCTTTGACAGAAGGCAATATGACAAATTCCAATCAATTTTAATAATTTATCAATTGATGAATGTATTTTGAATAATTCAAACAATTTCCATTCCATTCTATTTATATAATCAGTCAATGTTTCCCTTAGTGTCAGTATGGTGAATTCATTTGAACAATAATGGTCATTTTGAGGGTGAAAATTAGCCTTGAAGTGGCCGACAACAACCAACCAAAAAAAAGGGGTGAGTCTACGTTTTTTCCCTATCGACTAGTGAGATGCATTCAATGAATTAATGAGGCTGTATCGTGATGTTGGTTATGTTATATTTGTCCATTATTACCATAATGCGGGCCTGTTCTGACAATTCGAATGTATCATTCATTTCCTATCTGTAAATTTGTGTCGTGTTCCAATTTGATAAATGATTGTTTAAAGATCATTTGGATATTATTTTAGACAAGCCACCACCGCCCGATGAAGTAAAAAATAATAACATTCGTAGGGGTATATATTGGTTAGAAAATTATAAATTATCTTTCGCCCATTTGTAAGGATCAAACTGATAATAATGCTACACCACCCACCTATTCACATATACATGCATGAACACAAAGGGACAACTGTCAAATACAAAGGAGACATACATATAAAAAACAACCCCATGAAACCGACCCCTAGTGGCTACTAAACAAGACTCTTTGCTATTCTAACTAAAATACGAAAGGGTGAATTAAACAAAATAATAAAAACCACAATTGCAACACAATTTAAAAAAAAATTGCAAAACATTTTCTGATACAATTCGTTGGAAATTAATAATAAAAAATTGTAATTGTTTTAAACGATAAAATGACCACCTGTCGCAATTTCATTTAAAAAAAAAACAAAACAAAAACGTAGGTATAAGATAATAAAACTGTTTCAACGGAAGTACGCATATGTTATGGAAAAATACCTTTATAGAAGCTTTTATGATCAAAGTATAAAAGTATTCTACCTGATATACCTGTCCTACACCTATTTATTAATAGATTTACAAATCAGTTGACACCTGAGAATTGAAATTAATCGTCACTGTGGTTTTTCCACGTAAGAAAAAAGGTTTTGTTGAATTTCAAAGCATACTGCAATATTGCTACTCTTCGAATTTGGTATTTTTAATCATAGGCTTAATTCTGAGTGTTTCCCACACTCTTTATCCTAAGGGTGCATTATGTGTTTTTGGCTTACCGTTAAATGAAATTCAGATTCATTCTAAAGCTGTGTTGCGACGTGAAAATAAACGTGAGTATAAATAGATAAGCAACTATCTTAGTTTCATTCGATTGTCTACCTGTTTACTGATAACGTACCTCTTCTATTCATTCTTTTCTAACGTAGTTTAGCACCAGAAGTAAAGCCCAAAAGTTAAATCTTGCTTGGTTTCAAATTATAACATTCTGGAAGTTCTGTTAAAGGGATGATGAATTAATTTCATTGGAGCCCCTTCTTTTATCAATTCTTTACAATATCAATGTGTGGGGTAATCTTTCACTTTTCTACTACTTCCTGAACGTTTCTGTATTATTTTTTTGCATTATTGTCATTTACTCCTGATAAGGCATTTCTCGGCAATTAATTGCTGATTTCCTTTGGATTTTGCGTGTTATGTCGGTTGATTTTATTGAATCTCGAACATAAAGGTCTCTTCTGTTGTCTGTTTGAAATAATTGAATTACAAAATAAGAAAAAAATCTGTAGTCATCAGTATCAATAACAATCGTGATACATCAAAGGCAGGTAGAGAGATTTCTTGTCGATTTATTAAAGATTTCGTAGAATCTCATGACTTAAACAGCTTTGATTAATGACAAACAAAGATAAGTGTCGTTGATTAATTGAAAATAATCTTCAAATGCTAGCTAGAGAGAGCTGGTGTTTTTTTTGGTACAATTGGTATTTCCTTCAAATATATTACGGGAAAATAATAAATATCGAAATGACCAGTTAACAAAACATTTCTTCCACTATTAGCAAATCCAATAATTCAGTTCAGAGTTTTTACAGGTTTCTTTCGACATTAGGTCACCTAGTTCATCCTTTAGACTCGTAATGGTTTTGTTGTTGGTTGTCAAATTAAAATAAAAAAATAAAAAATAAAAAAGAACAAGAGATAAAAATCGTTTTTTAGGTGAAATCTGTTTAAAAGCTACATAAAAAATATGTGATGTTCGGCACTTTTATATTAAAGAGACAAAACATCTATCTGTTGAATTAACATTAAAAAAAAATTGTTGAATTCCATGAAAATCATCAATAAATTTGAATGGGAAAAACAAACCAACTCAACTATAAAACTAATAAGTGTAATTTATAGTTTTTCATTAATTGTTTGTAATTATTTCGTCCATTATCATGTCTAGTTAATTGAAAACGATATTAATCCATATTTATGGATCTATATAACGGTAGTTCTAATTAATGCAAATTTGTCACAATTCCCTATAAATAACTCGATGTGTTTCTATGGATAACAGATGATTAGTTTAGAAGAACGTCGATTTTACGTCGATCTTATACCAATTAAAGTTCACTTCATTTTAATGCCTGCCTAGTGTAAATAGAAGAAATAACAAGAACCGAATGCGGTCCTTTGAGAAACTACTTATCTACTATTTATATACAGACATCCTACATAGAGCAACGGTTATGAATAATCATAGCTAATGCCGGAATCCAATCAGCAATTAACTATTTATGTATATTATAATGATAATGATAGTGACGATGTTTATGGACAGAATGCGGTCATCAATTTATTTCCTCCTTCGCAATTCTCTAAAATTATATCAAATTTCATAATCTAATAAATGTGTAGTAAATTAAACAAAAAAAAACCCTCCACTAATCATCCTCTTCAATCATCTGGTGAATTTTCCTGACAGTGGTGGCCTCTTGCTGGTAAACAAATGCGCAATATGTTTGCAAAATAAATAATAAAGTACGACAACCCAACTAGATGCAACAAGCATCATGCATTTTAAACGACCCACACTAGAACATATTGCTACAAAAAAAAAACAATAAACAAATTATATACAACGTATTCGTGTTAATATTTCATACGAATATTTACAATACTTTATCTACACAATTAATAATTATTACAAGGGAAATGACAATTAAAAAATGGAGGGTTTTAGAAAGAATTCATTTAACACATAATGAGACAACGTGCTTTCACCATAACGCGATAGAAGTTAATAAAAATATTAGAAGAATCTAGGTTGGAATTTATATGAAAGAAAATTACGACATGATTAAATTTGTTGGGTATTAACATTTTTGATAGTGATGAAAATATAAAGAAATTAATTATCTGTGTAAAAGTAAAATAAATGGTAACTACAGTTGCATTCATTTTTGGCAAAGGTGTAAGTGGACATCATTTGTCGTGTTAAACGCTTAGCAGGCACAAAGTAATGATAAACATCGATGAATACACGCAATTCAGTTGAGAATGATGGAAAATTCGCCTTAAGAAATTTCCGGTACTTCGAGCCCATTTTAAAATATCAAGTGGAGCCTCGAATGTATATCTAAAGCTCTGACAGACTTGACGATCATACTGAGCTCTGAGTGAGTCATTTTTGGCAAAGACATGTCATCCCATGCTTATTTTAGAGGCAATGAGTAGATCGACACTGAAGAATGTAGAAATACATCAGAATCTAAACGTGTACACCTTTGATTTCCTGCAAGATAGTATTAAATGAGCAAGAAAAAAAATGGCAGATAGTTCAAGAATCCAAATACATTGCAGCAAATAGAAACGATTTGAAGCTTTCGATACGCCCAAAAAATATACAGAAGAAAAACTAAAACTAGTTTGAAGTGGGAGAGTATAGAAAACTGCCTAAATTCGAAAACCCTTCAACTACATCTATGCCAAAATCTAGAAATATGTAGCTGAGGAAGTAATCCCCTTTCGCAAATAATCATTTAAAAAACGAAAATCACCAAAGAGAGACCGCTCAAGCTTGGAAAAATAACGTAAAGCACATTAAGATTAACAATCAACCATTATAATGAAATAAGGACATATCAAACAGCGATAAAGTGGTTGATCTTGGAGATATGCAAAGTTACCGAAAAAAAAAGAATGGGGAATGATACAAAGAAGCAAAAATTATGAAATCTGAAAGTTAACTGATGCGATTAAAAGTATGGGGACGAATTTGTAAATTTTATAGGATCATAATAATAAGTTCCAAAAATGATGAAATCAGGAAAATGGGGGATAATAAAGAAGAATCATATTCATAAGTGGATTCTTTTGTTAATTATCATTTATATGAGATTATTTCTTTGTTCAATCTTTAACAAAACGATATTTTATTGTAAATTCAGCAATGATATCCAATTGAAACATTGTAAGATTTATTAAAATTAAATTCTTGTGTATAGAAATAACTAGAATTTACGTAGAAAATTCAGAGACTTGGATAGAATAGAAATATAATAGATGGAACGTATATGAGATAAGAGATCGGAAAATTTTGAATTCTATACACAACAGCAACAACAATAACAACAACATAACGATAGTAAGAGAGAGAGAGAGAGAGAGAGAGAGACTTACGCGCATATTAATATTTTTTTGGGTAGAAGATAAATTGCCGCATTATATCGTTTGGTTGCATTTTGAATATCAAATTGCTTGTATACCATTTTTTCTATTTTCACTATTCTATTGTTGGCCACGTTTTATCACATTTGTGCGTCTTCTTTCCAACAATACCCAACGACAATGTCTAGCAGGTGTGAGAGATGTCTACTTGTTTTTTTTTTGAATAAAATTATTTTATCAGAAATGACAGTAAGATAATTTTTAAACTGTTGATAACTCAATAGTATCATCTCTTTTGTTGTTGCTGTTCTTTTTTTATTGTAATTCTATTTAATTTAGTCTAGAGCCTCAAATATGTAATAGACTTCATCGAAATCCTGTCAAAGCGATTTCCTTCCGACCATACCAAATGGGTTTTGTCGTTCTAACCGAGCACATAATTTCGGTATTCTTTCATCAAACAAACATTAATGAGCAGTCACGTATACATAAAATGTATGAATAAAAACTAAAGATGAACGACTTTATATTTTAAATATACCTGGGTCAACATTTTATAATATTTAAGTGGGTTCATCTAAAATGCATGAATTCAACCAGCGTCTGTCCCGTCCATCAACGACCTCAACCGCCCCCAAGAGCTGTAGCAACAGTAGAGTGTCCCGCTGTTTCTGTAAATAATCATTTTCCAGTCGTATTAATGTTTGTTTGACTAGTTGGAATCTTTGTAATAAGACGATTCGAATTCGTATGGCCTCGGGATGGTTTCATGGAAATAAAAATTAATTAGTTCTATATGTATGTTGTGTTTGTTTGTGTGTGTGTGTGTGTGTGTGTGTGTGTGTGAGTATGGTATAGCGTGTTTATTTGATGGATAAAGTTCGACGAGTTGGAAGATTTTCTTATTTCCCACAGGGGCGTGTCGTGTTCAATATTCAAATATGCGCTCAATGTAAAGAAGATTCAAAACTTCAAATGTTTAGCAGTGTCGATATATATGTTTGAATGGGGCTATTCTTATGCAAAGACAGGGACAAAATGGTCGCCATCGTCTTTAAGAAGGTTGTTTGAATACGGCTTCTGTTTTTCTTTGACTCCAGACGCGACCGATAAAATTTAATGCAATATTCGATTCGATCAAATTCAGGTTGTTTCCTTTTTTCTTCTTTTATTTTTTGTCCGCGACGTCTTTATGAATTTTATTAGCGATAAACTGGTAGACAATGATAATCGGTAAACGATCTATATCCAATATTTGACTGAATTTTTGTAGAAAGAAAACAGAAGAAATGCCACCGTTTTGATGATGCTTTATTAAAAGTCGTTGACGACGACAACAAAGGCGATGTATTTCTTTGCATATACACAAAGGAAACTCCTTGTTTTATACAATAATGTACGATGTTGTTATTCCTGGCACATCTTTAAGTTGATGCATCAACGGATAATCTAAAATAGAAACTAACTTGCATACGTATACTGGCTTTAATGTACAATAGCACATTTCCATCAAGTAGACGAAGATGGTAGAGAAAACAGAACAAAAACTGGTAATGTTAATGTATAGCCGAAATGTCGTTAAAAACCGTACACAGGTAAAAGGTGTTTTGTTCTACCTAAGTAGGTAAAAACAAAAACCGACAAGAATTCAAAAACATAACGATTAGGTTTATTGTGTTTGAATATTAATTTTGTGCTTATCATATACTACAGATCGGTGTCTATTTGACTTACGACAATTTGTTAAAAGTTTGAAACGTGCCGACTAAATTGATATGAATGATTCATTCTCTGACTATTGGTATATATTCTGCGAATTAACAGAGGTCAACACCATTAATTTCGAAAAGAAATTGATTTCCAAATATTCCAGAAACGAGCTATAATTATATTAATCAGATATCCTCTTATCTGTTCCTTAAAAGGATAACTAATTTGAATACAGATCGTTCATTGTTGTGAGTGTAATTAGATTAGCAGTAAAGCTTTTAATAAAGTTGAAAGTTTCTAAAGCTTCTTTGTGGCACATAACTCTTTTGATTTTCGTCAAAGATTTCAAATTCGTTTGTATATTAGCAGTTTATTGTCCATAATACTCAAATAATCATTTACCAAATTGAAGGTTTTATTCAACAAACGAACTTTTTAATTATTATGATTTTTGAAGTAGAATTCAGTTAAAACTAATGAATTCATGTTTGGACAGTAATTTTAAAATTTCAACTTGATTCAACAGATATCTATTATATAAAATCAACACATCGTGCGAAAGCACAACTGAGCGTCAGATGGTGGAGGAATAATATGCCGGTTTGAATGCTAGCGGCTACACTGTAGCATTTTCAAAATAAATTACAGTTTCAGAATCTGTTCATATATGAGGACCATATCCGTTTCAATATTTGTGCTAACCACCCCCTCTGAAAAAAAAATGAAAAGAAAGAAGACCATCATAATTATTTCAATATATTTTTATCTAAGTAATAACGTAAGAGAAGGATAGAGTAAAAGTTTTTGGTGTATTTTTATTATTCCTCCAACCCAAAAAAAAACAAAACAACAACAGTTATGACGAACAAAGTAATCTAAATAGAGTAGGCGGGATGCAATGAAGTCGATGAAAATACAACACAGGACCGACCAGAATAATGAGGTTCATGAACTGGGGCGACGAAATACAGTAAGATACAAGTTAATTGAGAATCGTAAAGCTCCCAGCACAGCAACACAATTACGTTCTTTTGAGCCATTTCGACTAGATAGAAACTTACCCTCCTTCTCATGATAGATGTACGTAATGTGCTGAGCTACACTCTGTTCATTCTTTCAATAAATTTATGACCGCCGGTAAGTTTATAGCATCAAATTGAGGGTGGGTAAGGTGAATTTATTCAACTATATAAGGGTGCAAGTACCATAATGATCATACTGTTTGTTATAAGCCTACGGCCAAGAAAGCAATTATAAAACATGGACAGGACATCGATTCGGCGCGTTTAAGCGAATATTCACTATTCTGTAAAAGCAAATACATCAGAAGGATCAAAAGATGTTTCAAACACAAAGGGGTCCTTATTCAAACGCGAAACCCGATTTCGGGTTATCTACGCCATCCATGCTTGAGCTTTATAGAAAGCTTTAAAGGGTGATCCAGACATACTCAAATACAAAGCGCTAGACTAACAACTGAACTTAACACACACACATTCACAAATTTAATGAATAAAATTAATTCAACAAGCAATTAATATTAAAATTACACATTTGTAACACTGGTTTAATAATATTGTTAATTAATTAATTAATTTCAACTATACCGAAATCTCAATTTTACAATTAATTATTGAATGAATTTTTATGGTTCATTGTGGTTGTGTATTTTTTATCATCCAATTTGCAGTTGATTAAAAGTCAGTAGCCACATACCAATTGCTGCAAAATTAATTGGAACTGAATGAATATCATTAATTGAATAATCCATTTAGTTGGACTTGTTTAAAGCCATATTGGAATTTTTGAACGATATTACCAACGATAGCGACAGCAAAACAACAAAATAAAACACATTTTTTTCAATTATCATCCACTAATTAACATTAAATCAATGAAAACAAATCAAATAAAATAGAAAAAACGACGAACACCAATAATCGCTTTTGTATGAGCCAACGAGAAGGAAAAAAAACCGATAAATTTTATTTTTATCCTTAGTTTTCCTCTTTTTCCCATCTAACCGACCAAAACCCCTTTGATTGATATTTATGTTATTTCAACCCTCTAAGTAAAAGCACGAAAACGTATATAAATAAAACTGTGCAATGTTTAGTTTCTCCCCAGTTTCTCTCTCTCTTTTAAAATACATTAACTACAAAAAGGAATATCCCCCGGATAAAGAATACCAAAGGTCATCCATTCCGGATATCCTAAATACTCTCCCTGTGCCTATTCTCTTACCACTCCCCCTTAGATCAGAAACCTTAAAAATCACAAATGCGACACACATATATATTCGTTTGTTATTTATAAATAATGTCGAAATGTCGCATATGGTAGTCCGACTTTCCCCTATGATCATAGATGAGATAATTAACATTTCAAGGGAGATACATCTTCCTTATGTATTCAGTTTGAGATTTCGCCAGGTAGTTTAATGATGTTTCACATAAATTATAATCAAGCTTCCTGAATAGTTTCTTAATACTTTTGTTGATGTGTGAGTTGTTGTTGTTTTTTTTTGTTTCACAGCTAACCATTAAGAAACAAAGTTACGTGTTTCTTTTGTACGTTTTCAACGAATTATTTTATATTGTTGTTCAGATCACAATTAAAGTGATTTTATGTTTTTTCATCAAAAACCAGTAATGGTCTCACTTGTACATTTTCATTATTATAAACACATTAAATTGTAATTTAAATTTTTGTTGTAGTTTCATTGTCAGATGATAATAGACGTAGTTTAAAATCGTTTAAGTCTAGATTTTAGAAATTATGTTTGATGTTTAATATCACGGATCTTGACTTTTCCATTATAATGGTTCATATAAATTGTAGGTTGTTACATACGTAATTTAACCAAAGACTACTATTCTCTATAAGCAAAGTAACTTTTGAACAAGTAAATTATTTTACTACATAACAATAATTAGTTTCTTATTGAATCGATAGAATTAATTTTAAACTTTATTGGAATTGTAGCACTACTAGTTTTACAGTTGTTGTTGTTGTTTTTTGTTGTTATTCCGTTCACTCAACAAAACTAATCCATCTTTTACAGCTCCCCATCCTGTTGTCTGTTTGTATTTTGGTGGCGATCTATCATGTTTTCATCAAGGCGCCATGTCTCACTATCATCTTCGGACAAATTAGTTCGTTCTATTTTCCACAATTCGTTTGTGACTTCAATTTCCGTCACTACACTACCTCCGCCAAATCAACAAAACTGACCTAATTGTATGATCCAATCCGCTATGATTAGTAAACTGGCCACCCTATACCGCCCCCTTCATTTCCGTGATGTTATCTGGAATTTGCACCGGACATTGCTGATGGTATACTAACACACACACAATAACAGACACATGAGTATGTTGTTGTATTAATGAAGAGAGAAGTTGAAAGATTAACAGGCGAATGTTGCAGCGTACATTGGTAAAATATGTTGCCATATGAGGGTCGGGAATCATATACTGCTGCAAAACAGGACGTGCTTGTCAAAATAGAATTGTTGGATGAGGAAGTGAGTGAATTATTAATGAACGTTTTAATTGATAAAACAAAAAATTGTGAACAAAATAATGAATTCCCAATAATAATGTTTGGACGATTGCACCCGTTTCAATGAATGACGAACGAATCAAATTAAAAAGCGATCAAGTTAGAATTTTAAGTGAATTCTAATGTTAAACGTTTTCGAAACTATTTGAAACACCGGCGTGTTTTATAATAATAATAAAAAATAAAAGACAAAAATAATTAAAGAAAGAAAGAATACTGACGAATAAGGTATCAACAAGAGAGACATACATATTATAGAAGAACGGTCTTAATGTATTGAATAGAATTCCATTTGTTGTCGTTCGGACATTAATCCCGATTTAAATTTATAATGAACGAGATTATTTATTGAAGAAATTAATGAAATTTCTCATTGGCATCCTATTGATTTTGAAAATTCATAATTCAAATATTACATGAACAAGTGCGGCATACCCTTTCAATCAATTATAAGATGTAAAAGTATTATTACACAATGTTTCAAACTTGTCATAAATTTAATTGGTCTAAGTATTAGATTGACAATGTCGATAAACGAACCACTTCGTCATCGATCCATGTTTTTGCCCTCACTTCATAGAATGATCCAACTATAAGATTACACCATTATTACATATGATGACTTCTCTTACAACTAATGCCTTTAATTAGTTTAATCAATTACAAGGAGACCGCACCGTCACATTGTGGCAATTACATAGTTTACAACGGACATGTCCAAGAAAAGATGGAAAGAGAAACAAAAAAAAAACGAGCGCTTATCGCTACCACTATCGCCAAACTAATTAATTTACACACATTTACCATATATGGATCATTAGAAGTTAAGTGAGTGTGCCGCACCGCCCTCCACTTTAAAACAACCGAAATTGAAAGTTTCAGCATGTTACAAAAGTTTTAAGACGTGGAAAAAATTTTGTTAAATAAAGTGCGACACACCTCCGCTGCATGAACGTTAAACGGGCGAGTGAAAAAAAATTTGATAAATTATTCATATGCCATGTAGAAAATATGCATCTTCTAGTCAAGCAATAAATAAACAAAGCAATTAAGAAAGCAAACAAGCTTTTGAACAGCATCCATCCACTTATACGAACCAGGTGATCAAGTTTATTCGCTAATAAAAATTAATCAACCCACCTATATTCCTATATAGTTTTAAATTGAAATAATTATCAACCCCCCCATTCGAAGCACCGGAGGGGCATGACGAGATATTCGAAAAATTGTTTCTATTTATATCGTTATAAAAGTTTTTATGTTATACGCGTAATTTATGTTTGTCAATTAATTTTCTAATAGCACACAGTCACTTATAAACGAATCATTAATCTTATGTTGTCGAAACGCGATCTCGACCACGTTGAAACATTTAAAACAAATAATTTAGGGTGGAATGAGGGTTAGTTTGTGCGGTTTTATTACCTTTTAAGACTTCATAGTCAATTTATTTGTATTATTTTATAATTGAGTCATTCCAATTAAATTAACATCAAAGTTGATTGGAAATTTATAGATTTGAAATGAGATTCAACAATGTTTTAATTAGCGTACGAGAAATAGTAAAATTTTAATTGTTATAGTCTTCTAATTGGCGCATCAACTGTTTCGATCTATGTCTTCATAGAAATCGAAGGCGACAACAACAAAGACTCGTCGTCGACATTTAAAAATATCCAGATCAGTGATTTTAATCTGGAATATGTGAACCACAATAAAATATAAGCGAGAGAGATAGAGAGAGAGCTTTTGTCTTAACTGGAAATAATGAACGATTCAGATGCCTTCTTCGACTCGACTCGCAACTATCTGACACCTTGAGATTGAAGAGTTGAGATAATTTGCGGATACGATCGCTTCGGGAAATCGCAGCAATAAACATTCTGTACAGAGTAGCAGTAGTAGCCTTTCCTTATCATACGTATGTCTAATTCTGATCTCATCACAATTTAATCGTATTTAAAAATCGACAAATTTTGTACTTGTACGCAATTTCACGTTTGCTTGAGTTTATCCTCGACTTTTCCGGAATGTTTAGCACAAGTAGTGACTAACTTCGATTTCAACACTGTTGTTGCGGTTACAATGGGTATATTTTAATTTTTATTAAGGTCTAGTTGCTTTGTAATATACAAGGGGATGTATCGTATTGACGTCAGTAGCAGAAGGGATCAAAAATCATCTCTAGGGATTAGCGTCGTGGTGGTAGTGTGATGCCAGATGCGTTCACCAATCTTTTCTTCGTCTACTATATCCCCTATTCCACGTCATGGGTAATACGATATAACTTTAGACGTGACGAAACTTGGTTGAAGTTTCACTATACATACATATTGCAGTTTGTACTTTCTGGACATATATAATGACACTTGAAGATTTATGAATATTGTCTGTATGCGACTATTGATGGCATTTACACAATAAATTAGTCTTGAATTGTTGTGCCGAATCTATGAAATTCATCTAGAGCGAAAAAAAAACAAACAAACAAACAAGAATTTGTGTTGGTATTTAATCGATCCGATCTGTCTAACATGTTCAGAATTCATTTATATTTCCAAATAAATAAATTATCTATTAAAATTGTGGCACCTTTTCGGCGACACCGGTAGATTCAATCTAAACACTTATTGCATGCATGTCGTAAAGTATTCTCCATTTTGCGGAAATGGTAACTGTACACGTAAGACTAATATTGTTGTTGTATATTCACATATTCAACAACTCAATTTAGAAGAGTAGAGATATAACCATCCAATAGAGATATTATCAAAATATTTGCTATCTTTGTCTTACTACTGTCATTATTTTCGTGTAATTTAAATCGTTACGTAATGGGCGTGTATGTCTGTGTATATATGTGAATTTATATGGAAATCAAGCCATTAAAACATAGAGACCATCATGATTTATCACCACAACCAGTAATGTCAGAGCTTCATTTACCTTGATTAAAAGCGAGTATTTTTAAATTGTTTATGTTTGTGCAGTGGTTGGCTGCACTGCACTGTATTTAAATTAGGCGCCCGATCATTGATATGATAACAATACCATGATTCTGCTAAAAAAAATGGTAAAAGTTAAACAATCGTCCTCTCTTATTTACAGCAGCGCGTCCGCTAATTGGCGCCGTAGAAGATCGGGAATTTGAAAGAACCATAAAAAATCTACAGCAAATTTTGAATCTATCTGTGAACTGACTAACTGTTGAACTATGCTCGTTTTTTTTTGTTGTAAATATTTGCTACTAACTAGATAAACTCATATCCATCATCATTTACAAGTTGGTATAGTAACAAACATTTAAGTTAGAAAAAACAAACATTGATGGATTAGTTTGCGCTGTTTTTTTAGGTAGACACCGGTAACAGAGCCAACGTTATTTATATTTACATGACCTGAGTAGAAATAACAAATATTAAATGTCAAATTTTTACTATTCGATTGTTTCAAATTTGAATCGTTGCCTGGACCTTATCGCTAGACAACCTTTTCTGTTGAAAAACTAAATTGTTGTGCCTAATTTGTGGGCTATTTCCAGCAGAGGAATTATGTAGAGTTGAGACTACTTTCCTTTATTAACAAAATAGGTAATGAAGGTTTTTGGTATGCAACGGACAGTCTGTGTAGTAAATTTAATTTAATTTAGTAACTAACCGTGAATTAGGTGGCCACGAAACTAGTTTTGGAAAAAAAACACATGAGAGCTTTGTTTGATCGTCCGATAATTGTTTCAATTAGAACATGTAACAAAACCGTCATTGAGTAAATTTCATCTTAAAACTCTAATGATTTAAACAATCAAATTAAAGCACTCCCGCATGAATTTCAACGAATAACTAAACGGTTTAGAATTGTTGTAATAAAATCCTGTTTATGTCAATTCCTGTGATTTTATGACAGCCATTTCCTTTCTCTACTAAAATATAAATTACAAAAAACTAAATAAAACACAGTAGTCCACTGATGATAATAATTATAATAATTATTAAATTATTTACATTTTTAGCCATGGAACTGACTAAGACCATGATTTTTAATAGAAAAATAACTTATATGATATATAATAGATAATTATAATACAATAAAGTATTTACAACGAAATTATAATTTAATAATCGGTTATAAGACGGGCGCGGACATCGTTGTGCCCGAGATCAAGAAGAATTCGAACGAGAAATTTATTCATGGAATTATAATTTTATGGTGGATCAATTAAGACAGCCGGACCAAAAAGGAGAACAGACCGTTCTAAAATTTGTTACTCGTTTTTTGTTGTTGTTGTTGTTGTAGTCGTTTTAATTTAAAATAACCACAGCCCTATTCACAAAAAAATTAGAAAATAAAAATAAATAAACTCGAGCAGTTCGAGTCCGGTTCGTCACAAAAAAATTACAAGACAAAGAGCACATTTGTTGTAGGTATAAGAAGAGAAGCTAACTAACCAACAATATATAACTACTGCTACTATCCAAATATTGACAAATACATTTGTTTTCAATTAAAATCAATACGATTTTACACAAAATTTGATTGAAACATTGGACGTTCTAAAAAAATGTCACCGTTTTTGTCTCTGATACAAATGTCTGTTGTTGTTTTCTTTTTATTATTTACATTCAGATATCTAGATTGGAGTTTAATTAAAAATAAATAAAAAAATTATCTAAAAACAAACAAAACAAATAATAACACAGTCAACATTTTTTTCTTCTTGTCCTCTTCGTCTTCTTTCTTTTCGTACAACAATAAAAATGGAGAAAAACAATAGGGGAAACAGTTCAAAAACGTAAAGCGAAAAGTCCTTGCCTTAAAAATCTTGATAAGCGATAACTTATGTTGGCATACAATTCTTTATAAGTCCGATTGTTCAATTTTTCCTTTCATTTCCTTTTAAATCCATTTTAGACTAGTTTATCTTCTATACACACATATACATGTAGATAATGATTATTTCATTTAAAAGTCACTCGCGTTAAACACTAGTTCTCATTCACATTATTATTATTATTATTATTATTATTATTATTATATGATTATTATTATTAATTATTATTATAATTATTATTAATATTAATATTATTAAAAGACACAAATGATAAAAGAAAAATTAAAAAAACTTTTTCTTCAACTTAGGAACTTTTTCTTGATTTTTTATTAATAATTTTTTTTTGTAAATTAGATTTGAAATAAAATCGCAAAAAAAAACGAATTAATTTTGTTTGGCGCGAGTAGTTTTGATTGCATCACAACTATGACGTCACACTTGGACTTCCTGTCGTGCAGTCTTATCGTTCTCACTGGAAAATTTGCTAGAATTGTGAGCACCCTGAAATGTTACTTCCGGTGTTGTTTCTTCATTAGCATCATAATATTTGGTCTCATTATTTGACATCACAGATATAATTGGTTGGAAGCCTGTAAGAAATTTTTTGGAATTAATTAAATGTTTGTTTGTTTTTTTCTTTCAATTTCAATTATTTGTTATTATTGTTAATGATCGAGCGTTTGTTATGATGGCAAATAAGTAAATTAGGCCAATTGCGAATGATCAATAATATCAAATCAAATATGTAGCACCCCTTTAGTTGGAAAGGACCACATTGGATATTGTGTTTACATACACGTGGTTTGATCTCGACAATAAGCAACTCAATCAATTAACGCCATAGTGTATAGCTTAAACAACAAGTGTAATTAACTCAATACTGCACAAAATTATATTATTTTCATGAAAATGATGATAATTAACAAGCCAGTCACTATAAATTTCAATTAAACCACTAGTAATTATCTTCAATTGTTAACACATATTGCTCCCTTTACTAAAAATAGATTGTTGCAACTGTTTCAGTTATAAACAACATTAACGTAATATTGCAAAATCAATAGGTTTTCTGCATTACAAACGTTAGAGAGCTATGCATGTATGTAAAAATTTCTGCTTACTGTTTCTATTACGAAAGCGTCTAGCGTGTGTTTGCGGAAGAATCTGTACATGTACTTTATAAAATACACACAAGAGACAGTTACAATTTCTAACAAATTGGAAATTATGTGTTCAACTGTACTCTACCAAACTATAGAGAATGATAGAACTAACCCCTCATAATTGATCAAATCGCGTGAATTAAACTGTATAAAGAAATAAAGAAGACAAAGAAAGAAACAAGAGGGTGACATGCATTGTCGCATGTTAAATACAATCAAAATTACATAAAAAACAAAACAAAAAATCAATTGACATTTTACCTGTATATCCGGTAAACTCTTCTACAAGTTTCTGGCTACGGATCGATGTTGATCCAGTAATCATATTATCAAATGCCATACCATGCCTTCTACGACATCTCCATAACATTAAAGCCAATAATAATGCGAAAACTGAAATTGCAGCACAACTACCTAATATCAACTCAATATTATACCATTTATGTCTTGTATTTTCACCACGAACAGCACTAACTAACACTGATAATAATGGTGAATTAAAATCAACATCTTCTGGTACATCACCGCCAGGTAAAATATTTAAATCTTCTTGACTTTCAGTTGACACTTTTTGAGCACGACCAGTATCTAAATCCATCATCTCAGATTTTAAATTTTCAACACCAGGTAGGCGCGAGACTAATTCCACTTGAATATGATAGATCGTATCAGGCCATAAAGATAATGTAACACAAGTTGAATCGGTAAAGAGATTGCCTTTCAATCCACCACCATCAACTTCCCATGTTACTAAATAAACACCACGATTTGCTTTTGGTTCCCATGCAATTTCACCAATTACCAATACTTTTTGATGAATCAATGATACCTCTCTTAATATCCATGGTGAATCAATTGATGTGCTTTTACTAGTTGTTGCACGAATTTCTGTATTGATCGTCTTTTTACGTTTTTTGTTCTCTTTTAAACTAGCTTCATCTGGACTGTAGATTGTAATTAAACCTTGTGGATCAACAACAAGTACCCTCAACATTGTGCCACGTTTATCAGAACTTAATGGTACCCGTGTTGTTAAATCTAATGTTTGTATAATTTGACGCCAAACACCACCTTGTGATTTGATCATAACAACATAAACCAATGGTGTTTTTGGATCGACTGATGATGGTCGTGGCCAACGAGCAAATCCACCAGATACTTGAATAACACCTTCACCTTTTGTATGGATAACTGGTTGGGTTTGTTGGATTTGTGTCGATGCTTCAGCATGGAAACGACATGATTCTTGGCAACCAGGAAACTGTAAAGAATTAAAAATAAAATAAATATTCACATATTGATTCTGTGTGTATTTTAAGTTTCAAATTGAAATTCACCAAATATCCATCGATGGTCGATATTTTACAGAAATTCGAATCTATGATTATTCAATACCAATTGATCCTGTCGTTGTACATATTTGAACAGTTTTTCACCGATCATCGTACAATTTTAATTGCGATTCTATTTATATGAACATATATTCCAGACTCGTTCATTTATATTTTCTATTTAAGGAAAATAGAGAAAATACACTTTATTTGATTAAAATACAATAGAGAGTATAAGAGACGAATTGTGGTTGGTGTGTACACGGATAGAAAGAAGAAAAATTGCCAACAATGCGACTACTCTACACAACAAGCATTTTAAATGTGAGCTAAAAAAAACTATATATAGCCTCATTCGCACTTTTATGTACTCTCACTTAATTAAAAACAGATAATGAATCGAGCCGCACCTTGACCATTGCGTACATGCAATGTGGAAACTACTTGACATAACTGTTTTCTGTACACTTATCCGTATAATAAATTTCCGATATTGTAAATCCACACAATAATTAAATTACCATTTACAAAATAATTATTGAAACAAATTTATATAATTAAGGAAATAAGAAACCGAATTAATTCTACATTGAAGGCTACAATTCTACATACTTGGTGGTTTTCAAACTATAACGTTCCACACTTTGGACTTGGAGCATATAGAGATGGCAACATTTTTTTTTTGTTTCTGGGGGAATTCTTCAAAAGACTTTTGTACAACATTAGAAACAGTACAAAACCTTGAAACTTTAAAATGAATTACCTACATCATCGAAAAGCCAATTTGAAGCGAGGGTGGATCTTTAAAGACGACGATTCAAAAAGGTTATTCCAATTGAAAACTTTTGAAATCAACTGTATCGACTATCTCAACAATTTAAGACAACGTAAACTGGAAGAACAAAAAACATGGATGTGTTATGTACACAAAAGGACTGATTTAAAAATTAAAATTGAACTTCTCAGTAAACAGTTGAAATTATCCGTATATTGCGTAACGTGTAGGAAAAGTAGTAGTAGTACAACGACTCACATGCCACAACCACAATCGTACTGTTATTTCTTGTTGTTTATTAACGACGAATAGTAAATTTGAATCAGAATTAAAAATACTTTATTGTTAGACGTTTAGTATGGAAATTTCAACGAAATGTTCCTACTGTACATACAATTTTTAACCTTTGCTTGATAACTTGTTTGTGACTACTGAAAACTACACTGATTTAAGTTTAATCATTCCTAGTCAGTTGCTAAACATGTCTGATTGTGAGATAAAAACAAATGTTGATCTTGATCGCATATATATTGGATCTTTTCACTTCTATCTCGTATTGTATTACTTCATGATGACGAATTATGACATTAGCCAATATGAGTGAATAGATAATGGTATGAACAACATATCATTTCAAGTTTATCAGAAGTAATGAGCTAGAAATGTTGATCTACCACAGTATGTGCACACCCCTCCCTCTATTATATCTCTTCATCTATAAAATGAGAAAGACACCAAGTAAATGCCAGTAAGTATATATGGATGGGTTCTAGTAGTAGGTGGCAGTTGTATTTGCATATTCAATTGTCATTGTTTCGACGCCATTTGAATACAAACAACAATGTTTAAAGCATTCCAAAAGAAAAGATTAATAGATTTAATTTAATATCGTCGCAAGTTTGAAACGAATGAGAAAATGGTGGCGCAGAGGAGGTAGATAGTTGACGAGTTTTATTAACTTTGTTCTAAACAGTATATAGTTGTAGGTATTTTGTGAAGTTTATACCGGATATGCTACTTCCGAAATAAATAACAAATATTTATGTTTGTTGATTAATTAAAGTTTCATTATCATTTTTGTTTTTATAATATTGTTGATGAGAATTATTTTGTAACTCATTGGAAGTCGTATGAAGTGTGTTTCAATCTGCATGGATTAATCAATAATTGCAAAGAGACAGAGAGAGAGAGAGAGAGAGAGAGAGAGAGAGATAAAAACCTTAACCGAACAACAACGTCGCATGACAATTCTTCATTATGGACCTGAATGCTCTATTATACGAGCTGATACAATGCAAGCTATTATATCGAGTTCTGTTACATTTGGCATACGTTTTTGTTGCTAAATTTATATGAAGATACCTGGTGTATATTCTCCAAACTCATGGGGTTTAATTTATTTTTACCACAGTCGATATTATGATTAATGGTTTACTTGTAGTAACACGTAATTTCCAAATATACGTATATCGAATAAATAATAATAAAAGATAAACAAAAATACTTACACATAATTCTTTTTCGTTACACATTGCTCCCCATACTTGGAAGTTCGATTGTAACAATTCGCAGTTTTCCCAACACTGAAACAATAAGAACAAAAAAGATGTTTATGTATATATATAAAAAAAAACAAATTTAATGATATACAGTTGATGGTGATGTTGCCAGAAGTTTGTAACGTTTCTTTTTTATTTTTGAACGTTATTCCCGATGGCAAAGTTGGACATTAAATGAATAAACAACAAACAGATGATGACACATTGTCGACATTGATACATACATGTGTTTCTAAAAAAAAAATAAAGAGCCACCCACTATCATCATCTCAGAATCTCGCCAATAAGACGCTAACATATAATTAACAACAACAAAAATTTATGTAAAACAAAAATTGTTCAAATTTTTCCTTGAATTGAGAAATAAAAGAACGAATGAGAGAATAACATCGACCGCAAACGGGTTCATAAGCCGAGTTTCAGAGTATGTTCATTAAGCTTCTTTAACAACAAGCGAATTCTATTGTTCCACATTGTATTAGAAACAAGAGACAAGAGGTATCTTTTCTGTTGTAATGTTGTAAAATTTCCATATAGAAAGGATAACAACTATCTAAATCCAACCCTTGCTATAATCTATTGATCGAAAATACTATTTACTTCCATTAGTCATAATATACACAATTCAATGTAAATTCCATGTTAACACGAATTAAAACGTTCAATAGATCCGTAGGGACCAGTGAAAATTCCAACAACTCATCCCACAGGATAATATGGAACCTGATCCGGAAATTCTCTAAATTATCGAGTATCACAAACCAATTAGCCACAACCTCACCAACACTTAACCAAGATTCCATACAGATATTTCAATATAACACACACAGTAAAATGGTGACTCTTAATTTTCAAAATAAATAAATAAATAAAGGATTTAATTAAATTTTTGTTAAAATGAAAAAGTCGAAAAGAAAACAAGTTGCACCATCATCATAGGGGGGGTCTCCTTTTCGAACAAGTCAAATGATCAGTAGGCAAGCGCTATATACGACTATAAACTAAAAAGTTTTGAATGATTAATTTCACTGTTGGACTCACGACCTGTTCATGTGTGAAAGATTGATTGTTGTATCGGTATTAAAGAAACAATAATTCACCGAATATACTGGCTATCTTTCTCTAAATAATGATTGAAGATTGTATAATTGGATAAGGATAGATAGATGTATAGTTTGCCGCCATAGAAGACATGTGGGCATAATTCATTTCAATTATAATAATTTTTCTGTCTATCTTTCTCTTCAATTCTCTTGTGGTGTTTTAAATCACTGAAATAATGTGGGTATTATTAGATGAGTGAGAGTGAATGTAATTCAATTAAATTTAGAGATATAGACTGTTTAAATTAGGAATATTCATTTGACGTTGATTGTGAAGGATTGATAAAATTCCACCCTTTAACGTTGGTGTTATTTCGGATAGAAAAAGTGTGCACCTACATAATATACTTGACGATATAGTCAAGAACCATCATTTAATGTGACAATAAAAACGATAACACCTACTTAGTGTTGTAATATTAAAATCTATTGTTATATTGTGTGGGGCCAACTGATCAATCTTGAATATGAAAGAGAGTCGGTTTCCTGCATTATTATGATAATTCAGACGCAAGACCAACCCGAACATTCTCCTGCTCCAATATGATTAAATATACAAGAAACAATATTTGGATATGATTTTAATACAGGTGGTGGTTGTAGTTATTTACTAAGTATTTATATATAGATATATATTGAAGTTTACTTGCAATCTTGATTTGATGATATTGTTGTTGTGGGGACTGTGAGACGCGCCTTAGACCGTGCCCCTTAATCATACCTGTAATGATTCAATTTTAAATACAATGTGTCCGATTGAATCGGTGGCAGCTAACCCGCAGCGAAATGCGTCCACGCTACCGTTTTATTTTATTTATTTTTTTGAAATAGTCCGCTAAATCATCATGCAGAGAAAGCGAATATTATTAGCTTGAAGCAATACATATTCTCTCTCTCATATCACAAGCATCTGTCTAGGCGACAATACACAACATGTAATAATCATAATCATATACATGGAAATATTGTTATCTTTCAACATCATGATTGTTATGTTTAGTGATTGCAATTCAAATTATAAAGTTAGCAGTTGGTCCTTAAGTTGATGCTTTTTTTTGTCATTCTTGGTTCGTTTCTTGGTTTTCATTTGAATGCAGCATTGCCAACAATAACAACAACAGTGTGATGGGTGTTGGACATTCCAGTTCGTTAACGATAAATGTTGGCCAATGCGAGCATCGACATCAACTGAATACGATTGGAAACAGTCATGAGGATGTGAGGATGGTCGTTTAGATGCATAAAGTACATCCAAACCCCTCATTATATTGTATTAAAGCCTGTATTTACGTAAACGTCTACATTGAATGCTCGACAGAAAATAATTTCTGAACAGACTGTGTGGCACGCCAGCCATAACCGATACATTGTTATACCAGGCGCGTTGATATTTGCATTTTCAAAGGATTGCCCATTCAGATATTTAACTAGATGGTCGGGGCCGGTAGGTACTAACTACATCGTCTGAACTTGATTAAATGTAAATAAAATCGACAAATAAATCGTGTTTTTTTTATGTGTACAGGAATGTCTGTGGAACGTTTCGATTGGTTCTATTGTTGACGATGACATTGGCAGTAATTGACTTTTATATTTGTCGTTCATATATAGATACACCTTGTCTGTTTGACTCAAATTTATCCATCTAGTAATATAAATGAAAGCATCACAATTATACTTTATCATCTATTTTAATAGTTCAACTGTGGAAATCGTGACATGGTGATTCAATTCGTTTTCACTAACAATTGAAGGCCTGTTGTTGCAATCCAATATAATATACAGGAATTGAAATTCTTTATCTTGTTAAGACAACTGTATTGTAAACAACAAAAAATATTATTAATATAAGGGCGAGAAACGACATTTACTTACTGGATTTAATTGATATGTGTATAAAACAATGCCAGATTAATTGGATATGGTATACATTGAAATTATATGTGAAATTTCTTTAATCTAATGACTCAAATACCGTAACCGATCGTAAGCCAGTCGATTCGTACAGGATAACTGAGTAAAACACCTGACTGAATTCGTTAATTTCATCATAATTCCAGGCATTTCTGATGAATGATTCACACATCAGTAGAATAAGATAGGGGATGATGAGTCGCGACTTATCCATCTGTATAATTAAATAAATGCATTTCCTATAGTTGATCCCTCTATGAACTTTATTGTCTGTATTCAGCGGGGGTTGGTTTTCTCTACGGATTTAATCTGTTGAAATCCAATGTGGATCTTTTATTGCGTGCCGTCTGTTCTCTAGTCATGACAAACGCATGTGTCAATGGTTATAATGAAGTCTAGAACGGTACTAGAATAGTATTAAAAGTCCCCAATGAACATTCTAAACATCAAAATCCGACAATAATTTATTGCCAGGATATCTCATATCCTTGCGTGATAACGCTCCTAAAACGATACGTTAAGGTTTAGTCACATGCTAACTGTGGGACAATTTAATATTGGTACAAAAATGTTCGTATACAATACACTACTACGATCAATACGACCTACTGTATCTGCTTCACCCTCCTAAATTCAACGTCAGCTAATATCTAATATCAAAAAGTACTTGTATTGGGGCAATCTGTTACCATACTCCACATACGGTTACTTCTTTCTTGGAGTTCTTTTTATTAACCCTCATGTCGCGACTGGCTTATCTAACCAACCACTCTCTTTCTTTTTTTATATATTTTATATATATATATATATATATATATATATATATATATATAGATAGATAGATAAAAGTGTTGCGAACAGGATACACCAAAACCATCATAAAATTAAATTGAAAAATAAATCGCAACTTGGTCACAATCATAAATCAGATGAAAGATATTGAGAAATTGTTTGAACACAGATGAAAAAAGACGACACCAAAGATATATTAGTGTTTTTTTTTATCAAAATCCCCTAAAAGATGGTTTGTTTTAGGGAGCGTTAAATTACAAAACCATCTTTTTAGAAATTGTTTAACATTTATTATATTGTTCATTAAAGCGATTTGTATGATTTAGACGACGTACTAATTGCCATTCGGAAAATTCATCCTAATTAGCGTTTAGAAATTCTTAAATATAATCTTGCTTGTTAAAAGGGTTGGAAAATTTGTTCAACAAGAAATACCACAATTAATAATTATGCTGCTCGACTGGATTTTCAATAAATATTTCATAAATGAATTGTGACAATGGAAAAATATGATTTACTTGATAAATAAAGCAATTTTGTCGTCATCATCGCTAAAATATTGTTAGATTATCTAGATTTTGTATGAGATGTATTTTTAATTTTCATCTTTCTACTATTCAGTCAATTTTATCGTTATAGATCTATATTTTCAGCATTATTTTTTTTGCGGAAATTGTAATTGCATTGTAGAGATTTTTAGTGGTGAGCTTACTCGTTTTATTACCAAAAAAAAACACTTTTTCACAATTCACGTGAAAGTTGGAATAATTAAATTTTATAACCGAATTCCATTATTGTATTCAATTCTGCCACCCTCTCTCCTGCTGCTATATTTTTTAATAACTCGCCCAACAGTTTATATATTCTGTCACTACCATTACAGTCGCTTAACGTATTTTCTAGTTGAATTCGTTTTAACAATAGTGAACGATTTTTTTTTCCTTTTCAATACTTTACTTTATCGAGTGAACTGCACACCGGCGACGACATCTTGTTGTGTTAAATTAAAAGCTTGAAAATTTTTTGACAGAAATTACATGAAACAGGTTCACAAACTTTTTTTGGCGCAACAATAAAACGAAAGGAGCGCATTGAAACGAACAAATGAAAATAAAAGGGGCTTTTTGCTTTGCTGGTTAGTGGCCGGAACTTTGGCCAGTTGAACGTAACTGCTGACTGTGTTTCTGGCTTTCGCCTCGAGCAGGATAAGAGTTCACTGAGGCCAAATCGTTCAAACAAGAACACAAACGAATAAGAAATGTAAACGTGAAAACCAATAAAAAATAAAAATAAATAAAGAGACAAAGAAAACGGAAAACAAATGTGCATTCCATAGAAAATATTTGAAGGATATACCGCAATGTTAGAAAGTTGATTTTCTTATAAAACGTTAAATTTTATTACTGTTGCAAATTGATCATTTCGTTGACAAGGATTGCTGATTTGACGACCGTTACTGATTTAGGAAAAGCATGAAATTATTCTACAAATAAGTGGCTGTTGAGTTTTCAAAATTTTCGGACATTTGATAAATTTATGATTGAACGGACAACAACAAAAATATAAACAAATAACGGACAAAGCACCAAACTTGTCATTACGTTAATGTTTACTTCCATTGCTTTTCGACAGTGCCATAATTTAATATTGTAGCTTTTATGGTTATGAATTGACTTTATATGTATTAAAGAGAAATAGCAATGGACACACAGGTGGGGGGGCAATAAATAACAATTTTTTAAAATGTCAGTATTTTTGATGCCGTAAAACTAGCAATAAAATAAATCCCAACTTTCATAAATATTAGGAAATGTAGTCTTTCCTAAATTTATTGAGCATTTTGTGTGATTTTTATTACATTCTTAAGTTGAACCCTTCTTATTTTATCTATACCCGATATATTTCGATGTGGCCGACTTGGCTTGAATACAGAAAAAACACGACAATAACAGAATATTTGCCTGTCAATAGAAAAGTTTTCTGTCGTAGAGAAATCCAGTTTAAAATTAAAAAATCGACTTTGCCATTGTATTGAATTTTATTAAACGAACGAATTTACTTTGCACAACATTGTAACATAAAAGCGACTACTACTTCAGCTGACATATATGAGTTTCGGTATTTATTTTGGTGTAATTTGTCGAAAAATGTCCACAATTATTGTTGAACACCTGGCTAGTAACAATTTCACGCACGGTCGGTGCCTGTTTTGCCGAAAATTATTCACTTTAAGTATTTGGAGACTTTATTTGCACCAAAACATGACATGAATAGAAATCCAGGTGGCAACAGAAAGAAAATATTTTTTTTTGAATAGAAATAATACTAAGAGGTGACAGAGGTATATGAATTTGGGTGACCCTTCGATAAATCGAAATCTTGTTTGGAAATAGGGACTAAATTTCCAATGAATTTCATACATGGTGCATTTTATATTTAGAAAATCCCTATACACCCAATTTCACATTCTTCTAAGGTGACAATAGGACTAAAGCTTGCTTGAAGATTATCACAAGATACTGACAAAGGACTCATTCTCATTCTAGTATACAGGGACAACAATAATAATAAAAAATAGACAAATTTCATTATACAGAAAGCTAAAAATGAAATATTTGAAATGGTCGCCAGATTTTTGTGAATTTGTTGGAATAAAAACTGACTAGCGTCAACAAAACCAGATCGATAAATGCAAATGTGACGCAAGGTCAGTGCGAAACCTTATTGCTTTTAAAGGATGTTACTTTCTCGTCAGGATTCTAGAGGCCGAAGTTCAATATAAGAAGAGATTTTTCTATCGTACAATAGTCAATAGTTGCTATACCTATTCTTAATTCACCATCTATAAACACTTCTATATGCAATAAATATAATGTTCTTCATTTTGCATTCAATTCAATATCTTTTGAATACTAGATGAGAAACAACTATGACTATGAAATGGTGACGACTACAACTATGACAACGACGATGGCAACTGCAGATGTATTAAGAGATCTCGTTATCGTTGGAACAATGCGGGCATTGTCTCGCCAGTTACCGTGGATTGAACTTAAAGGTCAGATAGAACAGCGGCTTGTTTTAATACAAACCAACAATCACCACCACCATAACCGCCACCACGATCATCATCGCCGCCACGCTTTACAAACAACAATCAGTACCGTTCCCACAAAGAATGAACATTGGAAATGTTGGATTTATTGCACATATCTCTAGTGGGTGGTACACCTCATGCCCCCTTCTTATAGTGGACGAACAATATCGGCACTAGGTAGACGTACATTTTCAAGACTACTCACGACCGGTCGTCATTTCTATACACAACATATACACAAACAATTCCTCTCTCTCTCTCGCTCTCCCCGTGAGATATCGACATTAGGTAATGGCCACAACACGATCACGGTCACTGTAATTTGTTGAACCCAATACCTTGACTCAATTTAATCGGTACAAATAATAAGATACCATAAATAATAAGTTCTTTTAAAAATCACAATCCAAATACACATTTATTATGTCTGTTTGAGATTTCATCAAATAAAATCTTAAAAGAAAAGTGACGAAACTGTTTAAACTTAATTTTTAAATTAGGGACCCATGTTTGAATAGATTTTAATCAGGAATTAGAGTCATGGCCGTGCCTCTTAAACCAAAACCTATCTAGATCTATATATGTAGTATAAGCATACTTGTAAAGGCACGATGACAATAGTATTCACAATACCACTTATGTAATTATAGAAACTTTATTAATACCGACGAATTGAGCGAATGTCAATAATAGAAAACAGCAAAACGACAATGACGCGAACCGCTATCTTACGTTAGATATCTCGTTGTTGAAAGATCTGTCAGGAACAGACTCTTCCTGGACCAGAAATCTTATCCAACATTTCTCTACTGCAACCTAGATACAACAATTCTTCCATATCTATGCTTATTAAAATCGA
The DNA here is from genome assembly GCA_028455855.1 of Meloe dianella. Lineage (NCBI taxonomy): Eukaryota > Metazoa > Arthropoda > Insecta > Coleoptera > Meloidae > Meloe > Meloe dianella. The sequence continues at coordinate 1,559,046 of JAPTHL010000034.1, forward strand.
ATTGACTAATTTTCGATACAGTTTTATAAATTTGAAAGAACATTGATTTCCAATGTTGTACTGCTAAAATCTGATCCAATTCAACTCAATCAACTTGACTTTAATACCTTCATGATAAATTATATAATTGTTCGTCTATAGGTCAAGTCGAATTTGATTTAGTATATAATTCGTATTGCAACTATTTAGTTTATTTGTAATAGTTGAATTTCAGTATTAAAAACGAATTTCCGATGTTTCCATAACAGTTGCATATATCCAATGTCAGTGACACTAATAGTTCGTGCACGAAAAAGACATATTTTTTATATTAAACACATATTTCACATGTGGACAGGGGAAAAAAATTACCATGACATACCAATTCACCCTGAAAGGCAGACAAAACACACATACACATACATATATCGAAAATGACGGTGGCATTTGTTTTTACAGTAGTGCAGTAATTTTTTTAATTTTTTTTGAAAAAATACAAAATTGAAATAATAACAACTTTCAAAACATATAAATCATACAACAATTGGTATTTTAGTAATGTATTTTTGCGAACGTAAATACCTCTATTTATAAAAACATTGTTGTTAAACTTGAGCAATAATTTTGATTATTAATGATCGCTAAATAAAGTGGTGGCTAATTTTTCCGGTTAATGAATTTCCATGTGATAGTAATCGTAATTGTTACTGTGTTTTTAAAAAGGTTGTGTGTTGTATAGTTTCATTTACCAAAAATAAATGTGAATGATAACATTTCGTTATTGCTAAAGCACCGTCCACATCTATAGAACGATCACGAAGGGGAAAAATTGGATAGGAATGGGACCAAACGCGAACGAATCGGATCGGTGTTCAAGCCATTCCTTGACCTTTGTTCCCATTCGATCGTGTTTGCATTGCAGTAAACAATATTTCCGTTTGTACCCATTCCTTTGTGATCGTTCGATAGATGTGGACAGGAGGGGGCTTAAGGCTACAATTGTTATTGTCGGTGTGTTATCATAAATTTGCAATTTTCTCACTCATCTAAATAGATCCGTTCTCGTTCTTGTCGCGTTTAGAGCGGAACAACGCGGTTTGTCTGCCAACAAATATACACACAAACAAACAAACACATAGATAAAACTATTCCGGCAATCCAGTTCAATAATGCAGACAGAAGTTAAATTATAGCACTATTTACAAGTGGAAGTTTGCTACTTGTAACTTAATCAACTTTCCGGGATTCATGTATAATTTGTCACCGCCAAATAAGTTCGACTAAATATATAATGAGAGAAATAAAGATAGAATTGTGGAGTATCAAGTTGTATGAAAACAAACTACAGATATAGTTTCAATGTATTAACAATTGAGAGAAAGCAAAAGTCATCCAAACACTACATATATATACATATACATATACATATACATATATATATATATATATATATATAAATAATTCCAGATAATGGAAGGATATATAGGTTGTTATAACACATTCACTCACACACATTTACATGGTATGTAAATGGAGTGTTTTGCTTGGCTGCAAATGAAATATCCGTATAATGCCGATAGCGTTTTATCGAAAACAGATGGTGTTAAATGAACTTATCCTCGAGCAAATGAAATTATAAGGTGCAGGCGCAATTACAGTGTTACTTAAGCGGCTCCAGTTGTTGCTACTGCGGAAGATTGAATTGATAGTTGTAGAGAATCAGACAATTGTTTCCTAAAGTATAGACTATAAACAAGAGACGGAATCTAAATAGGGATACTATTCTCTATCGGAACATTTATCTAATTGAAATTGATGAGACCACGAGCTACCGCAACCTTGGATACATTTACCATCACTATAATAAGAATAATACTCAACGAAGAAATAATAACAGGTCGTAGAAAAAATTGTTTAATAAAATATTGAAGGTAAAAATTGATGAACTAACAGGTGTAAGTTCGGTAGAGCATGAAAAATCGGCTTCTGAACTAAGACATTTCACCGGATTCAAAATCTTCGAAGCGAAGAGGAAAACAAAAACAAAAACACCAACATCCAATAAAGAAACAAAAAAAAACATCAAAAATACCATAACCATAGACAAAAAAACATTATAGAAGGTAGTCGAGGTGAAAATTAGATTCATAAGAGACTTACCATAAAACAGTCAGGGCCTTGCAGGCACATTGATTCGCCATTCGGACCATCATAGGAGAACTGAAATGTAATAATAATAGTAATAATAATAACAACAACAATCAGTTTTATAAAGGTATTGAGGTTTTAATGAAAAAAAAATTATTAAAATTCGCAATTCAATAACAACAATACAGCCAAACTGGCTAATCAACAATGGTGGTGGCCTCAGGCAGGTAATAACAGCAATGGTACGCCAAAAATTTCAACAGAACACGATACACGTGAATCTCAATTGAAATTTTCTCTTCAATTATCATTATCATTACCGTAACAGATAATTTTCGTTGATTACAGTACAACCTCAAATAATCGCTTATTATAACTTTTTTCTATAGATTCACAATGAATATACCTAAATAGAAATAACATTTTTTCACAATTACAAGTAAACTGACAAACGTAAAGACATTCCAAAAATTCTCGTGTGTTTTCCAAACAAAAACCATCTATGTTGATAGGACTTTGAATACAAATGATTAGTAGACATGTTGCTTTGCTTTGACCGTTACTACGATTCGTTGGAATATTTATAACATGAAAGAAGCACAAACAAAATGGCATTAAATGTCAAAAAAAAGAAAACAACACTTCCTCGAAAATTCACAATAACGAGGATCAACGTTAAAGGAGAAATCTCAAGGGTGTTCCGTCCGGGTCAGCAAATGATGCCTTTAAGCTCTATTTATAAAATGGAGAACTTCAATTTAAATTAAAAAACAACAAACGAACGGTAACGTTGCACTATCAAAACCTAGTCCGACAATAGTACACATTAGAAATGGAGAGCGGTATCCTCAATTTCGCATAGAACAAACAAACACTAATTTCAATTACAATCGTTTGAACGTTCTGAAGACTGTATTACATGAATTTTAAAAAGAAGGAATGCAAAATATTAATTTATAATAAGGCTAGAGACTGTACCTATAGGCAATAAAGCGTAATGTATCTGTAAAATCTTTATTGCTCTGTTATTTGTTTACGCTGTCAGGATCAAAGGCTTGCTTGCTTGTAGATAGGGCGCCATTACCACCCGTTGACATAACAAAATAATTTCATATCTTATATACGCATTTTTAACAAACATACAAATACTGAAACAATAGTAATAAGTTAAAATGGTAACACAGAGTTCATCTAAATTATTTATAATATGTATGGACGAGACAGATGAATTGTATATGTGCCTGTTTTGTGTGGGTATGTTACATATTGCAATAAGCATTCAAACTGCAGGAATTTATGCAGTGAAACGCGTCATGTATAAAAATGTTTCACAGCTGGTCGCAGAATTCATTAGGGTGACATTTTACACGCCCAAACTATCCCCAGCCATTATGTATTGAGAAATATGAATACTAATGTGACGCGGTTTGAATAAAAGCCGACTTTTTCAACATACTAGAAAGCTTTAAGAAAAAAATATAAATAAACATTTTACAATAACAACAACAATCAGAGTTATGTTTCAACACCATAAACATTTTACATTCTTTTTACGGTTTATTTGGAACGATCAAAATACAATTTTAATTTTGCAAAGCATCAAAGAGAACCATCCTTTGCATGATGTAATGAATTAATAAATAATTATTATGTTTGTAAACATCTGACCGGATATGTGTTCTAGAAAAGTAGTCGTATTAGATAATTCAGCACCAGATCCGCACAGCACTCCATATTTTAAATTTAATCTATATAGGACAATGGCTAATTTATATCATTAATTATAAGGGCTGCCGTCATCATATCAACTACAACAGCAGGTTGTCGTTAACTCAACAATAATAACGATGAAAATACAACAAGTCTCGTCCTTCATTTCTCTGGCGATTATGTGCCACGTGATCGCACGTTGTAAGGATGTCGCAAAATATGTGTTCCTTTTGTCTATTGAAATACTGCGCGAGTCGGTATGGTTCCGATTAAATGCTAATGGTACAATAGAATTTCACCCAATTTAATATAAACATGCGGTACGATTTCCATTATTACCGAACTTTGTGTAAATTCGACAGCAAAGAATCGGCGCATGGGTTTATGGTGGGTACTTGTTCTGTTGTTGGAAGAGATACCAACATTCTGCCACACTTTAATCTAAATTCCTTTAAATGATAGGAACGAAACGTATATTTACACTGAATACGTTTACCCTTTACGACATACCAAAAGTCAAGTCTAATTTGCAAATATACGTTCATTGTTGGTAATGTTGAAAAACTACTATAATCAATTGACTACAAGCATTATAACTAATGTTTTGGAAACTATAAAACATTTAAACGAACAGATCTAGCAATGTTTGAATGTTAATAGTTTCAAACATTTTAATGGACATCTTTAAACAGAACAATTACAACAACTCAACCAGTGTTGATATAGAACGAATATCGATTGTTTGCGGTTATTCCAAAATTGAGGGGAACAATAAAATTTATCTATTCAGGCATCATTTTGGTTACTTTTCTTGATGAGAAGAACAAGGATTCGGATGTAAAAATCTAAATAACTATACGAATAGTCCCCCTTTTCGTAGGATTTATGTTTGCTAGTCTCAGCATTTTGTAAGCATATAAATGTTATTGCCCGTTTAAACTGAACCGATACGATGAGGCTATCTAAATATTAAGTCCGCCCGCTTGACCCAGGATACTGAGAATATCAAATGCGGTCTTTTGACCTCCGACATCGACACGATATGAGACCTAAAACCAGATCCATACATAACCATTACCAATTCAAATACGTTGTTTGTTTGTTTAATGTAGTGCATTCGACAATAAAGTGTGTTTCTCTCTATGTTCAGTTGTTCATTACGTTAGTTTATATTTGGATATGATGGAATTCAAAGTTGATGATGCATCATTAATCACTTGCATTGGCCCACTTGAAATTTTAACGTACGACATTATCTATAGATAGTTAACTAACAAATAAGAAAAAAGTTCTTTTTCGTTATCCCAACATAGAGATAGAGAATTTCTACATACAAAAGCATCAATACATCAAAGCGTACAAATTATTTAACGAATTTAGCGCGGATATATGTATGCATTAGCACGTTATATATGTCCGCATCAAATGCGGGTTAACTATAGGAAATCATCAAAGGGCCAGCGCGCGACAGATGCGAATTATCCTTTGTGTGGTGAATCTATATATATATATATATATACACACACACATACACAGACACCAAATATAAATATGTATGCGAAACCAGATTTCACCCCCAGGCCTTTAATACCCCCACATTCTGTTTACATATTATTGAGAAGTTCTATATCAATTTATATACATTACCAGTTCTGTTGCTAGATATATCGATGTTTTGTCATGATTGTTACCGCCCTCCCTATGTTCTGTACAGATCAATTTCTCTCTTTAACATTCTCACGATTATCATTCCGAAATATTCTGTGTGTTATATTTTACTAGTGAAAAAGCTTGACATTGTAACAATGGAAATATAGTGAAATTGGGGTAGTCAACATTTGCCTCAGTAGGTGAGTCATGTGTTGTTGTCTGTACAAAACTGAATTAAATCCACTACGGTCAGTTACCCATAATATAAAGAATCTATAGGGAGTTCTTTTGTATAGAGATCAACTTCCCTGATGATCAAGAACAAACAAACTAAAAATTTCACAACTGATTGATGATATTTTGGCAGCAGACGCACGTTCCAACTTTTATACAAACGAAATATACAATAAATCTAGATAATAAAAACTATTATATACAATTTTCATTTAGATTTGATTGAACACAATATGAATCACAAATAGTATTTAGTAAATATATGCGTATATAAATCGACTAAATCGACACAATTTATATGATGACAATAATTTATTCAATTACACAAAACTTTGTCTATATATCACTAGATACACATACTATTTTCTTATACAACAATACTAGATAGTCGGTAATGAATAAATATCTTCGCATAACTTCCATTTGTATGTAGAAAAATAATCAACCATGAACCACATTTTTATAAAATCTAGTAATTGTGATGGTGGTAACAACAATCGACAGTGGTATATAATTATGCACAACAGGCGACTAAACCAACAACAACAATTAAAATCCCTTCTCACGACAATGACACGATGCATATGATCATTGACGGTCATGGATCGTCTTTTAATAGGCACAACGAACATACCTTTCGCGTTACTGTCGACCCATTCAAATGACAACAACAACAACAAAAACAGCACCACAACCAACACTTGTATAGGATTGTACGTGGGACATGTTTAATTATAAAGTTGCACTGAAATCGTGACTTTCAACTCGAATTCGAACACAAAAAAAAATGATCAAGCATATTTAAGATGCCATTCATTTATCTTACTTCTTATATATACAACAGGAAAAATTACATAAAAATAGATTAGTTGCCGTAATAAATGTTAACAACCAATACAAATGTAAAATTTTACGATAATATGGATAATTGAACAGTCGACAGAGAATTGGTAATGTGATTGTAACGATCTTACAAAAAAATAAAAATAAACTGTGAACATTAACTGTTAAATATCTAATCAGGCAGGTATTACGATCCTTTGTCTTGAATGTGTTTTATGGAATTTAAGTTAAGAGTTTTCGAATTAGCACCATCATTATCTATGCATAAGGTTTTTCTTATAGATGTACTTTCATGTAAAACCAATAAAAACTGAACATAAATTCGAGTTTGTGAATATCTAATTATTAGTTTTCAAAGCACTTTCGCATTCTTCCATTACCGATCAACATATTCCAGGAATCAATATTGTCAATTCATGTATATATCCATGCAAATCGGAATAATATAAATATTAAGATACAAACTTCTGTTTAAATTGATTGATTTAAATAGAGTGCATCAAAATAAACATTATTCGATAGCAAGCAAGCAATTGCATTCAATCAACAAGAAGAAATCCATCATCCACACCAAACCTTTCACTGTAATTACGGTTATTCGATTGTACTACCTCTAACAACGACATTCTTCCGTGTAAATTAAGCCGAAACACTCTTGCTAGCAAGAAAAAACTAATAGCATCTTAAATTGACTTGACCAATATAAATTCAATCAACCGCTGTATAATCTACCAGCAACGTCAATTGTTGAAAAAGAATCCACAATATACGAGCGTCTAAAAGTGAAGGTATTGATGTTTGTTTTTTTACATTCAGTTAATAGGAAAGAATCATCCCTAAATTTGATCACACATACTGGAATCGATAACGACATAACAACAATAATATCGATGATGATGATGATGATGATGATGGCTTCGACCAGGCTAAGCGGGGGCCGGATTCGATTAATATGCTAATATCGGGTAGGGAATTCATTATTTGAGGCCTACAGGCTTACGACGCGTAACGACGCAAGAAACACCACGATTACGACGCATTCAACGATACCGGTTTTCAATATATGTGCGTATAGATGTGTACGTTCACCATTGAATTTAAGTTTATCTTGGTCTGAACAAACATTATCGAAAGGCGACAAGCAAAACGACGCGAAGAAGGTGGAAAAAAAAGATGTGTAATTTTAGATTTTGTAAAATTTTTGGATAAATTCAGAGATCATTAACGATAGATGCTGGTGGTTGATAATCATGAAGAATCCTCCTTCCAACCACACCCAGAAAGAATCATTTAAACCAACATAACCGAATACTTCATAAATCTAATTAACCCGGAGAAACAAAATAACCTGTCAGATTTCCATAATAAATAATGCTCATCGCAGTCGAAACACCTGGTCCACACACACTAGACGTGAGTGAGCCGTAATAAGGGAAAAGGAGCGTAATAACAGAAAAACAGGTACCATTAATTGACAGCAAAAATGGTCAAAACAACAATTAGTTCTTGTCTATTGATTGATAGGTACTCAATTGGAGAAACTGAAAAAAATCAACTTAAAAACCACCATTATTTCAGGTCTGCTTGTTAAAAAAGAGTCGTTTTTGAGGCAATTGAGTTGATCAGAAATTTAACGGGAACACCAAAGAATAAACAGCATGCTTGTGTGCAATCAGCGTTATTCTTGTCTTTTCCATTTACAATGAATGCTATTCATCTTCTTGGACACGGCAGCGAAAATTCGCAATACATAAATCTTGCCAGTTGGCGATGTTAAATAAACTGTATTTTATTGGCGAAGTTCATGAATATGAATCCGGACGATTGGCGCGCACCAGTTAAACATACAACAACACAAAACGAATAAAATTTTTTTGTTTAATCGAACCAAACATACACCGGAGTTTCTTTGTAATACTACGGAAACAATAGCGATATTTTATCGGTATTATAAAGCAAAGCCAAGCCAATTCCAAAATAACACACAAACAAAAAGAAGACCGTATTCCCAAATATTCTCACAAAAATCGTGTCACACAATAATTAAATATTGATGTTGTGAATGTTACACGAATGCTCTCCATTGTCAAATAGGCTTCTGAATATATTTTTTATTTGATTGTTTATGTACGATAAGAATACTTCAAGATTTATCTACAATCTATTACATTGTGCTGAAGGAGCGCTGTCTTTCAGATTTCATCCTAAATCACTTTGTCCATCTCAAATTCCGTCTTTTTTATTTGTTTGTTGAAAAATATCTGACAATAGTACATGATAAGTCTATCTAATCCGTATACGGATTGTATAAATAAATATTTTCAAAATTTTTGTATTACCATCCAACTTATTAAATGAACACAATTTAATAACAAAAGAAACAATGTCAAAGTTTGAATTTGTTACTACAGAAAATGCGTGGTTTATAAGAATAAGAATCAACAATAGGTGGGCTTGTGGGAGAAGTCAATTCAATTTGTTGTGCCAATTAGGCTGCACCCAAAAAGTGATTGTTTCCTAATCACACAACATCTTTCTAGGATTGATGATCTTCAAAACTAAAACAACTTTCAAAACTATACCAAAAAAAACAACAACATTGGAATTAGGGTGTAGGGTTGGAAAGATAATCGAATACATTATCGAATAGTGTGGACAACTGAATAGTTTAGTAGAGCATCCGATTGCAGTGATGGACGATAGGCTGAGGTAATGACAGATACCGACTCGATGGTCGTAAATTACAAGACCGCCGGCGACAGGTAGCGTTTGTTAGCAATTGCGCGACCTTTGTGGATGATGCACACGCGCCACAATTGCATACATACACACATGAATATTCTATAAGGAAAATATTTACGATTTGAATAAATGATGTGGAAAAAGAGCTTAAATTTGATGTTTATCATGATAAATTACTCTAGTAAATAATCAACAACGACAAGGTCAATCTGTGTTTATCTACCACAAATTACGATCGCCAAGGCTGCAGAAAACAAAGTATGGATAGATAACTAAATAGATATAGGTAGGTAAACCTGATTTGCAGTGGTAGGAGAGCGAGAGTATCCCAAAGAAATGGAGCAAATTGGTTTCGAAAGACTTTATGTGAGATAATGATCTATAGACTGGAGATACGTACCGTTCCGAATTTATCTATGGTCTTTTTTTCCAAACCAATATTTTCCATGAATTAATTTTTCGATTATCATTATAATCACCAACATCAAAGATGAAAGTAAATTGCGGAATTACTAAGCAATATTTTCCCCGTGAGAGTGTGTAATTCGATTATTGAATTTAATTCTTTTTTTACTTTGTTTCTAATTAATTTTCTAATTTTGTTAAACATATGCGGCAATAGATTCGTTACACACGGTTGTATCGGAAGCTTCATTTTGTTATGTTTTTACATACATGCATATAGGATCTTTTAAACAGTCTTAAAGATATATCAGAGACGACCACCCGCCTTGTGGCAGCAGTCGCCGCCGAATCGCGACGCAACAAACTAAACATCATCCCAAGGACCATGTGTGAGGTCCGTAGAGCCTCTCATTAACCTTTCTTATCCTGTGACTTGTTGTTTCGCGAATAATCTCATTGATGAACAAAACAATGTTCTGTCTTAGCCTTTTGTTAAAGCTAAAGATCAAAAAACTTGTCACTCTATTCAGATACGACAACAATATTAACATCCGGAACGGATGAGTTGCAAAACTTGAAATCAAACAGGATCAACATAATTCAATCAGAATTATGACCATAATAATTGTTCAACGATAACAAATAATACAATTGTATATTTGTGGATATCTTTAATTTATTGTACTTATAACAAAAATAATAATTTCTACAAATAAAACAGAATTATGCAGTAAATCAATAATTCATATACAAGATCTATAACAATACAGGAAGGAAATGTATTATTAATTCTACCATCCTGTCGATCTAAACGCAACTCTATAGCGTGAAATAATCGCAACTATTTAAATGCATTGAAATTATGCAAAATTATTCGCTAATTTATTGATATTATATTAACGAAAATGAGATGATCGAACAAATGTAAAATTATCAACAGTTATTATTGTATAATATAAACCCGTTTACACGAATTAATCCTATTTATTCATACATCTTTAGAATGATTAAAGCGTTTTCTTGATGTTTTATCATCGATTCTATGAAAATTCTTTTAATAATCTCGTTAACTCTACATCAGAATGGCTTCAAATAACTCGCACATGAAAGATTTATTTAAAAAAAATCGAATAATTAGTGAAGATGTTTTGAAGTCAGCAGATTATCAGATTTTCTTTTTTTAAAGTTATAGCCCAGCTACTTACTCGTATGAACATAAATTAGGAAAACGACAGAAATTGTCGAGGGAACTGACTAAAATTGTTAAATTTCGATAAAGTCAACACATGAAAATCAAATTGTTTATCGAAGGGGTCATTTATTACAACATTTAAAACCGGCTTCTTACAAACGTGTTTAGATAAATTACGTGTGAAAAAATGGCACCACCCTGAAAGGGTGAAATTATCTTGTAAGAAGTTGATGACAAGATGGTTAGGCCAAAATTGTCCCAAAACAACGTGTTACCCAGATTTGCACAGACCAGAATATATCGGAAACACTCAAGAATAGATTTAAGTAGGTACAAACAACGAGCAATTACACCACGGAAGCGGAAACCAGCCGTATATTCGCCGCACATTCTCTCTGGTTTTTTTCCCAAAATCTGAAAACTATGTGACGATTTTGTTGATAACAAATATGTGATTTTACCCTTTCTTTACAATTTCTGACACGTAGTTTGTTTAATTTTTTTCATTTTGTTGGCATTTTATTAAAGATCGACTTTTCCGTAAGAGTTTTCAGAACAAAAATCAATAAACTTTACTAGTTCTAAATATAGCAAATTGCGTATATTTCCGCTAAAATCGGAAGTACTATTGTAACGTATTTTCATTTGAATCAATTATTACTTAGAAAACAACAACAAAAATCATGTAAATAACGGCCACTTTTCACAGTCATAAATGCGTTTACGATCGATTTGTATAAATTTTCTAACAGAAAGAAAAAGTTATTCTTTCTCTTTATTCTCTATCTATCTCACACATTACTATTGAAAACCCACCTGTGTTTGAACATGTATTGCCAATCTCAAATACAAATGTCTGTTATCTAAAATGTAAATAATAAAAGGTAGTTAAATATTTCTGTCGGTATTTCGATAGAACAAACAACAACACAATGAAAATATAAATTCTTAATATTGCCTGTATTCATTTTAACATTGTAATAAATTGCAAAGATTAATGATAATTTGCCAAATTAACACGACAACACACACACACACACACACAAAAATAAACACAAGTATTCCCAGACTATTAAATTACACAAAAACCAGTTGAGGAAACGTTGATAAGTTCTCAACTGCAACGGAAATGAATGTGCGCATTCAAATATTGTATGACATGTAATCAAATTAACAAAAAAAAATTGTAGTAATAATTACAATTTAATCTGTATAAAAACCTGTAATTTCAAACAGAGAGAAACAAAATAATTCAGTTCCGTTTTCAAAATTAATAATAGAATATGAATTCTATTCTACACGAAATTCACATGACTAAATTCTGCATATATAGAACTTTTGTTTCAATTTGTTAATGTATAGTTTATAAGATGATTTTCGTTTATAATGGGCAGAATATTTTCACATGAATGAAATGTTCCAAAATCTTCAATTTACAAAATTAATTTCGAATTCATTATGAATTCCCCCTTGTCAATGTCGTTTCGACAAAAGTTAATGATAGAAGAGAGGAGCAAGAGAAACAACAGGCGTTGTCTTATCAATTCCGAAAAAGATATAGGATCTAAAATGGGGACAAATGTCTTAAACCCTTCATTATCTTTATCATTATTATCAGATAAGCAGAGAAAGTCAATTTTATATAAAGGGATGCAATCAGGCGGTGGTGTGTTTATACAGGTGGGGGTAGGTTACTACTAAATTTATGGAAATGATGGAAATTTCAAGCAGATTATTTGAATATCCATTGAGAATGAAAAAAAATCATTACACGATCGTGCAAAAACGACATTAATTTTTCCGGATTTTCGGATGATACTTTGATTTTTTTGACTGAACTGCGGTGGTGGTTATATCTAGAAATAGCTCTTTAAAAATGTTCGATTTATTTATTTCGTCTACCAAATATTATCAAATATACCAACAGTTCGTGCTTTGCACTGCCACTATATTGAAACAAAAATTGTCGAATAATATATATGCAAGAGAAACGTATTTCTTTTTAGAATACTCCCTTATACACCCCTAATCAATATGCCCGATTAAATTTGATCGCGCCAACTTGGCTTTGTCGTATTTATAGCGACCGTAGAGATAGTTGGAAAGTGAATGTTTTGAACAAAAGCACAGGAAGAAGAATCTAACGGCTTCCATTGACTGTCAAATACGCTTGACAAAAACGTGTCCAATCAAAATCTTCGACCATCAATCACTAATTGTAAACTAGATCTTATTAATAAATAACATAGAGTTGATGTTGTACAACTGCATCTTCTTAAATGAAACATTTTGTAGATAATCGTGTTGTCGAGGAAGCTATGTTGTTTATCGTAGAGAAAATTTTGATTTGTTTTCTGAAGTCAATGTTTAATTAATGAAAATCTCGTATAGTTCCAGTATAACTTTAATATTAATTTTTAACGAATTCCTCCGTTATATACGTGGTAAGAATTTTAAATAATAATAATAATGATAAAATTACTATACGTCTTGCTATATTCGATCTTTCTTCTTCTTTTATACATATTTTTTTTTAACGAGTAATTCTAGTTTACAACTGTATTAAATCAATTTGATATTTAAAGAATTGAATGTAAAGAAGAAAATATTAGTTATTCAAATTTCAGGACTCAATAAATTCAATTCAAAAGATTAGTTATTTGTGGATTAAAATATGGGGATTAAGTTATAACGTGTTGATTAAGTTCAATATTTATAGTTCCACCATTTTGAATATATCAAAAGAAACGTATAAATATGAACGGATTTGGTTTTTTAATTTTGTTGTTGAAACGAAAAACAATTACAAGAATTTGCTGTAATTTTATTTTTGCAATAAATACATGAATCAATCCAATATCTTCATTTACATAAAGAAATTGACTGTCAATCATCGAACAGAAGCAATAAAATTGAAGATCATTGTTATTTTAATTGTGTAAAACTAAAATATCTCGACATTTATTTTATAACAATAGGAAACATTTCTAATTCTGACTGTGTATACAGTAATAGTATAATATGGAAATAATTTTGATTAACTGTTCACTTCTGACAAATACTTGTGGTAATTTCAATGGAGAACAAAAAAGCATTTTCAACAAACTAACATCTCAATAGTTGAGAAATTTCCAAATTTCAATCACGTAATGCTCTGATAAAATCAGGGACTAAAAGCATCTATGGCTGTTACCTGCTAGAGAATTCTTCTTTTATGTTTTCTTTTTCCTTAAGAAAAAAACAAGATGTGTGCGTATATATTGTTGATCTGTTGCAATTATTATTTTGAAAGAAGAAGAAGAACAAACCAACTGCAAATTAACTAAATTGGACCTCTACATTTTTATAAGAACGATTAATGTGTTGGGGAGTTTTCCTAGAACATTATGGCGGCATAATTGTGTCCGGTTGTTTTTTTTTCAATATAATTACGTAGTTGGTTGTTTTTTCTTCTTCTGTCTATTATTAAATATTTTTGTGTTAACAACAAATTATGTTAATTTAATTATTTGTTGAAATTCGCATGATCTAATGATTGGAAATTTAACAAACATTTTGATCGATTTCGTTTATAATTTGACAGGTGTTATTGATTTGTTTCAAATTGCATGTTGATTCATCAAACATTTGAATATTTTTCTTTTGAAAAATATCGAATATTAGTGAATAAAATGGTAGAGTCATCGTTAATATATGTATATTCAAATATGACTCTCGCCCCTCGACAATTTTGTATTCTCTCTCCCTCAAAACGACTTTTAAATGCATTTCTATGCACGTAATATTGAGATCAATCAAATGTACTTTACTGGCACGCACTTACTATTAGATTTAAACAATTTGTGTGTGTGTGTGTGTTTGTGTACATGTGTGTGTCTATTGGGGACTTTTTTTACCTGAACTAAAGTGGAGCCTGTTTGTCAGGCTGTGTTCGTTCTTTCTCTAATTCATTTTGAGTTTAAATTGCTGTCGGCTTGATTTGCTCCAGGCAAACCGATTAGGTACCCGCTGATTAAGTCAATTTCAACGGAACTACACAACAAAAACTGTAACCAATTTTGTATTACCCGCAAGAGAAAAACTCTTCGGATTTCTATGCATTTGACCGAATGGAGAGAGCAATTATAACAAAATAATCAAAAAAAAAACAACAACAACAAGTATAACATAAAAAATTAATAAGTTTTCTTTGTAATTTACGGCATTTTAAAAATTCTTATTATTTTTCAAAATCATATTCATCTTCTACTTTTCTGATATCTTTTGATCAAACATAACGACAATCTTGTGGAATTCGTGACTATCAATGTTGCCGAATCATATTGTCTGAGCAGGTGCACTCATTTCATATTAAACAACGAAACTAGGATTGAACAGTTTTCTTTGTTTTAATTAATTTACTATCGACACACAGACAAAAAGAGATTTAATTGAATTTGTTGCAATAGATAAACGTAATTCGATTACATTTAGTAAAACCGGTAAATATCTCCTAATATTCAGAAAATCAGGATAAAGAGAATAAATACGTATATAGACATACAAAGATAGTATTGTATCCGAAAAACTACCCGGAAGACAATAAAAGTCCTATTGCAATACAAATATGGCAGCTTACCCTTTCAAGACAAGTAGCTCTACATTGTGCTACCCTTAGGGGACTTCCTACATCCTGTTCTCCTCCAATGAAAATCGCCATCGATGATGCTATGGTCGCTAAACTAACAAATGATCGCCAAAATAACGCCATTTTCTTCATTCAATAACGTTAATTGAAAAAAATAATAACAATAATAATAAATCAAATCCAAAACACAAATCTGTATCTATAATAAACGGAAAAATCAAATCCGTCGCACTAATATTTTGAAAACCACATTCATCCGATTTCTTTAAAAGAAAAAAAACACACTTTTCAGGTGAATTTCAGAAAAGAAAAACCAAAAATACAAAAACAATCACTAAAGTTAATCACAAATTGTTTCGAACAAAATAAAATTCAAATAATGTGAAATTCAGAGGATTGGCCAATTAGTTAAAAGAACAAAAAAAAAACACACTAAAATTTTCACGTAACTGAAAAAGCCTTGTTGCTTTCTTTTGATTTTAGATTGAACAGGCGACAAACGCAACAACCATCTCTGAAAACGTTCACCAACTGAACTGAAACTTGACCAAATCGAGTATTCCTTATACACACACACACACACTCCACACACCACCACAAACTGATACTAGCGCCACAGTTTGGTATAGAATTCGTTCGTTTCGTTGTCGGCAAAGAACGTTCTTCTACCCGGTTCCCAGAATCAGGAGGGTTGTTGCAGCAGAGAATGGGAAAGCGAAAAGGGTTGATCTAAATCCCCCACGTATATACGTTGTATGCACCACTAATATATGTTTGAACAATCTTTGAATATATTCGAATTTGTTTGGTTTTATTTTTCTCAAAAAAAAACTGGTTTCTGATGGATCAATTCTACTCAAAAATATTTATCAATTTAGTATCCGGACTTTTCAAAGATAAGAAATAGAGGATTAATGGTAATGGTGTTAAGTGGACCGCCGAGTTTGGGTCATTAAAATCAGTCACCAATTAAAAATATTTCAATAATAATAATGAATCATTTACATCTATAAATAAATAACGAGTATATTTGAAAAATTGAAAATTTAATGAAATTCGAAAAGTATTCATGGTTTATTGAATGAAATTGAGTAATACAGACAATAACAAGTACGAATACTGAATTGTGTATGCCAATTGGATAATGATTGAATATGTGGCCTATTTTTATTTGAAACAATCGCTTTTCCATTCGCTCTTTCAAATAAATAAAATAGAAAAAATGTACGCGGAAAATACCCGGAATTTTTTTTCTTCTAAATGTAAATCACAAAAGAGGATTAAAACTGTAATTTATGCATTAAAGTATAACATTTTATATATATATTGCGTGTTAACTAAAAAATTGAGCCATTAACATTAATCAATAACAATATAAAAAAAACGGGGGTGTTTTTATCAAAATCAAATATTATTGTAGGAAAAATGTAATTATAAAAGAATTAATTCATGATGTTTTAATTAAATTACAAATCACAATTCATTCATTTAAATTTATTTACTATTTAAACAGTTTCATTGATTAACCTTTATTTTTTAACAAATAGTACGAATAAGCATCATCGTAGAACCGCTGTGTACTTGAGCTATCAACTTAATGAAAATCTAATAAAATCAAAGTAGAATCATTGTAATTTTTAACATTTTCAATCATGTAGACAGTAATTATTTCTCTTAAACTGACTTATCGTTGATGACATCTACACCAGTTTAAACGGTAAGTGATCGAAGATATCTAAAATTGCATGTGTATTTTAATTAGATCGTATTCAAAATAAGAAATCGACTTTATTAAAGCAGCAAGTCAGACAGTACAACGTCGATTATCCAAACTAATAGTACACAGTTTACAACTGCAATTATATAAGGCTTAAATCGTTTATTGATTGTAAAAGTATTATGGTGCGATGTACAGCAATGGCTCTGATAACTATAATTGACGTTCGGATAATCGACACTCTACTCATATGAATACATATTAATAAGAAGAAACAAGTAGAGTTCTCTAGCAATAAATGGATAAAATTCCATAACTTCTCGAATGATATCGTAAATACAAACAACTTTAAAAACGTGGTCAATTCTATTTAATCATTGAAATAGATGAGAAATGTTTTATTTAGATAGGTGCAGACAACTAAGGCAACGTTATTTAGTGGTCATCTTGTACAACGTTGCTTCAATTGCCTGTAACTAAGGATAATTCAATACGACAATTGCTGTCAAAAGTCTGAAACGAAGTTGATGATGATCCAATTGTATTACCGTTAACATTACAATACGAATGTAATCGATTTGATGGTTGTAATTTGCTAATTTGCAAAAGAAAACAACTGTATTAGACAACAATCAAATTTGGACCATCGAATTCTATACAATCTTGTAATATCCCCAACAAAACCATACACGAAAATGCTTGAAACGCTCCAAGTATCAAACAAACGAGAGGAAATTACAGTTGAATCAAATTTAAAACACACGTATTTTAACGTAACAAAAATGATTCTCTAAACAGGTGTCTGATACATAGAGAAAATCGTTATTTTAATCATTCATTCACTTGACTATTTAATACCAACAAGTTTATTTAATAGTTGCATAATTATTAAATAAGCATTTTATAAAATAACTGATTGTCCATTATTATTATGATTTAATATTACAAACAAACAAAAAACCGTGTAGAAGGGTCAAGGGAAATTGCTCATTTTACCATAACTTATAACATGCATTATATGGTACGCTAGAATTCTAGCTAATATTGTATGATAATCGGCTTACAGAAAGGGGTATATTGGGTTGAAAGGACCTTATAAATACACTATCTACACGTATAATCATACACATATACACACAAGTACCCTTATTAGCTTATAAATATTGAATTATGCTTGTTGGTATTGTGTTGTGGCAAATAAAATAAATAATGGATTCACTAACGGTTCGAAAATACGTAAAAAAAAATTAAATTTTCTTGTTTTTCATCAACGAAACTGTCCAGTAAAAATCGAACGTTTTATTAGATTTTATTGAAAGTCAATTTCTATTATCGAAAATTCTCCTATATACAGGATCGGCCAATTCATCTAGAAACATTTGAGAAAACAGAAGAAATATAACAGCATTATAAGGTGTTCTATAACTCTTTTATCACGTGCACATCATAAGACTATTTCATTTCTGCTAGTTATTTCAATGGTTCTAAATGGAAAGGTCACGAGCCCTGTATATCTAGTGTCTAGAATTTTCAAAATTAATTATCCAGAATATATGCTGTTTTAACTGAAACATGTATGGAATTGTGCAATGTAATACTGTTTTAATTAATTAAACACACACTCTCTAACTACTCATTCAATTTTAATACCATTAACTAACAACATGTGGATTAATTTTTTTTTTTTCTTTTATGATTTGCTCATTTATTTTCAATTTCTATCTATTAAAACCTGTCAACAGCCACATAATACATCGAAATCATTCAAATAATTAATTGTTGGTGTCCGTTTTAACAATTAACTCTCACTTGAAAGACGAAGTAGTGGATGATGTATAGAGATAAATTTATTCTTGTATAGGAAACTATCTAGTTGTGTATATTTACAACTTATCTAGCGGCGCTTTTATTTTCTATTTTATTTAACACGTACATTTATTTATTATAGGTATGTATGCACATGAACTGGTTGAAGATTTTCCCTAACAGCTATAGATATGCCCATGTATGTAAACTTGCACGTTAATCGACAGGTATCAATTACTTATGAAAATTACGTAATTTGATGTTCGTTGATAATGTTATTAGCAAACATTGTTTCTACGTTGTTGTTATTTGAAATTCTTGAATGATATGTAACACTGTAACCTGGGGGGTGTTCGTAAATCTATTCAATTTTGACAAACTCCTGCAACACGTCTACATGCAGACACATGTTAAGAACACTTTTTAGTTAACACACCATAGTATTAGGGAATGTACAAGAACCACGAAGATCGGGACCTGTATAGATCTTAACGAATGTCTTCCACAACTAGAGCCGGATCGGGGATGCATTACGCCCGGGACAAACATGAGTTACAGGCGCCCTTTTTAGCCTATGTCTATCAATAAAAATCCAAACTATGTGATTTGGCGCCCGGTTAGAAATCCAAACAATCACCTAAATTAAAATACTCCATCGAGTCTGGTGATCTGGTCGTTCGACTACGTGTCGTTACTTTAAACTCAATCATTTGCAGACAAAAAAAAAACACCTTCAAAAAAAGTATCCAAATAACTTTTTCAATACTTTCTCCCGGAGGATTTCTCTCAACCTTCCTCACTGCTTCAATGTAATTTATCAGATATTTTGATATGTTTCCTATGTTACTGTCAACGGAACTAAGTAAACATTTTTTTTATTGAATTGTTTCTGACAGGTAAACCCTAATTGATCTTAAGAAACAATATATCTATCCTGTAACGATTTGAATTCGTATTTATACGTAGACAAAAGTTTAGAATGAAATTCTCTATGCGTATATCTATATATATATTTTTTAAAAGCCAAGTTATTTCGAGAAATTGTATGCGAAAAATTTACTAATTGTGTAGTGTTTGTTTTTGAGCAAAACTGTCAAAATACTCTCAAAAACTTGAATAATCTCTATGTTGAATGCGTTTATACGAATAACAATAATACAAATAATGAGTAGTCAGATTAAAAGACTTAAAACGTTTCTTTTTTTTTGTTTGTATTGTAAAGTTGAAAATGGACATTCATTTTTATGGTGGCTTTTTATCTTATCAAAATGCAAAGTGGACACGAAGTTGTCGAGCTACCGACCATTCCTCAGCTACCAAAAAATCAAACCAGAAACTGGACGAAACCAAAAGTCGAATGATGAATTCAATGTAAAACAGATTAACAGATTCTTTCATTCTTTCATTAATATTATTATTATTATTATTATTATTATTATTATTATTATTATTATTATTATTCAATGTATTTTATCCTTTTAATAGATAAGAATATGAATAACAATCATCCGAACAAAAATTTGAATAAATTATTTGTTCTATAAAATGAAGAACGCCTACAGTGAAGAATTTACAAATAGTCAATTATAACCACCTACAGTAATAATGGCTGAAATTCTGATTAATTTACACAAAAACTCATGTATTAAAGTGTATAATTCTTTGAAATTCATTATTTTTTTTCCACCATTGAAATGCAGAAAGACTACAACAGGAAAAACAAAATTGATGGAAATGTGGGCTGGCCAATGGGCAATAAATTTCGTCAAAACTAATGAACTAGAAACGTAATCAATTAACTTAAACTAACGAAGATGATGGATATTTCTCGTATATCGACTTAAGACTTAATAGAAATTGCTAATTAACAATTAGTTTCTATACATTGTGTATACATGTGGACAATTACATCATATTTTGCAAATATTCTAATTAAATTTTATTTGATAAGCTTTATATTGATCCGCTAATTATATTTAAACATTATTTTTTTTATTCACATTTTATTTATATTGAATCAATAAAATCAGGTGTGGAATTTCAAGTTTCCTTCAACTCCATTTTTATCGTTTTTTTTTTGTTAGTGTCTCAAAGATTACAAAAACTGGAATTGCTAGGTAGTTATCTAATAAGCAATTTTCGAAATATTAATTAGCAACATTTTAATATGTCTAGAATTCGAAACGAATCATATAACTCTTCTCTAATGCATATTTTTTTATAAGTTTGTATTTTTTCTTAAATGTCGACATGTCGCTGTTCCTATCAAAGCCGGCTACTGGAATTCATTGTTGCGTAGTTAAACTATCAAATATATTATTTTATTTGTATCGGTATTGTTAGTAGTAGTGGTGGTGTTGTTATTGTTAAAGCTATAAACCCACCGATGTTGGAAATTATACGCATCGATAAGTTCACACTGACAAATTATTTGTAGAATTGTGACCAGTTGAATGGGTGGAGATCACCATATTGACGGCTACCATAATTATCCATAATTTGCATATCTTGGCTATTAGTCAATTCTACAGTTATATTTTTTATATTATAAGAAATAAATTCAATTTTGGCAAATTATAATTATCGTCCGCTGTTCATCTACTACCAAGCAACACTACCCAGAGAACGCTTCTAATATCTAATCGTGTCCAAAACTCCTTCAACACATTTACATAATGGACAATAGATAAAATGATATTAAATTTAATTTCTAAATAAACGTTACTATAAAACGCTGTCTCTCCAATTATGAATTGTGGATCATTTGAGGAAATCGTGAACGTTCAACATCATGACCGAAACAGTGGGTTGTGATAAATACAAGTTTTGGAAAGCAATGCCTTGAAACCACTCTTTCCATAAATAATTAAAAGCAATTCATACAAAAATGTCTGTCTATAATTAGCCTACATTTTTTAATTTAAGCCAAAAACAACAATTATTATAATAAAGAAAAACTTTGGATAAGTACACGAAGTATAAAGGCGCGTTCTTCATAGTACACATGTCGTATAACAGGACCAGTTTTTATACAACAACCGCCATCTATATCGAGTTCAATGCACCATACAAAGAAGAACATGAGAAAAATTGATTGTTATAAACTTATAAGAAAATTAGATTCGTTTCTATTATTATTTTTTTGTTATTAAGGAAATTGTTATAACATGTGTAGGTTGGATGTCAGAGGTCCTTTTAAGATCGTGGAAAACAACATATTACTTTAATGGTAATACAAATAGAAAATAAAAGAAAAACAAATACAGGGACGAAAAATAAAACAAAAGAAAATAACAACGTTAAATGTGAAATCGAGGAGTTGTTAAAACGGACGAGTCCCAAGAAGCCAAGTCATATTTACCACTATATACTATATAGTGTCGTCTAACATGGTACATAAAACTTCAATACGGCTGCATTTAACGGTCTGTTGTTAATAACTCCTCCACACCTTCTTAAAACGTTTTCTACAACAATCGTTTTTGTACAAATAATCCAACAAGAAACTATATTTGGTATTCCCATTTTGATTCTTATCTCGATGTTTACGTGAACAAAATCAATGAAACTTGAAATTCTGCCGATCAGGATTCAGTCTAACTCACAAATATTTCACGGAACAATTCTACCATCGCATAAATCACGTATTCTCAATTACCATATCAATAATTCCATCGATTAAATCACTGTTTAGTCACAGTTAAACACTATAATACAACCATATTAATACAGGATTGTTTTTTTTTTGTGTTTATGCGAAATTAAACATACAATATCCAATATTTGCCATATTAAGCACGATCTACTCATTATTATTACAATTATTTTCTTCGAAACGATAAATACACGTGTGTATTGTTTCAGCATTTTTTTAAACATAAACTTTGATCGATTTCATGTTCAAAATACATTAAATAATAGGTTTTCCTCTTGTTTTATTATACTTCTCATATAACATTTTAAACTAATTTGTCAACAATTATTTATTAAACACGAATATAAATAAAAAGTAGTCTTTACCAAAAAATAATATGGATTATACCTTAGGGATCTGTTATGCATAGATACATTAAAAGACTAGTTATTATTCAAACTAGAAGATTAAACAGTCAACATTAAAACCAGACACAGCTAGCGGAAAATTTATAGGTAGATAAAGTATACTTCAATAGTATTGTTATTGTATTATAACAAGTGGCTAATAAAAGAAATGTAATAGAATTTCAATTTTTTTTTAAATCAACTAACCGATTCAATCTGTCTTCATAAATAGAATCGCAATAGACATGTTTTTTAAGGCGCTTGTACAGATGGACGTAGAGTATGTGACAAAAAATACGGATCGTATGATGCATGTCCGTACGTTCAATTTGTTTCACTTGTAGAAGACATAAGTGTGGATGCTGTACGATTTTACAAGGCATTGTTCCTTCTAAGATTGTCCTTTAGAAATGTGCGACTCAGACAGACCCCAATAATAACGATAGAATCCTGTAATCTTCAATAAACTGTGGAGTTGGTGTCGCATCTTTAGCCATTTGTGTGACTCGAATTGACCTGCACTGTTCATTTCAACTCCTTTTTAGGTAGGTAGCAATGCTTGCGATACGTGCACCAAGCACATTCCTTTGACGCACAGAAATGCGTACAAGTGTAAACATGCCTTTTATGTTAATGCGTTATTTTTACTACACTAATGAGTTTATAAAAGATTGGTTTGAACCAACATGAGACAATTCCGCTGTTTACTCATAAAATAATGCGTCAATTGCTCAACAAATTTAGTCTCTTTTCAAAAAAACAAAACCAAACACAAATATGTAAAAATCGAAAAGTGAGTAAAAACAACCGATAAATAATAGTAGCATCCCGTTATTCGTGTAATCAGTTAAATTTTAATTGATTTTCTACGAATTCCCAAATCTATTTTCAACAACCAACTAATAGTGTTAATATTATATAAATAATTTCCTATTTTCGTGATGTTTAAAATAAACAACAGTCAAGTATTTTAATTAAAACTTCAATTTATACCAACAATCATCATTATATTTTATGGTTAGTATCACATCGTCAAAAAGAAGAAAACAAATAGAAATAATCAAAAACGTACGTATTTTATTTTCCATTATTTTGCTATCAGTTAGAATTATGATGTTTACATTTTATTATTAATGGGAATTGATGAGATTTTTCCACGTGAATCCAAGAGGATGTCATAAATTTCATATATGAATTAAGTTGTTGCCATTAAAAGACTCAACCGATGGAAAATATCTCTACCATCTAGTTGTGTAATTAATTTTGAAAAATCATGACAGAATCATTGTAGTTTTTGGCTAGAATTTTTCTAAATCTCTCATAGTTAAAATGCAATTAGACATATCGTAGTCATAAACGAAAAATACATGAAGAAAAAATCGTAACTAACACGTTATGGCAAAATAATTGGAATAGTTTTAAAAACTTTTCAGTATTTACAACACAATATAGGATTTTACAACAAGAGAATGGTTTTGTTTATTAAAGTTTCGATTTGTGTAAAACCACTCACTCCCAATATATGGGTATTGGAACTGAAATCTACATTAATATTAGATGATGCCGCTTGAAGTCTACACCGTGCGAATGTTGCAGAATTATTTCTGTTCGACGACGAAAAACTCAGATTGCATTTGCATGTATATTAGAATACGACATTGCCTCAAATCCCCATGAGATTATAAAATTCTTCCAATTTTCCATCTAGCCATTATTGATTTATTAATGAAACTTCGCTCTTTCATTACTATGAACTTGAAACATTAATATCAATGCATTACTATTACTATATACCACAAAAACATCTCTACTTGTTCCTAGATATGTTAGAAAAAAGTGTTGAAAGGAACGGGCACGTTTTCCATCTGGATTAAACTAGAGAAAAAAACGGAACGAAACATGAATATCCTCTATCAAACCATAATTTATAATTTGTTGTTTTATGGCGATTTATGTTTTTGCTCCATTATTTATATATATATATATATATATATATATATATATATATATATATAAACAATTCTTTAGCGTCGTCGAATACGAATGAAAACTGACGCGATCCGTAAACATCTAACGGACTCCATTAAGTTGTCCGGGGAGAATATACCACATCAGAATGGGATTATAATGAAAACTGCTAGGAATTTGTCTTGTCTCGGTGTGAATTATGCAAATGCGGCCCGCCAACGTGGAAACGCGCGTCTTAAATTGCATTTTCACGACTATAAATAAGAGTCGTTCTTCCCTTTTAGTAAGAACTCAGTTGACGACAGCCACACGTACCCTTGATAGAAATGGGAAAAGGGGAAAGGAAAAAGCTATCACTTTTTTCTTTTACCCCTATAGAAATGTTATAACAAAACAATAAAATCTATCAGTTATTTTTTTTTCTTCTATTTCTCATAATACTGTTTTCAACAAAATGATGGCATATTTCTTTAATTTTTTTTTTTAAGTTAAATTACAAAGTCGGCAACATATTGTTCATGGAAGTTGTGTTTCGGCACCGATAAAATTACTTTCAGATGACTTATACAAACTTTGGAATTTAAACTTTTGAAATTTATGCGTTGAACATTAAAATTCTTTCTAAAACAAATTAATTCGGATTGAAGCTTTAGAGGAATCGTGATGGAAGATCAAGTTGTTAATAGTAAAATACAATAATAGTGGTCGTGCATTGAATATGTATATATATATATATATATATATATATATATATATATAAATACGTATATAAAATATAAAAAAAGAAAAACTGCTTACAGTTTGTTGTAGAATAGTTGGTACGATCAAACAACAACAACAACACCACAAACGCCGGCTTTAAAACGAAAAACGTAAAAACTTTATTAAACTCGTTGAAAAACAATAATGTGAAAGTGTACTTCATAAATTGTAATTACATAGTTCAGTGAATATGCTAATGTTTCACTGTTTTTCATTATTATAGCATTCAATCCCTTTCTTATACCATAGAAAAACGATATTTTCGCCTTAATTTTTATCGTAAAATTATTCCAGTCATTGTGAAATGTTAATAAAAAATTAAAAGCAACCAATCGATCAATAAAATTTGAACAAAAACCACTAAAGATAATTACACGTTCGTTCTTTGTCTGTTTCAGTAGCTTGAAAGGCAAAGGAAATGAGGGAATAATTGTTATCCATCGCCATTTTGCTAAAGATAATTTCGTAAATATAAAGGCTCAACTGCAATGTTGTTAGAAAGATGCCATAGCTGAACAAGTAAAGGATAGCAATTTAGAAATAGACAATAATAGATGAATAAAAGACTTCCAAATATGAGAAACGTATAGCAAAAGCATTCATATCTACATTTAAACAATGAGACGAAAGACACCTACGCTACTGCATCATCTTTAGGTTGAAAAACTAATCCTAACGAAGCAAAATGAATTCTATATCGTTAATGTAGAAGTATCTGGCATTCTATGGAGATAATCCTCATATGTGTGTGTGTTTCAGCTTTAGATCCAGTTTTACAACATATAGAACAAAAAACATTCTCGAATCTATTAAAACTGCTGATGCTACTTGCAGTATCAATTAACCATGAAGACAAGACAGACAAAGGAGAATATTTGAGAAAAATGTAAAGTGGACGATTCAAAATAATATTCCAAAAAAGAATTAAAGTCTATGGAAAAACAAAGGCTCATTTGGCCTGTGGTTGGGTAGGTATGGCGGTGAGATAGATAGGACATTTTGACCCTGGAGTAAATATTAATTTGAATTTCAATAACAACAAAACGAATAAAAACAATAACAACAACAACAACAACAACAACAACAACAACTAACAAATTCCCTACAGGCGATAAATTATAAATTTAAAAATTCGAAACATGCGCTACTTATTCTAAATAATAATTTTTGTTTTCATCTGCCGCCATTTCAATAATCGTCTAATTACAGTATAGTCTAGACGAATTTATTTCAAAAAGTACATTGTTTGATCATGTTTAGAAAAATAACCATTATTATAATAGTACAAGGAGCAAACCTTTAATTTCAAACAAATTTAATATAATCACTTCTTGTTTTATGCATAAATAAAACATTTAAATTTCAAGACTTTTTTGTGTAAGTAGACATATTGAATAGTATGTAAATTGTTGTGTTTGTTTTCGTTGTTTTTTTTTGACTGAAATTTGAAAATTAGAATTTAGTCCTTATTTATTATTCATATTCGAATTTCTTCAACGTTTAAATGTAATCATTCTAAATGTATGAATTTTGAATAATAATGAAATGTGAAATGCTTCAGGAAATATAAATGATGTTCTTTTACTTTAACTGGAATAGAAATAAAGAATTTAAAAAATAAACAAGAGAAACCTTTTGTAACGCGGTTACAGTTTTGGTTTCTCTGTTTATCTACACAATCGTTCTGTGATCATAGCAAAAACTAGAAATTATAAAAATTTTGCTACATGTACTCTGAATATCGAATTGGAACTTTCCATTTGCAAACAAATCATAAACGTTGTTTTCTCATGTGAAAACAATTTTGCAGGATTGTATTGCAATCATCGGTGAGGGCTCCCTGGAGGCAATATTGTCTAACGAAAATATACTCGGATTTTAAACGAAAACAAAACGTTCAATATTCCCATTATACGTTAGTTTTTAAACAAAAAATAAATAAAACGTGGTTTATTCCCAACAACACAATATACAAGACACTAATCAACATGTCTTTGTGTAGTTTTTCTACACAAAAAAAAACACAAAAACGATAACTTTGTCTATTATAAGTTTCTACCTATTCTGAAAAAATCGCTATTCGTATGAGAGTATAGAGAGGTTTTCGTGCCCTTGATCCTTATCTTCTTGCATTTTTTTTCTTCTTTCAGGCAACACACACGCTGCATCCTTGAAAACAGAGTAAACCTATTTGATAGAAACTGAGTCTGCTAATTACCTCTGTATGCCAAAAGGACTATTCTTTATGTCGAGCTAAAGTTTTTTTGTTGTATTCCATTCCCGGATTGTATACACACATACACACACACACACACACACACACACACACACACACACATAGAGTAAAAAATCTTCCTTACGCCACCCACAATGACATGAAAGAATGACTGTTGACTGTTTCACAATCGAACATTATTCCAGATCTGGTTAATGTATTATTGTTGTTTATTGTATAGAAGTGACCGGTTCACATTCATTAATTCCAGAAGTGGATGTTGTTGCAATTGTTGTATTGTTATTGGACACCATCTAAAAATACTAATGATGATGATGATGATGATGATAATGATACGCTATTAAATGTCATCGATTATTATTTATCACATACTCATATTATAACGTTGCTATTAATAATGGAAAATTAGTAGTAGTTGGACTTTATTAAGCTATAAATAAAACATTTGAGAAAAAAATGTGTATAAAAAATAATTGTGGAGATGATTTTACACGATTATAGTGAAACAAAAGCCATTCGATTTGCTTGACGTATGAAGTTAGCACGGTTCAAATACAGTATTGGTAAATCAATCAAATCAAGTTGCGTTCACTATAGTCTACATGGAAAATTTACAATTCACGACCACAATTCCTTTTTTCCTCAATTAAGTTCTAGAATTTTTTTCGAGCCTAAAACCACATTTGATCATTAACCGTCTGTTCGTTCCCGTCCTGGTTTTTGTGGTCTTGTGAAGAAACCATACTGTATCATAATCATCAATATCAGTCTATAAGTGTCTTAAAAATTGGTACCAATTACTACTACCTGGAGGTAAATCGTTAATGGTTTTATGGTCGAAAAACTAATCGAACCTCTTTCTGTCTCGCTATTATAACAACACAGCAACACTATTTTAACCAATGTTAATCTAATTTCAATCCCTTATTATTGTTGTCGTTACGTGCCTATACAATTCAACAAACTACAGTTTGGATTTATAATATTTGCCTATATTGTTAGATAAAATATAAACGAACGATAATCAGTTTTAACGTGACACCAAATTTGATCATGCTGTTGCTATTATGAGTGGAAAGATCACGCTGCATGAATCCATGAACACAAATTTGTATTTGTTTTATTATTATTGTTATTATTATTTATTTATTCCACCTTATGATCTGTCCATTGTTGGTGTTGTTGTTGTTGTTTGAAAAACAAACATCTCTCAGGAGTACGAAACGAACATTAAGCCTTGAGTAATTTATAATGGGACTGTCATTAGGGAAAAGAGAGAGTTGATTCTGGTAAACCGAAAAAAATCCATTATTTTAACTTACCAAGTGTAACGGAGCATCAACTATAATAATTCTTTATCTTTTTTAAGGATTCCTTAGATAGCGAGATGGAGAGAAATTAAGACCCTCTTTTCTAAATGAACTTCCTGTTGAATTATCAATTTTCTATTATTTCATAGTTGAAAAATTGAGAATGATTAATTGTTCATTCATTTATATTTAAAATATATTACGTATAGATAAATAAAACATGTGAAACTGGAAGCGATCTATTTTCTAATTCATATCAGAATTTCCGTTAAAATTCATTATGTATATGAAAGTTTGTATTATTTATACATATTTAAAATCAATAAGAAACATGTTTGGGCATTAATGTTTCATTTTAGAATCAATTACAATTTTAAACTTGGATCGTTCGCAGCTGGATAGACAACTTTATAGAGGACGATAAATTAGACACCTGTCCATTGTAAAAAATGCGGCTTCATATTAAATTTTAATGGTGCACTCTCAATAAATCTTGTTTAAAGTTGATTGTCTAAACAATTATAAACTCAATAGAACGATGGGTCTATATTTAATTGAGTGAATATTTCTCTTTTGCTTTGAAATTTATTTATGTCGACAATATAGGTATACAACATATATCTACCTGGACTGATTTTTGTTTTTGTTTTAAATATGAGAATTGGAAAAAAAATGTATTAAAAGTACAACACTGGAGGGCTAATTATTAAGAGGCGGGAATCTTCAGTATTATTATCATAATTGTTTTCAATCTCAGACGGGTTTATAATTTAGCTTTATATCATCATTGCGAACATGATACTTTGCAAACATTGGATTTTTTTTTGTTTTTTGGGTAAAAAATTAAAGAAAACGAACGTAAATTATGTTGTACAATGTTATTTACGAGCACAGCTCCCAGTAATAATCCCTTTATTCGCCATATGCGTTATTTTATTAAATGAAATCTATGTGAAAAATTTCGTTGTATATAGGTGTATAAATCGAATATTCCACCATAATAAAACCACAATTATTCCAACCCAAATCCATTGATTAATCAATACAAATTACATAGAATTTTTCACCGAAAATCATTCGAGAAAGTCGTAAAAAAACTTGTCGTCTAATAAAAAAAATATTCATCCCGAGAAAAATCTTTTGGTATATATAACACGAGTATCGTGTTGAATTTAACTAACTGAGAGAAATACGATAGACTTTGAATTCTTAAGAAGCCAAATCAGACGTTAATTGGAACAACACAAAAAACTGCGTCTGGTGGTGAATTTCATCATCAAGCAATGATACCATGATGATCGTTCAGTTGACTCGAAAATCTCGCATTTGCCAATAGATGAGTACGTATTGGAACTCTGCAATTACTGTTAGTAGTTTCAACAAAAAAATAATGACGATTTTCTGAAATACGCAATTAGTAGTAAAATTACACATGGACAATTGTGCCGAGTAATAATTCCTCATACTCTGTATTAACAGTCTTTTTGTGTTTGAGCTGTTGAATAATTAGGGTTTTACTACACGAACTTATTGTTTCATTGCGAACAACTACAGCAAAAACGACCAAATTGCTTGCCATATACGTATAAGTTTTTGTATAGCTGATCGAGCAACCTAATTGCATCCTATTTTTAAAAAAACAATCATTTAAACTAGAGAGGGTTAATTGTGTAGGTTACAACCACAATTGCGAACAACAAAACATCAAACAATAGATAAATTTTTTCTCCCCTCTAATAATTATTTAGATTTTCTATTGAAATTCTAGTGTAGTTTTCACAAATTGGGAAAGTTTTGTAAATTACAGGTTTAAAAGGGTTGAATTTTGTGATAGTAAAAACAGTATTGTAACAATTACCATTACCCCTATGAAACGTGATAACGGTCATACGAACATGTCTAGAATTTGAAGCGTATGTAAAATATTGAATAGTGAAAATGTGAATTTTTTTTTTTATTCAACTGTTTCTGTGTACCTACCTATAGAACAAGATTAATAATGCAACATTTTGTGTTATTCAATTTCTACACAACTACGTTATTTGCAAATTCCGTTCTTCTATCTAGGACTAAAAAAAAAACGAGAAGGACAAAAAGAGATGGTGTCAAATCATCCGATTTTCCACAATTTTCTGCATTTTGTATTGGATATACAACACGCGTTTAACATTCTTTTGTCTTTTTCTAAAATACAATAGGTCACACACACACACACAAAGGGTGATAGGATTTTATTATTGCGTTTGAAAATCGTGAAATTTGTACTCTTAATATCTAGTGGAATACAGGACACAACAAAAATAAAATTAAACAACGACAAACAATAACCGTAAAATAATACAAAATAAAATGAACGAAAAACGGACGTGTTGATTCGTTTATTACTGTTAGAATAGCATCATCCGGATTAAGCTTCCCCTTCTATCTCTCAAAGGATTTCATTTGAATTCGTTTGTTAAATACAAATTCTAGTTGAATTTAAATATTTGTAAAATGCCATTAATACAACATTTTTTTAATTTCCCGTCCCACCCCATCTCGTACAGATCACCGACACCTTATTTACAATAAAAATTCTTTTGTAATGATTATTTGTCAGCAATCGTAATAGTAGAAGATGGTGTGATAAAAGGGAATGAATGTGGGGGGACCAACGACATTTCAAGCTCCCAGGTGACCGATGATATACATGACAACAATAATACATTCAGACCTACATCAAACGGTTTATCTATGCCGTTTTAGAAACGTAATTCACCGCAAAACGGTCGGAGAAGACCCTAGATCTGACCGAACAATAACTACGACAATTCCATAGAACACGACACGGATATCATCGATTTATGAAAAAGAAAATTCCAACAATTTTGACAAACTTTATACAAACAGAACGGATATTTAAATTGACCACTTTGTTGGAATGTACCTGACCTGACCGATTGCTGAAGATTCCCCTTTTCAGTTCTTTTCTACATCCTGCTGATTGATTCAAGATTAATGTGTACGAATTTCACTCTATTTTTGGTTTTTCTTCTACTGAATCGCATAAATTCATAACCTTGAAGAATTGGCATCAAATAGAGAATTTTTGTATGGCCCAGCAGGTGATTCGTAGTAAATATTCCATTCAATTTATATAATGATCCTGTATCCGGTCAAATTCTACACATTGCCAAGTTCTTTTAAATAAATTCCAGTATTGCATATCCAATATAGCACAGGTGGTGTGTGTCTGTGTCCATTTCAAATGAAAGAATCACCATCAATCACCAATACAAATGAGAATGTTTGTAGACGAATACTACGCAATCTTCAACGGTGATCATGCGATCAACAACAGAAAAAAAATCCAATACCGTTCTACGTAATTAATAAAAATTTATGAACACCTGTCATTTGTTGATAGGTTGATTTACCAATTACAATAGCAATTTAAATGTTCGTATGTCTCACTTGATTGTGGTGGGCCATATCGGCCAACGTAGGATGAAATTCATATTTTGTTTGATTGTGATTTATACCAGAATGTCATTTTTCATTGTTGTTGTTTGTTATTATTGTCACTTGAGATACTATGACTGTGTGTTCTATCTAGATACGAAAAAAATTAGATAGATAAATAAACAGAAAAAGCGACCACCTAATGAACTTCAACTCTTTAAAAGGAAACATAAACAGACATGACACAACATTTAATCCAATTTTAATTAGAAACCCGATTTCATTCTATTTCATTCTATTTCTTCTTAGTGTTTTCCTATCAGTACCCACATTGTTGTTGAAACTAAATCGAAATATTTATCAAATTTTTCGATTGCCATTTAAAATTCACCCACATAAACTTCATTATCTATACCTACCATCTCTTTCATCTTCAATATATGTCTAATAAGTTCTGACGTGTTTCACGAAAAATCCGTCAGAATATAACAGAAGCACGATTTATTGCTCCAGTAATTGTCTCTACGGCTTTATTACGTTTTGTAAACGTGATGTTGACGGTATAGGCCCCCTTGTGCCCTTATTTAAGCCATTTTCATTCCAAACACATACGTATAAAGTGAAACTTTCATATACTGTCTTTTATATGTCTGGGTTTTCTTTTTTTCTTAGTAGTGTTGCAATATTGTACATATTCCTGTGGGAGAAAATGGCCACAATGTCGTAAAATAAAGAAATTTAACAAGCTGACGAAATTTCGGACGGGCGAATATAGAGACGGTGTTTTTATGTGCGACATGAACTAAAAAATTTATCACAGCTTAAATTCTTACTGTGCGAAAGAACAAAAACTTGTAAATTACTATTCCAGACGATATACAAAACAAAAATAACAATATTTTTTTATTAAGGTAAATGATTTAAAATTTTGTAATAATTATAAAGTTTCAATTCTAACTAACGATGCAATAATCATTCGTAATTACTATCACCAGTTACCCTTTTCTTGGTATTATTAAACTGTGCAGTATATCAGCCCTCTTTTTGTAGAATAAACATTTTACGCTTTATTGCCAACAATTAACAATGGAAATTCACCAAATTCTACGTAAATCCCCAATAAAATTACAAACGATTTTTCAACATTTTATATCTATTTAAAAGCAGATGCTGTTTGATTATTATTATTTTTTTTATATTTAAGTTCAATGCGATTATACGCCAATGTTTTTTTAATGTTTT
Organism: Meloe dianella; assembly: GCA_028455855.1. Classification (NCBI taxonomy): domain Eukaryota; kingdom Metazoa; phylum Arthropoda; class Insecta; order Coleoptera; family Meloidae; genus Meloe; species Meloe dianella. The sequence continues at coordinate 1,593,099 of JAPTHL010000034.1, forward strand.
TCTTGAAGAGTTGAAACCTGTTTCCTGTCTATTCCATCAGAGAAATGACACAATAAACGTACGAACTGCCCTTAAATCAATCGAGAAGTTTGGGGCGTTACACTGTTTCCTACTAAGCTTTCAGCACATCACACCACAATACAGGTATACAGGATGTATAAGTTACCACCCTCTCAAAAACTTACACACACTACTACGCTATTATTGATTGTTTGTTTATTTGACGGAATAAGTGGAACAACCGATAGAAATGACAACTGTTGAGAAATTAATCCAAAATTTCTACGGACGGAATTAATTTATAAATACAACTTGAACAACAGTAGTCGGATATCTGTTGTATTCGAAAGATTAAGAGAGGCGAGCTTGTCACATTCAATTTGTCAAGATTTCATTTGCTTAAAAACCGACGAAAAACCAACGAAAAACACCAACGGTCTAGAGAAATATTGGAATTCTTATAGTGCTTCTATAAAAAAAAGAAAACATGAATCCACCATTTTGTAACCTATTTACATAGAATGAACGCTAAACTTTAACAATGTTATAAAGTCTATTTATTCTCAAAACCCTAGTTTTAGTTTTGTTGCACAATAGACGATCGTTAAAAAAAATCGAAAGCAATCCAGCGATTGTACAAATCCATTTTGACGATAAGTATAAAATGTGTTCCTTCTACCAGTTAGAAAATACTCACGATACGTTTTGAGCAAACGTGCTCAATTTTCATCAGATCCCAACCTATGTGGGATTATGATAGTCAACTAATTGCAGTAACTAATTTGAAGCACTTTTGCAACTTCTGCTCTTCAACTCTCTTATTCACAAAGTATTTTTATATGTATTGCATTTCAACGGAGAAACTTAAGCACAACCATTTTCTAGGAACAAACTTATTCTTTCAAATATTATAGCAAAACCGTTAGCCGTATTGGAAATTTCAAGTGACAGAAAGGCTTTTAAAACCAGATCCCTTCCTAAAACTAAATATAAACAGTTTGTGGCAGTTGTTATTTTGAAATATAAGAAAAAAATGGTATACATATAAGGAAGACTCGGGCCTAATCAAACAAACTGTCTTAAACTTTTATTATACATTTGTAAACAGAACAGAGTTGGGTTATATAAGCATTAAGGGTACTTTCCAATCCAGGTAAATTATTGGACCGAGACAAACACTTCAGGATTAACATCGAAAATAGAAAACAAGCTTTAATACAATTCCTTTTTAATCTCTTCCTGTCTCATCTAATTTATATTTTGCAATTTAAATTGATTTTACAAACTTGTACATTTCTATACGACACAAAAAGGACATTTCTTTCCATATTTATTGAAAGCTCTAGAAAGATATTTTAATGTAAAATAAAACAAAATAAAAAAAAACAACTATGTGGCATATTTCAATTTGTTATCGGTTTGGTATGTTGGCAAACCAGGTCAGCAAGCGCATATTTTACAATCCGCTTTTATTTGAAGAAGCACACCACCCAGCATTTCATGGCAACCCTCTATCGTTTCGTCTCTTGAAAACTTAGATTTCCGCCTGGAATGCATTAGAAGTTTATTGTTAAAGTATATGAGACTTTCATTTTAAAGCAACTATTAAATTATGCATTCGGTGTTGCAGTGTTAGCCTCTCGTCGGAATTAGATGTTATAAAGTTGATAAAGCTGTATTAGCGCCATTTTCAATTACAATTTATAACAATTAAAAAACCAAACAGAAAAAAATTTTCAATTTAGTAAATGAAACTATTCGACAGAAGAAGAAAAATGGTTAATAATAAGTATTTGCTTGAGACTATTGATGAAATTCTTATAAGAGTCTTTCATAAAAATTAATTGGTAATTTTATCAAGACATATGTTTTTTTTTTCGTTTAAGAATTTCTTTTAACGATTTCTGTCGTTCGTTCTTTGATTTCTTTAGTGTGTTTGATTCAGGAACGATACTTATCGTTGTTCAATTCTAGAATTGCGCTATAAATCCAAATGCACACACACACATACCAACTTTAGATTTTAAGTTGGATGGTTTCAACTCTTCAGACTGGCGGGTACGTTCAATCAGCTAACCTATCGCAACGGCGTGTAATTACCAAGACGCTGAACGGTTCCTGGGCGATACGCGCGCGATACGGGCCCCCATTTATCACACGGTGAACGCGTTCTCGCCGGGGTCTAGAAGGTGGGCCATTCATAAATCAAACACGCTACAGAACTCTCTCTCTCAAGCCCTCACAGCCTCTCTCTATCCTACTATATACTCACTTTACTTGTACAGAATGAGAAGATAGGACTTGAAAAATTGCGGAAATATTTATGGTTCTGGAACTGAAGTTAAGACTTTGTTCTCATTGTTTGAATAAAATAGGAAAGAATGAAAGACATAAACCGGAAAAATGATAGCAAACCGGACGTTAGAAATTTGAAAATGTTCATACAATTTAAAAAAAAATTGTCGTCAATTTGTACAATTACAATGTTTCTCTTTTCAAATTTGTTGCTATATTTATTTATTTTCACGAGAAAGTTGCAAATGGAAAGAAAACGATCCTGTTTATATACCATTAATGTCTTTATTCAGATTTGCTCCGATTCGAATCATCACCACAAAGATCGTTGCTATTATTGCAGTTGTTGTTGTTGTTGCTGTAATATATATACAACACTGCCTGAAACAAATGAGATGTTCCCGCCTACACTCGAATATAATCACGAATTTATCGATTATAAGGCCTAATTAATTCGCTCAGTCCCTAATTAGACTAGCGGCTTTTTCCAACGGTTTATCTTGTCATTAGTTCACTTGGGATCACATTTGCACGCCCACCTCTAATAATAATCAGACCGAAACATATTCACAGTCGTAACGAGAACTGAACGCCCATTAATGGATTAATATTTATAGTGGGATAACATTTTAGATGGTATTACAAAAAAGAATAATAATAAAAAATCACTGAATTGCCGTTATACTGCACGTCTTCAATAAACGAGCAAAAGAGAGACCTTATCAGCGATTGTTTTTATTATTGTTTATTATACAACGTCTGTTCGAATTAAACGTGAACCTTCAATCGACCACATCTCACTTTCTACAACTATTTATAAAAGTCTAACCTCTCTGATCAAACAACGGAAATATGCCTTTAGGCGGGGTGCACTCGTTCACTATACATTCACATAATCCACACAACAACAGTTTTGTATTATAAAATCATGAGATCAGTATATTCAAGCGATTTTTTGTGTATAAAGCAACAAAAGTTTCTGATTCAAGCCCCTCTAAGAGAGATATATTCAAATAAACCTCTCTGATTCAGTTCTAGATTCATCTATCACCCAGTTTATGTTAATAAATCACATATTTTCTTCATGTATTTGAAAAGATTCATCCCTAAATTTAATTTGTGATAAAATCAAAAACAAAATTGAAGATTCAATGTTTCTTCGTAGAATTCAAATTAAATTTTCTGTTATTATATTGTATTATTGTCAGTCAGAAAACGAGTCTAAATTTGGGGTGGTCTTTTTCAGACAATACATTCATCTAACAATACTTTGTCCCCCAATAACAAATCGCCAAATAGTCGTCAGAGATTTTCACAGAAAAAAAAGAAAAGACGAGACAGAATACCGCCAAATAACAATCCGATTATTCTCTTTGAAGTCTATCGGAAATTTTCTACTAAATTTCTAACAGAAAACAGTCACAAATCAAACGATGAAAAAAGCTTCACAATTGCATGGGGTGAGAATTTTTATTAAAACTTAGCCCTTTGCGAAAATTTAATGATTTTTTTCAAAAAACAAATACTTATTGTTATCAATGTTGGAACACGAAGAGGATAAAACGAAAAAACCAACAACATTAACGGCAATGTTATAATAAAATAAATAATAATAAAATATCAAAAACAAAAACAACGATAAGACCAGACTCCAATTATAATTCGTACATAAATAACAGTGTATACAAAATACAAATCGGGCATTCGAATCAGTTGCCTGTTAAATTATGAGTTCTTAGGTTCCAGATGGGCTCCAAATCACAAATCGTCCAATTAAGATGTAACGGACAACACTACATTCCCATAAAACAATTCGTTTAATACATTTAAAATTCGACTATTTATTTAATAATTTCTTATTTCTGTTTGATAAACCGTCACCATTATCAACAACCACCACCACCACCACCACCACCATCATCATCATGATCATTAAGAAGCTTTGAAGTTTAAGGGGGTAGACGGGTGGTAATTATATGTAATGAACCAATATTGACATTTCTCTGAAACTTTCAAAGTAATTGGTTCTTAAAGTCTGAGATTTTCGTCAAAGAAATAAATGATGATAGAGAGAGAGAGAGAGAGAGAGAGAGAGAGTGTTGACACGATAATTAATTTGTTTCTGAATTTTTAACCTCTATATTAAATTTGCTCCCCTATTCCCAGTTAAAATATCCAACTTAATCTATTTAATTCTAAAATATATCCAAACTTATCGTCAGGTAATCCCCAATATTTATATTACCGATTCCCTTTGACATCCCTATTAGCTATTAGTGTTAAGAACGATTGTATATGACTTCCTAAATAGCTATACAACCAAACCCTTAAATATTTCAAATTTTACACAGCAGTAGCATTTTCCTTCTATTCTGAATAGGGGATTGTAAGGAGAGAAAAAAAATCAACATAAAAATTGTCATTATTGTCATTTGTCAACTGGCTTTGTATACAGAAAAGCTTTAGAATACTGTGAAGGCTTATTAGGGTCGGAAATCACAAAGTGCAGGATGTTTGGAAATGTTCAGGTAATGAAACTGGCCGTGTGTATGTATACTCACCTGCACATACCCCTCAAAAAAAATACTATATTAATTTTTCAATAGATAAAGACATACAACCCCAACCATAAAAAAATCCCATTGTAGCAATAAATGAAATTTAATATCAGCTAATTTTTATCATATAAAACCATGCATTGTCGGGGGGTTTTTCCCATCTATAAAGCCAACAACAGTATCTAACAAATAAGGCACTGTTTATGGTAGAAATAGAATAAAATTTCTTTGTGCGTGTGTGTGTGTGTTGAAACTTATAGAAAAGTGTAATTATAAAAGAGACGGAAAGAAACAACTGGAAAACGGAGTAATTTCAAAAAATTTGTCACGATGGAAATTCCGACAACTTAAATTATTTATGTGGCTCTTCACTTTTATAGTTTCCTTGTTTTTTCTCTTTCTTTCAATTTAGAATTTTTTCAACAAGCAAAATCTCACATAAATCGTTTTAATTTTTTGTAAATTCAAAAGGAGTACCTACAACACTTGAATTACAATTTCTTAACACAATACCTATTCACATATCTATAAAAAGACAATCGTTGTGGTTAGTATCGCCAACTGAACAACGTTAGTAGAATTTCTGCATAAATGCTTATTAGTTTCCCGTCTTTACATACTTGCTATCCTTTTGTTAACGAAATTTAAGAGTTCTTTGTTTGCGTTCATTTAGCTTAAGTCGTATATAGAACGATTTTCTTTCAATAAAATTAATATCTTTACTTAATCTTTTGATGCAAAACAAAAAAAACAAAAATTTTTAAACCTTAAAGTAGATTTTCCACTATTATCCACACATATATATATATATATATATATATATATATATATATATATATATATATATATATAACTGTTCAATGTAACGTGAAATTAAAACCGGCAAGAATAACCAGTCTCTAATCTCTTTAGAATTTTTTTTTCTTTCTCAAGCGTATTAAAAAGGTAACCTTCAATAAATTTGGGGGGGTTGTATATTGTTGGCCATAGAAATTCTTCAATAATATTGTTATGGTTATAAATAAACATAAAATAATTGTCTAACTAGAATTTTGATATTAAACAATGCGTAAAAGAACATGAACAAGACAATTTCAGTTTTGAGATGACAAGATCAGATCGCTTCAATGCACTTTCAATCGCTATATATACATGCCACATATATATATTGTTCTTTTTTTATTATTATTATTATTTTGTAAACAATAATAATAATAATAATAATAGCTGTACAATTCATAGATTTCAATAAATCTTCATATAATTGTAGATTGAGGATTATTTCAATGTCGCGGATGAATGAACATTTCCTTACTGATTTTTAATAACAAACCTAATATTTACTAGTTTTTCAGATATATCTAACACTTTATAAACAATGTTATTTAATGATGGCACGTTTAAAGATGAGTAAATATAGCTATCTAACAAAACGACTAAAAATAGTGCCACCTTCAAGGCTTCAATACAAGAAACATTACTTCAACATTTTTGTCCATTTTACTAAAAAATTGTGAAATTATGTTCTAATACTGGATTCACAAGCATAACGTTCACAATTGTAACCAATCAGCGCATGAAACAACTCTATAATCATTGGCTGATCCTGTGACAGCCACCATGCACCATGAGAACATAGCTTAATGTTTTCAAATTTCATATCATTATTTGTATTACAAGTACACAGTTGACCAATTTGTTAGCGTATGGAACAAAAGACTACATAAATTAATTCAACAACATGGAATAAAATTAATTATTAGATTCATCACACATCAAATTTTGCACCATTTTCCAAATTCAATACCTCAAAATTACTATACGAACATTATCATTATAAGAAGTACCTATAATTAGCTATTCAGATAAGCCATCACCTCTGAAGTAGAATGGCAGCTGTTACACAAAAAAAAAATTGAGAATAAGTTAAAGAAATTGCAAAAATTCAAACCTTCCAAATGGATTATTTCGGTATCTTTGAACTGTTTTAGAATATTGTTACATGTAACTTACGTATTCTATTGGGTGCACCATTGTTAAAGCACTTAAATACAACCATTGTAGAAATAAAACATCCATAGAGAAGTGAATAATATCGTTTTGCAGTCAGAGAGATTTCATCGAAAATACTGTTTGAAATAGCCGCTATTATACATTAAACTAACCATTTAATATTACAGTTTAAAACAAATTTATTTCATCTTTATAAAAACAAACAAACCTATAACAGAATGGAAAGCGAAAGTTATAATAATCTTTGTGTATACTATACATATACAGATTCAAATCAAAATACAACACAAATTTGTAAGCAAACATATGCCGTCTTTTAAACAGAATGAAAAAAGTTTTATATTAAAAAAATAAAGAAGAGTAGCGAATTGAGAGTTTTACGATTTAAAAAAAAAGGTGGTAGGGTAGAAAATACATAAATATACAAACAAAATTCAAATACAATTTAGAAAGAAATTTCATAAAAAAGTGGTTACAACAAAAAAATACTTCACGGTGAAGCGTTTCTTCATTTAGAGTTTCAGAAAAATATAATAATTAAAAATTATAACTTACTAAGGGATCCCTTTCAATGATTTTTATTTATTCTCTTTGTCCTAAAAATTCAACCTTAAAGATATTAAGTAATAAAACGTGTAAAAGTATCGATATTTAATAAAAACAGTACAGGCCGCTAAAAAAAACAGTTCCACTAAGGATTCTACAATAAAATTCAATTTCTGATAATGAAGGAAACAACATTTGATTTTAATGGATGATGATGGAAGTTTCCCAAAAAAAAATAATAACAGTAAAAAGAAAAGCAAATAAGAAGAAATGGAAGCAGAAGAAATATAAATTTCGTTACGACCCTCATAAAAGTCAGGTGAAATTCCATCGTTTTTGGCGTCTCTACTAATGACAGCATACAGATTTTTTACACACAAGGGGCTGTCTAGAAATAGTTCCGGAACAAATTAGATTCAAACTAATGATCCCGTTTTGTCATCTTTTCCAGGTAGTTGATGATAAAATACAAACGACAGTGGCGTATCATTACTTTTCGTAATTTAAAATTAGAATAATCTTGTTAAAAACTTTTTAATTTATCATTTTAGACTTGAGGGCATCAGTTAAATATTCTTTAAGGATTATACCATCATGACATTCATTGATGATTTATAAATGTAATTCTTCAGGAGAAACAACAAACGCCTTCAAATAAAAAATGAATCTTATGTGAAAGTTGTTTTAATTTTGTCATTTAAAAGTTTAAAAAAACAAACACTATCTACCTATTGTCAGGTTAGCGAACTTAAAAAAAATTTTTTTTTGTATATCTTTCAATACGCTTAATTTCTTGTTGTATAGTATTTCAACCACTTGAAAATCTAAAGAAAATACAAAAATCGTGACCGTGCATACTTTAAATTTAAATAAATTCTACTGATGATGACAAAGGTGCGTTTATTTTTAGCATAAAAATAACAAAAACAATACAGAGACGTATCTAAAACAATCCGGAGACCATTAATGTTGAAAAGATAGATTAGATGTTGTAGTGGAATGGGTTCTTTAGTGGATGCTATTCGAGGGGAATTAATTAATTTGACAAATTACATTCTCTTTTTATCTTATCGGTTGAATCATATGAAATGGGGTGGTGGCCCTCTTAATACTGGCTACTGCTTAATTCAACACCTGTTCAATTCGCTTTTGGAATTCGAAAAACATCAAGAGATTATTCTGTAGAATTGTAGCAATTTCGACGGTTTTAATCTAATGATTAATAATATGGTGTAGGATAGCAATTTTAGTTTATAGTTCATGTTTAGAATTACACACAGATACGGTAATGATCAGTTGTCGGCCAACTGTATGGGAGGGTCTCACATTAAACACATATGCATCCCTTTCTCTATAACAGTAGTCAATGATGCTATAGTACAAAACAACATTTTGATCGAGATAGTGTGAGTTGTTGTATAGTTTCATCCTATTTGATTTTACCTAGAGGCCACCTAGGGAGTGTTAAAATCGTCGCCAGTGTTATTCTAATAAGTTACACTAATCGACGGAATACCATTTTCAAAGACGAAAGAAACAAAGTATCTTCTACAAAACTCTAGTTGAAACTGTATAAATTGTATTTTTCTTCAAACAACTACCAAAATATAAATTAAAGAGAGAGAGATTGTTTGACTTGTTAAGAACCTGCTAAAAACAACAACAATACCGAATTTCTAATAGAACAATGTTGATTTTTCGTACATTCAGACCCGTGTCCGAATGTTTTATTAAAGGGCTTCACTATTTAAATACACTTCCATTGATATTTACTTTTGTTAAGTATAAAATAGAGAGAACCGGTGTGCCACGTTTTCATTTATACTAATTTCTAAATTATACATAAAACAACGAAACAAACTCGAATGAGAAAGATAGATTGAATGTTATAAAATAGGATGGAATTTGTGAGGAATTTTGTTAATTGCTTTCAGAAAGTTATTGCATATATAGTTTTAGAGAACTAAAATGAAAATTCGACAAATATTAAATTCAAATTAAAACTATGCTCTAACAACAACAGCTATAATAATAACAACAACCAACAACAACCACACAGTGACGATAAATATAATTAACATTTAAATGTAATGGAAATATACCAAAAAAAAATTATTCTATTGATTAATTAATTATTAAAGAATAACCAACGTAAAAAACAAATGAAGGCGTATCAAATTACGACCTCTAATCAATAGACTTTAATTTATGATAGACAATCATGGTGGTCCTGAACTATAATTAAATGACCACCATCGACAAATTCTTATTCGTAGAAAACAGCAAAAATTTAAAGGAATATTCCATTATAAAGAAACGTTATACAAAACAAACAAAAAAAAACAATTACAAACACAAACGAAACATTAACATCTGTACCATGACTCTGCAATTACTAGCCTACGAGAAATCGCTTGACGACATCTAAAGACAGAAGTGCTAAACAGTTGAGATTTTTACAAAAAATGTCCCGGTGTTTAACTATATCGAAAAAGGCGCATTTACCAATCTCAGTTACTTGAAACAACCACAAGCACTAGCACTAGTAGTCTATATTGGCACAGTTTTTCATAAAATGCAGAAGAAAAAACGCATCAGTTACCGGCCTTACACGACAGACGGCACTGTAATTTGTCCCTATTTCGACTGCAACCCATCAGCCACAAATAACGAAATTTGTACAAATGGCTAATTATTCTACGTACAAAAAGCTGTAAAACTCAACGTTATACCATAATCGATGCAAGTATTTTAAGTTTATTCGAACACATAAATCGAGTAATTTTCAATTTGATTTCAGAATACTATCTACTCACCGGTTAAATATAGTCCTAAATAATGAAAGAAGGGATTTTCTTTTTAACTTTTTGTTGCTTAGAAGGATTAATTACCCTTCTGTATATAAGAAAGATTATTTACTGGAAAATTCAACAATAAGTGATATTAAATTGAGGAATTTCAATTTATACAATGTTGATTAAAAATATTATATGTCTCTATAGGTACTTTTTTTATTGAAGCGATAAAAAAAAGGTAATTTCAATTATTTTTACTAAATTTGATTTATCTAAATTGTTTTCCACGTTTAAACAATATAAACATTAACACACAGTCATAAACAATTAATGATGGATGACTAAATACAATATACAATAATAATTATTATTATTGTTGTTGTTGATATAACAACAAATTTTATTGGTCATCGAAAATTTGAATTTTACAACAAAATGAATATTACATTGCTGTTGTTGATTTTATAAAGAAACTGTTGAAAACAACACTTTAATTAATATTCGGTTTGATGTTTGCTTTTTGCCTGGCATTCGCTTTGTTGAAAGAGAAAAAGTAATGTAAGTTGTCAGATTTTATAATTTACTTCTTTAAAGAACAGTAAATTTTGCACAAATACAAAAAAAAACTTCTTCAACATAATATCGTAATAACAATATATTAATTTCGACATATTAGTTGATCAATAACTATCATTAGATGAAATCATCGATTCTTTATGATTATTAATAATTAATTAATCAAATAAACTATCAACAATTATGTGTTAACTTTTGGAGATTCTAAATCAGCATCGGATTTATATTATGTTAAATGACAAATTTAATAAAAATGCCAACATGGAAAAATAAAAGGAAAACAACTGTATAGTCATATGTAAATTATACGAATTCTATATGTGAAGACATTCAAATCTGGCCCTGTCTATCTTAAATGTCACACAACAACGATTAATCTAGACACAATATTGTTGAGTTTTCTATTTTCATCGTCATTAATCTTTTCCGGTTTTTTGTTGTTTTTTTTTAAACACATTCGAAAATGCGTATTTCTACAATTCCGCCATTTCAAAAGAAAACTATCTATATAAGTAGAGAAATGTTGTTTTTCTCTCAATTTCCATGTTATTACTATACCATCGATTGCGTAATGGTTAAAATTTTCTTTGAATGTATCCCAGAAGTATAATAACCATTTAGAAAATGGGACGTTGGTGTTTTATGGTTCCTATTAGATTCATTCCTGTACAGAGTTTGATTATATTTCTGTTTGTTTGTTTTGTATTTACTCAGTGATAAGTTACTTGTCTGTGTATTTTTCAATTTTAATACCATTACATTTGGAAATTTCATCAAAATTCTACCTATCTAGGTAATAAAAAAAACTCTATAACAAACAACTTTTCCCGTTAAAACTTTCTACTCATTACATGTTGTCTGGATGAATTGGAAGTTTAAAATGAGAGAAAAAAAAACGCTTTATACATCGAATGTCACTGTTGCTTTGTTTCAAACTCAATTGCTCGACAATGTCGTTTATTTGAAAATGATTTTTAAATTGAACAAAGTTACAAATACACGAACGTTATATAATCAAAAAATTTCCACAATCTTTTGACAACGTAAACATGATTTGCTCTTGATTCTTCTTAAATACTAAACCTAAATAAAGACTATCACGAATCGTCGGCGACTCTAAAGATGGAGATACACTAGTATAGACGAGCCGAGCCTATAATGTAAACTCATTTTTTGCGATGAGTTCAAAGAAATTTATCGTAGAAGTCGGCAATTGGCACATTTGTGTAGTTTACACGAATCAATGAACGATCCACGAAACTGGCCATTTTCTTTGGCATGCTCGTCTCAAATGCGGATCGTCAGATGTTTTTTACAGCGAGCATTATATTCCAGGTTCGGCTCGCTAGTGTAGCTCCACCCTAATAAAGCAAGGATGCTACCAGGTCGACTTGCAATAATGTCTATTTAATTGATTTTGCTCGGCAACTCTTGATTGGTATTGTTTTACAATAATTAGTCTAGAATTTTAGCCGGCCATATCGAGCTGTAAGTAAAAAAAGCTGTATCTGTGACTAAATAAAAACGAGGCAGCAAAAATGCTACCGTACAAGTGGAAATTTTCAAAGCTAGCCAAAACAAATTCCATCAAAATAATGCAGAAAAAAAACACACGGTTGTTCTAGTGTCCACTAAAAAAGTTTGTGTATGTCTAATTCTGCACAAATTCTCCAGCAAAGAGGTATATTTCTGTATTGAATAAAAACGTAAAAACTATTTAAGATAGCAGTATTTTCTGCCGCATGTTACTCATAAATTATAAAAGTTTATAGAAAACAGAGAAAAATGTGTGAAATTTGATATCAACAATATGTTGGCCATATATTACAAAATGAATATATCGTATAGATATATAAAACATAAAACTAAAATAACTAGAAAGTTTCAAATTACTATAAAAATGATGAGGATAATAATAATAATAATAATAATAATATTTTAGATGAAAATTTGGATCGAATTTGTATGTTTATTATACATTCTTTTTCTTTCTCTATATTTTTTTTATATACGACTTGATCATATGTTTGTAATTTATCTTTTACCTTTTAAATTTATAAAACTTCATCAAGATTCAATAAATTTAAATTTATCCTACTTGTATTTTAATAGAGGAAAAAAATTACGTCCTGTCATAAGTTGGTGTAATAAATAGAAAACTCCTAGAGTGAAAATAATTACAACTATTTATAATAAAATATTTGAATATTTATTATTATTATTATTATTATTAATAGTATTATTTGAAATTCGTATAAAAATGAGTCTAAACTATCAAAGATTGATGTTTTGTTGTTGGTAGATTCAATTATATCCACGTTCTCTGTCTGGTAAGCTCAACTATTAATTATCATTATCATGGGATACCAAATGTACACATGTGTGTGTATGTGATTAAGAATCGACCAGACGCCAGATTAAAACACATATATACGAAAGACATATTGGAAAAACCGGATTTACGTTTGGTGGAATTCGATTATATACACGTAATTTATTGAGATTTATCTACGGAATTTCGTGAACACCAACCATTAGATCTGGATTTGATGGAGAAAGAAAACGAAAATACCGAGCAAAAATACAACTGACAAATATCATCTCAAAATAACGAAGATAAACCATCATCATATCAAACATTAAAAATATCATTTCCTTTGTTGTTGCAAAACAAAGATGATGATGATGATGATGATGATGATGATCAATCAGGGCAATTCTCGCTATGGTTTAATGGTTTCGTTTATGGGAAATTAAACATCGTGAGTTATACCTGATAAAATCTTGACGATGTTAACAAAGTTCAAATTTTTATTATTCACAATAAGAGATTTTTATTTAGAAATAGTTTTCATAACCTTTAACACCATATCCAGAAATGCTGCAGTAATAATAAAAAAAAACAGATACATCTAGAGTAGAAGATAATGGTTGAATTATGCAAATTTTCATTATAATTGAGATATTCTTCTCTTAATAACTGTTGATAATTAAAATAAAACGTGTTGGAGAGAGTAGTCTATAATCAAAACAGAAATCTGTTTAGAATAAGAAACATGAAACTTTGTTTATTTATAAAACAAACGATCTTAAATAAGTTTCAATTGTATTTTATTACATCCCATAATCGTTAAAACTAGATCTGTTTCATTCAGTATCCAATTAATTTCAACAAAAAAACAACGAGGAATATCCTTATTTTTTTTTAAGGTAAATATAAATTAGGCTATTTTAAACCTCCCCTTTAATCTGTTCCACATTTTACTCATAATTTAACGTAATTGATACCCATACGTCTCTAATTACAACAATTTTAAATCAAATATTTATTATTGATCTAATTTTGAATTATTTCCTTAGCGAATTTTCATATAGAACTGTGTCAAGTCAATCTAGGATGATTATATAATTCATTCAAACAAGATAATTTAACTGGCCGTCTATTCTACTCGATTAATATGCTAATCATTTCAAAACGAACACAAAGAATTTGATTGATGTTGTTAGTGTTTGTTTAATTAACCAATTTCCAACTTACGGATTCATTTAATCGAACTTGTGTGTATGTCTCAAATACCATTATAATCGTTGACACTAACTAATGGTAAATATACATAAAGTCTTTCTTTAAAAATATCAAACATAATCTGTCATATGAAAAAGATTCAATAGATAGCAAGTCAAGTTATTTCATGATAACTATATATTTTTCAATCATAAAAATTCGATTAACCTGTTATCTATTAATATCGAATTGATTCTCGATTAATACGATGTTAATCCATTAACATTTGAGGAAATATTTGTAGGTGGTATTTTAGCAAGATCGTCACGTTCCTCATCATCATTCGAATATTGGCAAACAATTATGTATTCATATTGAATGAATTCGATATTGACTTTTATTAGCATCTTGTAAAATTACGACTCTCATAAAAATCAATTAAGTAGATGGAAATTGTTGTTATCTATCTACTATGTAATTATATCTATATGCGTGTGTGTAATGAAGCCTTGTTTTAATGATTGGAGGGTGGAGAAACATTAAAGAAAACACATATGAATCTCTATAATAGAACTTAGAGAAAAAGTAAGCAGACAACATTTGTTATAGAAAACTATTCTTTTTTTTGCCTCACAATAGAAACGATAAAGAAAACGTATTGGAAATTTTTCAATAAAGCTTTGAAAATTGTTTACTTTTTTTCTACATCTTTGCTCTATTCTCTATTTATCAAATTTCTCTTATAAACCACAATAATGTGAAGTTTGTTTTGTTTTGTTTTGTTTTTTTTGTAATTATTTAATATAGCAATATCAGGCTTTCTCAAATCGATTAACCTTCGATGAAATCAATTGTAAAGAAAACAATTTTCTTATGGGAACATCAATAAAAACATGGTACTGAACAATTTGTTTGTTATAGTCGTCATTTCGTTATCTAAAAAAAATCCTCATTGTTTTCAGTTCCACAAAAATAAATAACACAGAGAATTTTTTCGACGTCGGACATTGTTGGTAAAGAGTTCAACTCACTATCATTGATACATCGATAGAATCATCATCTTCTTCATCTTTATATAAACTTTACGTCATTTCAAATTTGATTAATCGAGCAAATATGTATCTACCTAATATCTGTGAAGCCTGCTCGTTATAACCGTGAATATTTACATAGGAATAAATGGCAAAAAAATTCGTCTCCACTAGTTGACTCGTTATAGTCATGAATTCGTTATAAACAGTCCCTAGGAGATGGGGATGTAAGACGTTTTTCCCGGACTAGGATATTCGGAGGACGTCCTTAATAGTCCAGAGTAAATTTTTTTGTACTCCACAAAAAAAAAATTCTAATGAGAGGGATGTGAACAAGCTTGGAAATCAAAAAGCCGTATTTGATGTACAGAAATTTACCATATAGAAAAAACAGGATTTATTAAACGATTAAAAGAGCAACTGCCCCCTGTTTGTGCCCCATCTGCATGAGTACATATAAATATAATTTTATAGGGGGTCCCCCCGAACACAATGGTTTAACTGGGGCTCGCTGAGTCTCTAAGCGGCCCTGGTTATAAATATTACACATAAATGACTTCATCAAATACAGAAGCAGAAGCAGGAAATGAACGATTTACAAAAATAAGAAACTATACGTACTTATCACTTTAGATATAGGGGGTTCAAGTTGTTTCATCTCATTCCACATATTCTACAATTATTATCACTGATCACAAAACCGAATCACAGTTCACAATTGTTTATCAAATTAAAAATCAGTTTATTTATTATTAAATAATAAAATTTTTAACAAATTGTAAAGAGGTTATTTTTCGAATTTACTGCCAACCGAACAAAATGACAGCTATTCTGCCAACACTGACACGAAACAATTGGAGCTATATATACCGCACACACTATTTCCTATCCATTTATTTTTACATTATGTAGAGTGCCTGTCTCCATATTTGTTGCAATCCCCCAATAAACAAAAGGAAATGAGGATGATTGAAAACTAAATAAAGGTCCTTAAGCCCTAATTTATATTAATTTTTAAAGGGCAAAGAGCATTCGTATACACTGAAATAATTATGGAAAGGGTCAGCCTTACAAATTTCATAAAGCATAACGAAATGCGACCAAGGGGGATGTTGCAAAAATACGAGCAAAATTTGTTTCTATTTGTATCACCAAACCAAAATCTGTGAGTATTTTTGTGGCGATTTCAGTGGATATTTTCTAAATAAAATTATTTTGATTAGGGATTTTTTTGATGTTGGTGATGCCGAAAGTTTTGAATTTTAAAATCAACATACCTGGCTTGGTGACATTAATTCATTTGTTCCTGTCCCTCCTAATTTTCACGATATTAATTGACACTCATATATAATGTTAAATTAAGCTATTTGTGTTATATTTATATTGGAATTTATGTTTTAGATTGAAAAATTGTAACAATTTGTTGGATATTCATAAAAACACTTAACATTTAAGACACGAATAAAATGATGACAGGTGACACCAACATCAGCAAATAAAATGTCCCAACTTTTCGCCGGACTAGACCAGCAACAATGTGTTTTTTTGATAATGCAGAAATGTGGAAAAATAATAATTCCGCACAGTGACACAAAAATCTCATCGTTTATCAAATATCATTACGAAAATTCATACATAATGTTTATGTCAGCATCTTTTAGGGAATTCATGTTCTTTGTATTGGTATTCCGTGTCTGTCAAATGTGTTGGAAGTTGTTATGGAAGTTGTTTTTAATTGTGTTTTCTCATAAAAATAAAATAAACCAATTCTAAGAAATAATTAAACAAAATCCTCGTCTGTTACAGTTTTGCAATTGTTTGTTAATGAATATGTTACCTGAAGATACAGAGAAAGATGAGAAAGATATGTCTTATTATTCAGTTTTCATACCTGGTAGTTGTGATGAATTGAAATTGAAAAATCCAACAGAATTATCAAAATATATTTTTAAAAATCGTCTGGACGCTTTAAATTTTATGAAAGATATAAAAAAGGCACGTTTTCGACAATTCACTGATTTTAATGATGCTATACATTTTGCAACATATGGCTCCACTGACGAATCACAACAACAACAACAATTAAAACAACAAACAAATACAAATAACGATTCAGTTACGAATAAAAATACGAATATCAATAGTTCCGGTGAGAAAATTAGTCCATTTAAAGGACCAAAACCCCAGGATATGATCAAATTAAGAAAATCTATAGAAAGTGGTGATTATAATTATGTTAAAACTCTTATATGGGAGAATCCAAGATATTTAATTAGTAGTGGTGATACACCATCAATATTACAAGTATTAAAATCTATACAAATTATAGAATTTTAATTGTAATTATAATTTTTCCAGGAGGGTTTCCGCTATAATGCCTTACATGTTGCTGCAAAATTTAAACATGCAATAATGGCTGAATTAATATTAACAACAATAACAGATGATCGTTTTATCAGACTACTATATGGTGATGAGATCTATTATGATAATATCGAAAATCGTATCCAAGCATTACTCGATTTGTATTTGAATACACCAGATAGAGGCTCAAATGAGACACCATTGCATTTTGCTGTCAAATTTGGTGCTGTTGATGTTGTTGAAGTTCTCGTATCGTTCCCACAATGCGATAGACAATTGAAAAATAAATACGGCCAAACACCCGATGTGGTACATAACACAATTACAATAATATTAAAATTTTAACAATTTTTCTTTTGATTTCTAGATAATTTGTGATCGATGTGACAAAAAAGATTCATTATTAAAAAAACAAATTGAGTTATTATTGAAAAACAATTTCTACGTACCAGTTTTACGTTCTGATGATGATTGTATACCACCGACAATTGGTGAACCATTCTCGCCTGGTAATGCACCTCTAACAACAAATGACCCATTAAGTCCACGTTTAGAAATTCATGCTTATGCTGGTCCAATGAATAGAGAAGGTGCTGAACAATTTCGTAGAATATGGAAAACACCACCACGTACAATCAATACAAGTACACCAAAGAAATGTGTTAGAAACAATAATGATGATGAATCATTTGGTGATATAATGGCGTTGCGTTATAAAGATCATTCAAAAGGTTTGGAACGTTTAGGACAGAAATTAGCATATAAATATGATGTAAATTGGAAAGAATATTGGCCATTTTTGGATTGTTTTATTGATATTACATCAAATGATGGCTTAGAAATGTTGGAAATCCATTTAAAATTACGTTCAATTAATGTCGATAAAACAAATAATTTCCAATTAAATCATAATGAAACAACAATTTCGAATAATAATAATTTTAGTACAATATCGGAATTGTGTCATACATTTCAACGTTGTTGTAATTTAAATGATTCCAATGATAATGATGAAACAAATGACGATGATTTCAGTCCGTTTTTATGTATAGAAAAATCATGTAATGTCTTCGCGAATCGTATAGTCTGTGATATTATAAATCGACTAACAACAACAACAACAACAATAAATTCGATTAATTTATTGATAAATCAAATGAAACAAATCGAAATATTAACAACAAGTTATATGGAAGATACACGTTTTAAAACTGTTGATTTTAAATGTTTACATTATCGTTTAGGGCAATTAACTGGCGACAAATTACAACAATATTTAACAAATAATCAACGTAAAGATCTATTGAATAAATTCGAACAATTCTTATCAGAATCCATCGATATTTTTGATTATTCATCATCTGATAATGAACGAGATACAATAATGACAACAATACGTGATTGTAAATCGACATCATTAAAAAAACAATTATTATGTTTAATTGGTTATATTTATAATTATTTAAATGATAACAGTGATAATAATCAAATCAATTTGAATGAATATCAACAAGAAATTGAATTTATTAATATTTGGAATAATTGTAAAGAATGTGATTGTATCTTCCATTTACGAAAATCTCGAAAAACAACAATTAATCGTAATAATAGTTTTAAATATAAAATTAAGACTGATTTTAATTTGATATCACGAAAATTATTTAATAATGACAATGAAATTAAATGTAATTATGTCGTAAATTAATTCATACATTCAATTATGGCTTATTATTATTGTTATGTTTTAGCTATATCGAATAGTTCTGGTGAAATACAAGAAGATAATAATAATAATGCAAGAAATTCGGATTTAGATGATGGTGATGAATTCTTCACACCACCATCATCACCTAGTCAACTTTATGATTCAGATGATGAATTTTGTGATACACAATTATTAACAGAATTATTTATTGATGGT
Organism: Meloe dianella; assembly: GCA_028455855.1. Classification (NCBI taxonomy): domain Eukaryota; kingdom Metazoa; phylum Arthropoda; class Insecta; order Coleoptera; family Meloidae; genus Meloe; species Meloe dianella. The sequence goes on from JAPTHL010000034.1 coordinate 1,612,703, forward strand.
GATTTACCAACGAAAACTGATTGTGCTGTATTTAATGCATTGAAATATTCGAATATACGACAATTATTAAATCCAAAACAATATCCGTATATTTATCGATGGTATCATAATGTGAATTTGTATGCAGACACAGATAGGGAAAGGTATTTTATTTGTTTATGGATTTAATTGTTTTATTTATTATTTTCTTGTTACAGTTGGCCCAACAGTAATAATATTAATAAGAAAATGGACGAATCAATGGGTACACCATCGAATCGTAATGATAATTCATCATCATCGCGAATATCATTAGCAAATACACCATCATCCAAATCATGGTTACGTATAACCGGTGTTAATTCGCCGAGAACAAAAATTGTTAATAAACATTCACCGAAAACGATTTTTCTTAAATAATTCGAAACAAAACAAAAAAACACACACAAATAATTATTCAATTTTATTTTTTAAATTTATATTATAAAACCCATTTCTAATAAGGAAGATGCTTTGTTTTTAAATTGTTCCTCCGCAATCTCCGTATCCTGTTCTAATTGTTGCAAACGATAACGGAATTGTTGTAAACTGTCATCAATTAAATCCGTATTTGGTGATTGTATCCGATTATCAGTTGTTTCATTGTCAAATTGTATTGAATCGAAATTTGCCGTTTGTTCTAAACATTTATTCAACAAATTCATTTTCATTTGTGACGTATTTAAATCTTTTTCTAATAAATTGACGTGCGTTGAGAGTCTTTCGATTTCCAATAATTTTCTATTGTTAATTTCATGTAAATGATCGATTTCGTTCTGTAAATGTGTGATCTTGTCGATATTAATTTTACATTGTTCGTGACAATGTTTTTGTTCGCATTTTTTCACGATTTGCTCATTTTCTAACACTCGTTCAGTTTGATAAACATTCAATTGTTGTTTTAATAGTGTTCGTTCATTTTTCAATTCGGAATTGTCTGCGATTAGTTTGCGTAATTCGTCGTCTTTCTTTGAGAATGCGTTGATTAATTCATCGTAGCGTTTTTGGTGGTGTTTGTTGATGCGTTCGATGTCTGTCAAAATATACTGTTGTACATTTTTATTGAAATCTTGAACAATTTCTGTAGGTATTCCGAAATGCTGCAAGAATTTGCTGAAGTAATCCATCAAATTCTCACCGTTTTCGATATTATTGCTGATTTTTCTGCGATTATAGCCGTCAAATTTATTGGAAATCACACAACACAACAATGATTGATCAGGTTGTTTCAAATACTCCATCCGTATTTTATTGTGATCTTTATTGTCTTTTGAAATACCAATCAATTCTAATATATTATCAATGGTATCAGATTTAAATTTCCATATTTGTTGTGTTTTCTTATCCATTTCAATTAATGACACTGGTAATTGGTTGACAATCGATGGTGCTTCACTACTAAACACTGATAATGCGAAATAATAACCATTCGATGATAGATATTCACCAATTAATAAATTGATTGCTTGTTGTTTTAACGAATATGGCGCATTTTTTTCTATTTGGAAATCATTATTTTTAGTAAATGTTGAATACCGTAACTGTTGTATCATTTGTACACGTAAATATTTACGTAGATCCGTTAATAATTCTTTATCTTCCAGCCATGTGAATAGCCATTTTTGGAACTGTTGTGCTGATAACTGGTTATTATTACAAATAGCCGATGGTTTGAGATGAGGCTCAACTATTGGAATATTATTTGTTGTTGACATTCTACTTGTATTAAACACAAAAACAAGATTGTTTGTATTCTATTATGCACGTTACCGTGGAGAATAAATGAACAGATGGATAAAGCGGCAATGCTCAATTTTAAAGGATAAAGTCAATCAAACCCTGGTGGAAATATTTCTCTGAGTAACTTTGAAGAAGTGTTGTTAAGTTTGAAAAGTTTACAAAATTTCGGACTCATCTAGAGGAGTCCGAAATTGTGTTGGAAATCCGACTTATTCAGAGATTTTCAGATTTAATATCAGTTTTTCAGTGATTTTGAAATTTTCTCAGAGAAAATAAGACTTTTAAAAGTGTTATTTCCGAATTTTTCAGAGAAATCTTTTCTTTAATCGACTATGCATGCAGCATCCTCTTAAATATGGTTATCTCTGTACATTCCAGAATTTTTGTCGTTCTGGGCGTTATTATCATGCTGTAGCAGGTGTGAATTTGCTACAATATGGTTCTTCTGTCCCATCAAAACTTCTTTGCGTTCATCTATGTGCTACATTGCTAGTATCGGAGATTTCGTGCAACCAGCAGTAGATGCAACGCAAGTACGTTGGACTATTCCAACAATTCCATCGTTTTCTAATACCTTTTGAGTCAATTAACAACCGTACATTCTCTCGTCAATAGATTTTACAATCCCATATTAGTTCTCGCCATGCGTTACTTAACTTTGCCAAATGTCTAAAAAGTGCCTTACTTAGCAGAGCAATGAACATAATCTCCATCCACTCAACCATTCTACTTGAGCGCCTCAATCTACAATAAAGTTACGGAGAATTAGATTGACAGGACAGTAAACACATTCAAAAGATATATAAAAATATATTTGTATATAAGATTTGTTAATAATAATCCAAAAAAAATATATAAATAAATATAAAAACTTGCACCGTTATTCTCTCTTTTTGTATAAAATTGGACGGATTTTAAACAACCCCAAAATGAACAACTTTAATTTTTGGTTGTTGCTCTTGTTGTTGTTGTTGTGTATTATTATCATTGTTACTATCATCTTTATTCTCATTTTTCCGAATCGGTGTGAAATCTTTCAGATACTCCTCATTTGGATGACATAATGGCAAACTATCGGCCAATTCTTTTTGTGGATCAGTCAAATGTGATGGTAATGGTGGTGGTAGTTGGCGTATTGGTGATGGCCTTTTAATTTCAGGTACAATAAATGCTGTTACTGTATCGGAAAATTTCACTTTTGGTTGTACTTTCTTGATCACACCACCATTACTACCACTACCAATACTATTATTAGGATAAACTGTATTATAAGCAAATGATGATGATGATGATGGTAATGATATTGATTGTTGATTCAATGATAATTTATAAGAATGATTGGGTAATCGTATATTTGTACTACTCAAGTTCGGTAGGGGTGGTGCAACAGGCAATGGTGGTGCTACAGGTGGTTTTACTATAGACGAATTTGTTTTGTTATTAACAGGCGAATTCGTTGCAAAATGTAATGGTGCTTTGGGGGCTTTCACATATGTTGCCCTTGGACGATTTGTTGATATATTCGGAATTGGTGGTGATGTTTTCGGATAAGTTTGATTGAAATTTGTCGTTAATACATTATCATGTATTGTGGTAATTTGATAATTTCGTTCAATATTACCATCATCATCATCATCATCTTGATTACTATCACAACTATCATCATTTGAACATTGTGAACATGATGTTCTTGAACAATTCGATACTTCACTGGAACAATGACTTAATAATGCTGATGCCTGTGCCCGTGCTGCTGCTGCCATTTCAGTTTCACCAATTTTGATAGCAACATAATATAAATCCATAAATAAGTCATGATGTCCTAAATCGACCGCTAATAGAAATGCAATTTCAAACATTTCTGTACGCACCAATTGATGGAAGAAGCGACGGCTAATCGTTAAAATTTGATTATTGAAACGATTACGTAAATTCGTTGGTATTGGTATTGGTGGACTATAATAATAACCTAAAACATCTTGTAAATATTTTGCATTCTCATTTGTCATTGGTTTCGTTAATAAATATGTTGATAGTTTTTGTAATAGATAGAAATTTTGCTCATTAAATTCACAACTTAATAATAAACGTATCGCTTTATAAATTTTGTTTGTTTTTATATATTTATAAATTATTGATTGTGTAGTTAATGATTGTTCTATATGTTTGATTAATACTAATGGTCCTTGTTCTAATGATAGAATTAAATCCTTTTGTCCCCAACTAATCGAATTGATTGTTAATTGAACATTAAAATAACTTGATAAATCAATTAATGCAATTGGTGTACAATCTTCACTAGTTATTTGTGTTTTTATACAATTTAATGCTATATCAAAATATTGCAATTGGCCACGTTCATTTGTTATAACAACAATTGTACCAAATGGATGCCATTCAATAAATTTCGGTATAAATAATGCTTTTATTGTTTTTGTTATACCACGATTACGATCTAATAATGCTAATGAACCATCAATACAACCAATCAATAGACGATCCTCATGTTTACTTAAACAACAACAACTAACTTGTGTTTGTAATGGTACTGATGTTACTGTAATTCTTTTTAAATTGTTTTTAATTAATTCGAAATTACTGATTTCAACTGATACAGATCCTTTTATAGTCACTTTTTGTTCAATTAATATTAATGTACGATTATTATAACGGCTAACAATAACATCAATTGGATCACCATCAGTTTTTTTATATGCTAATAATTCAGCACCACGATAATTTATCCAATATAAATGTAAATTAGCACGTTGATAATCTTTACCAAGTGGACTCCATGGTTGTGGATGTTCTGATTCGATCTTACCCCATACAGCTAACCAATCATTATAATAATTTAAACGACGCCGTGGCCCACCTTCTACAATCCAACCATCGCGCCATGGACCACCGTAGCCCAATACATGACCATCATTACATATGCAAATTATCTGCTGTTGGCCCAGAATAACACCTTCAAAACACGCAATGATAATAACAACAACAATTGATTGAAATGAGAAACAATTCTAACCGTCACATAAAATATTGACTTGTAGCTTTGCAGCTAGTTGTTTCTCAAAATGAATACCAACCAAATCACCAGTGCTAAGATTTATTGTAATATTAACCAAAACACCAGTTGACAACAATAATTGTAATAATTGATTGTCAGACCATTCGAAACATACAATTTTATTGTGCAACAGATAATCTTCTAACTCTTTTAATTTATCACGTAATCTCTGTGGCCGTTTATTTGGTAAATTCCATATATATCCTCTTTGTTCACAATATCTTTTCTTACTCAAATAACATAATGAATCATTCAGATCGCGTTTAGCATAGTATCTGTTGATAAGAAAACGCAATTATTACAAAAATATGGCCTGTTGGCACAACTTGTTTTGTTACTTAAAAGACCCATAATCCGTATGCTTGATGATTACATCTTCTTGGGTACTCCAGAAATGGATTTCACTTAATAAAGGGAACATTTTATTATCAAATGAAGTATTCTCTATTTATTTCACCGCATTATTGTCGTCGTTTCATTTATTTTAAAATCGAAATGTTGAGAAAACCAGTGAAAGTTCTAACAAAACTGGAAAAGTGACACATGTTAAAAGAAAATCAACAGATACTCTAGGGATTTTTGCGGGCTACAGTTTGGAATTGAAGTAGTTTTTGTACTATAATTAACACCTAATATAGCTATAAAATGCAGTGATATTGATTGAATATCGATGATGCGATCAGATTTGCTATAAAATCTCAATTTAAGATTGATTTTACTTGGAAATTTCATCAAATGCTGCATGTACAGTAGTTTTGATTTAAATAGTTGGCATCAATCTATATATTGCCATCTAGTAGAGCTTTTGGCAACTACTGTATTTAACCTAAAAGTTTTTGGGCGACTTAACCTTAAAAATTGTAATTTTTTTGCGGAGATGTTGCCTTTACTTTCATACAATTCTCCTAAGTTATGTCGATATTTCAAAAGTAATGCAAATATTTAGTAAGTTACATTAATGTTAACAGTTATCATTTTTAGATTTTCGCCGTTTTTCAAGTGCATTAGAACAACCGCAACTACAACAACAACAGCAACAACAAGAAGAAGAACAACAGAGAGAGCATTTAATAAAATCAGTTAAATCGGAAAATATACGTAAAAGTGTATTAGAATATCGGCATGCTTATCCTGAATTTTTACCAGATCCGAAAATCGAATTTCGTAATCCAATTAGAGAGAAAATCGAACGTAACGATATGATTGCCAGACGTACAAATATTGATATACCGGAATTTTATGTTGGTTAGTTTAGTATTTACATTAATTCGATATATATGATTTTTTATTTCGTTAATTTGATTTTATATCAGGTTCAATTTTGGCTGTAACATTATCTGATCCGCATTCATCAAATAAGCCACATCGATTCGTTGGGATTTGTATTAATCGTGAAGGTTGTGGATTACGGGCTAAGTTCATTTTAAGGAATATTATCGACCATCAAGTAATTTTCATTCACTTATCAGTGTTTATGCCTAATTAATTTTAATTTAATAACATTAAAGGGTGTGGAAATTCTGTATGAAATGTACGATCCAACAATCCGTAGTATTGAAGTGTTGCGTTTAGAGAAACGTTTAGATGGTCGCTTATTGTATTTGCGTGACGCCCTACCCGAATACAGCACATTCGATCCGAATATGGAACAAGAAATACCGATAGAAGGTGCACCTGTACCGGTAAATGATGTTAAAGTTAAATTGAAGCCACGTCCATGGCTGGAACGATGGGAACGACAAAATTTGAAAGGTGTACAATTACCGGAGTTAGCAGAGAAAATAATGCGACGTGCCAAAGAAACGCAAACACCATGGGAAAAATACGATCTAATGAAACAATATATGTATGTTATCAGATTATCAGATAGTTCGGATTAATTCGCATTGCTTACGTTTTACAGGACAACAATACCTGAAGAGGAACAAATCGAGATTTTCGCTGAATTACAATCACAGTTGCATAAAGTCGGTGTTACACAAAAATTGAAGCGAAAGAGGACATTTGTTAAGCCAACAAAACTAGCATAAATTCATTGTTTTTTTCACTTCCGCGATTAGGATAAAAATATGAGAATTGTTTCAGGAATTGATTGTTTTTTTTTATTGTGCTACTTATAATTACATATGTGTAATATAGTTTGGTATACATGTGAATATTTACAATTAATTTTTATTAGTCTTCCAAACAAAATTTAGAAATAATACTGGATTTTTCATCATAATTAACAATAAAACTTAGTCAAGAAAGAAAAAAACACAAATTTGGAAGCGTTTTTCGTGCATCTTTCACTTAAGAGCCTCCCAATCAGATTTCACCCTCATGAACGTTTTTTCTTTTTAAACAACTTACTCGCAGATAAAAAGACTGTTTTTTCAAAGGGAGAATAAACGATGGAAGTCAAATAATCACATTAATATGCTTACAAAATGGCAACATAATTATACATAGATATAATACAGAAATTAAGTAATCATTTTTCTTTTTATTTATTGCATTTTAGATACTTCAAATCTTGTATTAAAAAGTTCTTCATCAGAATCTAAAATTGGTAGAGCTGTATCACTTTTAACATTCTCTTCTAACCATTTTAAATCATCATCAACTGTATTCCTCGGTGATTGTTGTTTATTTGATGTTTGTTGTTTGGAATGATGATTAATACGTATTTTAACACCATATGCATCATTAACTAATTGTTCTTCTTCATCATCATCATCATCATCACCAGTATCTAATAATGGTACAAATGCATAACGTTGATTATTATTTGTTGGCCGCCATAAAATCATAATAACCAATAATAATGCTGAAAATAAAATATGCCAATATGCATCTTCCAACCATATATCCTTCCATATAACTAAACAATTCACTAAATGATGTGTTTTTATCGAATATAACATAAAACATATTGATGCAATTACAGAAAATATTAACGTATTTGTAAAATGACGATATAATGATAATTTGATTTCATTACGACGTAAACGTAATGTTCTTGTTGTATTAACTAATGCACTAAATATCCACCAACATATTGCTGAATCTAATACAGCCAATGGTACAGATGCCACTAATAAATCACGGCCTTGATCATTTTTCGGACGTATAATTCTCATATATGCTTCACTTGATGCCAATATAAAATATAAAAAACCAACACCAACAACACGATGTAATGTTGATCCTAAACGTGGCTTAACAATACCAAAACCAAGACTAACAATGATCACTAACATTCTAGCTAATGTACGTTTACCACATGATACCCATTCAGCAAATAACATTGCACCTTGCACACGTACACCTGTTGTATTTATATTTTGATATTCAGCATAGAATGTGGCTTTCTCTAACATTCCTAATAATATAACACCGCCAATCCAAAATTGTACACGTAACAGATCACGCCATTGTAAAAACGATAAAATCAACCATATTATACCCAATATAATATAAAATATACACATAAAACCATAAAATGGTAACAATGGCCAATCAGCTGCCGATAGATAACCGTATGTACTATGCATTTGTATGTGTATACCAACATTGAAATCAACATCTACATCTGGTGTCACTTCAAATACCAACACATAAACACCGTCATGTGGGATTATGTAATTTGGTAATGTGTACGTGTGTAAAGACTTCTCATTTTTATCCAATTTTGCACTAGCTAATAATATATGATCATCACATTTATATGTATTTGTTAGATGATGAATTGTTCCATTAACATAATTCTTATCCAGTTTAATTATCTAAAATTTAATTCGATAATTATTCGGGGGGGTTTCTATTGGCGACGATTGATCAACCACAATACTTGCCTCTTTCGCTTGATTCAAAGCATCCTCATATTGCCAACATAATGATGGCAAGATGACTAAATTAATTTTTACATTTGTCTCTTCTAGTGTTTCACAATTAACTTGTATGAATACTTGTGCCCCTTTATATAGACTTTTCGATAAATAGAAATAATTATCAGCCTAGAAATATTGGAATAATATGAATAATAGTATTAGAATTATTATTAAAATTTGTTACTTTTGTTAGATTAAAATCCCATTTTCCTTCATCTGGCAAACACTTGATTGATGACGTACATATTGAAATTATAATTAATATTGGAAATAATACAAATTTATTAAACATTCTCCTTTACATTTATTACTAATCGAACGTTTTATTTAATGAATTAATGTGATAAAATTCGGTAATAAATTTCAAAACCATTTATTTCGCAATAACAAGGTTAGATGACAATCTAATGACAGTTGGCAATGAATTGACATTTGACAGAAGTAGTTTAGCATAGACGACAAGAGATGTCGCTACGTGTATAGAAGTGATTATTGCATCACGATCACATTGATGTAATAATAATCACAGTCAACTACATGAGCGTAGCAAGGATAGGGGAAATGAGGCTCTCGTTTCAAGATTTTGGTCTGCAACATTATTAATCTGTAAATCATATCTAACGTTTCGTGAGCAGGGAAGTTTCAATATATCGTAAATTTAACAATTATAGTTTTAAGCTCGGTGGACTCCTACTAGCTACCTGCTGTAAGACCGTGACCAGGACGGAGCTGCCTTGATTTAACCTGTTTGTACAGAGACTTACCCAGTAGCATAACTCCAAAATTGCGATTTTCTTCTTTAATTTCATGCAGAAAATTCTTTTATAATAGATACGTTTGTTTGATCTCATCGCACTGTCCCATTTTCATTTATTTTATTCATAATGAGTCTTTTTATCATCATAGGAATGAGCTGGTTAGTCTCAACGGTAAAAGTATTGGATTTACAATCAAACTGCCGTTGGGGTCCGGTATTAATATTATACGAACAAATTCTTCTTGTATTTCCATTTTGAAATATATTCGTTCTAATAAAAGCTCGTAGATTAGTGGAAATTATTAGGTGTGTTCCTACCCACAATTCCAGTTTGTTTTGTTTATAACCAGATTATCCATGTCTAGTTAGAAATTGATCACAAGCTACTTTGAAACATGATCAGCTGGAACGCATTTCTATAAAATTGTTTGTAGAAGTAAGGAATAGGAATTAATCATCATTCAATTTAGTTGCTGATGAAAGTGTTGTTAATTTATAAAAACCTTAATTCAACTGTCATTATCATCAGCCGTGCGGAAAATGGCCATTTTCGATGCATGTACTTGGAAATGAAGATTTTAACCAATGAGAGACGTTCTTCCATGTTAGGTATTTATTTGTTGTTGCTTGGCAACACCTACTATAATCGGGCACTTTCGAATGCACCACACACGATGGCATGTCGGCTGTTTTCGTTCGATCGCAAAAAAGAGCCGTTTTCATTTATACGAAGTCTTTTCATCTAAAAATTAACGAGCCGAAGGGCTCGATGGTAAACGAATTGGATTTACAATCAAGAAGTCCGGGGTTCGAACCCTGGCAAGGCATGAAAAAGGATTTTCGAAACTTCCCACTTCTCCCAATTTGTTAATTAGTCCATGCAACAAATTACATACATGAACCAGCTAGCAAAAAAACACTCACTCTATAGGATCCACACAAACCCCTTTACAGGTCCCTCATCGTAGAAAAGGCGTCTGGATTTGGTGAAATGAGCAGTAACCCATCCATTCGAAACGGCATAAGAGCCAGGATTTGGTGAAATGAGCAGTAACCACAATCCTTTTTTAACAATTATATTAAGCTCGTTGTCTCCCCTACTAGCTTGGGCCTCTGTTTTTCATGACTGTTACGGCAATGGGGACTGATAATTTTGAGTGCAAAAATACCAGTGTGTAAAAATCAAAGTAAAAAACCACAAGTCTGCAGCGGAAGCCCTTCAGCTGTATTCGCAGACCAAAGAATCGAATGCTACCCGAAGATGCTAAAAACATGTGAAAGGCATGTACAACATTTCAATCATAATAATCAGGAATTTCGGAGCCCCCTATTGCCCAATTTTTTTTTCAATCTAGAGATGCAGACTTCGATACAGAATATTGTCGAACTTACGTAAACGAAACGAGACAATAATAATATTTGATGATTAAAGGAGATACGTTGGATTTTTAGCTGGTACTAGATACCACCTACCCTTACACAGCTTTAGCTGTGTATATTTCTTTTTCTACAACCGATGTGCAGACTAAATATCGGTTTATTTATATAAATAAAAGATTGTACCTTTCTGTTGCAATATTTTCTCGTACGTGTATTGATATAAATCGTCGTCATTTATTTATATGTTTTTTTGCGCTTTCTTTCGGGAAAACAACCCATTTATCATCACACATGCACATAGTTTTTATTTAAGCTTTCTTCACTGTTTAACTAATTAACATTGTCAGTTCCTCGTATTTGTTGGTAAAAGGATGTTGATCAAAGATACGTATTTTTCATATGATTTGAATCTATGTCACAAACATTTTTGTTCCAACAAACACATCCTCTCATCTTATTAGGGATTAATTTCGATACGTTTAATCTTTAGAGTGTATAAATGCCGCAAGTTGTAGGTATTTCGATACATGTTAATAAAGCAAACACCCTGAAGGTATCCAATAGACAAATTCAATCAAAACAGCTACGATTGAATATTGTCGAATTTACTACAAACAGTAAATGTTGTCTAAAACAAAAATGTTAAATTCAAACCGTTACTTGTGTCCACCAGTTGATATTTAATAACGCTCACGCCTTTCAACAATAAATTTGGATTAAGTCATAAAGAGAATTCCTTTGTGTGAAATAGAAGCGATATGAGAGACAACAGTAAGCAATAGAATCGTCTTTACTAATCATCCAGCTACGATTACAATTCGTCCAATATAAATGAATTTAACGATCAAAAACAAAAACAAAACAAACACGAGATAATTAACGGGTATTTCGTCGAAAACGAACAGGAAATCAGGGTGGATCCACTTTGTTATTTTGACTTTTTAACAACAATTCAAATTGAAATTAATTAATCAAAACAAGACAGGATGTGAGGTGGAAAAGTTGCCAAAAACAAAACAGAGCCTCGCAACAATGAATAAATCACATTGAATCAGTTCGCAATTAAGTTGTCAATTAAGAAGCTTTCTGAACGATAATTCCATCGATGATGGTGCAATTTAAACTTTTAATCAACTGTTACAGTTCTAAAGGACACTATCTAATTTATTAGAAAACACATAAATCAAACACGATTCGCTATACTTATAAACAGTAGAAAATTATAGTCCTTTTTCCCAAAAAAAAATCAAATGATGATAACAAAAAACGTAGGAGTCAACCAATGGTGGTGCGTATCCACCATCCCCCACCATCATTTTAAGTTTTGACATGTGTGTATGTAGGCGCTTTGAAAAGGATAAAGCTTTATCCTGGCACAGGATCATTGTGAAGCGCCTGTTGATCCGCAACCAGTTGTGCGCCAACCAGAAACTACACAACTTTGTTGTTGCATTAACAATAAACAAATAAACATCTACAACAATTCCAGGTAAATAAACTATTATTCTAGTTGTTTTGTTAGATAGATAATTGTACGATTTTCAATGCTCACTCTGTTGTTCATATAATTCAATCGAGAATTTAAAACTTTTGTCAGTTGTATTGTGTTCTTGATTTTATTCCCTAAAGAATTTAGAGTTTCGAAATAACAATTTTTAGCAATCAAACTGATAGAAACTGTTTGGCCTTATAACTCAAACTTTAACTTAACAGAATTCTAGTGAAACAATAAATTATTTGTTGTAAAACTATTGAAATTAAAATAATTAGTTGACGGGCAAACTTTAAAAATTAATAATGCTATTGCTTTGTCTCATCTGTACTGGACATTAGTTTTTTAATTGCACTTTGTGTGTGTGTTTGCTATTGTCTCATTTTCCTCTTTTACAATTAACAGTGCAACGCTGAATTCTAATTTGGATTTGTTTACTTTGAACAATTCCTCCACTGATAATGATAATAAATCTTCATACGGGATATTCTACTGTGGTACAACAAATAAGACCTGTAAAAGTTTTCAGCATAAATTTGTATGCTAATTATACCCTTGAGTTATTGCTCTAATTATTTGAGACATTTACATAATTATTATTATCCGTTATGTATTGGAACGCTATCAACTCCAATGAGACATTTATATTCCTACTAACTAAACAATTTAAACATTTAGAAGTCCTCTTGTTCCCACTGCGTAGTTGGTTGTTCCAATGGGACTACGCTCCTCATCGCTATATAGAAACTTCCAATTTAACTTGTAATAGATCTTTGGTAAAGTTCTAGCTTTGAGAAAAAACAATGATTGAAAATCGAATAGAAACATAACGAGAACGAATTGATAATTCTATTAAATATTTATTGAATGTTATTCAATACTGTTATATCTCTATTTATATTAGCTGATTAATTTGCTTTGAATCAATATCAATATTTGATGATCAACGTTCCTCATAAATTGCCATAAAATATAAAAACACATTTTACATTTTTGTTGTTGTTGATTTATGATGTTTTCCGCTTGATTTCTCCGATAAACACCTGTGAATTTGTGAATCATTAGTAGTAGGAACATTCGAACTAATCTTATGTCAATCAATAATAGCAATGGCACACAGGACAGGCTGTGAAAGTCTAGATGTATGTAAAATGATCCACGTTTAGTAGAAATTGGAATAGTTCATGTATATCCAATCGTTCAAATAGAATTCAATCAGTTCACGATTCGATTCGCATCATTCGTTTTTTTTTGGAATATTTGTGGCTCTGTGGTCATTAAATGTGTTACACGTTTGCCCCCTAATCATCCCATTAGTAAATTCGATTCATCTTTTGGATGTGTTCGACATGTATTTTCCGGTAACAACTTGCTGCACAGTACAAGGTATTTGTTGGAGGAATATACGAAGGATTCTATGTCAGTCGATACACACGGATTTAAAGGAAAATATACAAAAATTCCAAGCGTCTAAGTGCACACTTTCAATAGTTATGCATTTTTAAAGCTGCTTACCAACCGGAAGAATAGCTGAATTTCTTCAATTTCCTATAAAGGCGATCAAAACTTGTAGAATATGCGTGTTTGTTGAATTTATTAATGTGCACAAGTTATAAAAATATACGCATGAATATTCTAATATAAATACTTTTTCTATTCATAACATGTTTATTGTTTCCATAACTGTTTAACATAAATATAACGCATTGTTATTTTGGGAGATTACCATTTTTGTCCGACAAACTAAACATGGGCGTATTTCAGTTTATTAATCAACGCTCCGTTGATTTCTTATAAATCTCGAAATACCCTCTGGGTATACAAGCAATTCATTTATTAATCAACAAATTATAGAATGTTTGCATATGATTTTTGATAGCTCAAACAACAGTGTTCAAGGCACAATTGTGTAACTTGCCAAAAAAAGTTACCTCCAACATTGCCAAATATGTGCAGTTGAATTAGATTTGTTGGTTTCTTCTCGGATTTTCAGGCATCGATAACAGTGTTCTCCCGGCGCACCCACCATTTTTCCACCAGAGCCCAATCTATGAGAATAAAGCTGATTCTAATTAATTAAACGCACTATCGTGCCATTAATTATCGATTTATTTAATTAAACGCACGCTACGTGACAATTTTTCTAATTTTTATCCACTTAAACAAAACCGTTAATTCGTACTGTATCATATTGAATAATTTGAAATAGAATTAAGTTACATTACGAAAATGGGTGATAATGGATGAGGTGTTGTTGTTGTTTTGATGGTGGTTTCGTGCGTTGGTGAAAACAGAAACGACACCATTGTTATCTTGATTATGAAAGGTCAATTATATCTTGTGCCCGTGCAATTTATCAAGATCTTATAACTTGAACGGATAAGATCGTGAGGCACATATTACATTAGATTGTGTTATATACCTGTTATGTTGTGTAATCATTTGAGAATGAAGATGTGAGAGAGGGAATTTTAACGTCTTCACTCATATAGACGCTAACGAAACAAAACAAAAACAAAAAAAGAAGCAAACGATAACTTTTTACAGGCTTTGCCATATAGAAATCTATTTCTCCCCATGATTATTAACAGGAAGATCGGTGTTGGAAGTTTCATTTTCTCAATTTAATTACCACATAAAATATAATTACAAACACATTTTGTTATATTACAGAATCATGTCATCGATACCATTGATCTGTTTTGTCGTTCTATTACTCCATCATACCGTATGGTGTTACAATAACGATGATCTCTACCAACTATCACCCGATCTGTACGAATCACTTTACTATTCAACAGAAGATTATCTTGATGAGCCCGATGATATACACCGCCATTTATATGTTAAAAATGCTAATGATGATGGTGTATTAACAATAATCAAACGACCAGATTCTTCGATTTCTGATAGTTTGTATGATGCGAAATTTCCACGGCCCACACGTTCTGGACAGATTGGTGATAAAAATGATCATTTCATACGTTTTGGACGTAACAAACAAGATTTCTTGCGTTTTGGTCGACGTCCCACTACTGATAGCGGTTCAAATTATATACGATTTGGTCGCAATGTAAACGTAAGTTCCATTGACATTTCACACACACGATAATAAATGTTGGCAATTTCTTTTAGTATGTTGATCAGAAACATCACCGCAACAAACGCTCGACAACACCATCGATTTATTCCGATTATAAAAGGAGCGATGGTGGCAGTAACTTTTTACGTTTCGGTAGAAATAGTAATTTTATGAGATTTGGTAGAAATAATAATGGTCTTTTCGCAACTGTTCCAAGTGCTAATTATTATCATCATAACCAACAGAATTCACCATTAATACAATTATTAGAGGAATTAATTGAGAATATCAGCAAAGATCATGGTAAACATGCTGAAGTATCCGCATAATTATCATATTAATTTTCCATTAATCAATTAATCATTCTGTGGCTGGAAATTATTAAAAAAAATAATAAATAAATCGTATCTATAATCAGTATTATTGTCATTGTTGTTCTCTCTTGTTCATTTTCTATATTAAATAGTTTAATCAATGTTGATTATTCAATGATTGTTTAATGTGTAATTTAATTTATTGTATAAAAGAATCAATAAAAATTTACATTTTCTAAAAATCAGATTCGGTTTCTAATCATTTTTTGTGAATGACCTGCAAAATTTTCCTAACCGCTTAGGCTTTTCATTTGTGCGTTCGTGAATTGATGGATGCATAATGCAAGACAACGCTGACAATTCCACCCAAGTTGAAACGTAATTGTAACGAATTCAAGAAAGTTCTTCCTCTGTCACTCTTCACCTTATATTTCTGCAGTGCCGGTCCGCGGGATGGTTTGCAGGGACAATTGGACGCGAGCGCGGTTTCCAATAGAGCGCCGAATCAAATAAGTTTGAGTTTTCATAGATAGACGATATAGACTAATAAAAGGGTGCTTGTAACTCATGTTTACTCCGGGCGCAATTTATTCCGGGTCCGGCTTTGTGTTTCTGCATTGTTTTATATGTTTGCTGTGGTTAACCATAAACATGCTTGCTTTTAAACTTGGAGTTTCCCTGGAATTGAACTATTTCATCGATTACCAATTCCCCATCATTCAGAGCTTGTAAAACAAATGCACAAGAAAGTCGTGTTTGCACGGAACCAACCAAGAGATCCGTTTAAAAAACTGCCTTTGGATGACTTAAAAATTTTGAATGTCCAGTCTAGAAGTCTGCTGAAGTGTGAAGTGAAAAAAATTGAAGAGTATAGTGAAACTGCAAACCAGCTAACACCCTTTTCGTTATTTCCTTAATTTCATTGACCCGATTTTCTTGTAGAACGGAACCCGCACACAGACGATCCGGTGTATTTGCTCATTATAAAGACAGAGATTGTGCAGATAAAACAAAAAGAAAGCGAAATGGAAATGTAATTTGACGACACACTGTTGTAGATTGCCGCCACATTCATTTTCTATTTGCATATAACACAAAAAGACGAAACAATCTACGACTGCCCAAGAAGCACTCCAACCAAGATTCGTGTGTACCGAATAGAGATATTGTTTTATGTAAATACGAATAGTAGTGGTCGGTCAAGATGAGAACGAAAAATATAAATCGATAAATCACAAATCCAAAAGATTCTGTTCATGCATTGTTCTAGCAAATAGCTTCAGGAAGAACACGGATATGGTTCTGCAACAAGGCAAACAACAAAATTTGGGAATGTATTATCAGGCAGGAATATTACCATATAATCAATGAAGAGGATAGAAACCTTTATAAACTCAAATTATTTATTTTAACATATCCAAATTACAATAATAATGTGTAATAATTATAACATCATAGTATATAAGAGGACAGTCAAATTCCCATCATTTATTCATTTAATTTTTGTTAACTTACTTGTATCACAGAAATTTGACTTAAAATTAATAGGATTGAAGACTTTCAGAGAAAAACAAGAACAAAAACGAGATAAAACACAATTTTGAAGACAAAACTAATCAAATACAACAGACTAAATAGAAACGTACTTCGTAAATCACACCATTTCACAATTAAATTATATTTAAGACTAGGTCATTAATATTATGTGTTTAATCAGTAATAATAAGAAATTTTGGAATAGTCAACGTAGATAAAATGGACAAAATATTGAGATAGATTTTTGGTGTAATTTTTGTTTTTTGTTGATCACGATGATAAAATTCCAAGTCTTTTTCCTAATATATGTATTTTTTGTTTGTTTCATTTATAGTTTAAATTATTAAGCAATTACCAGTGGTTCATCATCAGAGAATCCAATAATTTGTGGGCTAGATTCATCTTCTTCTAAACCATTATTATCATCGAATGTGGCAGCACCTGATCTTGTATCATAATGTGAATTAGCAAAACGTGTAAAGCTATTTTGTAAACGACGATGTTTTATAACAAATATAATCAATATTGTTAATGCAATTAAACCAGTAAATGTTAATGTTAATATTAATGTTAAACTTGTACTAGACATTGGTAGATTACTTCTTGCCAAACTAACATGTTCGGATAATGCTGACATATAATTATTTTCTGTTTTGATACGTACAGCAAATGTGTACATGTTTGATGTTGTATTTGTATAAATAAATGGTGGATGATCAACTAAATATTTTTCAGCTGTTGTTTCATTCAATTCATTACCATCACTAATCAATATTTCATATTGATATTTGCCAACTTGTGCTAAACTACGTTCTTGCCAATAAACAATAAAACTACCATTAAATTGTATTGCTGGTTTTAATTCATATGGTTGTGGTATTTGTGGACCAATATATCTAACATAATCTGTATAAATTGCATCAGGATCATCTGTTGCTATACGTATATCATAAACACCACCGAACATTATTTTAATGACATGCGATAATTCTTGGGGATTTGTTTTCTTTATTGTCCAAACATTGCGGAGAGTTCTCTCATAAATTTCAATCTAAACAAATAGAAGGGATTTTTTTTCTTAAGATATAAACTTACATTATAATAAGAATTTACAATAACTTACAATATAAGATACTTGTGCTGATGGACATGATGGTGACCATTCTATTCGCATTTCTAATCGATTATCACCATTTTCTACAACACGTAAATTTTTCGGTGGTGCTTTCTTATTCAATTTCGTTCGTATTTCAACTGAACTCCTTGATAATGGCCCATAACCATATGGTTCAACAATACCAATATTGAACATGTAAATCTCGCATGCTTGTAGATTTGTAATAGTTGTCGTTAAATTCGATGTTGTTACACGTGGCTCTAGAATAAATATTCACATTTATATTATTATAAAATTAATTAATAAAAAAAATTGTTTTTTACTTTCAAATAATTCATCTTCATTAATTCCATAATAAACACCATAAATCCAATCGATTTTTCTTGAATCCTTTGGCCGTTCCCAACTCAATTTCACTGTTGTACCTAATTCGGTTACACCACCTTGTAATGATGTAATTTCTGGTAATTGATTACCATCAGTTGTTGCACTAACATCAGATATAGGACCATAAAATGTTTTTTTATATGAATTCAATTTAAAATGATAACGTACACCCGGTGCTAATTTATTAATATCAATAAATGTTTGATTTGTTCTCAATGAATCCATTTTTGGATATGGTTTATCTGTTATTATATTTATTATGAAACCATCATAATTATTTCTTGTATATTTCCATAATAAACTAACACTATTATTTGTTACTTTTGTTACTGTTAATTCTTGTAATGTATCTAAATCTGAATTACCATCAAATTGTATTGTTGTTGTTTCAGATGGTTTACTCTCATAATTACGATTGTGAGCTGTTACCTATCAAACAAAAATTACAAACAACATAATAAAAGAGAATAAAAATATGATAAGATGATTTGCTTACATAGAACGTATAGTTTTGATTGTGTTGAAAATCAGCAGCTAACAGATGTGCCGTCTCATTACCACTCAATTTCAATTTAATTGGTGGTAATGGTGGATACCATGAAATTTGATAATATTGTATATTACTATTTGGTTGTTTTGGTTGATTCCATGTTATTAATATATGTGAACCATTCTTTTGTTTTGCTGTTATATTCCATGGTTCACTTGGTATACCTTCATTTGTTGTAGCAATAAAATATTTCGCTGGTGGAAATATTGTTGTTGTATTTTTTATACGCACATATATTGTCATATTATATTTGGTAAATGGTTTTAAATTGTTAAATTTATATTCATTCGCATCTATCCAACTTTGATTTAACCATTTCATATTTATACCATTATTATTAATTTGTGATATAGATGGTTGAAATTCTAATTGTATATTATCAGGTGTTGGTATCCACCAATATAATAATAAACTATTATTTGTAATACCTCTTTCATCTATGCCCATTTGTAATACTTGATAGATACGTGATTTTTTTGTACAATTTTGTTCATCAAAACCATCTTTGCAATCTAATTTATCATCACATAAAAATGCAAATGGATGACATGCATTACCATCACATGGGAAATAACCAATTGAACAACTTGGTGTAGCTGGATGAAGATGATGATGATGATTATTATTATTATTATCATCATCATCGTGTTCACATGATGTTTCATCTGTACCATCTGGACAATCATATTTATGATCACATACTAATAGATAATCAATACAACTACCATCCATACGACATTTAAATTGATTTTTTGTACATTTGATAATGTTATCACAATTATGTTCATCTTCACCAAGTAAACAATCTTCCATACCATCACACACCCATGATGAAAATATACAACCACCACCTGATGTACAATAGAATTGATTATTACCACAGTAATTAGTTGGTTTTATTGTTGTATGATAAAGTGGATAAGTTGTAATTGATGTTGCTGTTGATGGTATTGTTGGACAACCTACTTCATCACTACCATCACCACAATCATTAGCATTATCACATTTCCACCAATATGGTATACATCGTGAATTATCACATTTAAACATCCAATCATGACATGTACCATTTTTCGATGTTAAAAATTGATCAATTTGTTCATTATTTGTTGTTGATGGTGGTGTTGTTACTGTTGTACAATTTTCTTCATCTTGACCATTTGCACAATCATTATCCCCATCACATACCCATATCGTATATATACAACGATTTGTTGGTGGTCCACATGAAAATTGTGAATCTTTACAAGTATTATTTTTGCAATCAAATTCATCACTACCATCACGACAATCATTTTCACCATCACAACGCCATGTTGGTGGTATACATAAAATACCACCACCATTACAATGAAATTCATCATTCTTACATGAATGTGGTTCATTTATTATACAATCTAATTCATCGCTATTATCACGACAATCGTTCTCACCATCACATTTCCATTTATTACTAATGCAACGACCATTATTACATGTGAATTGATCATTTGTACAATTCTGTTTTGGACAATTTAATTCATCTGAACCATCTGAACAATCTGTATCGAAATCACAACGCCAATTTTGTGGTATACATTTACCATCATTACATACAAAATAATTTGGTGGACATGTTTCTATTTCACATTTTAATTCATCTGAATTATCACCACAATCATCTTCATTATCACAACGCCATCCTTTTGGTATACAAAAACCATTATTACATGAGAAATGTTCAGGACTACATGTATTATTGAATTTTGGACATGTATAATTTTTATATGGCTGTACATGTCCTGGACATAAACATTTACCATTATAATCATCCATACCATCTGGACATAAACAATCACTATGTCCAATTTTTGGTGTACCAACACATATGTATGGACATGTTGTATTTGTACATGCATTTGTACCAATTTGTATACTGTGTCCATAAACTTTCAAATCCATTAAACCAGGTAATTGTTTCATTATGATTTCAATACCATAGAAAGTATCTTTATCACTACTAAAGATTGCATTACGTTTCCAATCATCCCAATATATGAAACTTTTGAATATAGCAACAGCAAATGGATGTGATACACTACCATCATTTTGTATTAGGATTTTAAAGTAATCACCATGTAAATCACTGCTGGCTATATAATCTTGACGTGCATCAACCCAATATATGCGTTCAGCTATATAATCTATTGCTATACCATTTGGCCATTCAACACGTGGTTTACCAAATAATTTCAACATGTTATCACCATTTAAATTTGCACGATTTACTGATGGATTTTCAGCTGACCAATCTGTCCAGAACATATATCCTAATTTTGGATGTAATGCAATACCACGTGGTTTTTTCAATATTTCAGGTCCTAATATTGTACGTCTCATACGTCCACTATGATTTATATCAGTACGTATTAATTCAATTTTTGAACGTACACCATCAACAAAATACAATGTATTTGATATCCAATCTAATGCCATACCTTCAATTGATGCTAAATCACTTGATACTAATACTTCTGGTTCACCACTACTATTATTGTTATGACTATTATTAAAACATTGTCTATTAATTGTATCAACAGCAATATCTGCCCAATATACACAATTATTTTTCATATCAAAATCTATAGCAATTACATTTTTTAATTTTTTTATTGGTAACGTTTCTAATTGTTTTGTTATTAAATTATAACGTAAAATACGATCTCTTTGAGCAAATAATAAGAAATCTTGTACATCATTTATTGGACACGGCACTAATTCGGGCATATAGTGATTTTTAAAACCATCAATACATACATCACCTTGTATTTTACGATAACCTTTTGTACGATTATAGAAATGACCAGCTTTACAATTATCTGGTATTTTATATGGATCATAATTCAATGATTTATTCAATATACAATTGCCTGATTTGTCTTTTATAAAACCAAAATCACTGAAATTAAATTATTATGATTAGTAATTTCATCTGTTTTTTTCCCCGTTTGTATTCGATTAATAATTAACAAAAATAATTACCATTCATAATCGTAAATATCACAATCACAAGGCATCATTGATATTGGCAAATCATAATTTAAACCATTGTAACAATTAGAATGTGGCATACGTCTCTGATAAGTTAATTGTTGCCCAAGTACGCATGGTATGTAACTACGATTCCCATCACTTTGATTCGGTGACCAAGTTTTATAATCATCCTAAAATTCACAACAACAAAAACACAAAACACATTACAAATGAAATTATACTTACTATCTAAACATATTTCTAAGTGTTTTACTTACTTTGGTACAATTATATTTGAATGTTTTGATTAAATCTAATTTAATAATAATCCAACGATGTTCTTGTGGCAATGAACCAAACATTGTGAACACTGTTGTATTTTCACCTGGTTCAGTCATTAAACCATACAAACGTATATCTTGATTATAAAATTGTGTTTGTTTCCATGTTTCACCTTCATCAGTCGAATATAAAATATATCTTGTTTCACCTCGTGATTTAAAATATTTTACAGCTGTTAAAATACCACCATGATCGCCCATATTAAAGAAATATAAATCTCTTAAGGTTTGGCGCCATGTTAAACCAGCATCTGTACTAATATAAACACCATAATGACCCTATAATTATAATTTTTATTATTATTATTATAAATTAGTGTTTCACAATGTTGGTTTTCGTACTTTTATTGATTTGCCTAAAACACCTGTTGCAATTATAATACCAGGTGCTGATTCACTTGTTAAAATACTAATTGATCTTGTATCAGGATACAATTGATTGAATTTCTGACTTAAATGTAATGAACAATTATCATGTATTGAACATGATGTTTGTTGTCCTTCTATATCAGTTAATGGTCCTTTTATTAAACGCCACGAACTACCATGATCAAATGTTATAACAGAACCGAGATTTTGTGGTAATAAATTATTACCAATCGGTTTTGTTAGTACTCTTGATGCGATATAAATTCCTGTTAAACCTTCTACTTTATAAACATCAGCAAATGCTTCTTCTGACACATGACTACAAAACAATAACAAACCATCATATTATTCTTATTCTTATTATTTTTAATAATTAATTAATTAATTAATTAATTAATACTAACTGTATCCAAGTATCATGCCATGTACTATTTGGAAAATAACATAAAACATCTTGTAATGACAATGTAAAATAGACAGGACCACTGTTTTTGTTTAAATTTTCTGATACATACAAATGTGAAATTGTATCTGTATGACTAATTGCAATTAATGCACGATCATTTGTTACATCAACAATATAATAACTACGTAATTCTAATTCTGTATCGAATATGCATTTTAATTGTTTATTAAATTTATATGAAACATATAATTCTAATTCATCTTGATGTGTTGATTTTGTTGTAAATATATAATCATTTTTTATATAAAAATCTTTTATATTTGTACCATAAACTGTTGCGATACGATTCGAAAATAATGTTGATGAATAAATAATTGTACTTAAACCATTTGGTTCTATACGTTGTATTAATAATTTGTATAAATCATTATTTTCTTTTATCCAATTGAATTGTTTAACAAAATCTTGTATTAAACGAAACGTTTTACCATAATCTTCTGTTATATATAATTTCCGTTTTGGATCTTTCTTATCTAATATTAAAAATATTGATGGATGTAATTCAAGAAATAATATCTCATTTGGTGTAAAATCCAATTTTACACGTTCGATATCCACACCATGATTCCTTGTCACGTATAAGAAATTATTTGTTACATCAGCAAAAACAAACTGCAAAATAAACATTTATTACTAAATATATTTATGGAGAAAATCAAATTTAATAATCCCATAATAATGCCTGATATCACGTATCATGTTTCATTATTTCTCTTAGCAAATTATTAGTAAATGTAACTTGAAATGACGAAGTTACGAAATAAATCTAGTACTGAGTTTAATAATTCCAACAATTGCTAAAACTGATGTAAATAGTCAACAATACAATAAAAAGCAAATTGTAATTGTTCATGGTTTTCAACAGTTGAATGGTGGTCAACAAGTTTTTAGACTGAAAAGTTAGTCAATTCCTGACCTTAACAACTAAAATTTAAAGGACTTTTTATACTCATACAGTATATAAAAGAGTAAATAAATACATAGTAATCTACCCTCATTCAAAAGCTCATTAAACATAGTTCATAGAATTCTAACAATCAGTTCCTTCCGTATAGCATTAACGTACAACCACTACTCAACTGCTGATCTATTTATGGATCGTTTTAGATTGTTCTATTCAGGAACCGTCAACAAGTTTAATCTTGAAATTAGATGCTCTTCTTTGGAACATTCATAATAACAAGTTAAATGAATCATAAATGCCGTATATCAGATTAACATTTTATCATCTATATAAAAACAACAACAACAAATACATACATGTGTATTATATTTAGGATGATTGTAGAATTTTTCTAAAACTGCATAACTACCATTTGATAATTTAAATGAATCAGTTTTATTAATATATTTATCACCATAATCATAGGAAATATAAACAGCTGATGGTCCAATTGGTATATTCAATGATGTTTGTGATGGTGTTGGATCTCTTGCTAAACAAATTATAACATTACTACCTTCACCAACCCAATGTACCATTAATTGTTTATGTGTATCATTCAAATAATTCATCTAGAAATAATATCAAATAAAGTGCGTGAGAATTAATTAAATTTACGATAACATATACAGGAAATGAATAATATAAATATTTTTATCAAGAAAAGAACATATAGAATTATGTGGGTTATTTATTAAGAAACAAAAGAAAATAGAAATAATTGATAACAATAATAAATAAATAGATATACAAAGAAGACAGATAGATTGTTGTCTAATGATTCATAATTTATCTTGAAATTTCTTTATCGACAAATTTAAATAGATAAAAGTTCTACAATTTTCATTTATAAACAAGGAAAAAATAAATATTATGAGTAAAAATATATCAAAGTACAAAAAAAAACCTAATAATTATCATAAACAAAGGTCATTTTACTATTTCAGCCAAAAATTAAAATCTGATATAAGCAGCTGGGTAATTATAACGTATATCGTAGCTTGAACATCATTAATACTTAGAAACAGCCGACTACGTTGTTCTTTTAAACAAAAAAAAGGAAAATCAGCAAAATTGCCATATCATCAAATTAATTATTTACGATACAATAAAAATAACAAATTGGCAAGTATCTAACAGAATCATGTGACAAATAAAATAAAGTATCTACCTATAAACCAATCGAATTACCGGTAATTAATTTAAAAAAAAAACAATAGTGAACAAACGAAACTTACTTTTTGTACAATCGTATCGTTATTAATTACTGAAACTGGCGACCTTTTCGTGATTTGATGATGATTATCATTTAGATGATCATCAGAATTTCGATTGATAATTATCGTTTTATGTGATTTCTCGATCTCAATAGGACCATGTAGAGTTTTAATAACATTCCCATTTTCACTTAAACAAATTGGTATAGAAATACACAATAATAATAAAAATGTCTGTAAAATATTCATTATTCGTTAATTTATTTATAAACACACATAACAATCGATTTTATTCAAACAACGCATCTGACCGTAAACAACTGACGGCTACTACAATAAAAACTGATGTGTCATAATTGTCAAATAAACAGACGCGTATATAATACGCGTGCGTGCAAAGCCAATGGCGTATCATTTAGGTTGTTTGCAATAATTGAACGTACAGCACTGATTCGAGAAAATTTCTTTATATAACAAGAATTACAATGAAAATTAATGTGAGATAGGTGATTAATATGTGATTGAGAGATAGAAAACGGGTTTTACATTGTGAAAAAGTAGTCAAAGCGATTTGATTATCTGCCAACTTGAATCGTCCATGGACATTTGATAGGATAATTATACCCTCATTTTAAATTTAATGGGATAAATTGAGGAAATAGATGCATATATTGATGTAAATACATATACAGAGTAAATGGGGATCATTTTGTTTGTTTATTTCTTTATTATGAGTTTGAATAACGGAATATTCTTGATGATTCATTAGTGGTTAGATGACTTCATAATTAATCATGTTTATCAATTTATAATTCTTCTTATTAATGTGGTGTTTAGTTATATTCTATTTATTCCAATAGGATTGATAACTTCCTCCATAACTTCCTATTCTATCAAATAACTGTTCCTACCGCAGTAGTACAGAAAATACTTTTCCGGCTTCGGTCAGAGAGAAAATATACATATACTCTTAATGCAGTCCTATATTTTCCACTAAGCATAAAGCTGTTTATCAACAAATTCTACATTAGATAATAAATGCTTACGTCAATTGTCTTTTATTCTGGATTATAGACGACGTGACAAAAAAAAACACCGTGGGAAATACGTGAGATTATAAACAGTCAGCTTATATCTGGAATTCCGCAGACAAAACAATAATAAAAATATATTTTTGTTCGATTTGCTGTGCGAACAGCTGAGCAAGATATAAGGGTGAACGCTCACTAGTCAGCATCGCACGCGCCGTACGTTACGAATTTGCTGATAACCATGCACATTTACCATTAAATTGTAATACAAAAACATGTCCACCAAATGATTTTGTATGTAATAATGGCAATTGTATACCACAACATTGGCATTGTGATGAACAAGATGATTGTGGTAATAATTCAAATGAATTTTATTTCCTAAAATGATTTTGTAAAATTCTAGGCAGTTAAACAGTTTAACTTAAACTAGAAATCTGTATTGTTAATAGAGAATGAGTGCCAATAGGTGGCACTCACTTTTTCAATTCTAATATTCTATAAAAATCACAAATAAACGTCCGAAAACATTTCTAAATATAGCTTTTCTTAGCATTAGTCATAATAATACTAATTAGAATAAAACTATATACCTTCTGATAATTGAATTAATTTAAATAATTAATTGATTACTGATATAACCTAAAATTTGTGATCTGTCAGAACTTCACATGGCCAAATTGGCCAAATTTCAATAATTTCTGGTCTACCCATTAAATTATGTTACAAAAAACACCTGAACGTAAATACGGGAAATTTCTAAGACGTGGTGCCCTTTATGCAATAGCTGCTGAAGGTATCTTCTTTGCTGCCAGTTATACAGATGGACGACACATATATACCACCAATCCTATGTAAAGTGTCAATTGTCGATAGTACAATTTTTTCAACTTGTTCTGATACTGGCAATACACCGACAATAAAAACAACAGTATTATTGGTATAGTCACATAGCAGTACATCAAAGTCACATTAGAACGTGGATTGCCTCTACATAGACATGATACGGGTGAAAGGAAGAAAATTACAGTTATTAATTTAAAGTTGTTGCAACGGATTGGATTTAATTTACCTCGCATGTCATAGAGGGATAATCTAAAGAAATGCTGATAATGAAAGTTTCATTGAAAGAAATGGTAAATAAATAAGTTCATAATCAATGGTGGTACATTGCTTAACATCAAGTTTATAAATATGTTTAATGCTATTTTTTAATTCCAGTATCGGATTATTGACAGAAACATTGCTGAATGTCATGATAATGGAATCGATTGTAACATTGATGGAAATTATATTTTTCGATGTACACGACATTCTTATGGTTAATTAATTAATAAACTAAATTATGTGTATTCAAGTCAAGATTCAAGAGGTGCTCATTTCCACACGTACTATATAATTCTCGTGCATTCGGCGGTATGGAAGGTCCTAAAGTTATCCTACCTGATTTTTCGTGTCAATTATGCCCACTTCATACAGCCGGTAGTTCAAACCCATTATTTATTGTATCACAAGAAGGTAAAGTAATATGAGTCTTTAATTTATCATCTAAGAGGTTGTCCTTAAATTTTTTATGTGTTTTGTCCTCTAGTTGTACGCATGTGGTGAAGTACTTATGGTAGTCTACGGTTACATCATTACCACCATGTACCACTACCAGATGATGTTGAAAATGAAGATTGTAAATTTGGTCATGGTAGTCGTTTAAGTACTAATTGTCCACGTATGACCGGAACATTGGAAAGTTAAAATATACGTGATATATCTAGCATATGGCACTTTATATTCAGCTGTTATAAGAAATACTACTGGATTGTGAACATGAGT
Source organism: Meloe dianella (assembly GCA_028455855.1). NCBI lineage: Eukaryota > Metazoa > Arthropoda > Insecta > Coleoptera > Meloidae > Meloe > Meloe dianella. The sequence continues at coordinate 1,641,227 of JAPTHL010000034.1, forward strand.
TCTACTGAGTATGGTTGTTTTGGAAATGGTGAAATATAACACAATTAATTGTGTATTAAATTAAATTAAATTGCCTATGCAGTTATCTCAACAACGGCCCACAACTTTGGCAATTTGGAAATACTAATTTACTTTATTATTAATACTTATGTTACTTTTTACTTACACCATTATGTGTATTATCGTTGTTTTCATTTACTTGATATTGCCAATATTCATTGTTACCATAGTCTTATTGTTATTTTATAAATTACCTTTGTTGATAATACTTATTTAAGGGTAACACGTTTGAATTTTTTGGAAGCCCCTGCATATAGGCAATCACCAATACGCAAATTACTGTCTAACCCTATTCCTGTACTAATTCCCGCTCAGCCCAAATTAGTATCTGGAACGCTACGTTGATCGTGACAACGTACATTTGAGTATTCTTCTTTGTGGTGAAACAATTTTAATTTTGACCTTTATATTTTAGATTCATCCAACATATTATAGATGTACATAATGAATGTATTTTAGAGTGTGAACCATGGTGTCCATTAGAATTACAGGATTTTCATGGAATTGTTGTTAATTGATTAGACGGAGGGGCACTATTTCGACAACGTATGGTTGTCCAAAAATATGGGATTGCCAGAGAACATCGGTATAAGATTTGAAAGCCCAACTTGAAGGGGCACACTCCCAGAAATAGGAAAACTACAAGGTGAAATTAAACGATATGTAAAATTCTATTATCGCAATTGTTGATAATACATATATAAAATTGTATGTAATAACTCATGTTTGTATTATTTAGATTTATTTTAAAATTTTAAAAATATAGCTCAATTTTAAATTACGCGCGCTTTTTATCAGCTGTTTTTGAATCAGGCAACGTTGCCATTTAATATTTCTCTAACTGCCAGGGCACGTTTGGCAACGTTGCACTGGATTTCCAAATGCCTGATAACGTGGCGATATATTTGCGCGCGCCATCTATCGGGTGTTTTTGAACCTCTGTATGGCGTTTGGCAACACCGCAGTATTTTCAAATGACACCATTTTAACGGTTGAATTTCCACGGCATAGAACACCAGTTTTCCTGCGAAAAAACTCAAAAAAACAGTCTCAGACAGTGCAAAAACAATATATTTTATTATTTGAAGTGTATATATACAAGAAACAATTATTATTATACGGTAATTTTTGACACATTTTCACCCGCCACTCAGGTCAGTAAAACCTCAATAATTAATTAATTATCCATTTTTCCAGGCTTTTCCTCACCCAGGGGGCTTCTTTGAGACCTAATCTACCGATCTGTGCAAAAAAATTTTGAAAAAAATCAAAATTGGGACGCCCCTTATATCGTACCAGCACCAAACAGTTTAACTTAAACTAGAATTCTGTATTGTTAATAGAGAATGAGTGTCAATAGGTGGCACTCACTTTTTCAATTCTAATATTCCATAAAAATCACAAATAAACGTCCGAAAACATTTCTAAATATAGCTTTTCTTAGCATTAGTCATAATAATACTAATTAGAATAAAACTATATACCTTTTGATAATTGAATTAATTTAAATAATTAATTGATTACTGATATAACCTAAAATTTGTGAACTGTCAGAACTTCACATGGCCAAATTGGCCAAATTTCAATAATTTCTGGTCTACCCATTAAATTATGTTACAAAAAACACCTGAACGTAAATACGGGAAATTTCTAAGACGTGGTGCCCTTTATGCAATAGCTGCTGAAGGTATCTTCTTTGCTGCCAGTTATACAGCTTGGTATTTTGTGAATCGTAATCGAGGTGACTTACATAATTAATCAGAATTGTTCTAGAAACTTATCAATATTTCTCTTTCTTATTTTCACAGATTACCGTAGATATCTCAACGATAATTATCCAATACTATTAGAATATTATTACAAATTAGGTGAAACGATTGATACGAATAATCGTATTCGTCAAATCGATTACACTTATTGGGACGCAGACAAGAAAACCAATTAATGGCAGAGCGGTTAATTAAATCTGCATTGTGGCTTGGTGGATGTTCATTATTAGGTTATAGTTTATTAATTGTTTGTACACCAAATGAAGAAACAATAAAAGTAAATTGAAATTTATACGAAATACAAGATAGCACATACATAACGAATTTTTGTAGGATTTACCAGGTGTAGAAAAATCATCAATTGAAGTACGCAAAAAGAAGCAACAATTCGTTGACGTTTTACAATCAGCATCGTCATCAAATAAGCCGTTTTATCGACTTGACAAAGACGAAATTCAAAAAGAAATCAAAAAACAAAATTAATCATTTGTCAACAACAACACAAATCAATCAATTAATCACAATGACCGATTGCAATTTAGATAAAATTAGTTTATTAACAAAACGTGATTTAGATCGTAAATTAGATTTGCAAAAACGCAAAGAAGATAAAGATCAAACAGCTGCTGTAAATGAATCATTGGATTATTTTGAGAAAACCTTTGCTAATCAACAAAAACAAATTGACGATTTAATTGATCAATCGACAGACATCGATCAGAATCAACTTGCAAATCACTTTAATATCATCTCAAATAACATACTAACATTACAAAAATATTTGGCCAATTCAACTGTATTTATTCGTAGTTATGATATAAAAAAATGCCAAGAAGTCTTGCAAGAATTAACAAATCGTTTGAAAGTTTTCGAAAATCAATTATTACCGAAAAAGAAATTCGCTTTTAAAGCGAAAAAGACCAAACCACCAGAGAAACACGGTAAAGATGCCGTTGATTTTGCAACAAAACCCACAGATCTGATTAAAGATATTTGTGGATTTAATAATCGAATCGATGAAGAATTAATCATGTTCAATGATCAGATTCATAAGCAAGATGTAGAAGCGGAGAATTTGGAAAATTGTACAATTAAATTCTATGGCAGTCCGTCAACTTTACATTTAAATCATTTGAAAAATTGTCACATCTTCACAGGACCAGTTTCTACATCAATTTTCGCATCGAATTGTGAAAATTGCACATTAATCATTGCTTGTCAACAATTACGTTTGCACAATTCAAATAATATTCAAATCTATTTACATGTAACTAGCAGAGCAATTATGGAAGACTGTAAAGATGTGTTATTAGCACCGTATAATTGGAAATATGATAATATCGAAGAGGACTTTAAACAATCAGGATTGGATATGGTAAACAATAATTGGACATGTATAGACGATTTTAATTGGTTAAATACAGAAAAACAATCACCGAATTGGGCCATTTTAGATCGTAATTTAATTGAAAACTGGTAGAATTTCTAAATGTAATCACAATGTAAAAATATTTAACAATAATCATTTTTTTGGTGCACCATAAGCATCAGGCATCCTTTCTATTGTGTACCTATGTTGTGATACGTACATAATCGGTACGCCGGGTATTTTCCGTATACGTCTCTTCAAATCTTTATCGTTCGTCGCAACAATATAACATTTATGTTGTGTCACACGTTGTACTAAACAATCATCAGCATACGTACCTTTATGCATACAATTGATCCGTTCAAATCGTGGATCTTTAATGATACGTAACGCAACTTTATATTTTTGTCCTAATTTCTCTAATTCACCTAATACACAATCGGTTATATATGGTATACATTTCGCATATAGACAATCCATCATGTTTTGTATAACGTCCAATTTGTTTTTTATTGAGAAATTAATAAAATTCGTATCGACTAATATGTGATATGGTGGTCCCAATTGTGTATTATATTGGAAAAATAATGCTGAACTAACTTGTGGTGTTTCATTTACTTTCAATGCATGCGGATCATCAGGTTTCTTCTTTTTTGATGGTTGGCGTTGTGATGCTTTTATACGGGCATCACTTGGTGTTATCATTTTTTTCATTTTTGCAAATTGTTGTCGGGCAGCTTTACGTGATTTCTTTGCTCTACCCTGTAAGATATAATCGTTTAAATTTAGGACAAAAAAAATCGAATATCTTCTGTGTTTACCATTGTTTTATAAATTGACGAACAACATCAACAATTGCAGCACTACACGAGCAAATGTAAGGTTATGTTGATACAACAAATTGATTAATTATTAGTTTTGCAACGAATAGAATTAACACTCCATCATCCTGTGTCAGGGGGGATTTTCATGGTCTCAAAGCCCTTTTTCACATTTTCGTCGGAATATATATTTGATATTTCACTAATTCAAGTCGATTTGCTGGAAATCGAATCGAAAATACCGCCATAAAGTTCCAAAACAAGCAACCTAAATTAAACAAAAATTTGACAAATAAACAATACCAAACTTAAAGAAATAAAAGTTACTAGTAATGTATTTGAAATATTTAATGTTATATCAGTTTATCAGTGATGACTAATCCAACTTCACGAGAATGTTAAATAAACTACGATACGAATTGAAAACACCGGCATTTAGATTCAGTTTCAGCAGCCCACAGACACAAAAGACTCTAGAAATCAGCTAAATTGGTGGATTTTATCCAGTTTTTCTAATAATTTCTCTCAAGAACAGTCTATTTGTTTCTATTTTTTGAAAATTAGCGCTATCTACTTGATATAAATCACTACAGACAACATTGAATTCAGAAAAATAAAATTTACTATTTTATTAAATAAAAACACCTATTATCATTTTATCTTGATAACAAAAAGCGTGATGGGATGAACCGTATGTTTAAATGTGTGTTAAATTAAATAAAACTCTATTTTGTGCACCAATATAAACAGAAATTAGGAGAAATTATAACAAAAATTGAAAATACCGCCATTTGTTAATAATTTATACCAACAGTAAAAAAAACCAAATCACTAACAAACTAAAGTCGAATAGATAACCGTTTTGTAAATATTAATTAAATCAAAATTTATTTATTAAACCCGAAAAAAAAATGTCGTTATTGATTTAAAATGACCCATAAATATTTAATATAGCTGTGTAATTTTATGATGTGATTTATTTCTAACACAAAGAATATTTAATTTTCATCGTTTAGTTCAAAAAAATTGATTAGAAAAAAATGGATCAAATGCTACCTAGTCCTGGTTTTAGTATCCCTAGCATTGGTATGTTTTCTAAATTACGGTATTTGATGATGGCTGAGATTGAATTTTAATTTAAAGGTACACCTCTGCATCAACCTGAAGAAGACCAAATGATTCTGCCCAATGCGCTTCAACAGCAACAGCAGCAGCAACAACAACAACAACAACAGCAGCAGCAACAACACTCACAACAACAGCAACATCAACAATCAGCTTCCCAGTCTCAGCAAATACCTCCTCTAGCTCCAATGGGCGGTTTAACCCCAACTCTAGGCTTAGGTATGGGCATGTCGATGCCCCATACAAAATATGTTCCAGGTTTTGCTTTACCTATAACTAGTATGCAGTCACAAACGCCAGTAAGTATATGTGAATATATTTCACGATAATCATTAATTATTTTCGTTATAAATCCAGCAACATTCAATGATGTCTCCAATGGTTAATTTGGGTGGTTCCAGTGGATCAGCCCCGACATCAAATATGGGCCCATCAACTCCATCACCATTAACACCAATGACACCACATTCAGCCGATCCAAATATCATCCCACAATTACAGTAATACCGAAAATATGTTTTGATCAAATTTGAATTTAAATTAATGATTATTTTATCGATAATTTTTCAGAAATATCGTCTCAACAGTAAATCTCAGTTGTAAATTAGATTTGAAAAAGATAGCCTTGCATGCCCGTAATGCTGAATACAATCCAAAACGATTTGCTGCTGTTATAATGCGAATACGTGAACCACGTACAACTGCATTAATTTTCTCATCAGGTAAAATGGTGTGTACTGGTGCAAAAAGTGAAGATGATTCACGATTGGCAGCTAGAAAATATGCACGTATTATACAAAAATTAGGTTTTCCAGCGAAATTTCTCGATTTCAAAATACAAAATATGGTTGGTAGTTGTGATGTGAAATTTCCTATACGTTTAGAAGGACTTGTATTAACACATAGTTCATTCAGTTCATATGAACCAGAATTATTTCCTGGTTTAATTTATCGTATGGTCAAACCGCGTATTGTATTATTAATATTTGTTTCTGGTAAAGTTGTATTGACTGGTGCAAAGATACGGCAAGAAATTTATGAGGCTTTCGATAATATTTATCCGATTTTGAAAAGCTTCAAAAAACAATAATTTTATTTTCTGTTTATAAACAAGTCTGAATTTATTGTTAATTATTTCTTTATTCAGGTTTATTAAAATGGGATATTATTGAGTTAAGATGTCTTCATTAGGTTTCTATTATTGACAAAATAAATTGAATATTTTTGCAAGCAATTTCGTTTATAAATTATGCTAATTACTTACTTACCTGTACCGGGTTGTTGTTTTAATTTCATGAACAGCGTTTAAATTAAAGTGTTTTCGTGATATTGAAGTGCAAATGTGCTAGTGTTTTATGAATGGATTGTGCTGTAGTGCAGTAAAAAGAAGCCCACTTAAAGTAAGTCAGCATTAGAAAATTGATACAAAAACACTGTTAGGGCTCACCGAAGGGAAACATTAGAGGTTTTACATATCACTCCCTTTTATTTGTTTCCTGTTAGGGATGTGAGGTCAACTAGAAATCCAGTCGTAGATTTTTTCTATTGCTAAAGTGCAATTTGAATTTGTTTGATAATCGAAAACGCATGAGGGTTTAGTGAAATGTGCAGTAACCACTAGTATATTTAAAGATTGATGCAGGGTGGTGGTGGCTTGCAATTCTTGTTATTTTAGCTACTTCTAGAAGTATAAGGGTTGGTGGTAGTTTAGTTGTAAGTTAGGTGATGATAAAATGGATTAGGCCTCTCGGGGATACTGTTATTACAAAGACGCGCCGTGTGCTTCACCCCAAAAGTGGTGTGGAAAACAGCAAAAACGTTTGTCAAAATTTCACCTTTTTATGGGAAATTTTGTGAAAATGCATAGGTTAATAGGAGTTCAAAAATTAGTGCGACAAGATGCTTCCCGCATTGGTTCACCATAGAACGAATCTGACCAATCACAACGTATCGATCAACTCTGGTTCTATTGAATATGGAAACGTACTTGACAACACTGTTTCAACCTCATCTTTTAGTTGGTTCACACCACCAAATTTGCCACTTACATCAAAATTACTTCAATTCTCTCAAAATTGTAAATAAAAACAATAAAAAAAGCTCTAAATTTCGTAAAAATACTATTTTGAACTCTATGGATGAATACAATTTCAAACAATTGTCGTGATATGTTTGATAAAAAAAGGTCAGACTTCAACTGATAAAAAGTTTTTGTTTTCATTTGAGTACCACAATGATAGTTGACAATATGATGATTTCCGGTAAATATAAAATGTTTTTATATACTTTATATAATACTTCAATAAATATTGTGTTTTAGCAAAATTACAGAATGTTATTAGTATTTTACGTCGATTTTATTTAAAATGGTCTGTTCAACATCCAATTTTATCAATATCTATCGTTCTTTTGGCTTGTGTAACTATTCTACCACTTGTCACAGCAGCGACACTAATGCCTATAGCCTCATTACTTACATATTCTGGAACTTTAGCATCTCAGGGTATTTTTTTTTTAATTATTACAATGATTTCGTTAATATTTCATATTAATGTTGGAAAAACTATTTCAGGTATATTTTATGTAGTTTATAAGGTTTTAATACAAGGTCTGTTATTGGCTACGATAATTGTTGGATTATTTATCATTGGTTTCGTGATTGCTACCAGTGTAAGTGTCTTACATTCATATAGGTTCTTCAAATGGATCCCATTTATGAGCAAAAACGACTGAAATTTATTAAAATTATTCCATTGTTAAAAAGTTTTTTTATTAATAATTAATTATGAGCTCAGTATATCATCAGCAATTTGTTTACAATCAACACCAGAGGCAATCTCTAATTTATTCCAATATTTTTCCACCATCTCCTCAGTAGGTATTTTCTTCTCATCAAAACTAAAAACTTCCACATTCGATTTACTTTGTATATCTAGCTAAATGTTGAAGACAATATCATAAAATAAATTCAAAAATTAAAGATGTAAAACAAATAAGGATACATCCTGTTAATGCTTGGCTATCGTACGAAAAATGAACATGCATTAACAGTTTATAAACTTTAATTTTATTCCTAAAACAATGATTCAGTTTATATTGAATGGTTAATTACTTCATGTTAATACTTTAATGTATTCATTCGTGCCAGTTCGTCCCCTATTATTTGGAAATTTTCAATTTCTCTCCGTTCAGTTGTTAATTTATTCAATATCTCTTCGGATTCTTTTAATTCGTCCTCTAATTTCATCTGTAACACTCTTATTACAATTGATTTTATTCATAATAACGTGTATTTGTTACAATTTCTTGTTGTTTTCCATTGAGGATATCATCAATTTGTTTCAAATCGTTTTTTGCTCGACTATCCCAACTTAATGCTTTATCTACAAGATTATTAAATTTCTTATTACATACGCCTGTAAATATACAAAATTAACACCCAAAAATAAGAGTAATTTTAACAGAAATGATCCACTTGCCATCAATAATTTGAAGTTTACCACAATGATCAGTAATCATCAATTCATCTAATTTATCGTGTATTAATGCGTCAGCATTGAAAAATTCATCCAGTAGTTCTATACATTTAGAATGAGACATATTTTATCTAAATAAATCACACAAAATGTAAAATAAATAAATCAAAATGTTTGTAACGACATTAACGAAAATGGCTGGACAGTTTTGAACTCAAATTTAGAGACATTTTCATTTGTAATTTTGGCACTGTTGTCAAAGTATAATGTGGTAGCTATATGTAGCTCTTCAATGCAACGTTAAAAGAAATCAAAAATTTCGACTTGATTATTGTTGTTGTCATAAATCTTTTGCTGGGAAAAAATCCAAAATTCGACGAATATCATGTACGAAACTGAACTGTAATTGATTCTAACAACAGGCGCATTTCTATCAATTACTATTTATGTGTATTGTTAATTGCATATGTTGTAGCATAATTGTACTGGCGTCTGTTTTTGGAAATTAGCCAAATTATCGATAATTTCAAGAATTACTACTCACGAGTTTAATATATTTAGCGAATAAATGATGCAAATTGCAGATAAATCGAGGAAGAAGTAGGTCCATTTAAACGAATTCAAATCTAGTTTTTTTCTGTTTACAACGCTGCTGTACCTGCAGTTTTTTTGATCTGTAGCCGCCACTAAGAAATATTTTCTAATTGTTTGGTTTAATTGGAATTTTGGAAAATCCAAAAATACAGGACAAGTAAGAATTAAAAGTGTAACAACTATAAATGGTAAATTAACGTTTTTCAAATTAGGCAACATCCGCATGAAAAGCTGATCAATATTACTGGTTGCATATGTTTACAATATGATAAGAAACTCAAATTATCAGGCATTTTGTGGATAATTGTAGGTTTTCAAACTTTTTCACTTCGAGTTAAAAAAAATAGACAAATTACTAATAATTCTATATTGAATGGAAATGTTTCATTACTAATTGTGAATAACTACATAGGATAGAACAAAAATAGTGTTTTAGGAGAATGGAGTGAATGTGGAGACCCTTAGAGATGGCCGTTGTAATCCATTTGGGATTCACTTCTTCTTCTCTTCAGCCTTCTTGCCATCTTTGGTTTCTTTGTTTTCAACAGCAACTCTAGTTGGTTGACCTGTATGCATTATCGGAATTGTACGATGCCCGGCATCAGGCTTATCGATTTTCGGTGCTGTAATTGTCAATACACCATCCGACGATAATTTCGATTCGAGTTTATTAATATCGTGCCCCTTAGGCAACACGTATTTCCGTAGGAAATGTCTTGATATATAACCATGTTCATCCTGTTTCTCTTCATGTTTACCTTCAATTGTTATCATATTATCACCAGTAACTTTCACAGTTATCTCTTCTGGTCGAAATTGTTGTACATCTAAATTGGCTTCAAAATGGTCCTTATCCATTTTCACAATTGAACCAGTATCTTGGTTTGACGCCATTGTACGCCATGGACGATAATAACCAGCTGGTGATCGGAGTAATGGACGTAATTCTCTTGGTATCAATGGTGATAGGAGATCTTCAGGTTCCAAGCCCATACCGAAATGCTGATCCAAGATACGCGATGGCCGTGATACGGCATATTCAAATGGATCATACCACATTAGAGACATTGTTAATTATTTATTGAATACACCCAAAAAAAAAGTGATCACACAACGTTGTAAACGCACCGTACTAACTTTGCTCAACAACTGACAACCGGTAGTTCTCGTAGCTCGCCTTTTATATCCGTTGCTACGGGATGGAAAAGAGACATCTGGAATCGGCCTCCACAATTCTAGAATTTGTTGGAATTATGCGTTCAATGAATATCAACACTCTGATAAATGGATAAAACGAAAATTGTTTTTTTTTTGACGAAATTTTCTTTTAATATCAAAGCATTTCAAGTGTTGTACAACGCATATTTTGCAAGTTTTTCCTTTTTAAAGAGAGTAACTTCTAATAATTTCAACTGCAATTCTAAACAAGGAAATCGCCATGAATTGTTCCCTGCTGGAAATATTTCTCTGAAAAAGTCTGAAAATCTCTGAATAAGTCAGATATTCTACAAAATCATGGACTTTTCCAGAACATGCAGTTATTCAGAGTATTTTGTTCCGCTAGATCTTTCTAGAAGACTCCAACATTTTCCGGAAAATCCGACCCCGAAATTTTCTAGAAAATCCGACTTATTCAGAGATTTTCAAATCAATATTTCCACGGGGGTTATTTTTTTTATATAATCGTTATTGTTACTGTTTACAATAAAACAAAATATTTGTCAATTAATCTTGGAGGATAAAAAATAATCTGATCGTTTCGTTATAAACGAATATTTACATAAAAACACTTGTTGTTGTTGAGGGATACAATATCGCTATATATGGAAATATTTTATCTAGCAGGATTGTTTTGAATTAATAGTAATGACCTTTCTTATTGGATGATAACAACAATTATTGAGTAGGACAAGATTCTATGAACATCTCTGCATGTTCGCCCAGACAATAATCGATTTCATCAACAACAGATAACAGATTTCATCCATTATTTTATTGGAAATCTTCCACAATTCCGAATATTTTTACAAATCAAACAATTGTCTTAATTTGTTAAATTATTAATACGAAAATATGAGTAAATATTGTTGCAAAAATAACAGAAGATTGTTACAAAAGAATGATAAATAAAACAATTTTGTTTTTTTGAGCGCCCATCGATTCTATCGATTGACCTACATAAAATCCGGTTAGCATTGTTAGTAAATAGGGGACGCTAAGAAACGATCAGGTGACAAAACGGTCCAAGTAAAGGTTATTCAATGTTATCAGTTGATTAGAAAAACAACATTTAAATGACACGACTATTTTTAGATTATATTAGAACAATCAACATAACTGATAAAAAAAAATATTTTGAAATGGTTGTTTTTATTTACTGCTTAGAAATTCCATGGATCCTCCCTTGTTTCGTCAATCGTTGCTGATGATGGTTCTTCTTGTAATGCAGACGAGATCTTTCAGAATTTCCAAAATTACCTGAAATTTTCGAAAATTTCTTAGCAAACCAACGGATATGAAATCAATTGTTAGGCAAATTACCTGGTATTATTGTAGCAGGAGATGGATTTTGATTTGATTCAGTATTGCCACCACCAACTGACCATAAACCGTTCAATTGATGATTGAAATGATTTAAAGGCAACAGATTGTGCAATGTTAAAATTTGATTTAAATTAAACGATCCATCACCATATTGTTGTAACGAATGCGATATTGTTTTATAAACGTTATTGATTTCATTATTGTGCTGTAATAAATCGATAATATTACCATTTTGTAGAATTGTTGATAAATCTGTACTGGCATTATTTAAGCCTTTATTAATAAAATGGGAAATCACCCTTGGTATCACTATGAACGGATTGAATAACTCATTCAATCGTAAAATAATCTTCATTAACAATTGAAGAGCACTAGTGAAATCACCTTCAGCTAATAAATGCAATAGACCCGATATATCGACACCATCAACATTCAAATTGTTATTATTGAAACCCTGTATGATTTGCAAGAAATTTTGCAATTGTTCTGTATTGTGAAATGTAGATTTTTGTATATCGTAAACATTTTGTAACGTTTGTAAACTTGGTTGAAGATCGCTTGTATTACATTGTAAATTGCCTTGTAAATTCAAAAAATTCCGAATAAAATCATCGGTACGCAAATTACCATTTCTAAGATTCAAAAGATTATCGGAAATTTTGAAAAAATTATCAACATTATTGTTGTTGTTATCGTCATCACCAAAATGTCGGATTACACGAAAGAAATGTCCGCCATCACTTGTAATCCGATGGATTGTCTGTGGGAAGTCTAAATGATAAGCGAATTGATGTAAAATTCGGGTGAGTGCTTCAAAGCCATTTGATGAGCTCAGAACATCATTGAAATCGATATGTTTAACACCGCGAATAAGCGTTGGTATTATCGAGACAAAACCACCAATCACATTCAAAAATAACCGGCCCATACCACCAATGATCCGTGTAAATCTAGAGATACCATGTGATATTATCAAAGGGAATCCAGATCTTGATATGAACACTTTAATAATATCACGATTCAAATTCAATTGTGTCGATATATTCCGTAATGTTTCTAAAATGTGATTGTCATTTGGTAAATCGAAATTATTGGTGATTTGTTTGATTTCATCTAATAATTGATCGTTGGGATTCGTGGAATTCACCGGATTTGGAAGTGTTTGTAAATTTTTGAAGAATACTTCAAAATCTTCGTTGTTAGCCGACCAAATTAACTGCGTATCATTCTCAACCAATTGACAACCATCTAAATTAATTAGAATCGTTCTTCCAGTTTGACCATTGATTAGAGCCAGATTCGTTGTGAAATAATCGAAGACAATTGCTGATTGATTTGAACGATTCAGAAATGCTAGGAAATGTTTCGTTACATTATTATAGACTTGAATTCCGTTGATGTTCAGTATTTCTGGAAAAATAGCAAATCAAATAATCGGATTATTGTTTTAAAAATAAATATTCTAACCAGGTGACGGTGAATGGACACGTTGTTGGTAATGATGTTTGAATTGCCCGTTACCGAAACAGGTATTCGAAACAATTAGTAATAGCGACAATGATAATAATAATAGCACATACGTCTTCATTGTGTTGAGAAATATTCCAATATTACAAAGAAAATGTCTTAGTAACTGGTATTATTTAAAGTTTTATGTAAATATTCAAAATTCTTATGCAGAATTTTGTAAATTCTCAAATTGTTGCCTGTTATCAAAAACGTGTTTGCAAAATAGGAATTTTTTTGTTATCATTAATCTATAGGAATTTTCGTTGTTGAAAAAGACACTGTTTGAATAAAACCCCAACATTATGTAAAACTAATATTTAACAGTAAAATTGTTAAAAACAAGAAGAAATTGTCTTTAATTACACATATAAGCAAATTAAATTTAAAATTGTCTTAAACTTAATCATTATATGTATATGTATATATATATATATATATATATATATATATATATATATATTTATATAAATATATTTTCTTATAAAGGTACAATAACGGTGATTAGAATAGAAAAACAATATTTTTACGAATTATCACCATAATCTCTATCACCCACATTGATTCGGTCTGGTGCTGATGTTACTTGAAAGCCCAATATACGTGCATCAACTTTTAACATTTTCGATTTCTTGTTTTTCTTATTTTTACCCTGGAAATTAATTAAATACCAAATTGAAAACAATTAATAATTTCGCAAATATTTGTGTACCTTTACTTCTTGGAATTCAGCACTATGTTGGGTAGATGGTGTAATTGCTGGTGCTGGTGAACACAAATCATCTTTATGAGCTATTATTTTAGGTTTAAATGAACGTCTCTTTTCTAAAAAATGCGTAGCAAATTGTTGTGTTGCTGCACCATCACCTAAATATTCTTTACAATAATCTCTTACATCATATGCTGATTCAATATCACGTAGGAAACTGACAAATGTAGGTACTAAAAATTTATATCAATAAGAAATTAATTGTTTAAACATTGAAATCAAATAAAAACAAACATACTATCAACATTTGCTGAAATTGTTGATAATGTTTTATAGCACCAATTTGTAAATTCATCATTTGCTGTATTATTATTGTTATTACTACTATTATTATTATTACTATTAACAGATTTTTGTGGTTCCTCTTTTTCGATTTTATTTTAGCTTGTTTTGGAGTTTGCTGTTTAACTGCAACACTTGTCATGGCACTAGTTGAACTACTCTTAGGTACTGTGGACGGTTTAGTTGATGACTTCACAAAGACATCGTCCCAAAATCCTCCTCCAGCTGATCAAAATTAAAACATTCGATTGGAGGACATACATAAAAAAAAACATTTAATACAAATATACCGTTATTGGAGGCCCACTGAGAACTTGACGTAGCATTAGCCCATGTTAAACTTTGTCCATTCCAAATGCTATTAGTGTGTGATGTTGTTGATACTTCTTTTTCTCTCTGTTGGGCAGCTATTCGAGCTTCTGCTGTCATCTGCATTTACAAATAGATTTAACAATAGCAAATGAACGTAGTTAATTGACTAATTAATGTGCGAATTGATAATAAAATACATAATAGCACGGAAACGTTTCAATCCGAGATAAATGTCGTATTTCATTATTAATTTCCACATTTGTTAAATAAACAATTACTTTTGCCAATTTCTCTTGTTCTTCTGCTTGAATTTCAGCAAATGATTTCACACTTCTTGGTTCTATTGGTTTTTTAGCCCAGTTCAACTGCAGACCACTAGATTTGTCACCTTGCTGGAGCTGGAGCTGTTGTTGTTGTTGCTGTTGTTCCTAACATAGTAAAATTGAATTTTCAAATAAAAAATTTGTTAATTTCTTTCTATTGTTCAAATTACTTGTAATTGTTGTTGTTTCAATAAGAGAGCTGCTTCTTGTGCTCTTCGTTCTTTCTCGGCTTTTTGTATATCAGTCAAACTCATATTTTGAGTTGAATTTGATTGACTCCACGGTGCTGTTTTGGTTGTTTTAATTGCTTGACTATGAGCCAATCTAGTTTCAGCTTGTTTACGTTCCTCGCGTTCTTTTGCTTCTCTTCTAAAAAGAAAAAAAATTCACTTTGTTTTTGTTTTGTTTGAAATTTACAAATATATCCAATTAAAATTTACTTTAATTTTTCATCTTCTTGTTTTTTTAACTCTTCTGATTTCTTTTTAGCTTCCTCTTCAACTTTTCTTTGTTCTTTTAAACGTCGTTTCTCTTCTAATTCACGCATACGTTTATCTTCAGCATCTTTTTTAGCTTTCTCTAATTCTTTACGAATTCGTTCATCTTCTTTTCTCTTTTTCTCATCAGCTACTCTCTTTTCCATTTCTTGTTTCCTTTGTTCTTGTTTGCGTTTTTCTTCAGCATCTTTTCTCGATTGTTTTTCTTCCAGTTCTTTCTTCTTTCTCAATTCTTTTTGTGGATGTTCTTCTTTCGATTTTTGTTGTTGTTGGTGTTGTAGTTGTTGTTCTTTATCAATTTCTTGATGTTGTCGTGTATCTATTGTTTTATCTATTGGCAGTGATTGATTATTATCAGATGGTAAAGAAGTTGGTAATGGTGGTGGTTGTAGATCCCACATTGTCAATGGTACATCTGGTTGTTGTGGCCATTGTGTTGTTGTTGTTGTAGTCTGTGGGACATTAAATTGATTTACTGGTTTGTGCCATAACGACCCATCCAGCTATATTCAAGAAAACATTTTTTTTTAATACTGTTTTGGTATAAATTAAAGTAAAATATTACAGGCATTTGAGTAGTGCGTTGTTTTTGTTGATGGAATTGTTTAAGAAAATTAGTAATTGGATCGTTTTCTTGATTTGTTGGTGGTAATTGATCTATAGGACTATGTGATGTAGGTCGATTAACATTAAGACCAGTTGGTAAACCACCATGTAGATTTGGTAATGTTGATAATCCTGGTGTTGGTAAGGAACTAGTTTGTAATCCAGACAAGCCACCTGTTAAACTTTCAGATGGCAGCGAAGATGATAAATTCGATGGAAGTCCACCAGGTAAATGATTATGTAAATTTGGTGTTGGAATTCTATTTTGTAGGGAATGTATACCTCCCATTTGAACTAATAATGGATCCAATTGATTAGGCACACTACTACTACTATTATTATTAGGTTTATCAACCAAACCTGAACCAGGAAGTTTATTACTCTGTAAAAACAATAATATCAAAGTTTCGTTTTTGTTTTCATTTTATTTTTACAAATCTTTTCTTACTTGCTGCATTTGATTGATCATAAACATTAGTGGATTTGTTGGTGTACTCTGCTGCATATATTGGAGATCGTGAGGTAACTGCTGTAACAATTAAAAAAAAAAACAATAACGATTTAACAATATTATGATGTACTATAGAAAATCATACCTGTTGCTGCTGCTGTTGTTGTTGTTGCTGCAATAAAAGTCTCTGAGCTGCTAATTCTTGTTGTTGCGCCGTCATTGCACTCCATGGTTCAGCTAAATTTCTCATAGAAATTTGCTGTTTAAATGCTAATTGTGATAATAATTGATATGATAACATATCATCATTTAATTTTGTTGGTGTATCATTTTTTAATATAGGAAAACGTATATTTGATAAAAATGGATTATCACCACCACATAAATTTATAAGTTCACCTAATAAGAAATAACGCTCATCACATTCTCTCATTACATGTAATTGATTACTAAAATATCCAGCTTTGTACCATTCAGCCATTTCAACATTTAAAAATGGCCCTTGTCTAGTACCTTGTGGATCTTGATAATACCATTTATCTTGTGCAGATGGTGGTGGTGGTGGTGGCGGTATTAAATTTGGCGGTGGTTGTACTGTATTTGTTACATCATAATTTGTTGATGTGGTTACAGGTGTCGCTGTGGATGATGTTAATGCATTTTGTTGAATTGTAGTTTTTGGTGTTTCTTCATCAACTACTAATTTCAATACTAAATCCTCTTGCATACGAGCGAATTCTTCTTCAACTCTATCACTATTATAGAAACTAAACATTAGGAATATTTGTTTGTTCTAAATTTGAATTTAAAATAACTTACATATTTGTAGAAAAATTTGGAGAACTTGTATTATTACAATTATTAATAATAATAGTACTACTACTATTATTATCATTTGTTTTTTCTGATGTAGTTGGTTTCGGTTTCAAGTCTTTTTTACCACTTTTATTACTTTCATCCTCTTTATTAATCGTTTCAGTAATACTTGGTGGTCTCTCTTGGTTACGATCTGTATTCTGTTTATTTTTGTAAGGATCTTTATCTCGTTCATTCAAATTCTAAATTGTTATTATTAAATATAATGAGTATTTGTTTATAATAAAATAATAAAATTTACCTCTGATTGTTTTCGATTTTGTTCAGTTTTTGATAATGAAGTTGCCGATTTAGATGTGGTTAAATTTACCGATTGATTTTTATTACTAATTTGTTGTTGTGATAATGATTTTTGTAATTCTTTTTTATTTGTTTTATTATTATCAATAAATTGTTCATCATCTGAACCATGAAATGCACCTCGTTCATCAAATGTTCCACCACCTTCTGCTGGATTCTCAATAGCCCATTCTGGTAAATGATCTTCATTATCCCATGAACGTCTTGTTGTACCACGATTATTCTCATGCCAATTTTGACGGCCACCTCTTTCTGGCGGTCCATTTCTTTCATCTGTATCACCCTCACCTCGCCAACTTGTCGATCTACCTATAATTAAATAAATTTAAAGATGAATAATAAATAATAATAATAATACAAAGAAATAATTACCCCATTTTTCATGTGAAGATCGTGTAGAATTCACACTTCTCCAACCTTCATCTTCTTCATTATTACGAACTCGTCTCCAATTATCCATTGTATTACCTCTAGAATTGAATTCTTTTCGTGGGCTCCATTCAGGCTGTTCACCATTGCCCCAACCACTATCGAACGTTGAAACTGCCCGTCCATATGATGGATAATTACCTCTACCACGTGTAGGACGGCCACCACGTTCTATTGATACACCTCTACCACGATTTGAACCACCTACAGAACTAGAACGAGGTGGCCACACTCGCTACAATGACAATTATTTTATTTTTTTTTGTAAATTTCATTGATTTAAATAAACAAACATACCTCATCTTCACTAGTCGGAAGTAAAGCCAATGGTGTTAATATCTGTTCTGAATATAGAGCTTTAAATGCTGCCAGTGTAGGGGGTGGTTTCACATATTTATCAAATAATGCTAACATTTCTTCCCTTCCATATCTACAAATAATTATCGTAACATTAATGATTTATAATAGGGGATGATTAATATAGAACCATACCTGTGTTCGGCCAGCTGGTATCGGGTGCCAGCTGTAGTGGCCCCTCCACCACTATTGCCTTCAGAACGAAGGTTACGAATCCAAGCTGGACCAAAATTCATTGAGGAATCGGTCATACTGTAACAAAAAATAAAATAAAATTAACATTTTCTCAATGAAACAACTGAAATACAATTAAATACTTTTCAGAATATCAATTAGAAAATTAAAAATATGTTTAACACAATCAAAAAAAAAATACAGAAGCAACAAATCTAATCCTTAATTTAGAATAAAATGGAGGTAACTATTTATAGATACCAGTTACACAAATGAATGAGATAATTCTTCCAATATAAAAATGCAATTTGTTAATAGAAAACTTTTGTGAAATCACACAATTTTTAATTGTTTTAAATTTCCATTCAATATTGTATTTGTTGTTTTTTTTTGGATTGTCTTGCAACAACAGCATGAACGGATAACACACTTTAACAGCCCCAGGCTGAGATTAGGTGGCACTTATAATGTGACTCTGCGACAATGTGTATACGGTGGGGTTTACGCATCAACTTCCGGTATATATTACATATATAAATAATGTACAAATCCTTTAATTTATACAACATACTGATTAATAGATTCATTCAATTACTTTCATCATTTATTAGATCAGTTACCTGATTTTTAACGTTATTTTTAATTTTACACTTGTTAATATGCAATCAACATAAATGGCTGAAGCAAAAATTGTAGGTTAATGCGCATGTGCTCGATTGTCAAACAATTTGGGGAAAACATAAATATCACTAAAATTTTCAAATTTGCGAGGGACACACTTTCAACATATGATCACCGTTAATTAATAATTATATAAAAAAAATAAATAAACAATACTCAATTCACTTTTATATATATATATAAAAAAACGATAATTATAGATAAATTATTATCGACTTCTGTCATTTATTCAAAAAAATTTCATAATCTTCTCTAAGTAACGTTATCATGGCACACTTGGGAAATAGTGAAAAACCATGATAACATTTAAAGATGTTCATCGATTCGGAATTGCAACATCATTAAATGCAGTACATGATCGCATATGTTGTATGTGATGCGCTCTCTATTATCGACAATCCATTGGTAATTGTAGCGCAATCACTGATCACTAACAATATTGGTGGTGGTGGCATTTATAACCTCAAAAATTATCGAACAAAAGATGAGACAATTTATTTAAACTTAATTTAAAGAAATAACAACTTAATCGAATAATGTCATTCAAATTTAAAGAATTATTTCCTAGTCGTTTGAGTTTTATAATTTTTATTGCTTATATTCTGTTATTTGTTGGACAAGGTTTGTCGAAGTTTTTGTACGTTTTAATGAAATTGTTAATGCTTGTTGTTTTTTTGTGAATTTCAGGTATTTTAGTGACTGCATCACAGAAATCTGATAAACAGTATGATTATAATATAATTACAGTTGTACTACTCACCGAATTATTGAAATTGATAATATCATCGATTCTGTATTGGAAAGAGTAATATTTCTCGTAATTGTTTCAATAATAATTTGATTGTAATTTATTATTTTAGTAATTCAATTACCTCATTAGTAGTTAATGTTTATGAAAATCGTGGAGTATTAGTTTTGTATTTTATACCAGCATTTCTGTATTGTCTCTACAATAATCTGTCGTTTATTAATTTATCGAAATTCGACCCAACTACCTATTATTTATTACTGCAACTGCGTGTTGTTGTTACAGGGATATTATTTCAAGTAATCATCTATCGAATAATTAACAATAAATGTGCTGATGTGTTTGTTTTTAGGTGATATTCGATAAAAAACTGAGCAAAAAGCAATGGCTATCACTCATCATTTTAACAATTGGTTGTATGATCAAACAAATTAATTTCAATCACAACAACAATAATAATCGTGATGATTCCGACAAGAAATTGTTGTCACATGATTTTCTTAGTATTAATGGCATATTAATTGTCGTACAAATTGTTTGTTCTTGTTTAGCTGGTGTTTATAATGAATATTTATTGAAAACGAAAGGTGTAAATGTGAATATATTTATACAAAATATTTTTATGTACTTAGATTCGATTATTTGTAATTTAATTTTATTGATTATAAAATCATTAATGCATTCAGAACAAAATGATGGTACAACGTTTGGTTATGATGTATTTTGGAAGATTTTCACAAATTACAAAGTATTATTGATAATTTTAAATAATGCAATTATCGGTATTGTTACCAGTTTTTTTTTGAAAACATTAAATTCCATTTTGAAAACATTTGCCAGTGCTATGGAATTAATTTTAACTGCAATATTATGTTATCTATTATTCCATATACCTATATATTTGAATACGGCATTATCAATATGTATTGTATTATATGCTAGTTATTTGTATATGAAAAATCCTGTTGTGAATAATAATTATGAGAAACTGTATAAACAGAATAATGAACAACTGGAGGTTCTTATTGTTCCTAATAAAACCGATAATGTTTAATGTTTGTAGTTTTATTAATGTTTTTATGGACAAAGTAATAAAGAAATCCTAAATTTAAATTGGTAATAAATGAAACAATATAAACTATTTTTTATAATGCGATAATTAAAATAAATAAGATGCGGAAAGCGATAAGATAAAATTTTACAACATCTGTATTGAAAGAATTAAACACTCCCGTACTTTGGAGATTATGTTTCGTTATCGTTATCTATTTTTTGAAAATAAATTATGTAAACACTTTTATATAATCACCCATGTGGAATTAAATAATTAAATGTTTAAGTTCGAATTTTTAAAGTAAGACTACAATTAGTTAATTTAATAGCGCTATCTATATTATCGAAGAGACACTATATTGCAGTACAGTTATCTATCGTTCTTGCTAAGCAAGAAAAATTTTGGTGGAGGCGCCGGGTGAATTTAATTTTTTTTGGATGTGCCGGTTTAAAAATTCTAATTTCCAATTCCAATAAGAAAAATTCTGTTGGAGATGTCGGGCAAATTTAAAAGATCAAAATATCTTATTGTACTACTAAAGAAAATCGTTATTTTTCTATTACATCCTATACAATTCCTGTTTGAATTTGCCTCAACATGGCGGGTGGGCGGAGCTTACGCTCTATTGTCACCGCTCTCTCTATCAAGTCACTGTAGAATTACTGGTTAAATAGCGCCATCTATTGAGTACTGCTTGAATAACACGAACAATCGAATATAGGTTAGAATCCAGCTTTCAGCTTTTTATTAGGTTGAAAAGTATTGTGTAAAACTAAATAATTGATCCACAAATATGCCAATTTCACAGGTGAACTATATTTCAAATCTATAACACCTAACAAATCATTAATTTCATAATATTGCAGTTAGTTGGTGTGAATTCTAATGATGAACAATGTAAAACATTTGTAATAGAGAACGAAGGACACACTTTAGGAAATGCTTTACGATGTATTATAGCCGGATAGTAAGTGAAATTTCAATTAATTACCCATAAAATTACGATTATTAACAATATTTTGTATGTAAATAAGTGCGTTGAAGGTCTTGCCATCTGTTGTTATTTAATTGAATTACATTAAAATTGGCGCTAATTTTGAATGATTTCGTTCCAGTCCTGATGTTGAATTTTGTGCGTACACTGTCCCACATCCAATGGAAGCAACATTACATTTTCGCATACAAATGCGTCATGGACGTGCCGTTGATGCATTACGACATGGTTTAGAAGATTTAGCATCAGTTGCTGATCATATTTTAGAAAAATTCGAAACTGAATTGGACACATTTGAAAGTCAACAACAACATGTGTCAAATGATTAACAAAATAAAAATTGATTCGTTTTCTATTTGAGTATTTGTTTCTTCCCAATGTGACAAAATTCCTGTGTTATTATTATTATTATAATAAATGTCTAAAGTGGAACATACACAATCAGAGGAAATAATATTACAATCGCACGGTTATTATTTATCGAAAATATTAGGCGAAGGAGCGTATGGTAAAGTCTATTTAGCTGAGTTTACTTGTCGAGATGATGATAACAGTGCTAATAGTCATCCTAGATCAAGTAAATCAACAAAACAATTAGCTTGTAAAATCATTGATGTGACGAAATCGCGGAAGGATTTCATTAAAAAATTCTTACCAAGAGAATTGTCGATTTTAACAATAATCAACCATCCACATTTAATAAATGTGTATTCGATATATCAACGTAAATCAAAATATTTTATATTTATGCGTTATGCCGAAAATGGTGATTTATTAGAATTTATATTGAAAAATGGTGCGACTAGTGAACAACAAACGAAAATCTGGATGCGCCAATTGTGTTTAGCTGTACAATATTTACATTGTATGGAGATAGCGCATCGTGATTTAAAATGTGAAAATGCTTTAATAACAATGAATTACAATTTGAAAATATCAGATTTTGGTTTTGCACGGCATGTGATCGATATGAATAATAAATATTTAACAAGCGAAACATATTGTGGTTCATTATCATATGCGGCACCGGAAGTGCTAAAAGGTCAACCGTACCATCCGAAAATTGCTGATATTTGGTCATTAGGCATTATTTTATATATAATGTTGAATAAAGCGATGCCATTCGATGATGGTAATAATGTGAAACGTTTATACGAACAACAAATCAATCACCAATGGAAATTCCGTTCGAAAGTTGTCCATAAATTAACGGACGAAGTTAAACAATTAATTGGCAACTTATTGGAACCGGATATCAGGAAACGTTTAACCATCGAACAAGTACTACAAAGTAAATGGTTTAAATTGGATCCGAAATTATGTCAATTAAGCAAAATTGAACAAACAGCTTTGAGGAATGCACAAGAAGAACGAAAGAACTATATCGCACAATTAAAAGCGAGAAAACCCACAAGTCCTGTTATTGTTGTTGATGCAAAAGATGATTTAAATGTTATTAAAGACTATACTCAACCACCTGCAACATCTGTACAACATACTGAAAGTTCACCAAGTATATTTTAATTTTTTTTATTATTGTTATTCTAAAAATTAATTATACACGAAATTGGTCTAGTTTTGTGATGCAAATTTTTATTTATAACCAAAGACACATACACATACAAACGCTCACTCATACGTACATAAATCAAACAAATACAGAAAAAATTGGTCGTTTTTTTTTGTTTTGTTTAAATATATATAAATGTTTTTATATATATAATAATAATATATTCGTCTAAAATATCTAAAACTACTTGTTTTGGTAACAACAATACTAAATACTGTATTTGTTAATAAATTATTAAAAAAATGCGGGTATGTATATGTTTTCATTACGACAAAATTCAACAAATATTTAAGGCAAATATTGTTAATTTTTTTTTTGTTTTATAAAAGGGGAAGACATCTTTTTTATTTTTTTGGTAGTTTCATTTCCATATTCTTTCATATAAATAAAATCTTAAACATGCCTTTGTGGTAATGGTGAATTAGCAATTGATGCTGGCGATGAACGTACTGTATATTCAACGTGATGTGGAGAGGCATCCTCTTCCTTTTGGTTTTCCATCCTCATCGTCATCATCTTTAAATTATTCAAAACAAAACATTAATAACATTATTGAACAATAATTTTCTATTAGGAAATAAATATTATTAAAGATAGAATAGATAGAATATAAGCAGAATAAATCAGCCATAGAAAGCCAGCTATTCTAAAATCAAATTAACAGATTTAATACAAACTTTACCCTTCGATTTTTATTTTATTGAAGATTTTTCCTTTTAAATAGATATTTTTTTTAATTATTTTATAAAAATCAACATTGAATGATCAATATCTCCGGTATCTATAACAGATCATGATGATGATGTAGCATGAAAAGGAGAGAAAAATCTGATCAAC
Organism: Meloe dianella; assembly: GCA_028455855.1. Taxonomy (NCBI): domain Eukaryota; kingdom Metazoa; phylum Arthropoda; class Insecta; order Coleoptera; family Meloidae; genus Meloe; species Meloe dianella. The sequence continues at coordinate 1,665,751 of JAPTHL010000034.1, forward strand.
CATAGTAATTTTTTTGGTTATTAATCATTAAAATTATTAATGTTGTACAGTGAAACTTGAACACATTGACCACACTTCTATATACGTTTTATATACAGGGATTAAAATCGCCAAGACCGTTAAGACTCTCATCTAAAACACATGAGAATCAAATGTGGTCAGTGTAATTAGTTTCACTGTTTGAAAGAAATAATGAACTTTGCTTCGAATTGTTAATGGGAAGCACACACGCAAACATAAGAAGCAAAGCTTCTGAATTTAGATGGGCGAAAAAAAAAACAACAAAATCTTGTTAGAAGTTAGTTGACTTACACCCATGTTATTAAGAGCAGAACCATTCAGTTCACCTGATTGTTTATTATCCGGATTTAATGGACAAACTAAATCACCATAATCAGCTTCACTTTTACTTTTCTTCCTTTTCAATGAAAATTGTGATTTCTTAGCAATCTTTAAATTGGAAAAGACAAACAATAAATAAATAATTAAATTGGTAAAATTTCCGATTGATTAATTAACCTTTAATTTTGCTGATGGTGTCAATGGAATATAGCCCAATGTATTTGCTGCATCACGTTTTTCTTGTATAATGTCTTTACCTAATAATTCATTGAATCTTGTATTTAAATGACGACGCAACAATGTTTTACCAGGTGGTATTGATAATAATGCTGCTAATAATTCACCTGTAAATTTTGGTTCGTAAACAAATAAACCACCATGTACACCGGCACCACGTAGATTTGGTGCATATTCAGCTAAATCACATTGTCTTAACCATTCCATACAACGATGTGTTGTCCATAATGATATTTGTTTTGGTAATGGTTGTTTCGGATCATCAGGCAATGAACGACGTTGTAAACAATTTGCTTCATAATCATTATCACGTAATACTTGTATACCACGTTTTATACTAATTACATGTAATAATGATGTTATATGTAGTAATTGTAAATCATCAATTGTTAAACGATGTAATACACGACCATCTATACGATTTATTAAGAAATTCTCTTTATATTGTGGTAAACCTGTATCATCTAACCAACGTAATATCCATGATGTATCTAATCCACCAGCTTGTTTCAAATATGGATCATTTGTACCATTTTCAATCATATCAATTAATGCTAATTGTAATTTCTTTTTATGTAATGGATTTTTTATATTTAATTCTTTTTCAATTTCATTGATTGATGCCTCTTGTAATTGTTGACCATCTTTTATCCAACGTTTTGCATCAGTTATATATTGATCTAAACCTAAATCTTGTAGCCAATCACAAATATTCTCTGTATCCCATTCAATAAACGGCTTATCAGTTCTATAAATAAATTCAATTAATTAATTAATTAATTAATTAAAATTCAAATAGAATTTTAAGTGATCTCTACTTAATTGTTAATTGTGGTTCACTCCAACCTAAACGAGCTGCTGCTGTAGCACGTACACCACCTCTTTGAAACTCATTAATACCAGGTAAATCATCTAAATTACCACTACCTGATCGTTTCATTCGTCCAAATATCTTTTTAATACCTTTATTATTCTTATTAAATTGCAATGATGTTTGATTGTCACCATTATTATCACCATTACCAGAATTGTCTTCTATTACGATTTTTTCAGTTTCAGCTAATTTATTTATAGAAAAACAATTAATTTGAATGAATAAATGAATAAATCAATATAAAATAAATAAATAAATAAATAAAGCTTCAATCAAGTAGATAGCTCGAGTCATTAGTTGCTTACAACTGTTAACTTTGCAGTTTTTAATTGATTATTAATTAATAAAACAATAGACAAACAAAACAGTTTAGTATTGTTAGTAATTGGTAACAATATCATTGAAAAAAAAAACAAAACAAAGTAAACGACTAGAGCTATCACCTAAATTTGGTACGGAGTACCCCTGGCCCTGACCCCAATGAGTGAAGAAAGTCCCCTACCGAACACCACACCCTTTTTGTTTGTTGACGATGATGGATTTGCATTTGAATCAGTACTATTGTTACCATTATTTATGAATTGTTGTCTTGGTAAACTACCATAACGAATATCAATTTGTCGTTTATATGTTGCTGGTGGAGTCTATTCAACAATATATAAAAAAAAAATGTTTGAAAAATCTAATTTTTAATTAAGAACAATATTTACTTTTGGTGATTGAACTTCATGGTGTGATGTTGTTGGTGTTCCTATTGTTGTTGTTGTTGTTGATTCAATTCGACGGGGACTATTTGAAATTAAACCAACAGGACTTGGTGATGGTGTTATTCTCAATCCAGAATTAGTCACATTATGATGATGAATTGGTGTTGATGATAATAATTGTATTTGTCCACTAATTCTAGATGATTTCTTTAAATCATTACAATTATTATTATTATTGTTTTTGTTGTTGTTATTATTATTATTATTATTAAATTGACTTCTTAATTCAATATTTTCACGTTCTAATGCTGCCTGTTGTAATTTCAATTCACTCATAATCGACATTAATTCTAATTTTTGTGTTTCTACTGATGAACGTGTTAATACTTCTTGTTGGAATTTCTCTTCATTTTCATGTAATAATTGTTTTTTATCATTTAATGTTCTTTCTAAATCAGCAATTTTATCTGATTGTGCTTCAATTTGTTCTTGTAATACTTGAACTTGTAATTGTAAATTCTCTTTTTCATATTGTAATTTACGTAATTTCTCATCTTGATCAGTTGATGGCTGTTTAAATGAAATAATAATAATAATAATAATAATAAAAAAGAATATTAATCGAACTGGAATTTCAATTATAATCAACTTTATACCCCCCTATAATCTCTCTCTTTTTCTCTATTAATAATAAATTTTAAAACTAAAATCAAACAAATGGATACCTTTTGATAAGGCCCTGACCAATGATACCCTAATCGATCACCATAAAAACAACAAGGCGGCGGCATATGATAAGAACAACAACCACCCATTATCTGTTCATGTCTATAACGATTATTACAATCATTACCATATAAATCTGGATGGCTACCATAACGTTGTGATGATGAATCAATATGATGATGTTCAGGACGTCGGTGGTAATTATCATAAAATGTTGTTGCTGTTGTTGTTTCATGTGGTAATGGATTACAACACCAATTCTGACATGGTGTAAAATCATCTAATTGTGGTGGTGGGCTTTTTAAAATATGCGATGAAGAACGTGCTTTCTGATCGCGTTGTTGACGACGATTTTGTTGTTGTTGTTGTTGTTGTTGATGATATCGAAGACGATCTAAACTACCTGATGGTCCTGGTGATGGTGATGATTTCTCACGACGTGGTGTTTTTGTACGATTGATTGGCGGCTTTGTTATTGGTATTGTTTCTTCCATATTCATTACTTCTTTACATTGCATCCATTGGAAATCATTATTACAACGAGTCGAACTATCTATACATATATTTCAAAGACGGAAATAAATGATATTCGTCTCGTCTTTCTTTAATGAATATTATTATACATAGAGTTTCGTAAAACAAGGACTTGAACGATCAATTAAGATACATCTAAAAGAAGCACATCTGGTGTTACTATTTTGTATTTTTCTTATAATCACGACAAACAGAAGAGACACCTGTTTTTTCCAATATTCAAGTCTTTGTTTTAGATAATTAAAAAAAAAGAATTAATTTGAAACCTTTTAAAGTTTGAGGATGTTCTGAAGATGTTGTTGTTGTAGATGATATGTCTGATGTTGAATTATTAAAAGAATTACAACCATCACCATCAATTGTCCATGCAACTGTATTATCCTTTAATGTTTCTTCTTCATCATCTAAACTAGAAGTATCGATAACTTCACCTTCTTGTTCAACTAATCCTAATTGATTTTTATAAGAAATTCTCGTATAATTCACATGTTTTCTATAATAGACAAAAACAACCCGCCAAATATAATGATTAGCATCTGGATGTTGTTTTTCTTTTCTTTTCTTTACAGACTTAATTACGTTTTGAACAAAAACAATCTGTTAAAAACAGACAATAAGGATAAAATCTGAACTAATTCAATATTTATCCATGAATTTGACAGGCTGAGATGAGGGAAAAGAATTTAATTTCATGTATGTTGATGGTAGTTGTAGTAGCCGTATATAAACATCAAGGCAGTATTGAGTTGAATAGAAGGGAGAGGGCAAGTACAAGAAGGAAATTGGATTATATCGATGATCTTTCGATTTTAACCAATCTATATATCTGTATAGTATGAGGTGAGTTATATCTGTTGACCTCTCCAAATAGGGAAGTGACAGGAAAACGCAGGAAGGCAAGCGTGCGCTGTATTTGACTCAATGTCTCTCATCAGCATCTATCTATCTATGTACCCGCATAACATTCTATCTAAATAGATTGTTATACATTGAGAAACTGGATGCTATTTGTAGAATATTTCAATACTTTTATGTATTTCTATACATATACAGATACTGTTGGATTATAGCCAAGTATATAATAAATAACTGGAGAAATACAAATTAGACAAATCTTTGTTGAATCAAATTCTACCCTTTATACAAAATAAATCTTCAAATAATAATTTGATAAACAAAAATCCATTAATGGAATTGTGTTTAATAAATTGTGATTAATAATGATTTTTTTTTTGAAATTCCACATCCTCAAATTGAGGTCAATTTATGAACTTTCCATCTCAATTTATTATTAAAAATTTATCGAACAATAATGTCAATGTTGAATCAATTATAAAAAGACACGCATTTGTTTAAACAAAAAAAAAGAAGAAGTGAATTTTAGTTGGGATTCAATCTAAAACAACAGGCAATTCCAAACAAATCAACAAATAGTTGGAAAACATTTAAAAAACAACAACAAAATATTTAAATGGAATGTCAGAGCAATGTTAATTGAATTTGTACTGGTAGAAAACCAACGAAATTCCACATGTTTGAATTATAAAACAGTTTCAAATATTAGAAATAGTTACGATAAAATCCCTGATATAAATGGCGGGTTGAATGTGAAATATTATTATCTTATAACAATACCTTTATACGATATACTACTGGTTGGGGTTGTATTTTGTTCCTCTTCAGCAATGGTAGCTAATCCTTCACCACCAATTAGATGCTCCTTTTCTGATGAATCGTCACTATTGCTACTACTGCTAGAATCACTACTACTACTGTTATCATCGTCATGGTCATCATCATCATCATCATCATAATCATCACTAAAACTAGCAATTAAGCTATCATTATTATTCACAATAACAGTAGAGGAATGAACAGCGTCCTGATGCCTATAATTCAAGTAGTCTGTTTCAAGTACATCTGTATTGATACCGTCACTGCCACCACTTTTATGTCTATAAAAATCTTCACCATACGTACGTTCCGTTTTGATTTTTTCAAAATTGCCACGTTTTAATGAATTTGTTTGTTGTACAATCTTCTCAACATCTTCAGCAACACTATCAAAATCTTTAACAGCCGTTTCGAAATGTTCATCAGCACTGATATTAATACGACTACAACTACTATTACTACTGAAACTATTTTGTTTCGATCCTAATGTGTTTGAATTGACAAGTTGATTATTACGAAAATTTTGATGGTACTTTAATGGAAATGAACGTTCGAAATTTTGTTGTTTTTCAATTACAGCAACTACAGTCGCCACTATTGTTGTACCACCGCTGATATTGCCGCCGCCACCGCCACCGCCACCACTTTTACACACTTCACGCATTGCTATTTTTATATGTTAGCCTGTTGGTTCAACTATACATAACATTCTTTAGAGTTTACTTAAATAAACAAGGAAGTGGGAAATTTAGTTTCACTTATGATGAATAATCGATTTTTTTTCTTCTTCTATCTAAATATTTAAAATCAAATAAATACAATATAAAGTGTCTATCATTTTCCTATAAATAAAACAATCCACTTTCAATGTTTTAAATTTGATAATGTTTAACTTGCATTTCTATCCGCCCACCCTTTATTTTCAAATGTAAACTTTTGTATATAAAAAGAATGATGCTTTTATTCTATAAATAAATTTGGAAAATGAACAGATGTGTGTTCTATGGTACGTGTATGTATTAAACATGTTCAATAATTGATACGAAAAAACGAACCATCCACAACAAAACTGTCTGATATGCTCGTTAAAATGTTCATTTCAGCAATCATAATTTTATTTTATAAACTCGACAAATTTTAATTTCTGCAAAACAATACAGTGATAAAACAATAACAACAATAGTAGTAGTCCCTATGTTTTTATTGTTGTATAACAGAATATTAGAATGAGACTATAGAAAATAAAACACCACTCAAAATATACCCCTTATCTATATCGTAACACTCCAGAATATACCATCAATAATACTTTAACATTGTTGATTTATGATAAAAGCGATTAACAAACACCTCTTCTCTGCACTTAAATTATTATGTAGACTATTATTTGAATGCAGTAGCCAGCCAGTAAACCGTCTGGTTGGATTTTGATAAAATAACAGAAAGCAGAACATACGCCAACAGAACAGGTTTATAGATTAAATTGCACTAAATTTTCAATTATTATAACACACATACAATTCATATATAAAAACCGATATATATGTTTATAAAGAGAGTAGATGAACGACACAATGACAGTATAATACCATCGTTGTTGTTGTCGTCCAAAATCGTCATCATTGCCTTATGCGTCCGCGCCAACAACTCAAAATAACTCACTAATTTACAACTTAAATAAGTAAATAACTAAGTAAGTAGATAGTTACAAACGAGAAAAACAAAGACAATTATTATTTCAAAAACATATACAAAAAAGATAAAGAGAGAGAGATAACTGTGCTGAGTTCACCCACCCTTCTCTATTATATATATATAATGTCTGGATTTGCATTAATAAAATTTTTATTAACATGCACCAACATTCAATGGTCAATACATTATTTATGCAAATGCCTTTATATCGATGTCAATGGTGAATGAAAAAATTTCAAATATTTCCCCGTCTAGATTTTCCACCCCATAAGTAAATAAATAAATATTAAAAAAAACCAAGGCAAAAAACATAATTAATTTTAATCAATGGACAATTAATTAACAATTATTAATCTATGAGTAATTGCCATCTATTATATTTAAACAAGGAAATATTAAACATAATCTATAAAAGAAGATAGTTAACAGATTGATAAAACAAAAGTCGATATTGTCCAACAATAAAATAATTATTTAAATGAATAAACATCAAAAATTTAATAATTAATTTAATAAATAGATAATTAATTCGTTCCGTTAAATGTGTTGCCTATAATTCTCTTAATAAGAACAACTTATTTGTTTGTACATCGATAATTTTTTTTATCCTAGATACCAAGAATATTACAAATATTTGAAAAATTCTAGAATTCAAGAATTGTTCATTTTTCTCATTATCGTTTATTGTTTGGCCTACATAAAGCTTCATTTATTATATTAAATCATACTCGAAATGAATGTATATGCGGTCATTTATATCGTATTATAGAAGAAGTATGTGTTCGTTAACGTACGATTACACTATCAAGTTTTTCTTGTTCAAGTTTGTTTGTACCAAGTATGATTTGATAGTGTACACACATCTTTAAGTGATGTGTATCAACTTAGTTTAGTTGTCAAGTTCTTGTATTCATTTGATATACTTGTCGATATCTTGTTAGAATAATTAAGTTACTCTATAGGTTTTTGTCAAATTCTTCAATTTTCCTAGTTCGAAAATTGCATCAAATTTCTGTTCATTTCCTACTTGTTAGAAACAGTAAACTAATCTGACAAGTTTATCAAAAAGTGTTTATACATTTGCAAAATTTGATTTTGTACAAGCCAACTTGCACAAGATAAACTTGATAGTGTAATCGCACCATTACAAATCAAATGAATATTGATTTTAATCCGAATTTAATATACAAGAACTTCTATTTATAGGCACATCTTAAAAATAAATCATTGCTTAACGTTTATAAAAATATCAAATATAAAGAAAAACAACTAAAGTTTCAACAACAACAACAACAACAACAAAAATACAGTGCGAGCCATTTAATGTGATCACCTTTGAACCCGTATAAATTGATCGAATTAACTCTTACATCGGTTATTAAACTCAATTGTAACAAATTCCATTGAATTCAACGATTTCTATGTAGGCAAAGATGTTATTTGCACAGAATTTCGATTAATTCTCCATTAAACTCTTATCGATAAAGAAGGTTTGAAGATGCCAAAATTTTGTTTTGCTTAAGTGCACCGGATACCCTCACGCTATCTCTGAGTTATTGTTGTTTTTTTTATTTATTTTAATTACGAATGTAAATTGCTACAAACCAAATTTGTTTTATAATTGCATATTTTAGTGAATATGCTAGATGTTTAAATATAATACATTCTTTAACTATCAAACATTGCACATTTTTGTGAAATTTACACATTAGATAGTTGCATATTCATTATACACGTACTCGTTAAGAAACAAGTTCCTATTCCATTATTATGGTTATTATCTAACTATTTCAAACTATAAGCCGTTAAAAATTACAATTGATATTGTGACCACGTCTCTCAAATTTTAATCGCATACACGAACATTTTGGACTTAGTTAAAAAACAAAAAAAAATCCGTTAAAGTTTATTTCAAATTTATTAGAAACCAATTTGAACTTAACAATAAACGAAATTATAAAATGGAATTACTTACCGTCGCATCAATTGATGATTGTTGTAATTCCTTTAAATACTCTTTATGTATTACGGTTTTAGATCTTGGTGGTCGATTAGGTGATGGTAATGGTGAAAATGGTGGTTTGCCAGTTGTATTAACATGAAAACCATTGGGAGACATTAATGTTGACACTTTACTGTAATTTGAAATTAAATCTGATGTGGAATTCCTCCGGTATAATGTTGTTGCTTTGTTTGTTGATTGTGGTGGTGTAAAACTTCGACAATTACCACGAATATTTGCTGAAATATTTTCAATATTTTCACATATAATAATAATAATGAAGCACATTCAGGTATCTTGGGTATAGAATCACTATCTACCTTGAACATTTATTAAATCCCCTTGATAGATCAAAGCATCTTCTCTACTTTGTTGTAATGGTGGTGGTGGTGTTCGTTGATGATGCTGTTGTTGGTTGTAATAATGGTAGTACGGTGGTTGATATGAATTCGTATAATTTGTCATTAAATTAAAATTTGAATGGTCAGCAGAATTCATCATTAATATATATTCATCATCAATAATCTCTTGGGGTGGTGCTGATGGTTTTAAACGTGGCGGTGGTATTGGTGGTGGTGATTTTCTATAATTCTTAGAAAATTCTGTTTTCCCATCAAAACTAAATCGTCTTGTTTGTAATATTGGTGATGTTGGTAATGATAATGATTTATAATTAATATTATCATTATTATTAGGATATTCTACAATCACATCCCAACCTTTAGGTGGTACATGTGCTGGTTTTGATGAATTTCCATTATCGATAGGATAATGACGACGTGCTGGTGGTGTGGGTGATGGTATTAAACGTAATAATAATGTGATTTCATCTTCTAAACCACAATCATCACTCATTTTAATTAATTAATTAGTTTTTTTTTGTTTTTTTTTGAAATTTTCTTCTAACTCTCACTATAATCACAAATTTAACAATAATTTTTCACATGTGTCGCCTTTATTGAAATTGTAACAGACACTAAATTTGATGTCAACGAAAATAAAACGTTTTCGAAAAAGAATAAAGTTTCAAAAATAACTTGAACTCATTGTAAGTTAAAATCGTAGTGTTTGAAAAACATAAAAAAATTAACAATTTCAATATATATATTTTTTTCTGCTCTACATTATTGTATTTATTATTAGTTCAAAAATATCATTTGAGAAAAACACGTGTTAGAATTTAATAATTTTTCAACTACTAAAAAGAAAAACCTTTAAGAATATATAAAATCGTATGGTCACGACTCAGAGAGACATTTACGTTAGATATGATTATGGCACTGTTACTAAATAGTAACTATTACTATCTTTCTAAGTAATGTAAGAGAAATGTCTTGTTGTTGTTGTTAGATAGGTCTATCTTTATATTTCATGAAAACGAAATCCTATTCTTAAAGCTTTAGAAATTCTTGAAAAACTGCCTACAAATTTCAAGCACCATTTAGATTCTACTATTTAGTAACATCCTTCCGTAATAAATTTGTAAACTAATCCAATAAACATTGGAAGTTTATTATTGGAAATTGTACGAATAATTTATAATAAAATTACCTAAGTTACTCTATTAAACAAACACCAATTATTATTATTAATAAATATATAACATAACGTTTAAGTGAGTTCCATTGTTTCTGTTAATATACAGATAAGGGTTAATTTTGACGAAAACTGATTGAAAAAAATTGAAGAGTTAGTGTTAAACATTAAGTGAAAGCTCTAGATTATCTGTGTTTTCAATCATATTTATCCAATTCCTTTTATATTATTAAATCGGCAATAATATGCAGTAGCGGCAAACATTTTAGGTATATGTGAGAGAAAATAAAGATCACTCAAATTTACAACTTTTGTCTAGGTAAAGCATAAAGATATGTTGTTATTTAGTAATATTTGTCTTGATCTTTAATGCTTACTATAACGTTACTATAAATTCGTGGTATATACTCAGTGCTTCTTAAACATTACTATTGCTGTCTGTATTACTGTTGCTGCATTATCGAACTATTTTCTATTTGTATTTTAGGTTGTTTTTTTTATTACTCGATCTCGCAATTAGATACATTGGAACAAAAATTTCAATTTTTATAAAAAGCTCTGTATACATCGTTTCAAATAGGCTACGATTTAATTTCTCACTCGAATTCGTTGGTCTAGTGTTAGTGTAGACACCCTCATGAAATACACCTTGTCCAAGGCACGTTGTTTTTTTTATATTACAAAGAACTGTATGTCTACAAGTAACGTATTATGCCTGCTACACATTATCGTCGTTTTATTCTGCATTCGTCAAACAGTGAAACGATGATAATGTGTAACAGACATTAGTTACTGTTATTTATTTGAATTTAATCGACTTGACATCAATTTCTACAAAACGTGTCAAAAATGTGTCTACAAATAATGTTTGTTTTAATTTGTTGTGAAATCGGTCATGTCAAAAATAGATAAACTAGATACTAGCGAGAGTGGATATCTTGAGAAAGAAACACAGAAGACTTTCCGGTTCAATATCACGTATCTGCTTAATAAAGTGCCTTCATTTGATTATTTGTCAAGAAAAAAAATAGGAAACAATTCTCGTATAACGTGTGTTCTTTCTATTTTCTTCCAATTAAAATACACACTATTAAATGGACATATTATATACAATATACAAATAAACTGATCAGAAATATCTTTATAATAAACACTGTTTATAACGAACATGGATATAACTATAGAGATAAAATAATGGATGGATAAACTAAAGCCAATATTAGACAACGATATATTTCCGTAAGTCACGTGATCTAGCACTCATTCTGTTTCTCTTTAAATTATAGGTGTCGCTATCAAACTGTCTCTATTCACTGTAACCATTCTTGTCACATATAAATTAATCAATACGTTTATTGTGTCAGTTCTATGATAATAACAAACGTACCTAAGTTTTCCTTTGTTTAGTGGAAGAGCAACAATTCTATTCTCATTCAACTGTCAATGTATTAAGCAAAAAAATTAAAAAGTTGCCGGTCTTACGCGTCAGATGGCATTGCAATTTGTCCCTATTACGATTGAAATGTTATACGCGCAAAATTAATTAATTTTGCCCCTACGCTACCATCTACATATAGGTTCACTTAATTGTAAAACCGACTCTGGTCATTTTCAATTTTTTTCCAGAATTTAACACATACAACAAATGACGGCTATAATAAAACTAAATCATTGATGGATGTTCGTTATAAACGAATTTTACTGTATTCACTCGAACAAACTTTAAGTGAATTGTTAATTTATGTTAGGAATTTAATTGACTTTTAAATTGAATGAAACCCAATTTTCCCCCTATCATGTTCAGACAATTTTCAATTTATGTACATACATACGTATATATATACACACACAAATACAATACAATTTATATATTTGATAGAATTGATTAAATGAATAACTTTTAAAGGTATGTTGGCAAAATCATAAATTCCTAAAATAAAGATATTACCCAATTTCAATTTACCCTTGTTAGTTAATTAAATTTTGATACGAAATATATGATTTATTAGATAGGAAAAATTAAATAAATTAGAAATAGAACTTAAAGAACAATCGTAGATGGTTAAATGGAGACTATAACGGAGTTTTAATCAAATCAACAAAAAGATTTATCGTATTTTATCTAATTTTCTCATCAATTTAGGATAGCTTTGAACAAAATTATTATTAGTTCCTTACAATCAAAATTTTTATCTTCAAAAAAAAAAATTAAAAAACCAACACGATGATAATAATATAGAAAGAATTTTCACCATATTGTATTCACCATTATTTTATGTGTGCATTTATCTATATAATAAACAGATTTTTCCGTATCAGCTGTAATTCTCATACATGACTGAACTTAACCAATTCTGGATAAATTATCATCTCTTTCATCATAAATGTACCTAACAAAAACTCAACTATTTCTCCTTTTGTTTCCGTTTGTATTTTTATACGGAATAATAGAATAATAGAATGGAATTTTCGTTTATTTTTTTTGATCAATTTGTATGATTTATAACAATCGATTATTTTTCGCTTTAATAGAGAGAGATTTTATCGTAGTTTTCCCCTTAAAAAGACGTAAAAAGACAATTTACCTGTTTTTGTTGTTGTTGTTGCAACCACTGTATGAGAATTTTAGCAACTGCTGGATCTGGTGGTGGTGGTGGTAATGCAGTTCCTGTTGTTAAATTTTGAATTGTATTCGCTAGAATATTAGTTGCCTCTTTTAATCCAGTTGGTGATGAACTACTGCCACCGAAACCATAATCAGGAGAATGGGTTGTTAATGTATTTGTACCACCTAGAACAATGTTAATAACTAGATTATAGCAATAGGTTTTTTTTTGTAGTGCGACAATAATCAAAAATCGATATTTGCATTATTAATTCAACGGTTATGTTGCAAAGAAGAGTGTTAGAAAATCCGGCGCATCCACCAAAATGATGATGGTTGTAATTTTTTTAAATTTAAAAATAACACTCACTATTTTTATTATTAATTGCAGTATCAGTAACAGTATCATGTCCATCTCTAAATTGGCCTGAATGGCACATATTAAGCCACCACCAACGCGTCATTCGGATTAGCCGTCAATCATCATCTCATTGACATTTTATTCTTTAAATAGACATTTTTGAGATACGCCACACAATTTAAGGCAACAAATTAAGAAGAAAAAAACCAACAACAACTAAGTATTTGAAAATAAGAATATTAAGATCTTAAACACATTTTTAATCACTTAATGAATCAATAATTGAATAGAAAATCAATTAAAAACTAATTAATAATGACGTTTTTTTTCTATTAGTTTTGTTTGCCAACTCAACACCACCAAATTAATTATTTCAAATCAAAATAGATTTAAATCGTAAATAAATCAATAAAATAAACAAAGCTGATCGTATATTATTTGAATAATATACGAGGAATTCATGTTAATAACACACCTGTTGAAGACTAGATTGTGACTGAGGATGTGTTACAATACAGATTCTATATACATGCCCGGAAAGGAATATACCGGAGTATTGAGATGCAGAATGCGCACGCTTAGATACTAAATCAAACCGATTTTCGTTTATTGTTAACAGAATACCGGAAAAATAGTTGAAAATCAACTACTTATTTCTGCCTCTCTCACTTTCTCACCATTCTGTTAATTATCAAATAATTAATTTTAATTACTCCAATTCATAAATATAAAGTAATTGATATTATTAACCATTATCTACGACAAATATTGAATACGAATGATCACATGATTATAGTGATAAAACCATTGGACAAAAAAAATTATAATGAGAGAATCTTACTAACCTGATATGATTCCATCCATTTGCATTAGAGCTTGCTCTAAAAGTTTACTAGCTTCTGTTTGTGTTGTTAAACCAGGTACATTATCGGATTTACCCATTTTTTACAATCGATTAATACCACAAAATAATCAATTAATTATTCTTAATTAATCAAGTTTTTGAATGATGATATATTTTGAGGTTAGGCACAAAAATTTGAGCAAAATTTCTCATAAATTAATTATATACGAAAATAATACAAAAAAAAGGAATGTTTGTATTTCTTTTCCACCCCCAGCACCGTTAATATCGTTTAATTACAAGAAAGAAGCGAATAAATAAACAAATAAAGGGGTGTTTATTTTCTTTTTTTCTTTAATTTAATAAACTCCCTTTTGTTTACTAAGCACTGATTGACAAATGACAGTAATTCGACTGTAACGCAATCTATCGACAACCATTGAAACTTCTGCTTGCTGGATGACTGCGTTCAGAAAGTGGAGCAGTTTGTGTATTTATTAGATGGATACCAAACAAAAACTATGCAAATGGCTTAGAAACTGCACTTTTGCGAGGTGACAGCTGAGGCCTGCAAATACGAGTATTGTGGAAAAATTTGTTGACTTCTGTATAAATTTTTTAAATGAAAATTAAATTATTTGCAAAATATTTGTCATATAAAATTGACAGATGATATTACCAACTCCAGCAAATCAATCCCAAATTTTTAGTTTCTGGCCTATTTTTGTAAAAATGTTAGCAAACTCAGCAAAAAAATTGTTTGTGTTTGCCAGAATAGTGGAGCGATCGAAGCGGTTTCGGACGATTTTTGAGACGTGGCAAATTAGTGATTTTCGCACGGAGGCACAAAGAATGATTTGTGCGCAACTATCATTTAGACATTTACCGGTTTTGCCCATAGGATAACGCGTCACTTAATTGACCATCAGTCCTATATAGAAAAAAATTTAAAATCAAATGTTTTATCTATTTCTACTACACCGCATTTATTGTTTAGTACAGATCCCGCGATGGATATTAATAACAAAAAAAAACATTAAAGTCGTACAGGTGTAATTATACGAATTTTTGGATTTTTGTTGGCCTACATATTTTCTCTATTTTTCTGTTTGTGATAGTTCAATCCTCTAAGCGACGCCACTGTTCACGCACGAAATCATATAAGTCGTCTGTCTTTTGTTGCCAACATACAAAATTGGAATTCCTTAAAAAATCTTATATTATTCTTATTAGATATATTATTTTATTGATTTATTTATTTAAACATTTGTGCTCAATACCAAAATAAAAACAAATCAATAAAGATACTGATTTAATAAAATATTGTTGATAGAATTAAGATTGGATTGAATTTAGTATTCATATGTTGGTAACATTTATATGTGCTGTGAAATCCGGAAGTTGCCAAAAATGGTGTTTTATCTATGGTTATTTTTTATGTTATTTCTACATAATCGTGCAGAAGAATTTCAAATTTCATCAAATAACTTAATCAGCATTTTCAATAATATCGATTGTATTGAAGGTTTGTTATATAGATAAATTAATAATTGTGGTTTACAACAATTTTGTGGTTATGTTGCAGCGTCGGCTATATTAGAAAAAGAGACGTTCACCGAAAATTACGACTTATATGAGAAAATCCCATTAAATATGAGTAATATTAATAAAAACAGCAAGTCTCTACTAACAACAATCCATGAATTAGCCCAATACAACAAAATAACTTACAATTACGTATTAGTATCAGAAGACGGGCCGCCACATTCGAAAGTTTATCGTGTTGTATTGTATTTAGGCGATGAACAATATGAAGGAGACGGTAGTAGTTTGAAAAAAGCCCAAAATAATGCAGCAAAACAAGCCACCGATCATACATCGTACACAATACCACCAGAAAAATTTGCTATTAATCAACAAAAACAAACACCAACTGTAATATTAAATAATATTGCAACGAAATTAGGCATTAAAGTGTCGTATCATTTAGATGATAAGAATTTAATTGCTATAGATTCAAACAAAATTAAAATCAACTATAATCGAAAATTGAATCTATCAAATATTAATGATGATGATGAATTATCTATTGATGAACAAATTACTGGACCTTTCGTAATTAAATTATCATTCGAAAATCAAGAATATTTGGGTTATGGACAGACAATTCAAGCAGCACGCCATAATGCAGCCATAAAAGCTATAGATTTTATAACGAAACAATCGGATTACCAACATCACATTTGCACTCTTGATGGTTATTATTTAAATAATCATATATTTTTTTTAATAATACTATAATTTTACATGTAGAATCGGATGAGAATTGTCGTCAAAAACGTGAAACATTAAAATCACCAATTTCACGTTTATATGAATTAGTACAACAACATCAATATCGTATCGAATTTAATGTAATTGAAGAACACGGTAAAGATCATCGTAAAAAATTTGTAACACAATGTCGAATTAACAATGGTGAATTTGTGACAATTGGTGAAGGCAATTCGAAGAAAGAATCGAAACGTATTGCAGCTGAATATATGTTGGAAGAATTATCAAATTTTCAAACGATTAACACAAACGAAATTGTAAATCGTTTTCAATCAATAGAAACGAAACAGAAGAAGAAGAAGAAGAACAAAACGAACAAATTATTGAAAAACAATGAGAATATAATTAAAACAACACTTGATGATATTTTAAATGTGATTTTTATAAATGATAAAAATGTACCGAAACAGAATAACAAATTTACACCGAAACAAAAATTATTAGAAATCGCCAATTCATTGGAATTCGATATAAAATTTCACAATTTAGGTAAAAACGGTGATAATTTCTACACAATAGTGTCTTTAGGCATACGACCACCTTACGTAATCAATTATTAATTAGCTATTGGAAAAAACAACTAATAATTGAAATATTTTAGGTGTGTTTAGGTGAAGCGAAAACCGAAGATGGGAGCATCAAAAATGCTGCAATCAATGGTTTGAAATTCCTTAAAAAAACTGACATTCTTGAAAATCTACCAAATGATAACAAATTGAATTCAATTGAAATCGATCTGATGATCGATAACGACCAATTACCCGATTATAATATAGAAGAATCTTAATTGGATTTATTGTTTCAAATTGTTACAATAATTTGTAATATTGTCGATGATGATTTTCAACCAATCCTCAGTATTGTGATCTTTTTGATTACCCTCACTGATATGCAATTCATATGTGGGTCCATAATCTGTGAAAAACTACAGAAAACTGTGATTACATGTGTGTAATAGCAATTAGAAACTGTTTTACCTCACTAGTATCGGGTATATCATCATCAATATCGACTTGTAATATAATTGATGTTAAATACGTCCATAGTCTTGCTGTATTTGGTAGATGATAACCACCACCGCCCAGAAATAATGTGGGTAATTTCAATTCTAAAACGTTTTTCACACATTCACCGATTGTTTTCAATGTTAAATTACATTCACCAATTGGATCACCATTTAATGAATCAGCACCACATTGTACAACAATAGCTTTTGGTTGGAAATTTTCTACAATTCTATTTAAAAATATCCTGTTAACCATTACGAATTCTCAAAACTTTTATAATAAATAAATACTTTGGAAATATTGTTGTAAATAGTTTTAAATAATTATTGGAATTGATACCGGATTTGAGTGGAACATTAATTGAATAGAATTTGCCTTTATCAATACCAATATCATATAAATGACCACTACCTGGATAAAAGCCTTGGTAATATTTATGTAGTGATAATGTTAGTATTTTACGACTTAATACGAAAGCATTTTGTACACCATTACCTGGAATTATTGAAATCATCAATTTAAACAAATCATTGATGATGATAAAATCATTACCATGATGGATATCTAAATCTAAATATAAAATTCTTTCGAATTTCTCTGTTAATTTTTGTATAGCTAACACAACATCATTAACATAACAAAAACCTTCAGCTGAATCTCTACAATATCAACAATATTATTGAAAAAAATAAAATAAAAACTCATTTATTTTTATTTGGATACCGTTGTGCATGATGCCATCCACCAAACCAGTTAATAGCAATTTTACATTTATCAGCATTTAATAATTTAGCACCAGTCAATGAACTACCACCAATACATTTAATTAAATCATAATTGTTTTCTAATAATGGACAATCATAATTTAAACCATATTCATCTTGTTCATTGTTGAATTCATCAGAATCTATTGATGTATTGTTGACTTTCTTTAAAAATTCCATATAATCACTGGAATGGAATAGTTTTAATTCATCATCGGTTGCATCATAACTTTCAATAACATATAATTGATCATTCGATAATAATTGATACGAATTAATTAAATCGTGTACCATAGAAGCCTGAAATCGGATTTGTTTTTTTTAATGTTTTGTTTAATATATAATAATCTCAATTAACTCTATTTAAAATTGTTGGTAAACGATCGCAATGTTTACGTAAATCATCACTATAAATATATGCAATTGATCTTCCATTTAACATTTTTTTTCTATTTAGGAAACGAAGAAAAAACTGAAAACATGCGAAAATGAGACGAAATTGTTGATTGAGATTTCGCGCCAACTGTCATCTGTCAACTATTACTTGGTTGTGTTTCTTAATTGCTCAGAGCACTTATCCAGAGTTTGTCGAAGCGACTAAGGTCAAACGTAGAGGGATTAAGCAAAAATGTCTTTCATCAAGACATTTTGTTATGAGGTATTTATTTTCCTGTCACCTGTTGTTTGAACAGTGTGTGTCGGATACTATTTGACTCATATGAATAACAGTATTTAAGAGACTCGTACAAAAAGTTTTTCCTGAGAACGTTTGTTTGTTTGGTCGGTCTGCGTTCAGCCTTAGTCGTTTTGACATACTCTGTGCCCTGAGCAATTAAGAAACACACCCATATTTTTGTTGAATTATCTCGTCTAAAACAAGCACAAAATCTTATCACCGTTATTTTAAATAAATTTGCACTGACGAATTGTGAACTTCGAAAAACAGTTAAAATGCAGCTGATTTGGCGATAAATCACCACATCCGGCAACCATGACTAGATACCAACAAATAGTTGCGATTTCAATGCCATCTTCCATACGAGTACGACAACAATTTTAACATTTTAGTTGTCAAATAATGTTTCTTGTCAACTATTTTGCGCAGTTTTGGTTAAATCTTTACAAATTTCTAAAAGATTTTGGCTAAAATGTAAACAAATTTGTCTAATTTATCGTTAATATTGATAAATTCAAATATACATATATCTGTTGTATTCTAACCTCAAACAACAAGTAAAACAACAAAAATGGAGTAAGTTCATTTATTTATAAAACAAAAATAATTGATTTATTTCCTATAATTTTGGCTTTTTATCATGGAAAGAACGAAACTGTATATTGATATAAAGTCCCAACAATGGCCTATTATATATCGGCCTGAATATAATGTCTGTTTAATGGGCTTAGAACGATTACATCCGTTTGATGCAAAGAAATGGGGTAATATTTTTAAAGTATCTACTTACAAGTGTAATATAAATCGATGAATTTTAATAATAAACCGTAAAATTTCAGTACTTAAAAATTGCTAAATTAATTAACGAAACAATCGTGACTGTGCCAAATGAAGCAACTAAAGAAGACTTACTTGTTGTCCATTCCCAAGAATATTTAAAAAGTCTAAAAGTAATCAGTATAACTTCAATGGCATTATTAATTAATTGATTAATTGAAATTTATGATATATTTTTAGTATAGTTGTGTTGTAGCTAGAATTGCTGAAGTTTTACCATTAATTTTAGTGCCAAATTTCATTATTCAACGTACATATTTGAAACCCATGAGGTTAATTTTCGTTTATTATTATTGAAATGATGAGTTTTTCATTTGGAAAATTTGTAGATTCCAAACTGGCGGTTCAATACTAGCTGGTAAATTAGCATTAGAACGTGGTTGGTCTATAAATTTAGGTGGTGGCTTCCATCATTGTTGTTCAACTAAAGGTGGTGGTTTTTGTGTTTATGCTGATATAACCCTATTAATTCATTTCATATTGAATCATTATCCATCAAGAATACAAAATATAATGATTATTGATTTAGATGCACATCAAGGTAATGGTTATCAAAGAGATTTTAAAGATAATCGAAATATTTACATTTTGGATATATACAATAAAGGTATTTATCCATTTGATCATTTGGCTGAGAATTATATAACACGTAAAGTTGAATTGGATCATTTTACTGAAGACAATGAATATCTAGCAAAATTACAGAAGAATTTACAAGAAGCACTAAATGAATTTATACCACAATTAGTTGTTTATAATGCTGGCACTGATATTTTAGAAGGGGATCCATTAGGGTCACTATCAGTTACAGCTAAAGTATACAACGGAGTTACCCAACGATTATTTAATAAAAAATTAATTGTTTTTTTATAGGGAATCATTGAAAGAGATGAAATCGTTTTTAGAATTATCCGTTCGAGAAATATCCCAATTGTTATGTTGACTAGTGGTGGTTATTTAAAGAAAACAGCCAAAATTATTGCTAGTTCTATAATGAATCTCTATGATTTGAAATTAATTGAAGGTCCTATTGGAAGATTTTAAAACAATAGACAAACAAGAAAAGCTAGATATTTATCTTGTTGTTTTATTGAATTGATCGTAAAATTCATCTGATGGTACATTTTTATAAACATGTTTCTCTAAATATTCTTTGCGCAATTTCTGTTCTTCTGCTAATTTCAAATTCTCTTCAGCTACTTGTTTAATTATATCTCTACAATAATTACAAATAATATATATTTAAATGAAGAATAAAATCAAATTGTGATACTTTTGGCGCATTTTTTGTTCCTGATCTAGTGAAGAGATTATCTTTTGGATTCCATCAAAATATTCATCGAATTCCCTTTCTGATCGTTTTTCCAGTTCACGTTTTGCCTGTAAATTGGATAATTTTTTGTTTCAGTTTTTTGTTTGGTGTTAGTAAACAAATAGTTGTTTTTTTTTGTGTGTGTTTAACCTTTGCCTCTTCGATTTGTTGTAATTGTTCTTTCTTTAACGTCATTTTCTCTTCATCTGATAAACCTTTAAATGCTGTTGTTAGTTTACGTCCAGGTCCAAGTGTCGATTGATTCACTGCCGGATTCTCCGATAACATATCACTTGTTAGACAATTATAAATCTCCGCCATATTATTCTGTTGTTCCTCTCTACTTTGCTGCATTTCTAACTGTTTCTTTTCATCTATCTTCACAAAGAATTGAAAAACAAATCAAATTATGCTGTCTACCGGATATTTCCCAAAAGGCCCTAATTTGTTTGTAAATAAACACAAAAGAAGCCTCTAGTGGGTATATCGCTATTAGAAAATTGTAATTTTTATACCAAAGCTTTATTAAATTGTTGATTGGCTGCAAGTAATTTTTTGCGACATTCCTTTTCCAAATTCTCAAGTTGCACAGCCTGTTGGCCACTTGTTATTAACGATATTTTGAATGCTTCATCAACAATTTTACGTTCTTGTTCAGCCGCATGCTTCTCATTGATTTGCTGATTTAACCATGCTTTAGTTTGTTCTTTTTGTAGTTGAGAACGTTGAATTGATGCTGTATCTTCACCTTCAAATCTATAGGAAAATTGTGAATTATTTTGGCAATTCTCCCAAATATAAATATGAAGTTTTCCCATTCATTTAATCTTTATTTATTTGAATCCATAAATAATTTTTAAAAAGAGTCTGCGAGAAAAGTAAATGTAAGCGTGACGATGGAGAAAAAAACTGGGCAAAACGAGTGTTTTATTTTGATTTATTGTGCGAAATTTCCCAGAGTTCATTATCGGTCGACTGTGATTTCTTTCAGTTTTTCTCTATAGATAATATGCCAACTTTTATCAAACGTGTCGAGAACGTTGATTTTCGTTGGATTTTATTACTTTATTATTTAGTTATTGATTGATCAAGGCAGCAGTAAAAAAATATTAATAATTTTTTTTTAACAATAATAAAGATATACTTTTGTGCAGATGATGGTCCTAAATTCACATCATCCCCAACAGGTTTCTGCTTTTTTATCCAATTGGGATCGTTTAAATCAAATTCACGACGATCTTCACGCCTTTGACAACACAAACGGAAATTGTTGATTTCTCGTTCAATTTTCGCACGTTCCTGCAATATGCCTTTGGTTGATTATAAATTGTCTTGGTAATACCGCAAGAAAATACGTTTAAACATGTACCTCCTTCTCTTTTCTTTCTAAAGCCAATGCAATCTCATCGTTTTTTCTGGATTGCTCTTTGAAACTCCCTAATAAACGTTCCTCTTCATCTTTCTGTTGCTTCTTCTCTTCAATTTGGCGATTTAATGTTTCATAATCCACCTGTTTGTAGTTGTTAGAAAATCGTCATTTAATTTGTGTGTATGTATGGGGAATTATTCGACTATTCTCACCCCGATAAGGCGTTGTCTTGGATTGAAAATACGTTTTTTACGTTCTTCCTCTAATAAACGTCGCTTTTCAATGGAGGCAGCTTCACGCCGATCACGTTCGGTCATAAAATTTAGATTCAACATTTTGCTTGTGTAGAAGATATTTTTTATAAATTATATATTTTTCGGCTTGTTTGTTTGTAACAAAAAAAAAACTGTCAAACTATGCCGGTTGATTATGGGCTATTTCACTAAAATGTAAACATTGCAGCGTCGATATGGTAACACACAGTAGGGGATGGCGTGCCTATTGTTTAGAAATAAGGAAATAACAGCAATTAGGACTAATTGTTGGTTAAAAAACAATTGTTCGATTAGATAGGGATATAAATGAAAGTGGCATAAAGAGTGTCATGAAATTTATTTGAAGAAATTAAAACAATATTGCACTTTATTCGCACTTGATAAAACAATTGCTTTATAATTATTATTGGTACATTAAGTATTTTGAGATTATCCATTAGAATGTACAAAGCTCTCTTAATTTACAAGAAAATACGTTTTATACGTAAATTATGAAGTATTTATTTACAAACGGAAATCGATAAATTAGGTGGAAAATTGTCAAAAATTTTGCTAAAATTTGTCAAATTTTTACAATCTTGAGAAAATTCCTAAAATTTTTTAGAACAAACGCTTTAGACTCCCAGATGAAAGTCAAACTGAAGGGGAACATTCTCTGTCACATCTAATATACGAATACGAACGTCAAGCGATAGCGTGAGTTACGCTAAAATCCGTCCATTGTAGAATATTATGCTTGAAATTTAACAAGTATTCGATTTTATAATTAACGAATCCATTAATGATTCAGAAGAGATTTGTAAAAATTTTAAATTCCGTTTTGAAAGAAACTAAAATTGCTAAGCTCACAATGAAATACACACGGATGTCCCAATGGAAATCCATTGTTTTCTGTTTCACGCCACAACATTTGCTATAATTTTTCACCGCAGGACACCCGTACATTGGTAGTTTTCAAACGATTAGGCACTAGTGGAAAAATAGAATAACTAAAACGACTTTTGCACACAATCATTTTGTATAGAAAAAATTCCAAAATATACCTAAATAATAATGAAATATCCATTTTTTTAATTGAATTTTCAACAGCGAATATACTTGATATCCCATTAAAATCTATCCCATAATTGCTTATTAATAGATAAACTTCACTGGTATATTGCCAGCCTTATCCATATACATGATGGAGTATAAAGCTTCTGGTTGTCGGATTTTATATTTGATGGAGAAGCCTCTACAATATTCACATCGATTTATTGACATGTTGATCAACATGTGCACAAGTTTCCAATATTATTCGATTATAGTTAACTTTATTATTGTTGTTATCAGTAATGATTAATTGTGTGTGAGTGTGTGTGTGTGTGTGTGTGTGTTCGAATTATCAGCGTTTTTTTTTATAAACAAAAAAGAAGCTCTATTATGTTACTGATTGATTGATTGATTGATTGATTTTTATTGCTTCATTCTTATTTGTTGTTTGTGTGAGAAGTTCTTAAGTAGATAAGAACTGTTCCATTCCTAAATCAATATGTTGTGTCAGACTACAATCACAATTCAATTTTGGATGTTTATAATCATTGAGAAAGTGACAAGTTCCTGGTATATTTGTTGGGAAATCCTTTGGGAGACAATTCCTTGGACGTGCTTCAAAAATAAATCCATCGATATCCACCAATCGTCTATCATTATTTCATTATGAAATAAATCAAATCTATACGTAATTAAAAAACTCACTTGTACGTTGTTGGACTGATGTTTATCCGTAATGGTTCACTACCAGATTCGAATTTATTCGCAATAGTCACATTATGACCAAACATACAATAACGTGGCATCTTTACACCAACAACACCAGCCAGCACCGAACCTGTATGCAGTCCAATTCTCATCTGGGGGACGAAAAATCAAAAGAAAACAAAAATTGTAAACTTTCCATGAATAAAATAAATGTCGTTTAGTTGAAACGGTCTACTAATTCGTTAATGGGAAAAAAAGAACTTTTCCATTAAACCAATTTTCTCATTCCTTTAAAACGTATTTTTGCCACTCTTCCCCTGCCTTTCTACCCCAAATTTGTGTACACTCGGTAACTGGATAAGCTGTCAAGTGTATCGTATAGAAACTGGGATGAACTTTATTTAGTCAGATTACAAAAGTTGTATCAGATTCCAACATATATTAGAAATCGCAGTCGAGTAAAAGTACTCAAGCAACTGCAACAATGTCTTGACCTATTTTCAAAGCTTTGCTCGTGTACGATTTCTAATGATTATTGTATTTCAGTCTGGACGCATCGATACGGTTAAAGGTGACATCGTCAATTTGTCTGCTTGTTGGCGCAGCAAAATACAACAAATTACACCTAAATCTAGGGTGTTGGTCAAGACAACACTAAGCTAACAGCAGGATTTCAACATGGATGAAACGAACCAACGAAACTCACATGAATCGGTTGCCCTTGGTGAGTCAGATGATGTGAGCATGTATCGATCATCTTCAGTGCCATCCAGGCGATCTGTATAGCATGTGTGTTAGTTTCTTTATGCAAACCACCAGCTACACAATAAGCATCACCAATTGTCTCCACCTGGAATTAAATCATTCAAGTTTTCCATTAAAGTATCATGAAAATTTCCAAAGTACATTGTTGAAATTGTTGAGAGAAGCTGTTATTGTGCTGGTTGAGATTTTTGGTAATTTTAATTGAATTTGCGCTTTAGGCTTTCTATTAACCCTTAAATTTTGTATCTAACATTAAAAGTAAATAGCTTTCTAATAATGGAAATTAATTGTTTAGAGGGCACAATGTTTGCACAATTATTTCCGTTTTAAACTAATAAGCCACCGTTATCTATACATTGTTTTGTGGGGATGATGCTAATTATAAATTGAACGTACCGGACACACACAATATCCAAATATGCCAGGTGAATTATTGGAAAATGATTCGTACCTACATATACGATTTCACAATTATATGTTGTGTATTTAGTGCAATTCAGGAGATCGTCATCATCACTGAATGTCACCACCTCAATTACTTATTTCAACGTTAATTGTTGATAATAGTGGAGTACACTGCATTCCTGGACACTCTTTTGTCGATTAATGCTCCTATCAATGTCATCCTTGTAAGGAATTAGAAGAGGAAGCATTAGAAAATGTGGATCAAATGTACGTAATGTGTTCAGTAGTTTTCGTCTACTAAATCGTAAATTTATCACGAATTTTTACAAACTTTGGTTAACGTAAAAAGACAGTGGCAAAGGTCAGATGGTGTTTGGAAATTCATCATGCACATGATCGATATTCTGTTAGCATTTTACACAACAATGCAACACCATTCAACAACGTCCATTGTGTTTCCATCTTTAAATGTTGAAAATATGGAAAATTATCAAAGCGTAACGAGTGCGTAACGGTTCTATTTTCAATAAAATTCACGTTTTTTGATTGAATTTTGTTTTTTCATTAATCGCTTTTTCGCAATGATTGTCATCTATCATAATTAATGGGAAAAGTAAGATGACCTAGCCAGGGGACATTTTTATAACTGATTGGCTGTCGTTTTATATAACTATAAAAAAAAGACCTTTAGCGTCAGTTATAATTTCCTCAGTTCAATTTTGCTCTTACGATCCCTCTTCCTATATTTTTTTTACGGCTATAGAAACGGATAATAATAATTGCTGACTGTGCAGATTTTGGAACGTGATCTTAACGAAATCTTGTTCCAATCATAAATTTGAAATTAACAATTATTTGTTAATTATTTATTAAGAAAAACGTTGTAATAAATCCGGCATTTCGTTTCGATTCTGTTTCGTTTTATCAACTGACGATAAACATTGTTAAAAAGCCCTGAAAGGAATATATCCTCTATTATGTTACAGTTGGTGAATGGACACTTTGACGAAAATACGTGACAGACGAAATAGACAATAAAGTACAAGAAACTTACTTTATAAACATCGAGTTGTCCACAAAAGACATCGAACTGATTGTAGAGATCTTGGAGCATACTGATGACCATCATTGGTGTGGCTGTTGAACAGATTGATGTGAAACCAACGATATCACTGAAGAGCATCGTTACATTCTCATGTGTTTTGGCATCGATCGTTTCGCCTATGTGGGAATTCATCAAATTGTTGTTATTGTTGTTATTATTGTTATCGTTTGATTGTTATGCCATAACTCACCTAACCAAAGGCGTTTAGCGATGTCTGGTGGGAAAATTAGATGAAGCAAACTAACATTCTTCTCGCGTTCTTTATCAACAGCTCGATTACCTTCTTCAATTGAACTTTTCAATTTATCCATACGGCGACGTAAGCCGTCCTGTGAAACGAAGTGCAAAAAAAATGGGATTTCCTCTACATATGAATTTATAAATTCTACTAAAAATACGCAAATCCTTCGAGACACTCGCCGATTACCTGGTGTAACGTTCTCGAATTTCAGCCAAGTTTTATTGTACCTACAGGAATTAAGTCTAGCTATATGCAGTGAATGTATAACGTTACTGAATAGACAACATTTGTTAATACTACCCCTGTTATTCAGGGTGCAATTATAAACTTCTACCTGGGGCATCAATTAAGCTTACATTTAAAGTCCTGCTTGAAGTTTATTTCACCAACATAATATTCAAATAAACTTTAATGGAAATTATATAGGTCCATCTTTCTAGTTCATCTATATTTAATAATGTTGTATTATCTTGAAGTTTACAACATTTAACTTATGATTTGATTAAATAATATGTTCATAATTGAAGTTGAAGTTATATGATTTATTAACGGTTCGTGTTGTTTACTTTCGTGTTTTCGTTTCGTGTAAAATACTAAAATCAACACCTACAGGTTATGTTATGTGTTTTTACACTATTGCTGTGATAGTGGTGTTATTATCGATTTTCATCGTTACAACGAATAATCGTAAATAAATAGTGTGAATCCCTACATTCTATCAATACAAATACAGTTCAAGGATGAATTACAATTAGATTTAACAATTATCGAACACACAAAAACAATAATAATTTACCTGAGCTCGAGCTTGTTCACCAACTAAGATCACATCTCTTGTTGCATCATGTAATGGTATGTCAGAGATGAATAAACCACTTCTAGTTAAACCATCTAATCCATCAAGAAATGGTGATCCAATGAATAATAATGAATCAGATTCGGGACAATAAACCATTTGTCCTTTTAATTCTAATCCCTGTTTATTGAAACACGAGTAAAAAAAAGGGAGAATAACTTTACATTTCGAAATTATTCGTATTATCCTTATTCATAAAAATGGAAGAAAGGACTCAATTAATTTACATGGAAATTATTTTCCGTATAAAGTTTTATGTGAATGCGAATTGTGGTTTTAACTAATTCATTACCAAATTTTGTAGAATTGTTGTTGATTTATACTTCGTCTATTTTGCATTGATTGGCTTAACGTTTCGAGAAGGGTTTATTGTGGTGAATGTCGTGCCAGTGACATCAATCAATCAAATCAACTTTCAACAATATCTAGATATTCAATATTTCATTCGTGTGTTCCAATCAGTTTTTGATTAAGAAAAAACGTATGAGTGTTGTTACATACGAGGCCAGTCGACACGCGGAAATCAATCATTCAACGGTCGGTTCATCTTCATTTCCTCAATTACGACTTAAGTTTGGGCTTGTTATAATTTGAACATGACTCATTTTATTTCGCAACTCATTGCAATCGTTCTTTTGTAGACTAGAAAATTTAAGATCGAGATTTAGGCAAGATGAACCGGTCCTTAGTGACTTCTGCAAAGGCGTCTAAATCGGCGTTTCTCCAAAATAAAACCTCTTAAGAATATTACGAAGGGCGGGTTACAGCTTAATAGCGTTTTGGGGCCGTGAGTTCACAATATATGTGTGTCACATGAGGATATGCCTCGTGTCGACACAGAATAGTGCCACTAACAGGAAACCACCATCTCATGTAGATTTTACATGTAGAGGTATCCACAATAACGATACAAAACCGTTACGATCAAGCAAATTTAGGACCGGTTCATCTTGGCCTTTCTAAATTATGTTCCAAAAACTTAAAGTTGATCCATGACAAAGCCGAGTTGAAGTCGAGCTTTGGGAATGATAAGTTACAAAATCGAATGAAAAACTACACTTGTTTATAGTACAAACATCTAGTTGAAACGCCTACAAATTTATTATTTTCAACAGACATTAATGTACAGATGCTTTAATTATTTATATACTTTTGGAAATGCATCATTTTAAATTGCTCGTTTCACATCCACGTGCCATAATGACACCGCAGGTTTAATGAACTCACTGTGCTCGTGTTCATTTAAGATACGATTTATGAACAATTTTCTGTCAACACGAAAACCTTTCTTGATACAGAATCTGTTAACTTCAATAGAGTAGACGAACATCCTTTACATTTCAAATATATTCAACTGGAATTTGAATTACGTCCAAAACAATTTAATTTAAAGCCCATCTTATGTGATTTAATAGACTCGAATCAAAGACAAATTGGTGAAAGTGAAACCTTAAACCTTATTATGTTGTTTAATTTACTTTTACGCACATAAACCGTTCTCCCCTAATATTTAATTAGTATCATCATGTACACAGGAATTTTGCCCCAAATTGATTATAAATCATTATAATGGCCCATGGGAGTTTTGAGAAAATTCTTGAAAAATACTGCTTTGGGAATTGTTTGAACCTGTTCAAATATATAAAAAAGAAAGATTTATACGAACACAAATCTTAGCGATAAACTCTATGTTTTTAATGCTTTGTGTGTGTTTTTTTTTGTTACAAACAAAAAAGGGTGGAATTTATTAAAAAAAAGTACAGCAACCCTATTTTGTTGAAAGTCTATTTCTTTTGTGGGGTTTAAATGAATTTTTCAACACACCCGTAATAATTCTCTGTTCATGCTTTCAGATATTCTCTATTTGCATTGAAATGGGATCATGAGACGACAATAGGGGGAAACTTTCGAAAAACTTGATAACTTCAAATGGATTGTAATCATCATTTATAAATTCGTAACAAGTTCGTCTTGTAACGATATTTCTAAAAGAGAGAAAAAAAGAAAGTATTTCCGCCCGACTTTTTTCCAAGACAAATAGAATCGCTAAATTGAATATAGTGAAACATCTCTTGTGTGGACAGCTGTCGATACAATTGTGTGCATTTAGCATACGAGAAAAACATATTTTCAGAAAGATCGATAGTGTCACTGAAGCACATTAATAATCAGCGTTTTTTATTGTAAAATTGCATACATTACGATCAAAAT
This sequence comes from Meloe dianella, assembly GCA_028455855.1. Classification (NCBI taxonomy): domain Eukaryota; kingdom Metazoa; phylum Arthropoda; class Insecta; order Coleoptera; family Meloidae; genus Meloe; species Meloe dianella. Next base: position 1,695,785 of record JAPTHL010000034.1, read on the forward strand.
TCAATTATCTCAGCTACACACCATCAAATCTCGTTTTATCTAACAGCATTGCACTTTGATGGTAAGTAGATGCGGTAATGCATATCTGAATTTTTCACGACAACTCACCTGCGTTGTTGTATGCTCAATATTCGCTATTTGTTTGATACTTAAAACAAACGGTGTATTGACCCTTTTAACGATTTCATCAAATGACAATTTTAGATTTCTTGGTCGTTGAAACTCAAAATATTTACCAACTGATGTACCATAACTCTTCAATATACGTCCAAATAAACGCATAAATCCACTACCAAGTTGGACAATATCTAAATAACGATCCACAACAAAATGCCAAGGGAATGCTTTACAAAATGTTGGTACACCTATCTGTAATGAATCATTATTTGTCTCTAAAGAAATTTGTTGTTGTTGTTCATCGATATGTCCATCAATTCGACATATTCGAAATCTAAAAATCATCATTTCTATGGCGATTAATTTGTTTTGTTTTGTATTTTTTTTTGGTTTACCGATAATGCCGTGTTTCTTGTGGTATTTGAATCGTTTCAATATTGATTGTTGTTGAATAGAATATTCTAGCTATTGCTTTTAAACAACCAACTAATAAATAAGCAACAGCTTGTCTATCAGTTGTGTAATCAAGTTGTAAATTATCATTATCAATGATTGTACAAATAAATGCTTCACTATCTTGATCATTATCATCATCTTGATATTTCAATACATCATGTACACCATCTAATGTTGTTAGGAATTCTTTTAAATTACTACCTAAACAACGGAACGCCTTCTCTAAATATTCTGTACAAGATGTTAATATTAATTCTTGACCATATTTATCCATAAAATCGAATTCGTCAATGTCTGCAACAACAACAAATAAAATCCGATGAATTTTTTCTGGTTCCATTTATCGCGTTGTTTTATTATTGAATGGAATCGAAAAACCGAAAGATTCTTTTATGAACAACAATGACAGCCACGTTATTGTTTGAATTAAACGAAAATCCAGTTTCAACAATTAACTGGAAAATCGACGATTTAATTAATTTACACGTACGATATTTGCATGTTTGTTGTTTAATTCGGCAAGATTTAAATTGTTTGACTACCAAATTAATCGGTTAAAATGTAGGGCATCGACGAGGCCCTATTTAAATTCGATAAGTCTAATGTGAATGCAGTAAAGCTACTGTTGTGGCCAGCAAAACATCTTTTATTCATCTGCTTGTGTGCCATTCATAAATAATGATGCATGCTAAACGATGAGCAACAATGAGCATCTATACTGGCAAATTTACTCAATTTACGAATTCAACATCAATATGCTCAGAATTATTTGTGGATGTTGCTCATTGATCCAGCTCAATCAAGAAACTAACTTACCATTCTCAGAGGACACGATGTCATATAAATCTTCCAGATATGCGTAATGAGTACAACTAGCAACATCGCTTGGTAATCGATTCCTATAATTAAGAAAAAACACGTAAACAGTAAATGGGAAATATCATCAAATTCTTTGCGAATTAAACAAACACATCACATGTTAAATTTAATTAATAATGAATAATAACGTTATTATTGATTGGTATCTATCTGGATTATTCCTGTATGAATACAATTTTGTATTGTTGCAAAAATATTTCGATTTTTGTTGCGAAACATAAACTTCGGAGTTTCTCAGTTAAAGATCTTTAAAGTTAATGGTTTGAATAATGTCGAACTGATGCTGCAGTAAATTTCAATACAAAGACAGAGAGAGAGAGAGAGAGAGAGATTGCCGTTGAAGTTGAAATGAATACGACATGCTTAGGTGTTGGGGCAATTGCCTACGACAATAGCAACACAGGTAATTGTGACACCTATTTCAATATTAGAATAGCGTCATTTCCTTTAATCAAATCATAAAGAGAAGAGAGAGAGAGACAGATATGGTCAAATTATAAACACTATTTGGATATAAATTTGGCGCTTGTTGGCTAAATGTAGTGGAAAATTTGTAAATTGATAATTTTGAAGGTTTATAAATTGTCGTTCTTTTCTATTCCGCACCTCTAACAGATTAAAGTTCAATTATCTGAAATAAATGTAAAATATGATTTACACATTATCAATATGCGATTTTTTACGTTTAAAAAAAACGTCAATCGACCTAGATAATACATCTATTGTCATTATTTACATAGTTCACATTTTCTAATTAATTGTAAATTAACTTGACGCTGCACGGTTTCGACACAATAACTAAACAACGAAACTTAATTACGTTTGCTTAAAGTTTTACTAATAATGCCTTTTAGAAATGTGTGCGTATTGATTGATTTATTCCCCACGTCATATTTACGTTCATTGAAATTATTATTTCATGTAAAAATCGATTTAGAAACAAAAAAAAACTTCCATCGACTGTGGATGGAATTCACATCAAATTGACTCGTTAACTAACTAATAAATAAATTTAAGTTGCTTTCACCAACGTACTATCAAATTGTTATTAATAACATAACGCTTAAGTGAGCTTAGTTTTTGCTGTGAACGTACGGGCAGGGGTTAATTTTGATGTTCAAATGAAACGCGACTAAATCTCTGTTGTATGTAAAAAAAAAAATTGGAAAAATTTGTGTTAAACATTAGGACAAAGCTCTACTTTCAATGATATCCATCGATTTTCTTCTATAAAATAATTAGGCAGTAGTGGCAAACGATTTAGGTGAATGGGAGAGGAAACAAAGACCTCTTCATATTGCAACTTTTGTATAAGTGGAGCACGATATCCACCCAAATAGGAACTTACCAGAAGAAATCCGTGTAGGTATTAAGCAGTAATGCGAGAAAACTTCCTGTTCCCCGTGAGTTTATAAAATTCGTCAACTCACAAACTGAGTTTATGTATATTTTGCTCGCCGACGAGCTCTAATGGAAGAAGCTCGCCAGAAATTTACGTATAATTCAAAGACGCTCGAATAAGTCTGTGGATATTGTACTTGAGTTTAAAGGCTATCCTTTTTTCTTTGTTTCACCTATCCTCTAATAGATTCAGGTAGTTAAAAGTGGATCTGTATTCGTTACAAGCAACGTCGTGTCATCAGCAAATGTGTCGTTTGTGGTTGGCAAATCAGTAGTTGGTCTAGAATACATCCTTGAAGAAAATTCTGATGCACATATTGAGCATTTGTAATGGGATTGAAACTTTTGATTGCACCAAATGGAAAATTATGGAATTCTAAAAATGTTTGGAATAGTGTTGTGTTTTCGATCTTGGCAATATACAATAAAAAGAAAACGTTTTCCGGATAGTTTTCCATGGAGTTTCATTGATAAATTCCCACACGACATACACCTTGTAGATCGTATTCAAAATTGAATATTTCTGAATCCACCAGTTTTGCACGTTAAAATTTATATCTTTTTTAACTGATGAATTCTGAACGTTTTACATTTTACTCCATTATTGCATGTTTAGCAAACATTGAAGTTGCTATTCGTTATTTGTTCGTTAATAAATCGCACAACTATCAGTTTGGTGAATTCCATCCGGAAAGAATTGCCGCCCGGCGCATCCACCATTTCTACAACCCATGCGGGTCTCAAGTGGTTTCGCATGATTAAACTTGAATTATTCACATTTTAAATTTAATGCAGCATCGGCCAACCCCTGTACAATGTTCGAATGGTTTTGCCAAAGAATCTCGAATATTCTCTACACAAATTCGTATTTTGTTTATAGAGTATTTTTCTTTAATGATTTGTAATTAAAATTTTGTTGTTGTTTACATTAACAAAATTGTTTTGTGATAACAATAAACATCGGATTATTTCTGCTGTTTTATCTAATTTATAACGATAACAACGATAACAATAACAGTTAGAAATACAGCATAATTACAATAAAGATAAAATTCCCAAAAAATATTCACTCTATTCTTGAAATAACATAAAAACAAGTCAATCTTCAAAATTGGAGTTGCTTCGATTTGTTTTTTAATTGGAATTTATTGATACAGAATAGTTAAAATTTTATCGTATTATACAATAGATTTACTGAAATTTACGATGTAAATGGCGATTTTATTATCTCACTCTGATTACAACCTTATAAAAGTTATCGATCCACATAGAACTTGTGTGTTTCTGAAAAAAAATTACAAAATTACAGTCAAAATATCGGTTTTGTACAATGTGTTTATCCATTTTTGAAAAGCGTCCGAATTTTCTCATAGAAATTCTCTTGTTTTCTCGATTTACTAAAACGAGCATTATTTTATTTGACGAGGACCACTAGATGCCAATATCACGCACCTTTTTGTCCTTCAATTTTAATGGAATCGAAAGCTTTACTTCTTGTACACTAACGGTAGCAAAGGCACAACAAATAAGAACCATTATTATCGTTACTATTACTATTATTAATTTGCAGGACGCCAAAATAAATTTTCTCATCACCCTGTTAAATTGGAAATTATTAAGGCGTAAATGTTCCTAGATTTAGCAGCAAATGCAACATAAAAAAACTTTTGTGTTAGGGTACGACTTTTAGTAATTCGTTTCTGACAATCGTTGAAACGAAAACACCGGAAATACTGGCTCAAAACGTAGCGCTGATTCTATTGTGCAACAAAAAGATCTTGAAGTTCGTTTGGGCTTTATATTTATCTTTTACCAAACATGTTTTGAATATATCTCCGTTGGTTATATTTGTACAAGCGTAACACAAAGCTATTTCATTCAGTAAAAGATGATTAGAAAAATCTTGTTGGTTGTTAGAATTCCTACTGTAGCCATTTTTTCCACACTACTCTCTCCTTTTCCAAAAGTTATGCAAAATATCCTTTATCGTTCGAGTTGAAGTTGGAATAAAGTTTACAACAATGTACGGAAGAGAGTTTTGCTGTGTCTGGTTATCTCTTGTTGTTTAGTAACGATTAACTGGAATTTGCATATTTTTAACGATGCATGAAGCTACTGAATTTTTAAATAAATGAATTATACACGATGCCCAGATTTTTTCTCATCTATCTCACTTGCCTTTTAGAAGCATATTATAAATAATTTTCCGGGTTAATGTGGCATTTCGATAACAACTCGCAGGCGGTATTTGTTTTGAAATTTGAATACACAACGTGGAAAGATTGATCATTGCTACCTGACTATTGTGAAACTCCGGTTAATTGCGTCCTGAATTCCAAAACTATTTAATGGGAAAATCTCAACACTAGCAATGTTTTTATTCGTTATCATGACTACATAAAACAACAATTAGTGAATAATCTGTATAATTATACAACAAATTTAACGTTTTAGACAGATACACTTTCATTACTATCACGTTTTGATTATATTACCGATGCAAGTTTAGTGTTTTTTCTATTACTGAACGATACTGATTTGCTAAAATGATTTCGTTGGAGTCTGTTCAATTTTTGTGAGGCTCATCATCATCACTTCATTGCAAATTCAATCGATTTCCATTTTTGAATATTTATATAATTCAAATGAATGACTGCCATTCCATTAAGATGCCATCTGCATTTAAAATTTAATTCACAGCAGTATTCAACATTAAGATGCAGCAACAAATATGATGAAAATATTAAGTCTTAATGGTTAGTATTTCGACAATTATCCCTGTGTAATTATTGTAAAGGAGGGTCACCAAACAGGACTGTTAAAACATCATAATCTATACTCAACAAATTTATTAATTTAAATATGATAGAACCATTAGAATAATGAACTGCTTAACGAGCATTTCGGATTCCATTTAAATTATCTTTTATGTTTGATGAAGAATTTTGGTATTTATAGAAAATCGTTTGAATATAATATCAAATGGAATACTTACAGACATGTATATTTATTCGAATCGGCTTCATTTTCCTTCTTCAACAACGATTCCAAAGCGGCTTGCAGGACTTCGTTCTGAAAACAGTCGGATTATATGGAGTTATTCAAATTAAGGGAAAGTTTAAAAGAGAAAAAAGGATAAAATGCAAATCAGTCTATTTAGTGTGTTAATTATTCAAAAATCGTAAGATTTTTCTTTTTTTTGTGTGTATTTTCGTTGAAATCGATGAATCCTTGAGGTATATATATACATGTCGGTTATTAGGAAATTCTTTTATTCAGGCGATATTTATTTGTTGCAATATCATCGGAAGGTGATCGGATTCAATCAATTTGAGGTGTTACAATGTTTTCATCCTCTATTTTTTGCCAGTTCTCGATCGGACGATATACGAAAGAAGATTCATTTTTTCTACTTTTCACTCTATTAGGTTTCAACAATAAGCCACATAAGCTGGCAGGTATTATTCGAAGATATTCAAATAATCTCCTTGGGAATGACGCAATTTAAATAATAATTATGGTATTTTTTGAATAATTGTCGTATATAGATTTTGTAATCGTACATATTAGATTGCAATAAATTGACGTTGAAGATCTTGGATGTTTCGAGGCAATTCACAACATGAAAGCTTCGTTAGTTATTGTACTAACAATAGACAAGAGTCGAGATAGTTTCCAGTTCCTGTACTGATAAATAATGCACCAGCATCTGCTTGAAGGACATGTTCATTTCAGCATTATTACCATCATTACCAGACACACAGCTGCTATCAGTAATGACACTTTAGACATCAGGTCAAAACTGTAGAAGTTTTTTTGATTTACTTTCAACATCTCTTATTGTTCCATTTTTTATTGATGCGTCTCTTGTGGAGCGTGGAATTATTGATCAAGACACTGACATTTCGAATACGATAATCTTTCCATTGTTAGGAAATGTGTGTAAATGTGAAAGATTTGCCAGGATTTGTGCGCGTGTATTTGTGGTGTTGTTGTTTTTTGTCTTTTAAGTTCGTTGCGAAAAAATATTTTATTTTTATTTTTCTTGTTTTTGCTTGAAAACCTAATCAACGTTATAACTACAATGCTATTTTCATACAGATATCTGTTTGAATACTAAATAGGTTCCATACTTCATTTAACAAATCGTTTTTTGTGTCGTCTTTGTGGTGAAATGTCTGAGTTGAATTAAAATTAAATGCTGAAGATGGCGTTATTATGATGATAGATTGCTTTGTTTTATGGATCAAATTTCTATTAAATTCAAAGATTTGGAACTACCGAATTTTTTTTTGGGCATTTATTCGCAAGAGTTTTTTTCAACTGTTGCTACTTCGTTTTGGCAAAATCCACTTTAGTTGTATTTATAGATTCGATGAAGAGCTGGCAAAAACAAAAAAAAACTATCAAACAAACTGTTGAAGATCGTAAGCCGGCTAATTGAAAGACTTCGAGGATAGTAAGTAATTCAAGGAAAAAACAAATCTATAATTCAACCCTTTCTGGAGCAGCACAAAGTGTATCACGACAACTTCCCGTCGAGCTACACACACGAAACGTTTACTTGGTGCATAAAAACCTTTTGTTACATTGCTGCTGAGATGAATTGCACTGACCAAAGCTTCTTATTTGTTCAGTTGTGAAATTAGCTCCAAATATGACAGTCTATAGCTATATCGAACATATTTTCACTAAAAGTTATACAATTGAGTGTTTATGATCACCTGACTGGACTATCGACAATGTCCCAGATGGTGTGGCAACGGATGGATAACAAAAACGTAAGACATTTATTAGTAGCGAAATATATTATTTATCATAGAACTCGAACCATATACAGTGTCTTCACCTTATTTAAGGGCTTTAATGTATTACGAAGCACCTATGCTGATGAGTGCTTGAAATGATCTTGTCTGAATTGCCTAATTGTCTAATTTTTATGTTGCTTTATCCGAAAATTCTTCAAATTGTTGCGTTATCTATTTATTCATTTACAATTTGTTTCGTTAACTATAAACAATTAATCTTCACAAAGTAGACTGTTACAATATTTAGATGAAAGACAATTTCCATGGTTACTTGTTAATTAGGGCAAGCAGTGAGATTTTCAATAGTTAGCAACAAACTAAAACTATCATCTATTCTACTGTATTTTAATTCTCTAAAATTGTAAAAACGCAATATTGAACCGCTATATATACTTCAAAGAATTTGAGACATTTGATAAACTGTTTTACTGAGAACTGTGTATATTATAACAGTTTTTATGACGAAAAAAGTCGTCTAATTGGGACTTTAGCATCGATCTCACTTGGGTCCATAAAAACGCGTAGAAATGTCAAGTTGTACAGTTAATCACAGTCATCAATCTTAAGTTATTGAGCGAAATTAATCATAATTTCCCCTTTGACAACAACGTACTTTGTGGAAACGGGTTGTTTTGTGACTAGTAACTTCAAATGACAACAAATTTGTAAACACGTCATTCTTCTACTATTAAACATTTTCAAGTTTATGAAAGAATTTTGATGGAAATGTGTAAAAGCCACAATATACAGACAGTATAATAATCGATAGAATATTATTGTGAAATAGAATAGAAATAATGGAAGTAACACACAGAGGAATTGACAGATGACGGCTTGACCAGCAAATGACGCACTACTTGTAAATATTTGTATTTACTTCATATTTGATTGTGGATTATAATAAATTCGTTGCTTTAGTTCTGTATCACTTAATGGCCATCACTTGTAAGCAGTTTGCCTGGTTCAAACAGCAACTGATTGGATAATGTCACATTAAAAAATGAACAATCTGAAAGCTTGTCAACAATTAATCGTGCTGAACAATGTTCGCTTGTTTGGAAAAAAATCAATAAATATAAAAATAAGTCATTTGTTATACTTTAATGGACGATTTAAACCAAAGCAATTCACTGAAATGTTACAGTTGTAAAATGGTGGAGGCGCCGGAGAACACTTCTTTTTTAAACAATTACTTCAACGATCGTTTTCATACAAAAATAAATAGAAATTCATTGAAAAACTGAATACAATGTCGATACTGCTTAATTTAAAAAAAAATTTATATACAATACAGCAAATATTGTTCCAAAAAAGCGAACATTTGTACAATAGATTGAATTTCATATTTTATAAGCGTTTGTAATTTTTTTTGTGAATTGCAGGTTTCCAAAGCCTCAAATAAAGAGGGAAAGGCCAAATCGGGAAGATCGATCATCCTCACAGGTTCTATCGTATGATAAGAATTATGTGATCGATGTATATTCAATAGATAAGTAATAACTTGATGTCAAACAGTCAGCATAATATATTTGTGAAAGTAAACGAATGTTAAATATTTGAGAAACGATAGAAATAATATTTGGCCTGTAGTACAAAATTCCAAATGTTATCATTTGTAGACGAATACACACAGGTGGGCTTATACCTTTACAGAATCCCGTCCATTTAGCCATCATTTTGTTGTATTATCAAGTCTAGTCGAAGATGTAAAGTGTTTTTGAACGCAACTAAATCAATTAAAAACTCAAATTAACCAAGTGCTTGATGGTGGCGATAACAGTTGGATTAAATTTCAAAGAATCTCTATGAATATCAAGTTGTTTAATCACTGATTGAGATAATAAATTTCGAAAAATCCGATGGCGACAGAATTCCAGTCTCGTTTTGTATCTCTACTGTAATTCATCAACATGTATGTATGTTGTTTTTTTATTTGCTGCTTTTCTATCCTGTTTTGTTCCAAATTTGAAACGCGCTAACATCTCAACAATAATTCCAGTTAACAAACAAACAACAGCACTAATAATAGAATTTCAAAAAATTCATTTTCCCAAACAAGACATTTGAAACATGAATCAACAACAGAGAACAGCGTTGTAAACAACACAATTAATCTTATCCGTTTGCTATTACGTAAAATATCTCCTTTATAACGGAAAAGACAAAGGGAAAAATCTGTCGGCTTTAGTTTGCCGACACTTTCTTTGTGATTTATTGAATGGTAGATTGTTCAACAGGCCTCTAAAATGTGCCACATTCGGTGTTGTAATCAAAAATAATCGACTATTAAGTGCAAAAGACACTAAAGCCTCTTTTTGTCTTACATTCGAAATGATAACGAATAAATGGTAACATGAAATAATTACGGCAATTATATTCCATTTTCACATCGTTTGTTGGTAGTCAACAATTGTTGATTTTACTAATTAGTTTGTTTAAAGATTCAGTTTTCTCTGCTCGATGTGTTTCTTAATTTTAATAAAAACGAATGAAAAAACAGAATCTTTTGAGACAACACACACATAAAAAGAGTGGATTCTTATTTAAAAAACTTACAGACTCGCTGGAAACATGCCTTGAGATAAGCACATTATTTGATAAACATTAGATTTTGGCGTTTCCTTTCAACCCAATATTGTTCAATTTTCTTTTGATTGCCTTATCTCAATTTGTGTTGAATTCAACAAAGAAGAATCGATGATGAAATATGTTTCTCAATTTGAAGAAATTGCCTGTTTCCAAAATTCGAGAGACTGGTTCGCCTTCTTGTTTTTTAAAAAAAAATAATTCCAGTTAATATCTGCGATTGGACATTTGGACAATGCAAAAACTTATCAGAAACATATGCGACCACAAGTTTTGGCTTAAAGCCTATTTTCTAACAAAGATAAATAGCCGATTTTTTTTCTTCCATAAAGTAGTGAGAAACTTTATAAAATGATTTTATAATAAAATTTCATCGAATTTAGATAAGTGTTCTTGACTGTCTATTTTGCTTTTATCCAGTCGTTTTTACTCTCTTTAGCTATCGTTTTTTTTTCTTCTTCGTGCTAACGAAAACACATACCACAAGAGATGATTTTCGTGTGTGGAGTCGGTTTACTGAAATTTCACAGTCAACTTCACAAAAGGCTTCGATGATATGGCGTCCGGTGAATTTTCCATTCGTTTTTTTCTTCATGTATACCACAAAGAAACAGTCATTTTTGTATATATTGAAACGAAATAGGATTGCGTGCGTTTTATCGTTTGTTAATCACTTATCGCAAATATGTTTCGATTGAATTTCGAATTTAATTTAAATTAAGTTAAATAAAGTAATAAACTTCGAACGTAATACTGTTAATTATTGGTTCAATTTAGACGATAATCTTATAAGGAATTGATTATTTCATGCCGCTGGCATTACTCTATTATTAGATCTTATTACATCCTGTATCGCTTCAATATATAAACCCCATCTTCTATTCTGTTCAAGTGTGTACGGATCAAAATTTTATTAAATTCTTTCCACACACAATTCGGGATATTATCATCACCCTCACTACTGCCCTTGGTTACATAGAAAATGATCTCAAAAATCGTTCACGAACCACTTAAAGCTGTGGCTTCAGCACTAGGCTGTGGCACTCGAAACGTTCGGGAGCGAGCGCAGTAGCGCGCTACAAGTCTCCAACTGATGGTAGAAACAAACCTACATGTGAACGTTTTTCCCAAATCCCATTTGTACGCCTCTCTAAAGAATCTTTATTTACTCAATATTTAAACGAATGTGAACTTCAAATGAAATCACAACAAGTTGAATTCAAACAACATTTAACCACATTATCAAATATTAATTAAAATTTTTGTTTGAATTGTCAACAGGTCAGTGTTGTTCGTTTCTCTTGCACCCTTATCATTTGCTTTGTTAGTAGAAGTTGATTTAAATTCATGTTTTTGATTAAAAAAAAATCGTACATTTTCCCCCTATTTCCATCGCGTCTTCTTCTTTAGTTTCAAAATGATAAACTTTTCGGTTGTGTTGTGTAAATATAATAACGTCAAGTATACGTATGTTAGTTTATGCTGGAAAAAAATGTAAGAAGTTTCTTGAGTAGACAGCAAATTAGTTTTCAAGTACATAAATTTAAAATTACAAAATACGGAAACTTTCAATACGAATTCATAATGAAAAATCTTGAATCTTAGATGGTGTCTCTCTATTTATAGAGGTTTGACCAATTCGTGAATGATTTGTTCTTCGATACAGATACGAAACGATTTCGAACTGGGTAAAATTTCAACATTGGAATATTGCGAATAGGAAGCTGTCCCAAAAGAACTGCGAAAAACTAATATCAATTTTGACAAAACGCCATTGTTGTGCGTTGTCATCGAAATGTTTGTGAGAGTTTCTACATTTTAAACGTATTCCCTCATTGTCAACAACAGTATGCAACTAGAGACATTCACAAGTTTCCCCAAATGAATCCGCATTTCTTTGCATGACTCAATATTGAATCGATCCAATTCAAATATCGTTCAACACACCTTCTAAATAGAATCGAACTTTCTACTCACCATGAAACTCTTCAATTTTAAATTAACATTTTTTTCTTTTTAAATCAACCATCGAAAAGGGCGATCAAATAATAAAGGCAAATATTCATAAATTGCTGTTCACTGCAAAAATTCAAATTATTTCCATGTGAATCATCTCATTCGTTGCGATGATTTCGTATTGCTGTTGTTATGTAAAGTTCAAATTGTCGTAGAAAAAAAGCTGAATAAAAAATCGGCGATGACGGTTTTTAGTTAAATGGAAAAGTAGACGTATATCTCATCCAATATGGAAATATGATTGTTGAAAAATTGATAATAGATGTATTTTAGATGATATGAATTTTATATAAAATCTAACGAAACGATTACTAATTCAAATCATCTGGGGCGCATTAATCACGGCATTTTATTGATGTCATGTGCACGATTGTATGTTTGAAAAATCGTACACCGATTAGAAATGATAATTTCTACAAATAAATGATGCTTTCAAAAACAACAATGACACACTGAATTTTCGACATTAAAATGTAATTTTTCGATGTTCTGCCGCTCTCACACTGAAAGCCCCTTCAAGATTGATAACCAACGAAGAAGATTCCGTGGTAAGAAGACTCGATAGAATCAGTAAATCTATTCATTGTCAATTGATATCGATTTATATCAATAATTAAACGATTTTAAAGCGCAACTTATCGATCAATGCAAGTACTAATAGTAAGTCTTCAACTACGATTTTTAATCCTAAAATGCATCGAAACAGTATTGGCATCTTTGTCGTACCTATTACGGTTATTTATAACTTCACAATCGATATTTAGTACTTTCAAATAAGCGAGACAAGGATCGTACGACAACTGATCGAATTGGAGCGTAACGCAAAATTTAGAGTACCTCCCAACTTTAAATAAAACACAATACACATAAAAAAATACGATTAATTACAGACAATGAATTCAATTTTCCTATCTAATTTGCAACAAAATCTAATAAAGTCGAGAGCATCAAATAATAGCAGCATAGTATATATTTATGGAAAAGAAATTGGATGAAATGTGATAGAGGAGCAAGCCAATTATCAACCAAGTAGCGAACAGAAGAAAGAGAATAATAATATTAACATTATCCTGGCGGTTGGGGCGTTCATCCTTTTTACATCTTTCCCTCATTTCTAATATTCTTTGAGAACTTTTCTTATTAAATTTCGATCAGGTGAAATCTCGTACGGTGTTTACAAAAAAAATAATAACAATAATTGAGACTATTGCGAGTGTACTCAACTGAGAAATATCACGTTCTTAATTACGTTGATCGTTCCACTAAATTCGTATCATTTTAACTTATTTGAATGTAAATTGTCGACTGTAACAAACAATGCATTCACTTCTACAGAAGTTCGAGCATTTAAAGTATTGTTTTGTTACAAGAGTATCAACAAGAGAATAACTGTTCAACATTAAGGAATAATAGGGACAACTAGTCGGTTTCTGTGAAGAACTTCAACACTTTATGGTCGTTATTTCACAATTTGTCATCATAATGAAGAAATCTTGATGTATTTCCAAACATATTTCAAAACTTAATAACTTCAGCAGGCTGTATTTTCAGGAACAAACCATTATTCAAGATTATTGTTAGAGAATCCATGAAATTATGCGGAAAACAATTGAAATGGTCGATTCTTTGTTTTCTTACTCGAACAATTGTCGGTTTACATCTCAAAGGGAATGACAAATTTCAAATTCATAAAAGACTATTTACCAATTCAGAACGCATTAAATGAATTAAACTTCTGAGATTTACTTGACAACATTTCGGATATCATTCATTGCATTTTTAGTTCTTTCTGTCATTTTAGGTGTTGCGGATATGTTGAGAATTAGGTCAATTTTGGGTTGGTGCACCGACGAAAAATCTGTTATTTTATTTCTACTCATCAACAATTTATACTTTTGTCATCATTGGAAACGAATGATCGACGTTTTCCTTGAAATTATTCGGTTGCTAAAAGTAAAATTCTTAATTCTCGTTCATAATTAATCGTTGTCTTTCGAATTGTGCAAAGTGACTTTGTTGAATTAATGCCGTTTTAATTAGATTGTTAATGATCGAATGGGGAGAAATTTCGTTCGTTTTGGAAAAACTATTGCAATTGTGTGAATTTGATAGATACTCGATTGTGTTAAATTAAATCAATTGCAATTAAAAATTCCGTTTATCCATTTTACTCGTTGCGATTTTATAAATATGACAAAAACATCTTTAAATATCTCTCTGGAATTTGCACAAATTCTATTTTACCATTTTAAAATTGGTATTAAACTGTATCTTCGTTGGTTAGTCAATTTAATACACTTGAATTAAGTATTTATAGAGTGGTTAATAAATTAGAAGAAATTTTCAAATAGTTATCGTGAACGGTTTGCCAACAATTTCGTTCTTTTGTTTCGCTTTATTTCAATTCATTTTTTATGTTGTATAGAAAAAAGAAAGATGTTATTTCCTGTTGTTGTTTTATAGGCTAAGATGTCTAACAACAAAGTCGATCAATATTTATTTGACGTTATTTGAAGGGATGCTTTTAAAATTCTATCAACGTTTGTTAGTCACTCATATTTTTTTTGTTGGAATGTTTCAAATTTTCCTAGCTTACGTGTCAATATATGATTAGTAGATAATTTGACACATTGCCATTCTACAAATTTTTAATTATCATACATAATATGAGAATTTTTCTGATAACAGTCAGCCTGCAGGTTTATTATGCGATAAGCATAGTCCCATGCATCTTAAAAGCTGTCAACAAAGGATAGCGGGTAGATAGAGGTAAACGAGTATCTACGAGCCACATACATGTATATAAATCATCCAAAATAACTTTGATTTGTCTACTATAATGGATTTGATCTAAGTAACTGTATCGTTTCCTACGGAACACGGTTAATATAAAAAACTAACGTTAACGTTGTAGATTTCCAAGCAAATCTATTCCTCTACATTCACATCGCCTAACAATTGTCATCTTCCTCGATCTTTAAGTGTGTCAAATAATAAAAGCTGAAACAGTATATTCAAAGACGCAATTCGTTTTACAACTGTAATAAATCCGATAATTCGGCTTTCAGGTCAAATTAAATCGTATACACAGGTTGCACGTATTCAAGAGACTGTTTTCCAATTTGTAAGTAGTGTTCTCCAAATTGATCCCCCGACAAAACATCTGTTTGCTTGTTAATTTCTTGCAGAATAATAATTGTTGGTAGTTTTGTATGTAGAGTAATTTCACCAGGAATTAGAAGGATCAAACATTCATTTTCCTTAAACGGCACCGAATACGTTGAACATGAGAATAATCAAAAATGCAGCGGAATTGACTTTAGTCACGATGAAATTAGTGGATCTTCACTGTTTCCTCCGATTTTGTTCACGTGATTACGGCCATATGCTGTCGCTAGGTACATGTAAATGGAATAATGAACTACTCTCATTGTTGAGAAGTTTGAATTCGCTTGCAGAAGAAATATTAATATCCATAAAGTGGAAAAAATCGGGATAAATCAACATGGTTGGAGCGATACCGCCAGCTGTGGCTGTATATTATTACAGCACATAGTTATTTTTTCGGTCGTATCAACTAGGGCACTGTGTATAAATATTTAAGAGACTGTATTTGAGTAGTCGCCATTATAAACATTTTATTGCATATTTCACTATCACTTAAGGAAAGATATTGGAGAGAAAGTGGAAAAATTACAATAAATCTACAAGACAAAAAAAAATTAATGAAAATTGAAATTTACATTGGAGATATGAGCAAACACATCCCATTTTTGAACAGTTTATATACAAAAATAATAAATCCACTTTGACTTCCGTTTTGTTCTGAAAATATTGTAAAAACCTTATAAAATGCGAAACAATTTACAGTTGCTTGTTTCAAGAATCATGTTGTATTGGAAAATCATCGAAATAAATAGGATTTCTCCTTCATTTACTGTAGAAATTTATATGAAAAAATATTTATGTAATGGTGACAAATATGCGAAAATAAACGTTTCCATATTTTTAATGACAATTTATGAATGTGAAAAAATGGTGGATGCGCCGGGAGACTATAAATATACGACAGCTCAACATTAAACATTTAAGCATATTTGATAAACGTTTGCTATTAGTTAATTAAACTGATTACACAATTAAAATACTGAAATCTGAAATAATGGAAATTTATTGAAAAACTTTTACAGTTTTATCGCCATTCATCTGAGGCTCCTTTGCAATTCAATTCGTTCATCTCTAGACTTAATCAAATATGTTTTTAGAGGGTGCAACTAAATGCACGTTTTAAACCACACACCCACACACCATCGATCATCCATATTGTCTTATTTTGTCGCCGGACTAATCTACACCCGCCTATCTTCAGCTGGCACCCGAAACAAGAATAATTTCTATCTTTGACCGGAAAACTTTCAATTCAATCCGGTTCGAAATTATCGAACGTCGAGATTAAGGAGTAAAAGGTCGCCATAAGCCATGAATCTTTGTCGCATTTCTCACACTCTCTATTGATGTAATCAAGGCATAAAAACTTATATGATACCACCAAAACTAAAAGCAGAACTATACGCAAAGGATTTAATCCTTTCAAAATGCTCATATGTCTGTAGATAAAACAACTTATAACGCAATTAATTTAGTAGAAACTAGATGAAACGTTAACTCAACTGATAATATTCTAAAAAGGGTTTTGAATCTATTGTTATTGATGATTAAAATCATAAACAACAACGATATAGAAATTTCGAACAAACTGATGAGTTATCCGTACAATCACGTTCTCAACTGATTAATAAGTTGAACATGGTGGTAAATTTCGATATTCTAATCGTTTCTGTAAATTCGAATATCATTTGTAAGACACAGTTGTAAGTTAATGTTTTGTGACAGATATGTTCCAGTTTATTGTTTCGTTATGATTTTGAATAGGAAAAATTTCCAGACATATAACAGCCAAATATTGATCCGGCATATTATTAGAAAATTTAACACAGAATGAATTTGAATATCTAATTTGATATTACTAGGAATAGAATAAATGTTAATGTTCTATTGTTTTAAAACAGAATATTCTCCATTGCACGTCAACATCCATTCATTAAACTGGACGCTATTATGCTATTTTGACAGGGCTAATATGCAATTACGACAGTCGCTTGTTAGCATATTATCAAGCCACAGTTTGTACGTAAATATGCCACCGAATAATGTAGTTTTCCACGATTATCGAGGTGTATTTAAAGCAAAATGTCACAAAAATTTTTGGAATACATTCTAATTTAACCAGCAATTCACTTTTAATGGTTCAATTCGCTTGGAAAACATCACGTTATAAGGAAATTATATGAATTAAAATGAAACGTAAGTCCATTATGCCAGGTAAACACTGGAAAGATAAAGTGGAATGAAGAGGAGCATACAATTTCCATTTCTGTTAACAGGTAGAATATCCATCAGTATCCGCCCCGTCCAAAACAAGATAAATACAATAGAAAAGGCAGTAAACAAATCGTTTATCGCTGCATTCGAGCGTTTATATCGCAACAAAAGATAATAGAAACGATTGTAATCAATGCCATAGGCTAAATGACCACAAACAACATTTATAATATTAATTATTAATGTGTTTATTAAGGTATTAAATTGCATGGACAATATAACTCCTGACAACAAGGATTTGAAGCTTATGTTAAACAAAGGCGAATCACTGAGACTTCTATCAGTTTCTATCTGATCCTGCATGTTTGTTGATCGGATAGTTTCCGAGATAAATTCTTGTTTTCCTTTACAATTCAATAGAGACTGTCTGTGTTCTCGCCCTCAAAACGTCAATTTTATATTTATTTAGATTTTTGTAACAAATCCTTTATAAAAATATGGAAATGTTCAATGCAGGAAAGTGTCAATCGATTTGATGCCGTCATGTGACCACCAATTTTCGATTGACACATTCTACAGCCATTTTCATTATTTACAATCGACATTACGAGATAATTTTGATTAATGTCAAATTCAATCCATCTCTATTTTACGTGGATAAACTGATAAAAAACAAACAAACAAACGAGTGATTGACTTACCGGTGGTGCGGTCAGTATGAGAATAGCAGCATTCAAATGTTTCAAATTCAATGTAATTTTATCGTCTACATCTTGATCTTGTTCACTAGTTGTTTGCATTGACGATTGTCTAGTTGTGAATGATCTTTTTAATGCACCATTCGGTACATTATTGGTTGATGGACGGCGGAATGGACAAGCGGCCATATCCCTCCTACTTGTTTGTTATTTTTCCCCTCAACCGATAAAAAAAAAGGGTTGTATTTATTTATGTATTTATTTATTTATTTGTCCACTTCAATGAAAGTGTAGGCGCAAGAAATTAGTTGTCGTCTTCGATATCTGTTTACATTTCTTATTAGATCGTAAGTATCTGATCGAAGAGTAACGAACAAAATTACTCAATAATATTAATTAATTACAGAATAATTCACTTTAATTAATGGGAATTTCAATGATTGTTAGAGAAATTTTGATGTGGACTAATGCAACTATTGCGTTATACTCAAAAAATACGTTATTATATAAGAAGTTGAATAAGTTCGTTATTGAATGAAACACCACATGGAAATGATTAAAGATTAATTGGGAATATTAAATGTGATCCTATTGTGGTCTATCCTATCAAACAAAAATCTACAGGAATACGCGAGCGATCTAAATTTCCTATTATTATTATTATTATTATTATTATTATTATTATTATTATTATTATTTGAATGGATATATTCTAACTAGCATCGCAACGTTTCACCAACTGAAGGCGGCGTAAAAGCGTTTCTGCCACCACTACCGCCACTGCTGCCGTCACCGTCGCCGTCGTCCTGATACGTACGCACACACACACACAGTTCCGTTGTCTTCTTCGACGCCAGCGCATTAGATGACCTGGTGTATGTGTAAACACACACACACACAATCATAGATAAGATGTAAACATAACAATTATCGTGTGATTATGTGACTGATTGTTTTAATTACAATAATGAACTTAGCCGTTTTTTGTAGTGATTAACAAGAAAGATTTCGATCGAAACAAATCATGATTGTATTTTTGTATTGAAAATAGATTAATTACGGCATGTTATTGATAAATTCCTGGCTTTTCATTTAGCACGTTGTCAATTCGGAGAATTTGTTTAGGTTGAAAGGAGGGTACTGAGTTTTTTTTTGTTGTTTTTTTGTACATTCCATTTTACAGATGGATTATTGGAATTCAAATGCAATTGAAAATTGTTTGAATTGCTGAAGTTGCATTAGAAAAGCGTTAATGGTCGGCATGAAAATCGTATATAATTTTACAGTTTTTGCTCACATTGGAAATCTAAATGGTGCACAAAATTTTCGTATCGATTTGAAAGGAATTTTCCATTAAATTTCATACACCCAAAAATTGATGTATATTATAATAATAATTTATGTTATATTGTGATTTTGTTTGAACATACCAGTGGCGCTTTATAGCCTCATAGGGTCTGAGGAAATTTTTTGAATTCGATGGCCACAGTGTTGAATTCAGACATTTCCCTCCGGAACAAATGTGATATTTGCAGAAGCGCTTTAGGTGCGCCCTGTTTGTTTCCTGTTTCCTCCTTTCTGGATAATGCGCCACTGGATTAAACGATAATCTTAAAAGGCAACATAAAAGATGAGAATTTAATCATAATTATAATTGGTGTATGTGGAATGAATGTTAAAAGTATTGTAAATATTGGAATTTTCCACGTTTTAAAGAGTCCAATTCACAGTTAAAGTTTCTATTTAAATTCCATTTAATTAGAAATAATCCTCTCAACAACTTAAGCTTTCAATTCGTAACACAACTTATAAATTAACGATGTTTTTAACTTTATTCTGATTAGTACAAACTTCACAAATGCAATCCTATCACAAATCACTCACCTTTATATTTATAAAGAGAAATAAAAACAGAACCCACACACACCCATATATATATATATATATATATATATATATATATATATATATATACGGAATAGGGGGTGCAGAAAAGGGAAGAAAAATAGCCACAGAAAGTTTAAGCTAACAGAAAAAGTTTTAGCTATAGATCCGTAATCCTAAAGAATGCTTTTTTTTGTTGTTGCTGTTGCTTTCATTCAATCATACAATAAGAAATATAAATAGTGTAGTTGAATATATATATATATATATATATATATATATATATATATATATATAAAATCAATAATTTAAATTATAACAATTGAAGAAATTAGGGTTTGGTTAGTACCATTAAATTATCGTTAATTATTGCAAACAATTCGCAATCTGTCGGTGTAGGAATAATTGAATTAATTTTACCCATTGATAAATTACTTTAACAACCGACATCTCTTACTTTTAAGCAAATATTGAGAAATTGAATTGAAGACAGTACAGAGGAAAGTCAAACATATACGGTCACGATAATTGGCTGTTGTTTGTCTAAATTGATTACAAAAAAAAACAAACAGGAAATACTGAAAAATTGTAGAGTGGTCGCCCGGCGCCTCCACCATTTAGACAAGCGACTAATTTTCAAGAATTGATTTCTGTCCCATTAATATCCATATCATCTTTGTATAATGGAGCTCATCGGAGTGCAGCGATCACAATCTGGAATTTTTGCTGACCGCAATGTCGCCCTACAAACTAGTCTCTCGTTTCTGTTCTCGTTTCCAGTTATCCAACTGAATAGAATTGCAACTCTAATATTTTTTTTGCCATTAAAATGAAAGAAAATATTCCCCTGAAATGTAAGCAATCGGTAAACATAAATAACGTTATTGTATGATTGAAGGGACGAATCTATTTTCCAGTATATGGAAAATGTAGCATTCGCCGGATGTGGAACACATTCAGAAGCACGGTTTTCTGTACTCTGAAAATGCTATTTTGTTGCAAATGAAAACATATCTTTACAGTAGACATTTATTATTTTCAACGTAACTCATAACAGATCTGTTGACAATAATTTATACGGTTTTGCTCAGTAGGGTAATATTGTGTAATAATTCTTTTTTAAATTGCAATAAAGACCGAGTAGAAGTAATTTAAAAGTAAATATAACCACAGTACGCTATTCTACAAAAAGCTATCGTCCTGGCACACATCCACCATTTTTGCAATATCGAATATTTTATGGACATCAATCATTTTCCAAGTAGCTTTTACTAGGTCAATTGTTAATAATGTTTTATTTAATAGGCAAATGTTGTTAAGAACAACGTTTTTCTAAGTTGGAAAAGATGGCGTGACCATTTTTAAAACTTCATCGAATTCCCATTAATTTCAAAAAACTTCTATTGAATTCGTAGAAACAATTTCGGTAATAATTTGTTTGTAATTTAATTCACTTAACTTGTAAATTATTCAAATTATTGTGATGGAAATTATTAAATTCGAATCAATTTTATTTGTTCGTCTGTAAGTGTTTAGAATTTTTCATGCAGCTCTTGGAAAACGTACAGAAAAGACTAATATTTAGATTGGCAATAACGACATCTCCAATGATGGATCGTACATGAATTTATTTTAATAATAAATTGAATAAACTTTACATTTCCAACCGAGTTTGTAGTTAATCTCATCAATGTTGGGAATTGGCTTATTTATTTCTTGAAAATAAAAACAAACAAAATAAAACAAACGTTTATAACCGGTAAGTTAATTGAAAGTCTCGTTTCACATTGACTTTCATGAATTTGTTACATTTGTAAAATTGTCTAAGTGTCGTATAAAAATATAGTCACGTAATGGAATTGAATTAAAATACGGCACACAAATAAATTTTATTTCATGTGTAAATAGGATAGAAAATGCGAGAAGTGTCCAATTTAATTGATTAGATCGCAAATAGTGGCATGACGCTACAAATATTCGAGTGATTAAATTGAGCTTTTCGGCTTATAGATGGTCCAATTAAAACGTCGACTGTAGATAATTACGATTTCAAATCTCGTTATCATAGAAAAGCCCGTTAAATCATCATTAAAAAAAAACCGCCAAGCTATTACGCATTTTTATTAATGAGAGTTCGTTATCGTTATCTTAACGTTTTTAATTAGCTCCACTTTTCGTATATTTGCTGATAATCGTAAATTTATTAATTAGACATTGGCTTTTACGGAAATATTTATAATAGATGATCAAGATAGGATGTCGAAATTGTTATTAATTCACAACAACATCATAAATTAGCAACTTGTCCAATATTAACACAGACAAGATCTCAGCAAATATTTAACAACGTTGAAGTTGACCCAAAAGGAGGATAGGGTTTGCAACGATCTATCAAAATAATTTAGAACAGAATTGAACGTTATACTACTACGTGTTTGAAATTAAAAAAAAAATTGTACACTTTATTAAATTCACTGTTATCTAAATTTCGAATTCGAGTCTAACAAAAGGAAGTCGAAATGTCGAATATTTGCCAAAATACAAACAGGCGGACAACAGCCGAACATCTTGTTATCTCCCCATTTTACGTCCAAACGTATTGGAATTGAGATTACGCAAAATGGAAACAATTTTCAATAAAAAGGAGAACACGGTAGCTTTTTTAACAGTTTCGCCAAAGATATGTGAATCAAATGTGATAGTAACCAAAGTGAATTTCATCGAGATAATGCAGGAAAGAACAAAGGAATATGGAAAATTTATTTGATCGGAATCGAAGTGGATCCACTGAACTTCTCTTCTATATGTCTTTTTATTGTTGGAAAATTCATAGTCCCCTTTGACAATCTATTGGGAAATTTGCATTTCGATCAAACCTAATATTGCAAAATAAATAGTTTCTATTTAAATATTTATTTAACCGTAGCAGTCAATAAAGGCGCTTTGATCATACCACTTGAATCAAGTAATGGCTACATTTTTTATTTATTTGTTTGGTACAAATTGCCAATTTCCCGATATAAAGAAACCATAAAATTGGAAAATTTCGATTCGTTACAATTAAAATTCAATTGAACGTAATGATGAATCCGTTTCGAAAATTTTCCAAAAAGCTCTCGATTAAATTAAAGTCCAATTCATTTTGGTATGGATCGAATAACATCTTCGACGTTTTTCAACTAGATGATGATAATGTAACAATTATTAAATGGAACAATTTGATTCGAACTGGTGGAAATTGATAATGTCACATTGAATTGAAATCTACATTCCGAATAGCATCTTAAACTCTCAATGGAACATTGATGGAGACTATCGATAATTACATCAATTCCATTGGGAATAATCGATTTACATTTTGATTATAAAACTTTGGCCAATTGAAAATAATAACTGTATTGGATCAAAAAATCGTTTACACTGCCATCTGATGGTTTCAGTCATTAATTAACTGAAACGCAAGCGCTTTCGCCGCGATCAATTGCCGTTTTGTGAGCTTTTCAGTGATACGAGCTGAAATTCCAGTAGTTGTTGCGCCTTCATCCATGCAACTGAAACAACAATAAACAATTGTTGTGCGTCAACAAAACCAAGTGAAAATGGTAAGAAAACAAACAATTATCCAAAACTTAATTTAATTTGATTAATCCAATTACAGTACGGTTTCGTTAATTATGCTTTAGAGCTTTTAGTTGTGAAAACGTTCGGTGAAGAAACGTGGGAACTTATAAAGTAAGAACAATAACAATAACGATTATCAGAATAATTGTTTTCATTTTTAGGAAGAATGCCGATGTTCAAATGGAAGGACAGTTTCTGGTCCGTCAGTTATACGAAGACGAAATCACTTATAATTTGATTGGAGCTGCTGTTGATGTTTTAAGTAAACAATTCATTCACGCAAATATTTTGTATTTACATCAGTTTATTTTATTTTTTTGTAGAAATACCAGCTGATGCTATTTTGGAATTGTTTGGCAAGACTTTTTTTGAATTTTGTCAAGATTCCGGTTATGATAAAATCTTACAATGTTTAGGAGCAACACCACGTGATTTCCTCCAAGTCAGTTTCGAATAATAAACATTATTTTCTTGTTTGAGAAAAAGTGCGATAATTTTCAGAATCTTGACGCTTTACATGACCATTTGGGCACATTATATCCCGGCATGAAGGCACCATCGTTCCGTTGCACAGTCCGTCCAGAAGACGGGGCATTAATTTTACATTATTACTCCGACCGGCCCGGACTCGAACATATCGTTATTGGAATTGTAAAAGTAAATTAATTCAAATTTCAATTAAATAAATAGTAATTTTCAAACCGATATATTAGACTGTTGCAAGTAAACTTCATGGTACTGAAGTAACTGTTGAAGTTCTCAAAACAAAAGATGAATGTGATCATGTGCAATTTTTAATAACTGAAACTTCAGGACCTGGCAAAGTTCAACATGCTGAAATGAACGAAATTGAAACTTTATCAGCCGGTAAAGAAACAATACATCGAAATTCGACTACACTTTCATTCTATTACTGCTTGTTTCTTTTTTCTAGAACCGAAAGTAAATGCAACAACCTTCTGTAAGGTATTTCCATTTCATATTATGTTTGGTAGAAATTTAAGGATCATTCAAACTGGTTCGACAGTGGCTAGAGTTATACCAAAAGTGACCACATTTGATTGTAGAGTTACGGATATTTTGGACACGGTAATTAACAACAACAAAAAAAAACTAGATTTTATCCGCTTTTTTGCGACGTTTCCTTATCGAAGGTTGTGGTAAACAAATCAATTTTCTAAACAATTTCGTTTATAACACATTAATTATTGAATGAAAGTTAAAAGTATAAATTAAAAAAAATATATGAAAGTGAAGCAAATCGCTGAACATTAAGTTGATCCGTTTCAGATCTCAATTTGTAACAAAAAAATACAAGGAATTTCCATCAAGAAAATCATTTATAGTTTAACTAAAAACACAAGTGAACGCAATCCATTTTTGTTTGTTTTTTGATTAAAAACAAAGATGTACAGGGCATGGTATAATGGGAAATAACTAATAATCGATAATATAAAATATGTAGAATTTACTGTTTGTGCAAATGACAACAAAAAAAACTCGCAGAGAAATGGTAATTTTCAATGAACAGTAATTCCAAGATTTGTTAAATTTTCTCATTTTTGTTTGCTTAATTAATATGCCGACGATTTAAGTAATATTCGACCTTAATTTGGCGCCCCTCGTCCCTATCTTCACACGGTCCTGTTGAAATGCGGCGCACAATCGACTCTTGGGTGGTTCTTCCACAACAAATCAGCCAAAAGCTCTCTAAACATCAAACTAATTTTAATGAGAATTCAAGCGTGTGTAATCAGCTATTTCGGGTGGCACAAAAGACGTCATCATCATCATCACCATCGTATTGTAAGAAATCATCCGAGATTGATTTCATCTCACGATAATGTGTTTTTACAAAAAAAAAAACTCTTGGATTCAGTCTTGTGGATTCGGTCCCGATTGCTGACCGTTAAGTCGGAAAAGAAGTGTCAACGTCATTTTCATGAAATAAATTAACCGTTTCACGATATCTCGAATAGAAAATGAATAAAATTTTCTAAATTTTCATTATTTAAACATATATTTGTTTGGATATGTCAAACATTTAGAATGAATTCATGTAAATTGAATGTTGAATATTTATATATATACGTAAAATATTTTCTTGTTAAAGGTACGCCCACATTTGGAATTAACATTTGAAAATATATTATCCCATATTAATACCATCTACGTATTGAAAACACGACCAGGTGTGATGCAAGTCAATGCACCACCGGAATACCGTATTCTACGTTTAAAAGGTCAAATGCTCTACCTCCCTGAAACCGATCTGGTTATCTTTTTATGTTATCCAAGTGTGATGAATCTGGACGATCTAACCAGGTAATCGTTATTGTTTTCTCTGTACACTAATTAGTTCGAATTAATTAATTAAACATTTCCAGACGTGGTCTTTATATTAGCGATATACCATTACATGATGCTACAAGGGATTTAGTATTAATGTCTGAACAATTTGAAGCCGATTATAAATTAACAAGAAACTTAGAAATATTAACAGATAAATTACAACAAACCTATCGTGAATTAGATCGTGAAAAAGAAAACCGATCAATTATTGTATTCTGTATTACC
This sequence comes from Meloe dianella, assembly GCA_028455855.1. Classification (NCBI taxonomy): domain Eukaryota; kingdom Metazoa; phylum Arthropoda; class Insecta; order Coleoptera; family Meloidae; genus Meloe; species Meloe dianella. Next base: position 1,722,210 of record JAPTHL010000034.1, read on the forward strand.
AATAAGTGTTGCAAATGAATTAAGACATAAACGACCAATACCAGCAAAACGTTACGATTGTGTTACATTATTATTTTCGGGTATTGTTGGTTTTTCTGAATATTGTGCAGCAAATACATCATCAAAAGGTGCTATGAAGATTGTTAATTTATTAAATCAATTATATACGAATTTTGATGTTTTAACTGATTCGAAAAAGAATCCGAACATCTATAAGGTTTTTATTAATTAAAAACAAAAACAAATTGTGTAGACTTTTGAATAATTTTTGATTTTGTTCTATTATCAAATTTAAGGTGGAAACAGTTGGTGATAAATATATGGCAGTTAGTGGTCTACCAGAACCGTGTACTACACATGCGAAAAATATTGCTAAATTAGCACTGGATATGATGGATTTAGGAAAAGCGGTCATTGTCGATGGGGAACCTATGGTAAATTTCCGAATATAGTGAAGTAGTAGTAGTGAAGTAACGTCACATTAAAGTGAACGCTCATTAGTCAGTGTCTCTCGCACATCAACGTTCTTCTAAGCATATACGTTCTCTCTTTGTGTGACAAATGAGCGTTCAGCTTTAGTTGAATGTCTACAGATCGTCTTGTGAATAGCGGCACAAGTTTCGCTATTCACACAACAGTCAGTAGATTGATTCCTGACGTTACTCAACTACCACACAACAATAGAATTGTTGAACGAATCGAAAATTCCAGAGGATCACAATCGGCATCCATTCAGGTGAAGTAGTTACTGGCGTTATCGGCCACCGTATGCCACGTTATTGTCTCTTTGGTAACACAGTTAATCTAACAAGTCGCACAGAAACGACAGGTGAAAAAGGTAGAATTAACGTTTCTGAAGAAGCATATAAGTGAGTAAATTTTTCATTTATTCAATCTTCCATTATATCAACATAACGACGTAATTTCTCTGGTAACGGCAATGAATGTATACCATTTGGTAATTGATAATTCTGCCATAATTGGTGGCGAATTCTACAACGTACCAAATGTTTCAATTCAGGCACCTCAATACCACAACGATTCAATGGTAAAATACAATCATCAATTAAATTCGAATAATTATTGAGAATTTTGTCCTGAATACAACCATAATCATTCAAATCTAATGTGATTGTCGGTACAACACGTAGAATTAATTGTAAACAAGCAACAATATTATAAGGGTAACAATGTGAAAATTCTGTTAAACGTTGTAGTAAAGATTCAATTAAATTGATATTGCCGACAGGACCATCTAATAATGCACCATATCTCAATATAATCAATAATTTATCTGGTAAATATAATTGGATAATTATTTTTACGAGTGTTGAATTACCACAACATTCAATTGGTATATCAATGAAACGTATATGATTCAATTCGAAATTACCATTTGTTGCATGATCAATAAAATAGATCATTGCACGGAAATTCTCTTCTTGATCATTAAAATCACTTTTCCAACCACATATGAAATGTGATGATTTATTACCAAATATACCACCAATTAATAAACGTTCAAATGTATTTTCGCATAAATAAATATTTTCTAATAATAAAATAACAGTTGATGTATCATTCAATTGATAATCATAACATAATTTCAATGCTATATATAAGATATTATGATATTTACCCATTTTACATATGGTACCATTTTTATCAAGATTCGTTTCGTGATAACGTACAATTGATATTATTGCTTCACGTACCGTTTTCTGTATATCACAATTCTCACCTAAGCAAACAATTCAATAATTAGTGGAGTCTTCTGGTTACGTTAACGTAACGATGTTACCTTGCCGGCAACCTTCAATTAACGTACACACATATTCGACCATAGAACGCCGTTTACGGTGGTCATGTAATGAATTTCTTGGTAAATGTTCCAATTGTTCTAAATAATATTTTATGAAATATTCCATTGTCATCAACGTACTAATATAATAATTAGATAATCGCCTATATATGTCGCAAATAAATTGGATTTGAATTCAAAGGTTTCCCCTATTTAAAATTGGATTTGTTTTTTTGTTATCTTGTAATATTTTTGTTATAGATTTCTATGTAAAGACGATAATTATGATGAACAATTCGATTTTGAGTATCGTGGTCCAATTCTGATGAAAGGTAAATCTGAACCGATGAAAGTATGGTTTTTATCAAGGAAACAACTAAATATAGCTTAATCGACAAATTATGGAATACGAACGAAACCAAAACAAATAAAAAAAAGAATCCTAATTAGGTTAGTGTGATACGTGTGTTTTCTTTTCTTTAAATAATTGGACTTTATGCTATTGTGATGTTAAATTATGATGCTTTCTTCATTTGCGTGAGATCTCATTACAATTCAAACTAGTTTTGATTATTATTATCGCTTTGTATTGTTAAATATAGTTAATTAATCGTGGGAATTTTCAATAGTGCAATATTTGCCTGAATTCCCTTGTGAGTGTGTCTTAAATTGATCATATTTTATGTTAATATAGGCAAAAGTTTCACTTATTCAAATCTATATGCAATAATCATAGTTTGGTATTTAAACGTTGTTCAAATCTGCTGATTTCATGTTGCCTTTTTTTACTACGATTTTTATGTGTAAAGATGATTTTTTGCAGCTTGTTTTTTCTGCTTGCCGCCGGATTACAACAACAACGATCGATTTTTGCCAATTTAAGGTATGGTTTCGTCTGTACGCATCGTAAATACAAGCTGTTTCGCATAACAGAAACGCTCTTCTCTTGTTGCTCAAAAACACAATAAAAATCTGTTGAATTACTCTAAAATGTTTCAGGAATTATATACGTGAACGTTGACTTCAAGACAATTAAAATCACAGTTCTAGATTTAACTCTTGATGAACAACAAAAAAAATTGCAATTATCTTATGTACCGTTGGTTTAATTCACGATCAGAGACGGCACTGATATGTAAAGCGTGTTTTGAATTTTTCAAACCCAGAAGCACCACAGTAAACACAGGATTTTTATCCTGCATACCCGCCTTTCTAATATTTCAAATTGCCACTATGGTATTACTGAAGTAATTTTTATTCGAGTTAGTGCGTCTTGTCTGTGGTGTGATTGGCAGCAACACGTCAGTCCGGTACGGTGAAATTCGCCGGTTCAACGCCCAGAAGTTGGGCCAATCTTTTTCGGGCGATTATTAATATTAATTATATAGTAGTTAATTTGGCGCCTTCCATTTGTGCCTAAGCCAGTCCTGTTCATGCTAGAACTTTTCCTAATTAAGAAAATCAATCATCTTTAAAATTAAACAGATTGAAAGTACACCAATTAAATTTTAATAAATTCGAATGTTATTTACAAACACAAAAATAAGTCTCAAATTTCGTAAACACTTTCATTCGAAAAAGATATATTTAAAAGTGCTTCTACAATATGGAATAGATGACAGTTTTAGCCTAAAGCATCTGTTGTTGCATTTTACTGCTATTCTACTTATAGTTTGCATCAATTCATTAACATTTGCACATCCTTTTGTTGTTTCAGATTGCATTATAAGATGAATTTTATGTTATTAACATTATTATTGTTGTTGTTGTTGGTGTTTGATATGTTGGAGTGATTAAAAGAAGACAATGGTAGATTTTAATGGGACATTATATGTGTCTATTACAAAAAATTTGTTATAATCAGAACAATAATAGTATAATTGACAAATTTGTGTTTATATAAACAAAACTAATTGTTTAATGCAAAATAATAATAACAAAATAATTGAATTAAATAATCTTTCTTTAAACATCCTCAATTTCATGATTCCTTCAAACAAAATTACAAAAAAAAAATGAAGAAAAACAACAAGGACTCTTCTACCGATTCATCTTGTGGAATGTGGCTGAAAGCATCACAACAACAACAACAACAACAATAACAACAACACAGAAACGAATTAGCCCGGCTAGTTGCCGTTGGCGTAAGGCCACCTTGCTGGCAAGGTGAACTGCCTCAAAATACATTAAATTGAAATGTCTATAAATATATTGCAAATTATTAACATATCCAAAACTAAGGGATGATATTTGTCACAATAAAATAACACCTGTTATATGTTCTTACACAATGATTTGTGAAAATGTTACACAAGTCATCAATATTATTATTATTATTATTATTATTATTATTATCATTATTATTATTATTATTATTATTATTACTATTATTATTGTTATTATTAAAAGTTATACAAGAGAATTATATTAAATTGAATATATTTAAAAAATTTAAGTTTTCTAAAATATTAAGCGGATTATCTACAACCGTTAATTAAATAATCATGAACAGGTGACTTTAATGAATTATTCATAAATCTACCATTATTAATTCAATATATTAGAAACAATAACTGTAACAGAATCTGCCACGTGACAAGGAAAATCACCTTTCTATCTGTTGGTTTTTTTCTACATAAAAATCCTAAGTAAAATTCCAAATAATTTCAGCAAAATAATAACATTAATAATAATAATAATAATAATAATAATAATTAGAGTGAAAGTCCTTTAAACTTATTTCACAACTAACTTGCGATATTTGTATAATTGTGAGGCTTTTTTTTCTGTCTGAAAAATAAAATAAGAACATAAAAAACTACATTATACTGCGATCACGTTTCTCAATAATTTTTATTATTATTAATTTTACTTGTTGCTGGTTGTTGGATAAATTATTTATGATAAAGTGACGGTGATTTTTAGTTGTTTTTAGTCAAGGTAAACAACGGTTTTATTGAACATAAATAATCAATTAATCGCCAGTTTTTCGGATATGTTTTAGAAATTCTTTCACATAATTTCCTAACAATTTTACAAAATCATAATAATTGGAGAAATGTAAACGAAAAACCAAGCCATTGTATAGGCAACAATAACAGAAAAGGAATTCGACAATTTCCTCGTTTTGATTACTACTAATTTGAGTAAAGGAAAAAATTCTATACGTGTACAATTTTTTCAATAACAACAACATTGACATTTCGTTTTGGAAATTCACACCGCATTCTTCCCATATTATTTCTCTTTTATTTTATTTTATTAAAATACGAAAATATTTTGTTGTTTGCTACATCTCCCACGTTCTGTTTGTTTTCTCTCAATATCACAATCAATAATTCACTCGTATATGTGTGTATGTGTGTGTGTGTTTTTTTAAATACGGGAAAAGCATAGATTCGGTTTCCACGTGACCAATCGTAACTCAATATTCTGTAATTTTGTGAGCAAACAAACATAACCGGCCCTTAATTTGTGGAGGAAAAGAAAATGAAGAAAAAACAAACAATTTGCTTTCACCAAACACCGATCACTTTCCAATAATTCGCACCTAGAATTCTACAGTTAATGAAATCCGGAACCTGTCTCTAATCCTTATTCACGAAGGTGAAGAAACTCGGTTTTTCCTTACAAATTAATTCATTGTTTAATTAGCTAATTGCGTGGAATACGACCAAAAAAATTTGAGATGAGTTCATATGGACAATTATTATTATGGAAAGCATCCGCGTTGTTGTTGTTGTTGGAGACTGCAATGATCGCACAAGTAGCACAAATGTCTTAGGCCAGCAACAACAACAACAGCAACCTTACAGCAGTAACAGTGTAGTCTTCGACTGACCGTCATGTTTAACAGTTATAAGTGTTCCGTTAATTGATGATTTTATTAAAATCACCAACAATAACGTCATTGTGTAAGAATTAGTATTTTAAAATTAGTGTAAAATTGTTGAACAGATGTTGTGCAATTATTTGTCGAAAAAAATCGATTTTTCAACAACAAATGGAAGCGACTTGTTGAAATTCAACAAATCACAAATAATCGTAAGTTGTATCTATAAATGAGTGAATGTTCTTAAATTTGAATAAAACGAAAGAAATGTAAATTAAAATAATTGTACGGTTTCCCTCTCCTGGTTGTTTCTTTTTTTAAATCTAGGCAAAATAAAATGATTACTTACCCAGCTATGACTGAGTAAAATCTAATTAATAAATCAAAAGCAATTTTTATAGAATTAAATGAAAGGAACACGAATAACTTTCGAAAAATTCTCGTAAATAAATCCCATTCAATTATCATTAATTAAATAACGTAAATTATTTATCATTTTAGATGGAATCTAACTACAGAGAATCGATTTTCATTTGGAATTTTCGATTGTAATTATTTAAATTTCTTTGAAAAGAGTCTACCTTGACAATAATTCGTAATTGTTTATTTTTTACCCACTTTCCGCTACATGAAATCTTCAATATCCGTAAAAACGGACAACTGTTGTGAATCGAAGAAGCTAAACAGAAAAATTGATGAGAGAGAGCATCAATTAAAATTCCGACAATTATCAGATTTAAAACAACGCAAGGATGAAGGTTTCGTTGTTTTTGATGTCAAATCAACGACACCGCCTAGTTCAAATCTAGGACTTTCGTGTTCTTTCACATTAACAAACTCAAATACCATTCACCCGTGCGCATTTTATTAACAAACACACATTAATAACACCTAAATGTTTCTTGTTTAAAATTAGTGGGTTTTGTTTTTCAAAAAATAAAAATAAAATAACGAAAAAAAGTCACAACATATATATTAAACCGGTTCTGTGAATAGCTTATTATCAAATGTATATGAAATTTTCTGTAATTTTCCAATTAAATTCAATTAAGGTTGATTGGAAATTTTGAATTTTAGAAAGTTGTAGTTGTTGGATATATTTTTCAGGTGGTTATTTAAACGAAAAATGGAAGAAATCCGTATTGTGCCGCCACCGTTACCACCGAAAAAACTCGTCGTAATGCCACAACCGCACATCCAGCTACAACATCATCATCATCAACAACAACAACGGTACTAACACCAGCATCATCATCATTATCTACAACAACAACAACGACCTCAACATCTGGCGGTGTGTTCAACTATCAAGTTGAAGATTCTGAAAGCCACGTTGTTAAAATTCGTATTCATCCGCAATGTGACGATATAACAACACCATGTATACGTATTAATATTAATAATAATAATAACAACAACAACAACAATAATAATAATAATAATAATAATAATGCAATAATGGAGTCGGCTTCATTGTTTTACAATAGTTTCGGCACAGTGATGTCCAGTGGTCAAGTATCACCCAGTGATACCTTAGATTCTGGTACATGTAGTGATTTAGATGGTACACCGCCACCATTACCAAAAAAGAAATCCTCCGGTATATCAATAACACTTATACAACATAAACGTGCAATAAGCTCAAGTAGCGGTAATGATAGTGATGATAATGATAGCAATATCAGTTGTGATTCATTAAATTCAAAAAGTGCCAACGGTTTACTACCACCGACATTATTACAAGATATACGTAACATAAAATTAAACAACAGCAACAACAACAATATTAATAATAATCATATTAATAAGGATAATGATGATAATAATAGTAAAACTATAGTGAAATCATTTCAAGACCACCGTAAAGAACAAAAAGTAGAAGAACAAAACATGGTAGAAGACAAACAACAACAACAAGAAAAAGTGGAAAAAACAAATAATTTCCATTACGAAACTGATATGTTTTACGAATTTCATTTGAATGAACATAAAAATATCGAACCAATTCAAGATAAACAGAAAACAATCATTGACGATGATGAAACATTTGCTGGTTATAAAGATTTACTTCATAATAATGGTGCAATGACAACAATACGTAGTGCTAAAGGTACAGTGCGTGGTGTTAAAAATCGTGTACGTGCCGGTATTGCAACATTCCTGCAAATCAATTCAACAATTAAGGTAAAACATATGCAATTTCCATAATCTAAACGTTTTCAATATTATAACGGCCGCTTAATAACAGATTAAAAAAAAAACCTTAATGTAATCATCAAAATTGTGATAATTATAATAGTGATAAGAATAAAGCGATAAGGTTATTGTGGATAATAACTGATTTTGATTAATGATAACAAGATAGATTTATTTATAAAATGATTTATGGGAACGGAGAAGGAGGAAGATGACGAAGCAGTTGCAAGCGTTAATATCGGAAAAAAAATGTCTTCATTGTCAATTTACAAATGAAATTCTACACAATAACGATCTACATTATTATACAACAATAATAATAATAATAAAGCGGTATAAAATTTAGATGAAATTCAATTTTCTGTATCTGTAAGAACAATTCACGCTAAATTCTATGATAAAAAGACGGTCCGATTCGAATCATCGAATTCCACACAGCAAACAAAAAAAAATATCTGTAAGCATTTTTGACGTCTTTTAACAGGCGTTTCTTCAATTAGTATTGATTGAATGAGTCAAAGCTGCAAAATTTCTCTTACATATGTTTGAACATAACAGGTGTCTTATAAACGGACAGTATTGCCAATTCTCTAGTGCATCGACTAAAATTGTAAATTAATCGTGTATAAAAACGACTGTATCCACAGAGACGCGAACCCGCAACTTTATGTTGCCGGTTCGGTGATTTCGATTGGCGACCATTGACTATATTCAAATTATTTCGAATAGCTATCGATAATTTGGCAATTCTAGTTGAATATTAGAGAATTTGAACGACTCTATTACTCGTTTTATAAATATGAATGACCAGATGTTTTAGTAGGCCAACAACACTGCTAGGTATTAGACACGTTCCACAAATATATTCGACGTTACAGCGTCAATGTCTTAATTTGCTGCAACTACTGCACACCGATTAAAAACGGAAGTAATCTAAATTATAAATGAAATACTGAAAAGGTTCGACATTCGAATTTCCTACACTTTTACTTTAGATATTCGACAACGATTCAATATTTTCTCAACAGTGGCATTCGACAATGATTTGTTTGAGAGAAAACATGACTTCTAATTTGTTTTCTTCGTTATTGTCAGCAACATAATTTGCATATTTGTTATAATAATATAAAATTTTATATAGGTTAAATAAAAGATACCGTTGCATTGAATAATATAACAACAATTAACATACTTCAAATATCTTATAGAGAATAACGAAATAAAAGAGACAAAAAAGTTAATTGGAATTTGTAACGCATCAGCTTCCGTTACATTCACACAAAATGAACCGTATTTTGTTTGAATTTGGCTTAGAAAAAATTGTAACAAAATGATAATAAAATAATTGACGGGAGATTATTAACAATAACAAACAAAAAAAAGTCGAAAAATTTATTAGAGCTGAAATTCGAATTTTCTTATAAAGAAAATGTTTCGTTGATGAAAATAGAGAGAAAGACAACCAAATCAAATCAATTTACATTTTTTTTCGCCTTGTATTTCAACAACTTTCATAATTTAACAAACAAATGTTAATGTTAACATTTACAGTACGGATGATCGCCTTGATTTAAATCGTGTCCATTCACTAAACGTAAAAATATCACGATTTTTTTTCGAATATGTCAAAGATGATTCTATTTAGCGTACGAAACTAACAAACAGCAAAAATTACAGGTGTGTGTATATTTATAAGACAACAGGTGTGGCTTTATGGTTTCGTATTTTATTGAGGTGAAAGCGTATCTTTCTACACACATGCATCAACATATCTAATATGAATGATTCTTTTCGTATGAATCTCACCACAATCATAATTGCTATTCAATTGTGCAATTCGTTATGACACACAAACTTCTATTACGTAAAACTGAAAATTTTTAAGCAAACACAAAACAACTACGAATTATCAGATCGTGATAAAGATCGATAGTTATGGCACCATTAATGGAAAATTAGTTATTTAGATTCATTTTATTTTTTCGTTAATAATTTCTAAAACTAAACCACATTCAACTTTCGATTTGGCTTCTAAAATCAATCAATCATACACAGTCATTCGCATAGTTTTCCAGGAACGGATCGATTTTTATTTTTCTACTCTTCAAAATATCCAAAGCATCAATTAATTTATTGATAAAGTCAAGAGCAACAGTCCAAAAATTTCCCGACCTTATTCACATTAATATTACAAACTTGTACAAATAGCTATTTCCGGAATAGTTATGTTTATAATAAGTAAACATTTTATAAATCAACCGGAACAACTATAATTGAATGTTTAAATAACCGGTTAGATTACAGTTTCAATATTAATAAATAAAATTGAATTGAATAGCGGTAAAATTCGACATTTAACGTTGGATCAAATCAAATACATAAGAGTTTGAACAAATTAAATTACTGATATTCTCCAGTGGCGGTACGCTTTTATTTCATGTTTAATTTGTGGTTACCCCAATACGACATACTGGTGATTAAAGCAGATAATAATATATAAAACAAGTACAATAACATATAGACATGATTAAAAGATACGCAATAAACATCCATGTTAACAGTAAATCGAACTGTTAACGTTAATGCCAACGCTATAATTACGACCAAAAAGAACAATCATAAACTTGTCCAAAACTAATGAGACACCGTATTCTTACAACGATCATGTTAGAAAATTATGGCAGACGGACGCCCATTTCTATCATTTGCCGTTTAATGTTAATCACTTACATACTGCTATTTTAAGAATTGTTTAGTTTCCGCACAATCGCAAAATAAACGTCTCTTATGCTCAAACATAACAACAATATTTCAGCGGTGTTGTGATAGAGCAACCTTTAGAAAATAGCTGCCAGTTGTCACGGGTTTGTGGAAGTCGCTACTTCCGTTCTACGTTTCCATTGTGAAATCTGTCTCGTTCGACTGTTTTAACTTATCTACATGGCATTTGTCCCGTCCAGATCCATTTAGATTAGGCAATTGTTGTGATAACATCAGTCACCTTTGTTTTCTGCTTTATTATTCCGTTTCTGATTCTGTTGCAAAATTCTATTCTAGAATACTTTTCGAAAATGGTCCACCCGATGGATATGCGTCTGTTGATTTTGCCCAATATTATTTTGTGATCTATATACATACATATAGCTTCCAATGTGTGCATTCTAAGCATTCTAAAAGTCTATGTTGTACATGTTTCGATCAGGAGAGAATGCAGCTTGTTCACGAGATTGATACTCGTCACATTTTCTTGATATTCTCTTATAATTGTACACACTAATGGGGAGTTGTTCAACTTAGTGTCTCTCCTTTTTTTAGACAATGGAACGATTATGCCACTTGTCTGATACATGGGCTTCTTCTAAATATCTAGTAAATAATCTTTCAAAGCATTTTCCATTCATGTAGGATCATATCTTTGATTCTCATTAGGATATTGCAAAAGTTCTTGTATTGTAAGTGTATTATGTTCAATATTGATTCGATAGGCAGTAAAATTAACCTGCGACCACTTTTGACAAAGCTATGTTGGCTAGACGGTTATAACGAATACGCGGCTAAATTATTAACACAATTATCGATTAAAAGCACGATTATAACGAATAAAAGTTATTACAAAGCATTTAATTGTTTTTTCTCTATTTATAGTGGAATTTATTTTAAGACACATGAACTGTTAAGATTTGAAGAATCCTTCCGGATCTGACGTCTGTGTGTTAAAATAAGCACTGTGATCTTTCATTTCTACTGATCAAAGTTTTATAGTTTTCTTTGGAAATATTTTCAAATTCGAGGTTGGACAATCGATGCATCTTACAGTGTCAAGAGCCTAATTGACAGACACACATCGACCAACCCTTCAAATACACTCAACGCTCCTTTCAACATTCTATCAATTATCAAATTTCACAGAGAAACGATCTCATCTTCAATTATAATCAATGAATTAAACCACAACTCAAAGATACGAAGAAAATAGAGCAATACGTACCACGGATTTACGAATTTCGAATTATCTACTAAAAAACACACCATCTTGTAAATCGGATTTTTCTAAGTGTGAAACATTTCTAAAAAAATCTAACTTGAAGACACCGAACACAAGAGACGAGATCGGTTTTTTCCATTTTTTTTTGTTATTTCTTTTCCACTAAAATTGGCTCACAATAAAATAAGGTTTCCTATTGAAACTAAAAATTTAACCTAAACATCGACACGTTATTCGAATTTAACAGGAAAAGTTAAAGACACTTACTGAATGAAGTTAGGAAGAAGAAAACACAAATAAAAAATACTTTTAAATGCGAAGTTACAATCAATCAATTGACAATTGCTTTTATTTACGAATCTCATACTGTCACATGCAAAAAAGAAGCGTTATAAATCAGTTAAAATTGGTAGCGAGAACCTGAAACTTTGGCCAGGTAACTTCGATACGAGATCAATTCAAACCACTTATAAAAACAATAATAAACACGAAATAAAAGTCGTTTTCGATACAAAAAAATATTAAAACTGTATTTACGTTCCGTGGTAAAGAAACCCTTTTATTTCTTCCTTTCTGTTTTTTTTTATTGGAAGAGAATCTTTACGTGAAGGTGATGGTTGTTATTGGAAACACGATGTTTAACGTCTTCATATCCGGATCGATTGTAGAATAATGAGAATATAAAGAAGAAAAAATGCCCACTTTATCGACTCTAACACGGATTTTAGGAACTATTCCCAATCGAAGCCTTGAACTTTTGCAAAATCACCAGAAAGTCGTTTATTATATCGTACATTAGACATATTATTCAACATAAAGTTGATCAAATAGAGGTAAAAGTCGTTAGTATTTCGGCAAGGTTTGACGCAAAAAAGGGTCGGTTAGGAATTCATTGACTTCCTCCTTTCGGATTGTCATTGTTTGCTTGATGAAGGTTAGATTTGGTAACAAATTAATTACTGTTTATTTGTTGAGAGGTAATGAAAATTCAGTCACGTCTGTAATAGAATCAGTAATTTTTTACCAACAATATTCAGATATCTATCAATGTTGTTGGATGTGCTCAATTAAACGTGTCAACCATGACAGAGCTTTCGGCAATATACTGAAGCAACAAGTTAATCGAAAGTTAGCGTTAACGCATCATTTCCTCTATTCTATTACTTAAAACAGCCGTAATATATCGTTTTTCTTTCTTTTTTTTCAGAATTATAAAGAAAAAGATGCTGGTAAAGTGGTGGTGTATACAACGACAATGGGCATATTAAGGGAGACCTATCACGCCTGTATGAAAGTCAAACAAATTCTACGTACGCTACTTGTGAAATTTGAAGAACGAGACGTATTTATGAGTAATGAATATCAAACAGAAATCAAGGAACGTATGCATTGCAATTATATTCTAGTGCCGCAGGTGTATGTCGATGGTCAACATATTGGGGTAATTTCCAAACTATCCCACTACCCATCCATTACGTGTAACTTGATCGCTAAAAACTATGAAAAAACACAGCCACATCCTCTGTGATTCAGTTATGTGGAGCAACCTGTATATGTTTAATGAATTTCCATCATAATTAAACGGAATTGTTGTGGTTTCCTTTTCAAAAAGGAAAAACGGTTATATAAAGCAAATATTTGAAAGTTTTCTTAGAATTTTCGCAATACTCCAAGCCCTTGACACAATTATTGTTGGTTATCATTATTCTCTCTCTCTCTCTCTCTCTCTCTCATTTATTTTTATTATTTTAAACATGACTATTGTGTTCGAGTATTGGTTTTGAGAAGAAGAAATGACCCACATCAATGGCCCCGTTAAGTTACAAGTTATTCCATACAACAATTACGGTTACGTTATGAATTCTAGTCGCTTTCACAATCTAACAATTTGTCCAGTATATAAAAAGATTTAATCCATAATAAAAATATATATATATATATAATGATGAAGATGATATCTTTGAAGTTTTCGTTGTTTTTTAAGTTGATATTCGAAAAGTTTTGTCGTAATAGAATAATGCTGATTACTTTTGAAAGTTTCAAAAAAAAACTTTTTATTCGTATATGAAGGAAACAAGGAAGGATGTCGATCAATAAAATAAGAGAACAGTTTCGTAAAACGTACGGAATAAAAGAAATGGTGAATTCATTATGGATAAAAGGAAAAAATACCCTTCAATACTACGTTCAGAATTGTCGGTGCGGTTTTTTACTAAGTAGACGAGGGAAAAAAAACTGATGGGAGCATGGGGGAAAGAAAAATTATTTTCAGTGTCTGCACAAGCAGAAACGAAAGGAAACATTTAACCGAACAATTAATCGAAACGTTTCCAATTTCTTACTCCTATAAGAACAGCATATTTTTAATAATAATAATGATAATAATGTTAGTAGTGAAAGTTGTGTTTCTTACAAATCATCCTCTAATGGTTCCATTGAATCTTTGATCGTAATCTAAATCTTCATGTTAGATAAGCTCCATTCACTAAACAATGAGAAAAAAATTATAAATTTAAACGGATTGACACAATTGAGCCTCTATTCCATTCTTATGATCAAGTTTGATTTTAATTTCAACCGAATAGATTTGAAAATGATGAAAATATGTAGAGTGTTCGTCATTTTCTTTCGTCCTAGGAAGACAATTTGTTTTATGTGATTACGGCAACAAGTGTGACCCCGTTTAACGGCCTCGTATCCCACCATTGTCGACCAGACAAGACACGTTCAAGTACCGGAAGAATTCCAACAATGCGTCTACAGAGAAAGACACAGTTTAGATAAATTGAGTCTTATCAATGCAGGCTTCGTTTGCCGCTATTTGTACAATACTGAATTTTGTGCGCTTCATCAGCTAGAAAATCAGCCTTTTTCGAGTGGTTATTGTCTGAAATCTGTTTGTTTTTTGTCTTTATTCATCCTTGAACCATTGGTAAAGCGTTGGGATGATAAGTATTTTCTAACAAAACATATCCAAAAAGGAACCAAAACAAAATGGATCCATTTCGACGCCTCAGGTGGAAACACACACCACACACACACGCATAGTTTGTGTGTTGTTGCTGTTGTTGAAAAGCTAGACGGAGCGATATTATTGTCGCCTGTTATCAACATCGGTCGATAGAGCTCTACCACGACTATTCGACAAACAACAAATTTTCACCGATTAGAAAACGCAATAAAAATATCAGTGAAACGAGTTGGAATGAATTTACACAATTTTTCAACGATTTTCACAACACAAAATCAATACACAATGTAGTGAAATCTAGAATATAAAAAATTGGCGCAATTTCACGATCAACAATCACCTGTTGTATCGAAATATTGATCGGATTGATCAAAGAGAATTGCATTGAATCGAGACATTCTACTGTAATTAAATCTGAAACAACATATGGAATATTTGCATTTAATAAATTGGTAACGTTTCAAATAGAACGTTTTACTGAAAAGCAAAACAAACAAAAATCGAAACTTTTCCCATCTATTGTTAAATCTTGATGGGATAATAACCAATCTGATAAAAATAAACAAAACAACCACAATTCTAACCACATCAAGTTGTTGTGAATTAATACAACAGATAAATGAATAATTGTTATGCAACAAAAGAGATAATTAAATTTTTGTTGATAATACAAAAAACAACAATAGGGAGACGATTCGTTTCTGATATTCAAGTTTTTTAATCTTGAATGATTTCCTTAAATCTCTATGCATCTATATAGTGCATTTATGAACAAAAAGCTTTGTTATTATGTTAAAAGCCTTGCGAGACTTTGTAAAGTGATGTTTAATTTTGATAATAGCCCGATGGAACATCACAGCAAGAATAATTATAAAATGATTACAAAATTAAAAACAGATTAACAGTTATGTAATTAAGTTACAGTTAAATCGATCTAATTAAATTCGCATAAAGTCATTGTTGATTCACAAAAACGAACGACCCAAACGATGTTTTTTTTATCAATTCTCCTCGTATATCCAACAACTGAATTACTTTAACAACGATTTTCTTGTCTATCTAACACAACATTTATTGCTTTGTTGTAATTATATCCCAAATCACATCTACCATATACGATCACATTTCATACAATAATATGAATCACGTTTTTGGATCACACACCTACACAGATTTGGTACTAATCGAAATATTTCTGTTGTTATTAAACAGTTTTTTTTCTGTTCCTTTTACAGGATGTCGAAACTATAGAAAGATTAAACGAGTCTGGTGAACTGAGACGAATATTAAAGCCTTTTAAGGTGGGTTTATTTCTTTTTAATTTTCTCTCGCTTTGATAAATCATTATTGTTATCACGTGTTTAAATAAAACATGAAATATTATTAATCGATTAATTGATATTCTTCGTAGAGTGCTGATGTTTGTTCCACCTGTAAAATTTGTGGTGGTTATCGTCTATTACCATGCCCAGTATGTAATGGTAGTAAAAAGTCGGTACATCGAAATCATTTCACAGCCGAATTTGTTGCATTAAAATGTATGAATTGCGATGAAGTTGGATTGGTACGATGTAATGCTTGTTGAAACGATACTAAGTCGGTCCTTTAATAGTTTTTTGTTTGTTTGTATCGATTACATTCGATATAGTTTTATTAACGTTCGTATGTCAATCGAAATGGTCGTGGTGATGGTCATTTGATGGATCAATATTTCTGGGAGAGCGGAAGTTAATGAAAGTTCCCTAAGCGATAATGCTGGCATATATAGACTATCTAGGGACGAATTCAAATCATCATCATCATCATCATCATCATCATCAACGCCATAGTCTGAAATAATATTCATAATCAATTTTCATAAGTTTATAATCTCTTGTGATTAGTGTGCAATTTTTTTTTTAATTAAAATTGTTTATTGTCGTAATTATAATTCTTGTACATTTCCATTTTATGTTATATTTTATGAATAAAAATTTATATAAGAAAGTTTCCATGTTTATTGAGAGTAGTCGGTTGTTTTGCCGTTTTTCAATATTCCCGAACGGATGCTGATCCTGGCTCTACCTTGTAATGACTGGCCTTAACCCAGCCAGACGTCGACATTGAACCTGGATAGCCAATCCAGTGCCTAGGTCGCCCGTGACGTTTCAAAGGAAACGGGAGGGTTGGTTGCGTGCGTCGATACGTATACGGCGCCAACTTTCACAAATACCGAATACATCCAAATATTGAAGTGAAAATAGACGACGGCGAAGACAATAACGACGACGACGTCGTCGTGGTTATAGTAGTAGTAGTAGTAGTTAGGACACGTTTACCCGTGAAATTCGTATCAGTACACATTCACGTACTGATCATGGGACTAGTGAGAGCATCGGCTGCTGTTACGCCCGTCCTGCCTAGTGAAGAATCCAATTATTCGGACGTCGGCCCTAACAGTGACACAGGTCAGACAGACAAATCACTTTTTTTTAATACGCTCTTTTTAACATTTTCCCATTGTCAAACAATAATAATTAAATTAGTTATCATTTATATTATGTTTTTGATAGTTATTAAAATTCTCAATCAGCGACATGTTTCAATTGAAATTCACCGAGAAAAATTCAATTTATTTTCTTACACACAGCATTATTCATCTCGTTTACATCTTCTTTTCTTTTTTTTATTTTGCCGTAAATATTCAAATTGTTCTTGTGTGGAATTCGTCAATATTATCCTGGCGCATCCACCAAACATTCGCACAACAACCGATTATATTCGACAAAAACTTTTTGCATTACTTTTTTTTATTATTTTTATTACGGCTCTTGTCGTTGTTTTTGGTTTTTTTTTAAATAGAAAATTGTCAATCAGCTTTACTCATTTACAGGCACGTGACTTGAATCCACAAGTTTCTCTGTTTTGTACAAAATGTGGGTGGTGTTATTATTTTTTTTTATTAAATGATCGGAAAACAATTAAATTGTACAACAGTTGATTGTTTATATTTACAAAAGCTCTGTTGTTGACAGAATTCTTAAAATGTTTCGTCAACGGTGGAAAAAAGTAGCAAATTCGCAATTAATTCAAGAAATTATTACAAACGATCGGTTTGAGTAGTGTTTGTTTTCATATTGCAGTAAATTACAAAATAGTCTGGTTTCGACCGTATATCGTCTGTAAATCTATATAGATTTGTATATATACACAATATATGTATACATAGGGACCAACGTGGTGGAAAAAGCTCGCTTTGTAATTGGCTAACGTAAAATCAATTTGAAACGAGTAGCCTTGAAAGTATATAACAAAACCAACATAGTTTGGAAATCCAACTGTTGCTCTGAAAAGCGGTCGTACGGTCATGCAACAGGTCCAAATAATATTTACAGACAATTTGACAATCACCACTACGACTCCATAGCCAAATCCCTAATTATCCAACGACTATAATTATCTAAAACCCAATCAAGTTAATCAACTTACCAGGAATAATTTATAACAAACGTCTGGTTTGTAAGTTGAATATCCTTTCAGAGCAAATGTTGCGCTTTAAAAGTCACTGATAATAGCCTCACTGCCAACAATAACGACAACAGTTGTTGGTGATTCTCTCATCGAAAATAAACTATAAATAGAATTTCCCGTATGAACGAGTTCCACAAATGTAATTCCATAATAATACAAGTTCATGTTTTATATCGATTTAAATATACTTTTAGAACAATATTTAAATGGCGTGAAAATCGAGCTTTATTGTTGCAATATCTACCTACATATATAGACATAGCAATATCGGGTTTTATTTTGAACTCTATATGAAGAAAACCAATCCGACCTATTCAATTGTATCAAACAAAAATAAATTTTAATTAAAATTGACGACAACAAACAAATATTCAATTTTAACTGATATCAAATCATCAAAAAGCACACACCAATAATACTGTTGATTATTGCTGTTATCATATACCTCAATACAGAAATGACTTTTATTGTTATTGATGTATGAGTGTTAGTGTCATAAATAAACGTCAACTACGTTCTTTGTTTTTGTTATTGTTAAATTTTTTTTTTGTTTGTCTGTTTGTTTGATGAAATTCTATTTTCACACCTCTACCTTTTTCCCATTATACGCTATAACCATCAGCCTTCTATCAAGGAGGTGTCTCAACTGGAAAATTGATGAAACAAAATATTCCATAAATAAATAAATAATAATAATAATAATAATAATAATTAAAACTGGAAGAAAAACCCCGGCGCATCCACCAAATCTCTATTCTATGTTATACTGCACTTTAGATAATCAAATTCGTTTTGAAATAGCTCATAGAAACAATTCATCATTAAATTTGTTCTAATGGATTGAAATATTGATTAACAATAATTACTTTATAAACAATATTTTCTGTATATATATATATATATATATATACACACACACACGCAATAATTAGACTTCCATCTATATCAAAATGTTGTAAATTCGTTACAACTGCAATAATGAATAATGATACTAGAATGTTCAATTTAAATGGGCAATCTTCAACTTTATTGCAATGAAGACATAAATAAAGACAGCGCAATAAGGGAATTTTCAATCTACTGTAATATTGTCGATGTTATTACGTCTATAAATAAAAATAAAGCCGTAATACGCTCCTACACAATTAAAATAATATCGCGTCTATTGTTGCAATAAAATGATGACATTAATGAAAATTCAACAATTTATTTGAACCCTGACCTATCCCTGTATTCATCAACCGAATCCAATAAGACAAATGGAATAGTTGCGTAATAAATCCATTATTATAACAAAACTAGAACATCGACAGCATAATGGCGTTCATATAATCATTTATATCATTCATTAATATGAATGAGTTGCGTGTTATTGAAATCACGTTGTACACGTGTGACGTTCATTCGATATTTTGTTAAATTTAGAATTGTAAATGAAAAATTAGATGCAAATTTCCATTTACAGACGAATCCGATTGGTCAGGTATTATAACTTACCAAATATTGGTTGGTTTTATTTTAACAACAATGGCATTAGTTCTTCTAGCCGCTGTAAGTTATCAATGTGCGGCCACATGGAAATGGATCAAAGATAAAACATGTGGTGATCCAAATGAGAATCATGATACAACAATAGCCAAACAACAAGCAGCTATACGAATCAGTCATTCATTACCTGATTTACAAACTGAACCATTAACACAACAATATATACAAGAACATAAAGATGTTGTTGCGAAAAAGGTGAGTTCGAACCGATATCCCTTAGATAAGAAGCAAAAAAAAACAACAATTGATTCATCGGAACTATTATTGTTGGTTTACAGGTGTTGCGTCAAACGACATTGCCGATTGTACCTACACGCCATCAAACATTCCAAAGGCAATTGTCTCATCGTCTGGAGATGCCTTGTAATATTCAATTTAGTATCTGTAGTTTGGAGCATAGGAGTGAGTCGAGTATTGTTGGTTTAATTAAGGTAGGCATTTTCCGTACAAACGAACAATGAAAAGATCATTCAAGACAGCCATTGTTCTCATCTTAAAATACAACCACTACCTTTTCATACAGCTGTCGAGATAATAAAATATTTGTAGAGACCGGAGGAAATATTTACATAAAATTCCATGTCTACATATCGAAATAGTTTAAATTTTTTTTAGAATAATAATAGAAAGCTTTCAAAGTTGAATATGTCGTTTGTGATCAAATACGCGAAAAATGAGAAATAGTGCCGGAAATTCACCAAATTTCTGATTGATTCGCATTTTTGAAAGTTACAGGACCGTTCTGATTCGAACTAAGGCTTTCATTTTAAATATATAGTATACACAGCAAAAACGTGCTTTCCCATTACTCTCTATTTAAAATGAATGATAGTAGAATCAATCATTTTTATTGATGTTAAGTTAATAACGCCTCAGGTCAAGTACGATCCTGAAATTCATCAATACTCATTACGTCTTTAAAGTTGTTTTTTTCATATATTTTTTTGATTCCAGCCTGAACTTTACAAAAAAGACTTAGTCAGACAGTCTTCAGTTGATAGTACCAGTGGCCAAGAGATGGAATATTGTGGTAAACTACACTTTTCTCTGCTCTATGATAAAGATGTTGAAGGACTTGTTGTCAAGGTACCACCAATAATTCCAAAACAACCAACAATTTTACTATTGATTTGTTCAATTACAGGTGTTCGAAGCTAGAGATTTACCAATTAAAGATTCATCAGGTAGTAGTGATCCGTATATCAAACTTTATCTTCTGCCTGATCGCAAGAAGAAATTCCAAACGAAAGTGCATAGGAAAAATCTGAATCCTGTATTTAATGAAACATTCATTTTCAGGTAAGCAAATCATTTTTCTTTATATATTTTCTGTGTATAAATCATGCGAAGAAGATGAATGTTAATGGTATAATTTTCTTTACGTAGAACACTACTTTACTGTCTCGAATAAAGTTCATAATTTTTCATGAATATTTCCACGACTTTTCCACATTTTTCATTTTATTAAAACGAAAAAAACACGATTACAGCATTCAACTTTCACGCTTATTTTACTCTATCTAACAATTAAGGATTCTCGCCTGAAATAGGCGAATAGATTGTTTCTTTGGTCCTTTTCATTACTCATCCGAATTTCAATTGAATTTAAATATTCTAATGAATAATTTAATTAATTGTGTTGTTTTTTTTTTGTAATAATTAATTTTCATTGTACACAAATTGAAGTTAAAAATTTTGTATTTCATGCAAGTTGAGGTTGACAATTTACAGTTCAATTTAATCGCCATTACCATCATGCCTGTGCCTTTTCCCAATTCAATCCAACTGTCTGTTAATTATCAACAAGTTAGTCGAGTATTATATAGGGAAAAGGGTTGTTGAAAATAGTCCAAATTAAATTAGACAAGGATTTGAAATAACGTTCATGCGTATTCCAGCCTCGACGCTGATCACAATCTCAATTGACGTTAGAATTTTCTGTGTTTTGTTCATCTTTTTCAATCGTTTTCCGTCCACCTTTGCCACTTGTTGCCACCGTTATGTTTTCTAGTGTAAGATATGTTTTGTCTATTTTCTCGTATCTTGTCTAACGATATGACCCACCCATATTCCACTTTTGTTCCACTCCTTACCTCTTCGGATGTGGTCTTGCAACTGTAATGCTTGAAAACAACTTGTTTGAAATTGGAAAATTTAATGAAAAACCAACAATCAATACTGTTTCAGTTAATTTAATAAACTGAACATTACACCCCATAGTCCCTAGATGTGTACAAGATCCAGACTAATTGCCCCATTTCAACAGCACACTGTTTCTTAATTTTCCGATTGAATCAAATAAAAATTTTAATTAAGAATTGTTCGAATTTTCTTCTTTATTATTTTCAAAGACTTCCAATTCATATTTGTTCTCTGCTTTCTTTTAGTGTTCCTTATGAAGAATTACGTCAAAGATACCTTCAATTTTCCGTCTATGATTTCGATCGCTTCTCACGCCATGATTTGATTGGACATGTTGTCTTGAAAGGACTATTAGAATCAACAGATTTACATCAAGAAATTGAATATACAATGAATATTTTATGTCCACCACAGGTAGGTAATACCTTGAATATAATAAGCAGTATAAAATCCTATTTAATTTGTCTGGATCCCAATTTAACCTTAATTGTATGACTAAAAATAGATTGCAATAAGTTTCCTGTGCGGCCGATCTCTGTACTTATTCCCGGGCTTATTCCCTGTTCCAACCTTGACCTAGATCCTACATTTCGTGGAATCTAGGTCAATTTCAGTATGTCAGTGCTGAATGTAATTGATAACTGGATGTAGTACTTGATTTATAAATGTTTGCTAATTAATTTTCTTGCTTTTTGGTTTTCTGGTTTTTTTTCCAACAGGAAAAAATTGACTTGGGTGAATTGATGTTATCTTTATGTTATTTACCAACAGCTGGACGTCTTACAATAACAATCATTAAAGGACGTAGTTTGAAAGCGATGGATATTACAGGGAAATCAGGTGGATATAATCAACATTCATCAATTTAATTCAATTATAAATGTGAAACTTTCAGATCCTTATGTGAAAGTTTATCTACTCTGTCAAGGGAAACGGATCAAAAAGAAGAAAACGTCAGTGAAGAAGAACACTTTGAATCCTGTTTACAATGAAGCACTTGTCTTCGATGTGCCATCAGATAATATCGAAGATGTTTCGCTTATCGTTAAAGTAATCGATTATGATCGGTAAATGATTATAGAAAATCTAAATAAAAAAAATCTTAATATGATAATGCCTTTACAGAATTGGTTCGAATGAATTGATGGGTTGTACGGCAATTGGATCAAATTTTATCGGTATTGGCCGTGATCATTGGTTAGAAATGTTGGATAATCCAAGACGACCAGTTGCCCAATGGTATCCCCTACTTGAATCAGTACCAGGACATATCCCATCAGATACTAATGAATCAACAGCAATCAGTTTAAGTTGTTTGAACAGCAGGTAATCACTTCCTTATTATCATTAATCTTCAAATAAACCCACTGGGAACACTACAGGTGAACCATCGGAAAGGAATCATGGAAGTGATTTAAATTGTAATTGGTGATGATTCGTTTTGAAACCATTTTAAAACAAAAAGTAATATCAAACCACAAAAAAATTGTAAATGAGAGCATGTTAAAAAAATATCTATATATTGAAAAGAACGTTTTCTAAAATAATAACAATAAATATCTGTAGATTTATCTGTGTTGTACCAATGATAATTCTATTTGTGAAATTCTATTGTTTTCGTAATTTGGTTCTTTTTTCTACCGAAAAAGTAAAATAATAGAACTGAAAATATTGCATGATCATTGTTGCGCCTTTAGCCAAAATTTTGCTCAATATTAAATGTATGCAAATCTGTTGATCCAGTAGAATTGTTGAACAAAACTAAACAAAAAAAATAAATAAAATAAAATCATCTATCTTTATGCATGTTTGCTATAATGCTTGTTAAAATAAATGAAATTATTTTAACTAATTATTATTGTACTGGAATTATTATTGAACAAATATAATTAAAACAAAACAACACGCCTGTCTTCATTTTATATGATTTTAATGGTTTTAATGTCCTTAAAACTAAGCGCAATTCACATGTCCCAAACGTATTCTCCCCACGAAATTTTTAATAGAATATCCAATTTGATGGAACTTTATTACTGACCAGAAGGATGCCGGAACTTGACATCAACTCGGAAATGCTTTCAACATTACACAATTCCCGAATTAGTGGGAAAATCTCTAATTATTTTCAAGTGTAACATAGGTATACCCTCCTCATAAATGCGAAAAATTCCTTCCACTATTCTTCATAAACAAATAAAAACGCGCCAGTGTACAAAATATCAGTAGTGGTGCAAACCATCAAAATCCATCAAAACAAACACCCAGCATAATTGGAATTTTTTGATAAATTATTGATAAGAATGTGAGAATTTCTGCGCACTATCCGATTTATTTACAGTTTCTATACCAACAGAATAGAACATTCATAGAAAATGGCGCCGAATTTGGAAGCTACACCATTAAACACACTCACACCACCGAATCAATCAAGAACACCGTCACCGTTATCAAGTTTATCAAGTTTCACATCGGATGACGATATCTCATTACCATTATCATCAATAATTGAATCGAATATTCAAGAAGTTGTACTAAATGAAGACAATTTACCAATTGAAGATAATCTTCGTAATCTTCTTGTAAGATATTTCCTCTTTATTTTTACAAATTTTTCGTTGTTTTTTTTTTAATAACAATTTGTTGAAGGTAAAAGTCGCTTCCACTGAAGCTTTAGATACGGTAACACAAATTAAATTACGTATCATAACACAGGAAATTAGTTTACAGAAACTCTCTATTTATCTACCATCAATACGTGAATTAGTTTTGGATGGTAGTATTTTAACAACATTACGTGATCTTGGTTTGGGTTTAAAATATCTGAAAATATTGAAAATCAATCGTTGTAATCTTAGAAATTTTGATGGGATTTGTAATTTTGAAAATCTTGAAGAATTATATGCAAACGATAATTTTATTGAAGATCTAACACCATGTGCTTTCCTAGTTAATATTAAAATTATCGATTTGCGAAGGTAATTTGGCACAATCATCCATCAACAAAAACGTTTGATTCGTTTCAATCGTTCTTTTGTAGGAATAATTTAAAAAATCTCTTCCAATCGCTAAGTTTTTTAAGTATTTGTGAACATTTACAAAATATCAGTCTTGATGGGAATGATGAGATAAAATGTTTAACTCAATACAGAAAGGCGATAAAAGCTTTGTTACCGTCATTAAAAAGTTTAGATGGAGCACCATTAGATTCAAGTAAGACTAATTTAATATATGCAACCGATTGTTTTGTTTGTCTTTTTTGTTGATGAATATAATAAAACTTTTATAGATTTGTGTGAAACAGTTTCGAAGAATGTGACCACTGAAAGTTTTACAATTACGTTTCCCCCACGTGTTTGCCTTTTCAAACATTTAGAAGGTAACTTCAATAGTCATTAATATCGAAACTAAAGGGTCCCACTCACGGTTCGATACATCTGTACAGATCTGCTCTTATTGGAGCGTGTGTGGTCGAAAACTGCGCATTTTTGTCGGTCTATTGAGAATCTAAAAACGATTATCAGATCACATTAGTTTTTCAATTCAAAACCGACAAAGATCTCATGATTTACGGAAGCTTGAGTGGGGCCCTTAATTGATTTGTTTATGATTGTTTTCTAGAAAATACCAGGCGAAATAGATCTGAAGAATAATAATAATGGGAAATTTAAATTTGCCGCCATTACAATCAATATATACTACCAACCTATAGCTTATAAATTCCTTAAGGAATGCAACACTGATTCATTGTAATCAAACAATTCTTGTAGATTTCGTTAATATAAAAATTGCACATTACTAAATCGAAATTCTGTATCTTTAAGAGAATTTAATCATACTTAATAATAATAATAATAATAATGAGATTTTGACGAATTCCCCACAAGTTATGTTTTATAGAGTTGGCTATCTGCTACGCGTCAAGTGACAGTGCGAAATTCAAATGTTAAAAGCGATTATTTCGATTTTTTAAACTATTTTATTGGTTTTTTATGTATTCTAATCAAATAACGCACAAATATGAATTGTCGCTAATTTTTGATTTGTTTACGAACAACACTCTGTATTCTTTGAATATCTACGTCGATTTAATAACAATTAACACTCTTAACACTACTCAAGGACTAATTTTGTAAATTACATAAACATAAATAGCCTTTATTAACTACCACGTTTATCAGATGCGTATTCTAACAAATTATAACACATTTGCATTGTTTAAAAAAAAAACAAGGTATAACATGGAAAGTATATTAGTGGGAGTGGTACCTATAGTGAAACACAAGCATGAAAGCAAAAACAACAGAAATTCCACACAGATGTTGCTAATAAAACAACGTGAATGCTACTACAACAATTACCAATTCTAATTTAAGTAAGTTAAACTCATATTATGTATTGATTATTTGTTTTTGCTTTTTGATTATCAAACTTTGTTCGATCAATCGATTTAATTCGTTTTAATTTATTCAATTGTGCGTGTTGAAATTAAATTCTTGTTGTTGTTTGTTCTTTTCTGTTTCTCTCAACGAGTTTCTATTTTTTTGTAAATAGCTACTATCACACCAAGGATGTGTGTGGAATAAATGCAGGTAAATGGAACAGGTGAAAGTGCTACAGGCATATTATAACTGTAGACAACATAATATTGCGTATTATCATACTTTTGATTTAAAATTTCAACTACAGATGGAATATTTCTAAAGATGATTAAAAATGTTTTTTTTTGTAGCGATCAATAAAATATGGCTTTCGGTCGACAAATGGACGGTTGTGGTAATTTCATGAAATACAGTCTTTTTATTGTTAACGCACTGATTCTTGTACGTTATTTCAATCATTTTTTTCGTCATTCGTTTAATTCACACATATAATTGCAGGTAGGTGCTGTAATAGCTATTTGTATCGGTATATGGACTGTAGTTGATAGATCTTTTGCGAATGAATTATTAGGAACAAATCTTTATTCGGGTTCAGCGTATGTTTTACTAATTACCGGATTTCTATTATTGACTATTTCATGTTTTGGTTGTTATGGTGCTATTAAAGAAGTTCGATGTATGTTAGTAACGGTTGGTTGTGTTTTCGTTATTGTTTTCGTCAAAATTTTAATTCTACTCAATTTTCTAGTATTTCATTGCATTATTTTTGATATTTGTAACAATGTTAATTGGTGGTATTCTGGGTTATGTGTTTCGTGAAAAAGTCGATACAACATTGGGTAATGCAATGATTGGTTCATTACGTTTTTATGGTAATTACCGTCCAATTACACAGGCATGGGATGATACACAAATACGTTTACAATGTTGTGGTGTTAATGATTATAAAGATTGGCGTGATAAAATACCAGATTCATGTTGCAAACCAATATTGGGTAAACTACAACATTGTAATACATTTGTTGAAATACAAAATTCATTTACATTATATACAAGAGGTTGTTATAATATTGTTAAAGAATATTTCAAAGATCATGCAATTATTATTGGTAGTGTTGGTATTGTTGTTGCTTGTATTATGGTATGATTATTTATTTTTATTATTATTATTATTATTTTTTACTAATTATATGTGTTTTATAGATTTTAGGAATGATATTTTCGTGTGCCTTATTTAAATTATTAAAATAAATATTTCGAATTATTGTAAATATTGTTCGATTTTATCGCATATTTTTTTTGCAATAAAAATCATAAAATTCCAAAAGAACACTCTTTGATCTACCCGAAAAACGGTTAAAGTAAACAGTGCAGAGTCATCAAAAAGCAAAACTTTAAAACAAACAGAAGCAACATCGTAATGTTACGAAACTTCAGACTGACAAAACTTTATATTGTGTAAAACGAGTAGGGAAAATACTACATTACCACATGATTGCGGCAATTCCTGAACGACATATGGCAACCGAAGACTTTTTCGATGTTGTTGTGATGATTCCTTGTATAAGTACGTACATCGACACGTTTCACAACTTCTGTTGGTTAATAACAGTGCAAACGCTTCTATGAAACAGAAGTCCTGATAAGTAGCAAAATGTTTACGCATTTACCGTGATAACAATGCGGGAAGCATAGAATGCGATTACACCATCAAGTTTTTCTTGTTCAAGTTGGCTTGTACCATGTAAAACTTAATAATATAAGTGACTTGTACATGAATAATTTTTGTGCAAAAATCACAAATTCTTGCACAACAATTTGAGAAAATGTCGACAAATACCGCTAGTTCTTGCTTCAAAACTCATTAGTAACAATAAAGTACGATATTGACAACTTGATAGTGTAATTGCACTGTACGTTTACGTATGTCACGTGGGACTCTGCTAGCACTCCCTCTTCGAATTACGGATATTGCTCTTTTGGCACTCTCATCAATTCATTTATGTAAAGAAGTCGATAGGAAATTGACTTACCGACGATGTTCTAGCAGTTCTGCAAATTCCGCTTACAATATTTATCAGCAACGTTCTGTATGTACTGGAAGAGAAAAAAAAAGAACAGGATTGAACGAAAAATATTGTAAAATAACGATGTGAACAAATAAATTTAGAATTTCAATTGTATTAGGAATGGAGTGAATGATTTTTCAATGGATAAATAGAAAGAAAATTGAAAATTATTTTCAATTTCAATAATATATTTACAATATTTTATCAAAGGTAAATATGTATAACAAAATAACATAATATTAACATACGAAGCTAATTTAACAAACACATTCTGAGATATATCATTATCATTGGCTTTTTTCGATTATATTGAAAATTCGAAAGAAAATTCATAGAAGAATCATAAATAAATTCGATTCTCTGTTGTTAAGTAAAATTCCCAATAATTTTTAATATTCATCAACCAGAAATAGGCGATGTTTTAATATCATTTTCTTTTTTTTTAATTGGATATAATAAAAGCGTCTAAAGCAGTCTCTCAAATACAACATTAATGTATTTTGCCAGTTTTAAATAATTTTTTTTTAAGTATTTAAAATTGGAAATGTATTTAATAAAAATTCGGTATTATCAAATGATAAAAATTTGTAGATACCTGTTGTCTTTTCGTTATTACTATTATTATTATTATTATAATTTTGTCTGTTGGCTTGTTCACGAAAGACACATCTGCTGCACTTTATAATCAATATTTTCATTTCTATTCTGAATGAAGACAAAAATAAACAAGAAATCAGAGCCTTGAAATAAACAAATCTAAAGATATCACAGACGATTAATCAAAAAACATGGCCAAAACAGTTTTCGTTTACAATTGTTTTCCATTTTAAAATGAATTTATTCTATTATCATCTCTATGATCTGTATGAAATACAACTGTCGCTATACTTATTGAACATAAACATACTGTAATTGTACCCAATAGAATATATACGGATGTTATTAACCAAAATGCAAATAAATATAGATTTTTATTACAATATTTACCAAATGATGGATCATAATTTGGTTCATATTCTTTGTACACCCATACAGAACCTAAAATTCATCAAGTTTGTATAGGAATTGTTGAATAATTATTAGAAAATTACCAATAATAAACCATCCCAACATGAAACAATTCAATAATGTTTGTGTTGGTGACTGTCTTAGATTTTCCTCTTGTCGTTCCTCGTCAGTTTGTCGTACACGTGCTGATAAATGTAATAATTGCTTCAAAATTCCAAAAATACCTTCAAATATTCATTGATTAAAAAGGCAATTTTAAAACAACAACAACAACAAATAAAATAATTACCACCAACTAATAAATAAACTGGAATGTATTCACCTTGGGGACAATCGTGTAAATAAACTGACCCCA
The DNA here is from genome assembly GCA_028455855.1 of Meloe dianella. NCBI lineage: Eukaryota > Metazoa > Arthropoda > Insecta > Coleoptera > Meloidae > Meloe > Meloe dianella. The sequence continues at coordinate 1,752,006 of JAPTHL010000034.1, forward strand.
TCACGATCATGCAAATCGGAATGACTATTGTTACTCCTAGAATTATTGTACATCCCACTACAAAAAACAAACCATATTTGGTTATTATTAAACGGGAATCACTGCAAATTCATCAGTTAGTACGATAATTAATTCAAACCATACAAGTATGAACGATGAATTTTCAATTAAGAACACACGATGTTTTTTAATACGAAATGGAAATTTTTCAGTTCTTTAGTCGAATTAGAAGTGTAAAAAACGCTTAAATGAGGGTCAAACACTACTATTTCCTGTTTTTAATCACAATAATTCTACTAAATGAAAAATCAACAATTTGCGAATGATTGTCAAGGATAGAATTAATTACACACGGAATTATCTGCATAAATCTACTGCCATTTATAGTGTAATTTTTGTAAATAAGAACTTACGTGTTCCTAATATAATTATGATGATGTTTTTAATAAAATCGATTAATCCTTTACTGCTTTTTTGTGCTTCACGGACACGTCCAAATAATGAATCGTATGATGGTGGTGGTGCTGTATGGGATAGATGGGGAAAAAAAATATGCAAAATTAGTTTCTAGAAATTTGTATGCAATTTCCTTTTACCGTTCGGATTGATTGCTTCTTCATAACTGGGGGGTGCTGCAAGTTCCTGGGAGCAACAAGGTAGAAATATTGTTGCATCTTGGTCACAATATAAAGGCGCTTCACGATTTACCTGATTTGGTGTGCCACCAGTCATTACGACGGTATTGATTAAAATTTAAACGATTTTAATAGGTATTCGCATTACATTAATTTATAAAAAATATTAAGTATTTAAACAAAAAAAAACGCACACAATCTACGGGACAAGTTTTTTTAAAGTACGGCCCACTACTGTTATTGATAAACGAATGACAGCCATGATGGATTTTGTATACATACTTTTGAATTTATACATACTAGAATAAGATGAATATATGGAAGAGACTGAGATAGCTATAATTGATGGCATTTACGCGGCATTTTTTAAAGTTGATGCTAGAAAATTCTGGATTTTGTCTTTTATTTAGAGATTTTTCTACAGATAAATTCGTGAAATCAGAATTATTTTACAAAAAAAGATTTTTCTATACAATTTGTGGCTTTGGTTCAATTTGAAAATTCTACTATACTTATATGAATTTACTAGTATTTACAGGGACGGACTCAGCGCGCACTTAAGCTAATTGTGGAAATAATGACGTAATACACAATTGTTACATCTTCTACAATTTCGAAGTTTAGTTTTATTTAGTGCGAATTTCCTTGGTCTGTTCGTTTTTATTTCGAATTTGTCGTTTCAGGTGTGTGTTGACTAATAGTTTCGTGTTTAACTTTAATGCGTTTCTATCTGGTTTGGTCTAAGTTCAGCCTTACACTGACAATCGACAATTTTGTTGATAGTAACTTAATAAAAATCAACTTATGCAAACAATGCTTTAATCTGAAATTGCATTGTGCCTCAGCCCTAAGGAACTTTCACTATTTAATCCATACTGGTCATTATACATACTCGGCAATATACATACATAAAAACTTTTTAAAATGATTGAATAAATTCCAAACAAAAAACTGTGACTTTTCGAAAAATTCGGTATGTTTTCTTTTTTACAGCGAAACTATCAATTAATTAGCTCTTCCACATTCGGCAATTTCTTTTTTTTTTGATAAAAATTTTGTATTTGGCGTCATACATGTTGCCAACTGTTCTTTTAATAACTATGTCAGCTTCCTAACCAAACAAAAAGAAAGGACGAATGTTTACAAATTTCGGTGGAAAAGTCCGCTAAAGTGTTTGGTTTTGAATTAAATTAATTGCAGATAACCCAAATATGTCGACCTGTTTGTTTTGTCCAAATAAAATCGTCAGTAAAATCCATGAGAATTCTGTACAAGAGGCTATGTTATTATTTTTTGGTTATCAAGTAAGATGAATATTTTTATATAATTAGAATTGTTTTCGAATTGAAACGATTTATTTCTATTTAATAGATACAGGATTATTTAAGTGATAAAGATGCAGTATGCGATATTTGTTTGAATGGCTTGGAAGTATTGGCACATGTAAAGAAAGTCTTGTTACCATACATTTACCGGGAAGATCCTTACATAGAACAGAAGAAACCAGTAGTTATAGGGACACAATGGGAATATATAGCTTCATTAAATGCTAATGATTTTCCATGGTTCACAAGAAGTTCGACACCAAATGGTCCTAATGGTATAAATGGTTTGGTAGCATGTAAACGTGTAGAACCTTACAGATTGCAACAAGAGAAATTATTCGAATATATTCAACACGATCGTAGTTTAAGTAATAACAATTACATTGATTTCCAATAAAGATATAGAAAAATTCTAATTTCAGGTGGAAGTAGTTATTATTCACGTTCAGATATTGATAGTGAAGTTGAATCAATTTTCAATAAAAAACGTAAACGACGCAAACGTAATAAGTGGACACATAGAAAAAAGAGTGTATATTCGAACAATAGTAGTCCAGCTAGTACAATACGAACACGATCACGACGTTCAAGAACTGTTAGTGTTACAAGTGCTGAATCAAATGAAACATTTCAATCGCACAATAATTTAAAATATATTAATGGTTGTTTAATTAATAAACGTACAAGATCTGTATCGAAACAACAAGAAGAACAAGCTAGATTAATTTTTAATAATAAACAATTATATCAATGTACAGATTCTGATTGTGATTTTTTATGTGAATCTGTTGATGTTATATCAGATCATAAACAGCGGGTACATAAAATGATGGCGTTATTTTGGTGTGACGAATGCGGCAATAAATATACAACGAAGTAAAAAAAAACTATCTTACAATCATGTCTTAAATTAATTTGATTTGTTTTACAGAGACGAATTAACGACGCATGAAAGTAATGAGCATATTAATAAATTCTTTTGTACAGTTTGCCATTACGAATCATCAACAAAACACGATTATAAACTACATTGGCAAATTCATGTGAGTAATTCAACTATTTGTAAATATTGTAAATTGCGTTATTTGAAGACTGTTATAAGAAAACATCAGAAAGAATGTCGAATAGCTATGAAAACAAATATCATTTTAAATAATAATCTGATTGAACATAATCACACCGATTTTCAAATTAAATTTTTAGTACAAAATGAAGTAAATGAGATTAGTTGATAATTAGATAAATGTTATGATTTGATATTTCACAATATAATTCTATATTTGATATTTTTCTATTGTACCACATGTATCATAAGAAATGTTGACAATCTTGATTACTGCAGTGTTTTATTGGTTGCCTACTCAGTGATCATTAGTGATTGTCTTGCAACACAGTATTGGTGTCATGTTTAGAAATTTTCCGGTATATCCACTGAAAATCTGTGATCTGGTGCTATATTCAAATTACAAACGGAAAATACAATAAATATTGAATCGAATTAATTCGTTACACTGGTAAGTTGAAATTGAAGACAAACGATGAAGTTCGTTGTGATTGTTGTTAGAATTCCAAACAATAAACGCCTGTTGATAACGAAGAAATTAGCAGCTGTAATCTTGACTGGATTATATTCTAAATATTTTAATAAACTCTTGTATTCGATATTTCCACCAAGTGTACGATTGTCAATGATAGAATCGTGAACTGTTAAAGAAAATTTCTCATATGCTGTTGTGACACTATCACTCTTCATTATAATCAAAAGGATCGGTATCTAAAATTGATAAACAGAACATAAACTATTGATATTCTAACAACAATCGGTTTCATGTTAAATTAACTTACAAAATCGAATATCGCTTCTAATAGATTACCCATGATTATCATTATTGTTAGTTGGTTATCATAGCGATTTAGGATTAGATCTGTAGTGATAAAGTATAATACTTTTAAAGTGATCAAAACGAATTTGCCAAATCCAAATAAGAGTAACCATCCGAACAGTTGATTGAAATATATGATGCTCTTCAATAAAGACTTTGTAATGATTTTGATTTTTCTAATTAATAAGTGCAATTGTGTCGAATTGGCAGTGATTGATAAATTCTCAATTAGCTCACATAGATACACGAATTTTAATGTAAAAACATTCAATAACATGATTGTTAGAATTTGGAAAATCATTAAAAAATAAGCGTAAATGTCACAACTTAGTACCCAAACAGCATTAAACTTGAATAAAGTGTACCAATTCGTATAAAGATAGCCGAACCTTAAGAAGAACATTATGACATAGATTATTAATTTAATTGAATCGTATTTCAGTAATTCTCCGTTATTGTAACAACCATTGCCAATATATTTATCAATTGTTTGGAAATTATTAAAGAACTTCAGCCATACTTGTCGATTATTGAAATTATTCTGTATAAATAACAAATACATGTAAAATACCATAAGAATTTCAATCTGATAGTTCAAAATTATCGATATACATGACTTTGCGCCAAATGACTCTCTGTAGAATTGTGAAACTGCATCACAAATCACTAAACTAGTAAATAGTGAAATTGCCCCAATTTTATCGCGTATTGAATTAATTAAAACATTTCGATTAGCACAATATGTTGGAATTATACCGTGAATATTTGCCAAACGCAATACAAACGCTATATTGCGCGATTTTAAAACGGAAAAATCGGCTTTACCATTCATCTTCAACACAATAAAATCGACTCAACTAATCATTAATTACATTAAGTAGCAGTTGTTGGAGAAATTTGTTTACAAATGAATCAATTATTTATGTTCAATTACTTAATTTTATTGAATTTTAAATGAATTGCTATTCAAGGGGTACTTCGAAAGGGTGTTGCATCGTGTTAGACCGTGTTGAGGAGGGAAGATAAAAACAGTGACACCTTGCAGCCATTGCCGCAACCAAAACAAAATTGCAACGTTGCCAAATTATTCTGCCCATAATGTAACAAAATTTCACCGATTATTTTGATCAGTTTTCATCCAATATCTCCGAATTTACCATAATTTTTCCAAATTAACGTTGATATCATCTCTAGAAAACTGCAATGTTTTGGTTTTAATTCAAATTGAAAATTACAGATTTCTACTTCCATCCATTTACGCCATTAAAAACAAAAACAATCAATACGAATGTTTCTAAAAAGTTTCTTCACAAATTTGTTAATTCTCATTTATTCCCACTGAATTTCCAATTATCACCAATTACGTTCAGTAGATGCATTAGTTTGTGTTTAAATTATTTTACGGTTGTTTGAATGTTATTACGTGATTATTCAATACGTATGTTGAGAGTCACTGGTTTGTTGTAGCAGCGGGAATTGCAATAATTTTCTCGATGTTTTATCAATCAAAATCACATAAACAATTTGATTTATAGAAAAGTAATGTTTCATTTATGGTAATAATTCGTTTTATGTACACATATCTATATAAAAAATTCGATTATTCTCAAATTTGTTTCGGTTGTTTTTTTAGGTTATGTTTCTTCAAGTTTTTCTTGTTTAATTTTGATTATGGCAAAGAGAACGATAAACAAACAAACAAAACGTGATAATAAAACGAAAACAATTCGTATATTTAATGTGAGATCAAAAAATTCACCGATTGATATCAAATTTGGTAAATTCACAGCAAATCGAGTTTGTTTAGAAGAAACAGCAATCAACAATAAAGTTTTACGTATATCAATCGAAAGTAAATGTAATTTCTATTAGTATTGTTTTATATAAAATTTGGCCAATTCCAATATTATGTTGAAGGTACTGTTAAAAATAATCCGAGAAAATCAATAAAACAACCGGATTCAACAAGAAATACTCAACGTAAATTATCCGAAAATAAATATAAATCTCAACGATTGCTTCTAAGAAAACGTACAAGAAGTAAATATAGAAATAATAAAACAAGAAATGACCCATTGAGAATAACGCAAAATCTCAAATTATTTCACAAATTAAGAAAGAAACGTGAATCACAAACAATGACTAGTATAGAAGCGATGATACCAGAATTCAAAATCAACAAATCTATCAAAAAACCAACCACAACAGCAAAAACATCAAATTATAAATATTTATTAAAATCAACACCAAATTTATGTAATTATGAACCAAGCAAATTATGTTTAGATTTTATTGAATTACCAAAAATGTTGAGTTCAATAAAATTGCCCGATCCAACATGGAAAATAAAAATATTTATGAAAGATATTATGACGATGTCGATTCGTATAACAAATAACAAATCACCGCAACGTTGTGTGATATTCACAGCGAAAAATCAATGTTATCAAATAATCATCGATGATATACCGATTAGATTATTAGGTTGTCCGAAAACATTGTCAAATCCAAAAGATTTCGAAACACTTATTCATATTGTTAGTTGTATTAGTTTAAATGATTGTATGGTATCACCATTAACCACTAGGCATAGCTTTTGATTTAATAACGATTACATTTTAGTATAGGACAAGTTCCAGGCGAACGTTGGACACTTCTTTGAAGCAAAACCAAACTTGGGACGCCTGTTAGTTTTAAGTGTGTAACAATGTGTGAATGATCTTTTTCTAATAAAACTTAGGCCACAAGATACGTTGTTTATTTGTTAAAATCCATACATTGTAGAGCCGCGTCTTTGTAACACTTGGACAATATCTTGGGGCGTTATCGTTGTCCTGCCACTGCTCGTAATTAAAAAATCTGCCGCGCGCAGAATTGCGGTCACGTATGCTTTTAGAATTTGACGGATCTCGTCATAGATGAGGGATGAGAGCCGTTTAACACCGCCACGACGAGCCAATTTGCGGATTGAATTAGTTGAAATGAATTCGCAATTGCACCTTCGACGTTTCCCTTTCAATCCACTACCTTTCGCGCCTGTTTCCCTTGACATTGTTTAAATTATTTTACCTGAAATTTCATTATGTGCCACATTCAAACAATAATAATAATAATAAACAATTGTTACCCAAAAATTTGTTATATATCGAGGAAAATAACCAGAATCGTAGATTTGTTTGAAACGATTTTGCCAGAAAACAATTTTCAAATTTATTTTTCTTTAGTGGAAAACCATTTAGGTTGGTGTTACTGGTTTCACCGTAATTGGGCGGGGTTTTTTCAAAAATGTTTCACAATTAAAACAATCACGCTATATATAATAATGCTTTTTATTCACATTTACAATAAAACAGAGTTTTTCTAAATTTAATTTTCACTTTTTCTAAACTACCTTATACATATGTATATATATATATATATATATATCTAAATATATTTGAATAAACTGTACAACAATTCTGCTTTAAAATTAAAACAATATACAACATTGAAGCTGAAGATGCGCAATAATTAGCCGAAATTTACTGTTTAATACTGGGAGGGAGGAAGAATATCATCAAAAATAAACATCACAAAACAAAAAAGAAACTCTTAAAAATAATTACAGTTGGAATGATGTAATTTACAAAATTGAACCCTTGCCATAAACCATTGTTTTTTAAACATCTATTCTACCTTCGTTAATATGATTTTATTGTACATTTATGAAAGAGAAGAAAAAGAAAACAAAGAACAAAATTAACGACGATAAATGAATTTAATCTTCAAGATTTCTAAAGGCCTGCTGTATATCCTCATACAATTGATCAAAATCAGCTTTAATTTTACCTTCACCATCTTTAACAGGATCTTTAAATTTCATACTACTCAATTGATATAAAATATTACTCATTGAATCTTTAATAACGGACCATGTAATTTTATTGTCTGATTGGGCTGTACTTTCAACAGCATGCCGTGACATATCATATAAACCAATCATATTACGTAACATACCAACAGTTTTATAAAATGGACAAAAACGATCATATGCTGAATAAGAATTTTGTTGTAGAAAATCTTCTTTTAATAATTTCGCAACTTCTAATGTGATTTTATCAGTTTCAGCTAATGATGCTTTACCAACCAATTGTACAATTTCTGATAAATCTTCTTCTTCTTGTAAGATTTCTTTAACTTTTGTACGTAATGAAACGAATTCAGGGAAATTCTTATCATAAAAATCATCTAAGGCTCTTGTATATTTCGAATACGATATTAACCAATTGATAGATGGGAAATGTTTACGTTGTGCTAATTTCTTATCTAAACCCCAAAATACTTGTACAATAGCCAGTGTAGCTGATGTAACAGGATCAGAGAAATCACCACCAGGTGGTGATACAGCACCAACAATCGAAACAGAACCTTCACGATCTGGATTACCTAAACATTTAATACGACCAGCACGTTCATAAAATGATGCTAAACGTGCACCTAAATATGCTGGATAACCAGAATCGGCTGGCATTTCAGCTAAACGTCCAGAAATTTCACGTAATGCTTCAGCCCAACGTGATGTTGAATCGGCCATCATTGATACATTATAACCCATATCGCGGAAATATTCAGATAATGTTATACCAGTATAAATAGATGCTTCACGTGCAGCTACTGGCATATTTGATGTATTCGCAACTAATGCTGTACGTTTCATAATTGATTCTGTTGCACCCTCAATTTCAACAGTTAATTCAGGGAAATCCCTTAATACTTCAGACATTTCATTACCACGTTCACCACAACCAACATAAATAATAACATCGGAATTGGAATATTTCGATAATGATTGAGAAATTACAGTTTTACCACAACCGAAAGCACCAGGAATTGCAGTTGTACCACCTTGAACACATCTAAAATTTCAAAGAACAACAATCATTTCTATGAGTATTTTTAAACAATATTAAAATAATCGTACGGGAAAAGAGCGTCAAGGACACGTTGGCCAGTCAATAGAGGATGATTTGCTGGTAATTTCTCACTAACAGGACGTGGCTGACGTACAGGCCACACTTGCAACATTGTATATTTCGTTGTTTCTCCATCAAATTCAGTTTCCAACACAACTTCCTACAATTCGAAATTCAATTGAAATATAATTTAATTATTGAAAAAAAATACATACATCAACTGTGTAGTTACCAGGTTGTGCAATATACTTAACAGTTCCTTTAGCTTTTGGTGGTAAAAGCATTTTATGTTTAACTAAAGTATTCTCATGGACAATACCATAAATATCACCTCCAGTTAAATGTGATCCCATCTAAATTTATCAACAAATTAAACTTACAATAAATACAAACAAATAAAATAATGTATTATACTTTAATATTGAATGGTTGAAAATCCCATTGAATAGTACGTGATAATGCTGGTACATTAACACCTTTTGGTATATAAATACTTTGTGTTAAATCACAAATGTCTTTTAATGGCCGTTGGATACCATCAAAAATCGAACCCATAATACCTGGTCCTAATTCAACAGATAATGGTTTACCTGATCTTAATACAGGATCACCAACAGTAACACCTGATGTTTCTTCATATACTTGAATTGTTGCCATTTCACCTTCTAAACGGATAATCTCACCAACTAATTCACCATAACCAACACGTACTAATTCGTACATAGCGGCACCGCTCATTTTTTCCGCTGTTACGACTGGAATTTTTTTTACAAAAATTATACATTTACAAAATTTTGTGAGAATAGAATTTAAATATTTACCTGGACCAGAAACGGCATAAACATAGCCGTATTCACTTTCACGGTCTTCATCTCTAAGTTTTGGTAATTTCGACATTTTGGAGGGTTAAATTCTAGAAAATAATCAAAAAATTACAACAAAAAAAATAATTATCACAACTGAAATAATTGTAAGTCACGTGAAAACAATGATAATTCGATTCACTATATCGATAAAGCGTTAATTATTAGATTTGACAAAAGTCACATGAGTTTGTTGATGTAATAAGTACCGCTCCCTAATTATCAAGTACACAATTTACATGATATCAAACTAGGCGACTACGCCTAGATATTTGCTTTAAATTAGTTTAAAAGAAAACAACAATCATAAGATATTTCTAGGGAATAATTTGGATTCAAATTATGTGTTAATGATTGAATTTAAGAATAAATTAGCAAATCGAAACGAAACTGGGTCGACTTTAACAAGACGAGAAAAAAATCGATAAAATTCGACAATAAAATATTGCCACATTCAGGGATTTGATTTCCAGGGGTAGTTTATTGTTAAATTGGTAGAGTTTTTGAGTTTTCCAAGGGAAATTAACGAGAAAAACTTACATCTTTACTGCTAAACTTCACCCACCAAACTCCAACAAGATTTTCACAAATTTACTTGAATTGTCACAAGACAGTCAGCTGACATCAAAAGTACTATGTAATCGAATGTGTACCAACATTACCAAATCATCAATTTAACAAGTTTAAAACTAAATAAATTTCAATTAATAAAATTTAACAACAATTTTTCGAAGTGTAAGTAATATTTTTAGCAAAAAACAGTGAAACTACCAGCATAATAGTTGCTGTTTTGACTCACTTCTTAGTAGTTATCTAATCGCAGTACGCAATCAGTAATATAATTAGCGCGAAAGAGCGTTAAAGAAATATTGCAATGCACCTTAGAGCAAGCATTTCCCAATAATATTGTTTTGGATCTACCAAAATGCATCAAAAATTATTTATAATTTTAATACGTTTAGAGCAATCGGTACTGTATTCAGCTGGAATTATAACTGAGGCAGCATTGTCACATGCTCTTCTATAATATCAATAAAATCGTCGAATTCAGTACAACATGGAAATGGCCAATATTTCAAGATTTTTGTAAAAACTCAGTAGTTAGAAACTTGAATCTTATCGCTACAATTTGAAATATGCGGGTATTCCAAAATATATAACCAGCACCATTGTTTTACGAGACAACTGCTCAATAGTCATCCAATTTAATAGATTAATCGTCATAAACAAGTCATTATCGTTCGATATTCGATCTTTTCTACATTAATCATTCAATGTAACCATAAAATCGACCCAAATCTCACATTTGATGATTTTTCTCATTATAATAAAAGCAAAACAAAACAAAATTTCCACAACAAATCAGTAGACTTCCCGAAAATTTGGTAGATTTGGCACTGTTGCTTTCCAGTTGTCAAATTTGACAATTGTTAAAAATATTGAATGACTCATAAATTGAATTCTGAAATTTCCATTTGAAAACAATAAATAAAACAAAACAAAAAAAATGGAGTGGCTATTTGGAAAACGATTAACCCCTGAAGAGATGCTAAGAAAAAATCAGCGTGCATTAAATAAAGCAATGCGCGATTTAGACCGTGAGAAGATGAAGATGGAACAACAAGAGAAGAAAGTTATAAATGACATCAAAAAATTAGCAAAAGAAGGACAAATGGTTAACTATTCCTATCATATATCCAGTATTTGAATTCATTTAATAATTTCGCAATTAATTAATTTACAGGATGCTGTAAAGATTATGGCACGTGATCTAGTACGTACACGAAAATATGTTAGAAAATTCATGTTAATGAAAGCCAATATACAGGCTGTATCGTTAAAAGTACAAACATTACGTTCACAAAATGCAATGGCAGAGGCAATGAAAGGTGTAACGAAAGCAATGCAAAGTATGAATCGTCAAATGAATTTGCCACAAATACAAAGAATCTTACAAGAATTTGAAAAACAATCGGAAATCATGGATATGAAAGAGGAAATAATGAATGATGCTATGGATGATGCAATGGAGGATGTTGATGATGAAGAAGAGAGTGATGCTGTTGTTAATCAAGTATTAGATGAATTAGGTTTACAATTAAATGATCAATTATCTGGTTTGCCACAAACAGCTGGTTCATTGCCAGCTAGTGGACAAAAACAACCGGCAGCTACTGCTGCCGCTATTGCCGGTGGTGGCGGCGGTGCTACTGGTGGCAGTGGTAGTGGTGGTAGCCATGGTGGTGGTGGTGCTGCTGCTGGTCCTGGTAACGGATCAGTTTCAGATATCGATGCCGATCTACAAGCACGTCTTGATAATTTACGAAGAGAATAATGTACCTTTTTTTGTATATAATCTGTATTATAAGTGCTTAAATAACTACACCTTCATATATGTTTTTTAAATATTATTTTACTATTATAATTATTGTTAATGAATTAAAATAACTGCTTAGAACGTTTCTATTGATTCTAAATTACAATTCATTTTCAGTTAAGTCATTGATAAATTATATATAGACTTTGAGCGTTTTTGATTTTTTGAACTTACAATGAGGCAGTTTTAAAGATTGTTGAATCGTTAAGGCGGTTTTCCACCAAACGGACTGAACGAGTTTCTGTTTGGTTCGTGTTTTGCGACACACTGAAAACAGACAACAAAACTCGGCCAAATTAGAAACTCTGTTTCCATCAAGAAGACAAACTATTGTTGGAGTTTCCACTTTATTTTCAATGTTTTTCCAGGATCTGGAAATGTTCAAATACTTCTAAAATATAGGCTTTTTTACGTTAATTTTTGATAAAATTGCTTTGAAAAATGTACACAGAATATCAAAAAGGCAAAACTATCTTTCAATATCTATTTTAGAAAATGCTTGTTTGAAGAGAAATCCACGAGGAAAATGCAAACAATTTCAGGAAACTGAAACAAACTGAACTACAATTTCCACTGGAAAAACAAAACTGTCGCGGAAAACTCGAGTTCGTAAAAAGATGCAGATTTGCAGAGCCGGAGCGGGCATAAATTCTGTCCGATGTAAATAGACTTATATGATTTGGCGGCCCCCTCGAACCGGCACTGCAATTTTGTTTGTCTCGACACGAGTTTGTTTTGCCCGTTTTACGTAAATATCAAGTTCAAGATGTTGAACATAAACTTATTATCCTTCAGAAAAATCTGGAAAACTTCTACCCGTCAGGACTCGAACTCGTATCTTCATACTTGCCGAACATGTTAGCACAAAAATTGAGAAATCGACGGCAAAACAAAGCGTCAAGTAGTCTTGGATTTTGTTGAAGTCAAGCTAACCAACTCAAAATGCAGTATAAAACCAGTTTTAAAATAAAATTCAAAGAGATTTATTTTTTAAATTTCCCCAATATAAAAGAACCGATTGTTTATAATAATACTAAATACAATTAATATGATTTATATAAATAGACAGAAATTGATAAAAGATATGTACTTACATACATATGTAAAATAATTTAAAACAAATAAGTTATTTCGACCTATGACCTCTCGTCATCTTTATGTCTTTGATTATATACTTCTTTTTTAATGATAAATTCAGTTTTACCAATAATATCCAACAATAAAGATGAATTTATTGTTGAGATTGTCGTTAATTTGTTATAATATTTCAATAATAATTAACCAAATTTCGTGTATACCTATCACATTATTGTATGATCATAATGTACCAGAAGCTGTAGAATTGCCAAAGGAGAATGATGTATCAAGTCCAGAAATTCATTTGAAAGTACCAATCAACTTCTATAGAACACGTTTCGATTCACTATACGTAAGTAATTACAACAATCATCAAAATTAATGAATGAACGAATTAATTACAAATTAATCGTAATTAGAACGGGTTTTCTTTGAAATTATCTAGAAGGTTAATGAACTATTATTATCGATTAGCATAATATTCTCTCTCTATCTCTCTATCTATATAAAGACAATAATGTAATTGATAATGATAGAATGAAAGTCCATTAAAAAATTTCCTCATTTCAGATAAATTCAAATGGATTAATCTCATTCCAAACTGAAATACCGAATTTTTTCAATATCGAATTCCCATTAGATTATCCATTGATAGCACCATTTTATACAAATGTTGATATACGTACAATTGGTAAAATTACATATTATGAGACTGATAATCAACAATTAGTGAAACGTGCAACTGATAATGTACGTGAGAATTTTTTAAATGACACCAATTTCCAAGCAATCAGTTTATTGATTGCCACATGGTATCAAGTTGGTTATTATAATAATGGTACAGACAAATTGAATACATATCAAGTTATAATAATAACAGATGGTAATAAGACATTTATTGAATTATTATATCCACAAAATGGTATACAATGGATACAAGGTACGGGTGATGATAGTGGTTTACCAGATGCTAGAGCACAAGTTGGTTTTATATCGGCTGATGGTAAGATTTTCTCATTACCTGGATCGGGAACTGAACAAATCAGACATTTAGAAACGTACAACATCTAATAGACTCAGTCTTATATTTTTCGTTTTTGTTTAATATCCTACAAATTATAGATTATCGAATATAAATCTAAATGGACAATTCTTATATCGTGTTGATGGTGATGAAATAATTGAACCAGATATTAATTACAATCATAATCAAATTGAACAATCGGAAACATGTACGGATGCACCTACTTATTGTCATGTACAAGCGAATTGTATCGATTATGATGAAGGTTTCTGTTGTAAATGTAAACAACAATATTATGGCAATGGGAAATACTGCATTAAAAAAGGTAACAAAAAGAATCGCTTTAATTTCGTAAACTTATTAGCAAGAATTAGCGTGATTCCAAACAAATCTCAATCTCTATCTGAATCGTCATTCATGAACTCTAACGGTGACGTTAAGGTCAAGCGGCATTTGATAATAACACCATTCAAAAATTGTTAAAATTAAAACAACTCTATAGTATGCTACCCTGGCTTTGCCTCACTAATTTAAAGATCCTATGTATACGACAAAGATAACCGATATTTTCCCAACCTTCTAACAATTAACTAGCGAGTTTTCTTGTGCTAATTGGTTTGTACCAAGTAAAACTTGTGACTGTTTGAAGAACTTGTCAAGTTATTTCACTGTTTCTAAACGAGTGCGAGCATGACAGAGAGAGAGAGAGAGAGAGAAGTGTTTCTGTTATTCGTTCCCACTTAGACCAAGAAGCTTCCTAGCATTCTTAGAAGAATACTTGGACACTGTTTCCAGTAGACCACGTTTGTGCCCCATTCCCACCCATTGATATCTTGCCTTCTGCGGGTTCTGGTTAGCCTACAGAATCACGCCGGACCTTTCTGTAGAGCAATAGCACCTGTTCTAGTAAGATCGTCGGCTATTTTATATTCAGCAAATCCCTGGTGCCCATGCAAGGGTAAGTTTGTTGTCCTTTACCAGTTGTTTCAGGGATTGTTGCGACATCCCCAGATGGTTTTCGACTCAAGGCTACAGGACTTTAGAGCTTTCAGTACCTCTGTGAAGATGTGTATCTATGAACCTTTGAGGATTCTTCTTAAACACTCTCTAGCACAGATTTCTATTGCAATCGTTTCGGCTTGCATTATGATGGGCAACTTTCCAAAGGATAAGGATTCCACTTTAATTGAGTCCATAGATTCCTATGCCAGTCCCCTCATTTATTTCGGATCCATTCCTGTACCAGAAGGAAGATTTTTATCGATTCAGGTTCTTATTCTTAGTCGGTTTTCTATAATCACATCAAAAGTAACATCGACGTCAAATTTCGTCGGCATCATGTGCCGATGATTTGACCAGAACAGTGAAGTAGCTTGACAAGGTCTTTAAAAGATTTGCTTCAATATAACGGACAACTTGACAATGATATCGAGCAATAGAATTCTATGGGATGGAATCCGTCTTTCTCCCACTTATTTGATATAGATAAATATCGTACTTTTGGCCACCCACATCTATCTTATCTTGTTGCGGTGTAAACTTATCGATTGTTTTCCAGATGTCCCATTGCGTGTTAATGGTAAAATTGAAGGTAAAATAAATGGTGAGAAATTAGAAAATTTAGATTTACAATCATATATTGTAATGTCAGATGGACGTGCATATACGGCAATATCAAAAATACCAGAATCAATTGGTTTCGATATACAATCATTGCAAATTTTAGGTGGTGTCATTGGTTATATATTTGCAAAGCCAATACGAAATGCATTAAATGGTTATCAATTAACTGGTGGTGTATTCAATCATACAGCAACAATAAAATTTCTAAATACCACCCAACAATTGTATATAAAACAAAAATATATTGGTTTAGATGTTTTTGATCAATTAAAATTAGAAACATATATAAATGGTGATATACCAACATTACCATATGATTCGAAAATAATTATCGATGAATATCATGAACAATATACACAAACATCACCTGATACAATACAGACATCATCAACGAGAAATTTTAAATATTTCGATGCCAACAACAAAGAAATCATCTATTATTATACAATTGAACAGACATATGTCTTTGATTATTGTAAATATGATAATGAATCATTTAATTTACATACATGGAAATTGAAAGTTGGCAAAAATTTTATCAGTTATGAAGCTAAAGAGCAAATTATTCGTTTCGGTTTAAGTAATAAAATCACACCATTAGGTGAGATTGATCCATGTGAAGATGGACGTTTACATTGCGGCCCAAATAGTGCATGTGTTGTTATTGATAATGACAACTATCGTTGTATTTGCAATCCAGGCTATCAACAAATCTATACACAAGATAGTAATGAATTGATTTGTACTGATATTGATGAATGCCAATCTGGTTTGCATTCATGTGATTATAATGCACAATGTCATAATGAAATTGGCACATATTCATGTGCATGTAATCCAGGCTATGAAGGTAATGGACATATATGTGAAAATGCACATTCATGTACACATGTACAATGTCCACAAAATTCTGAATGTGTTGAAATTAATCAAATAGCTATGTGTAAATGTACAATCGGTTATAATGGTGATGGACAAATTTGTACACCAATACAAGATTTCAGTTGTCATCGTAAGAATAATTGTGCTGAATTTGGTTTATGTACAATTCATCGAGAAACAAATCAATATTATTGCACTTGTTTACCTGGATATACAGGTGATGGTTATGTGTGTAATAAAATTGATGAGGAATCCACAACTGTAGCAATACCAACAACAATAATGCCATCAACACAAACAATTGTCATCAAACGATGCTCAATGGGTGTCTGCGTTTGTCCAGATGGATACAAACAATATCCAAATTCTAATTATTGTATCGAAGATGGCCAGGAAGAGATTACAACTATTTACAGTGTCACTGACGGAAATGGTAAGTTTCGATTATTTCGGCCAAATTGTAGGTCACATTGGATCTGATTCAAAAAAATTAAATCTTGATTAGATCCATTGTGGTATACTCTAAATATAGGAAACAACGAAAATGTGGTCGAAATCCAATGTTACAATTCTTCTTTATGTTTCTGTCCAATTGGTTTCAATTATGATAAAGCGACAAATTCGTGTAAATTAACAAATAACAATAAATTCCCAACTAAAGGATATTCAGGAATCAATTGTAATGTTGACCATCAATCAGTTTTAAGCGTTAATTTTGTTTTGTTTTTTTTTCTAACCAATTTCCAGTCACTTGTAACACTTTGGACATCTGCCATCCAGATGCCACATGTACATATTCGGACACAACACAAACATGGGGATGTGTATGCAATTTAGATTATGAAGGTGATGGTATACAATGTAAACCACGTACAGTTTGTACAAGTGATGATGATTGTGCAATCACTGAAAAATGTGAATTATCATTAATAACACAACAATATGAATGTGTTTGTAAAGATGGTTATATTAGAGATTCACAATATCAATGTATACAACAATATCAATCGTGTGGTGGTGGTATTTGTGTTGAAAATGCTGAATGTTTATTTGATGATGAATATCAAATACAATATTGTTCGTGTAAAACTGGTTATCAAGGTGATGGTATCACTGAATGCCATCCAAAACCGACCGGTTGTGATACATTGAAAAATTGCGATCTAAATGCCAATTGTTTCTACAATTCATCAACAACATTATATCAATGTAAATGTAATCGAGGCTATACAGGTGACGGATTAAATTGTCGTAAAGACATAAATTGTCACAACGAAAAAACTTTATGTGATCCACATGCTGCGTGTCTACCAGAAAAAAACCACACGTACATTTGCCATTGTAATCCAGGCTATATCGGTAATGGTACCTATTGTAAATTAGAAGAATTCGAAAGTGATTTCCTATTATTGAATCAAGGAATGGCAACATTAAAAATCCCATACGAACCAAATAAAGCAAATCCAGGCAAACCGATACAAGTGAAATATTATCAAACAGCTGTCGGTTTAGATATTGATTGTCTTAAAGGTCGTGTATATTGGAGCGATATTAGTGGACAAGCAATTCGAAGTTCATTGTATAATGGCAGTTCAAAAATAGAAGTTTTAAATAATAGTATTGGTTCACCGGAAGGTCTAACAGTTGATTGGGTATCAAGGAATTTATATTGGACTGATTCAACGAAAGATACAATTGAATTATTGAATGTTGATAAGAAACGTCGACGTACAATCATTGATACAGGCTTAGTGAATCCTAGAGGTATTGCTGTACATCCACAACGTGGTAAATTATTTTGGACCGATTGGGATCGGAAAAATCCCAAAATTGAATGGTCAAATACAGATGGTACAGGCCGTGAGATATTCTTACAAGGACCATCTGTATCATTACCAAATTCATTAGCAATTGATTTTGAAATGGAACAATTATGTTATACAGATGCTGGTACAAAGAAAATTGAATGTATCCATATTGATACAAAGAATCAAAGAACATTTGCTACGAATTGTACATACCCATTTGGAATTGCTATTACCGATAAACATATCTATTGGTCTGATTGGATATCGTAAGTTGCTTTTTTTCCTCCATTGAAAATTCCATTAAAATGATGAAATTTCGATTGTTATAGGAAAAAAATTGAGCGTGTTGATAAATTTACAATGGAACGTTTACAACCATTACCAGTACCATTGGGTGGTAGTGGTAATAAATTCTTTGGTCTAGTTGCTGTACCGAAACGATGTGCACCACTAACAAATGTTTGCCAGTTTTATAAAGAACAATGCCAAACAGATCATATTTGCGTACCAGATGGAAGAGGCAGTAGACAATGTTTATGTACGATTAATGCTGATAATCCCAATGAAATACCATCATGTCAACTTTAATATATTGATTTTTTTTTGAATAATATAAAACGTGTTCAGTAATTACAGTAATAATAAGAAATTTTTTTTACAAAATTGTGTAATTATTATTACTCTCTGTCTACAGTCAACATATATACTTTATCCACTTTGTTTTGGGCGGCTTGACTTGATATTTTAGATACCAACACTATTCTATCTACAATATAATTTTTATTAATTGCAATTATTCGTACATTTTTACAATATTCACAATCAGTCAGTAATTGAGAAAAAAAAATGATAAAACCCTAATTAAACCTAATTTACATAGATGCACACACACACATTTACAAATCGACGGATATAGAAAAAAATAACAATATTATCCAAGACTGGACGTATTCGAGGAACTACTTGGTCGTCGGCCAATCGATAAATTTTGTTGTTTGGAATGATGAAGTGTTGGGGGTGGTGGTGGTGGTGGTTGTTGTGGTAGTGGTGGTGGTTGTTTTGTTTGTTGTTGTGTTTTATAATTTGTCCCATAATAATCATCAACATCACCATCTTCATCACCAGATGATGGTGTTGGTGATGGTGATGGTGGTGATAAAACTCTTTCCTCATGATCTTGTAAAATTTGACGAAAATCTTGTATTGATTCATTTAATGACCATAATTGTGATAAAAGTGATAAGTCTAATTGGCGTAAACTATACTGTAAAAAAAAGAAGAATAGAGACAAACATGAGAATTTGTGTTTCTGTTGTTAATCACTCTGTATATAGCAGCATAACAAGTGAAAGTTTTGACATTTCATCTGTTGGTGTTACTATTATCTACTATTATTGCAAAATAGTTCGTGCAAATTGTTTAATAAAAAAAAACTTCTACACTCCATCTAGTTGGAGTTGAGTGACTTGACTTTACGAAAGTTAACATGATAACAATCTAACAACAAAGTCATGTTAACCATACTCAAATACACGAAATTTAATATGCAAGCTATAGAGAGAAATAGATTAGAGATTAATGGACCGGAGCAATTGAACTTTCTAGGATAAGAGAAATCTAAAATAATTTTGTTGTTTTATCAAAATTAAAAATTAGAGTATAGAAACAACAATAAAAGACACAACAAACACACACACATACACTCACACACCCACATCCTGACTCGATTTCCAATTATTATTAAGCCTTGGGATGCAATCAATAAATAAATTACATAATTTTTACCATTAATTTTTGATTTCACAAAAAATAAGAGAATAATTCACCAAAAAAAGTGTGACAGTTGGTTAATTTTTCTTTATTATTATTATTATTATTATTATTATTATTATTAGATTCGAATATCCTCCTTTCCAAACTCCCACAAAAACAAAAATGCTTACAAAATTATTATCCCGTTATTTGTTCGACTTGAAAACAAATAAATAAAGAAATAAATGAAACAACAACAGCCAATTGAAATTCAATAAAAATACCATCTTTATTAATTATTTTAATCTAAAATTATGATTATTATATATATATATATATATATATATATATATATATATATATATATTTAATAATTTTCTCTTTTATTTTGTCTACTACTCATGGTTCATATGTTGTTGTTGTGTTGTGGTCATGTTACCGTAACGAAGAAGAGGTCGTTTTATTGTTGCTATTTTCCTATATGTTAGTTATAAATGTTAGGTAAAGTATTAAAAACGTAGCAAGAACAGCGAGGGGAGAGGGCTTTTCGTATCTACGGTCACGCCAGAGTTCATCTAACGTCTTTGGTTTTACAAGACAAAAGAAATATAATTCTTTATGTAAAAAAAAAATAATTCCACAATTATTTAACATTGAACTATAAGAATTGTAGCAATAACCAAAGAGTGTGTAGAGAGAGAGAGAGAGGGGGTAGAGATATGTATGTAGAGAGTATAAAAGAGTAAGAAACAGAGAAAAAAATGTCACCAATACAGTTATATTCAAATATGTTTAACAACTTTCATGTGAATATTTGTAATTTGACCTTAACATCAATCAATGATATCAGAATTAATTAAATTCTACAGAGATTCTAACAATATTTACACAATTGATTAAAATATAAAAACTTGAGAAAATTATCATCGTATCTATTATACAGCTTATCCCATTTAATGTGGTAAGTTTCTGTTATATTATTGTCGTATATGTACGATGTTAAATAAGCGCGAAATTATCTGTCTCACTTCAACTCATTTCGATTATAACAGTATTTCTGTCGCACTCATTGGTTTCAAATTTACCCCATTCAAACAGTGTATGTTATACAGAAACAGTATGTCAAAACTTTCATAAAATAAAGGAAATGCTCTTCTTTTTTAATATAAATAAATAACTTACCATTTCACGTCGTAAAATTGCCAATTGGGCATCCAAATTTGTTAATACTCTTTCACCGCCTGTTGTTGTTGTATTTGATAATCCATCAACACCATTATTATTATTAATATTTAATTTATTATGTGATGGATATAGATGCGAATTTGTTTTATTAATTGATGTTGTCCTTGTTGGTATCGTTGGTGGTTTTGTTGTATCAACCAAATTAAAACCACTTAAACTTTTCGGTAAAGGTGGTAAACCGTGAAGGGATGACATTATTTTGATTCTTCAAAAAAATAAATCAAATAATAAAACAGATAAACATTGAAATTTGTAATGAATTAATTAATAGATGTGATCGAAGAATTCAACACAAGAAAATTGATTTTGTTTGTCTCGTCAACCTAATTAACAAAACGTCAAATGACAAAACTTTTCAGAAGAGCAAATTGTTTGTTATTCTATCTACTATAACAACGGACTGTAATAATGGACAAAAGTTTCTCCTTCGGTATACCTATTCTGATCTAATAAAGTTTAATAGAGCTTAAAGCTTTTGTCACAAGTTAGAATTTAAAATGATGGTGTGATCGTTTTTTAAAATCGAATAAAAAAGTGATTAGTTACAAGGTTTACCAATTACGGTTGACGCTTTATTTGTGTCTAATTCTTCTACCAATTTCATAAAAATTGATTAACAAAAAAAATTTTCATTAAAACCTATATCAGATACCTTTCTAAATAATCATTTATATTATTTTTATTATTATTATCATCATCATTATTAACTTCAATTGTTATTTGACAACTTGATAAATGTACTTGTTCACCATTATTAATTTCAATCCAATCAGAATGTTGGATTTTCTCATCTTTTTTTATAATATTTTCCTCTAATTCTGTTATCAATAATTCATGATTCATTGTATCATCAAATTGTACTTTCTTCTCATCTGTTTTATGTTTTTGTTCATCAACATCATTATTATCAATATTTTTATTATTTAAAACTGTTTCTACTACAGACACAGATGATGATGATGTTGATGAATCACCACCACAACCGCCTCCAGTGTTATGATTGTTTTCATTAGAATTCAGATTCTTATCATTATTATTATTATTAGTATTTACAAAAACTGAATTTGTTTTATTATTATTTGGTTCATCATTAGAATTTTCTAAGACACTAGCAAACATCTCATCAATTAATGTGTTAACATGATTTCGATCATTTATTTTCTTTTCAAAATCATCATCATCATCATTATCATTTTTATTTATATCATCGGTATTCTTGCCGATTTCATTTTTATTATTAGATGATTGAAAAATTACTGTACGATTCCCAGATTTCTGATCATTTAAATTTAAAACACTTATGATTTTATTATCATTCGGTTTATCAAGTGGTGGTGGTGGTGGTGGTGCAGTACGTATTGGGGTAGTATTACTACTAATACTACTATTATTACTACAACTACTGCTGCTACTACTACTATTAGTGGTAGAAATACGATCATTTCTTGTTTTAGCTAATGCTTCAGCAATTAAATTCTTATTAGGTCGTGGTGGTACTGGTGGTGGTGGTTTTGACATTTTTGTTGATGGTGATGATCTCATTTTATTTATTGTTATTGAATTTTAATTAAAACATAAAATACATAACTAATCACATCACTTTAGTTTCTATATTTGTTGTTATTTAAGGATTTTTTTTTAAATTCACATATCACACATATCAATGGAAAAACACATGAAATAAACAATAATCACTACAATACATACACAACAATGATGATGATGTTAGCAAACTAAAATGCGATAAGCAGTTTGTTGAATATTGGTTGGAAATGTGTGTGTGTGATGTGTGTAATACTGTGACTGAGTAAGAGAACGACCTTGTGACAGGTAGACGGAGAGGGGGATTGAATTTATTATAGAATGGGAAAACATAATCGTATAAAAAAAACCGTAAAGGTGAAATACGAATTTCTCATTATGGGAAAAATAGAAAGAGAAATATGTGAACTTATTAAACAATAAAACAAACAAAAATCAAACAATTGAATATAGAAATAATAGAGACATGTTAATTTACGTATATTTCTAAAATAAATATTATTTATCATTATTAAGACAAAATAAATGCAATAATTTTTAATTTGATAAGTTGTCTATGAAATTACATGCTATAATTGGCAACATTGGTAAGTTTGAGCTACATTTAACAAATTTGAAATTCCCCGAATTATGGCAACCGATAAAATCAAAAGTCCCCATTTTTCTAATAATTTGACGAAAATTGCGTAAACTTTTTCCATTTTCAAGAAAAATAATAATCTGTACCTGATTTATTTGTTGTTGAATTTCCAGCCTTGCCGGCACATAGGACACTGTTGATTAACTGGTTGCGATTGTAACCATTTAACAATACAATGCATATGAAAACAATGCGAACATTGGCCCCATACTAATGGACAATCATCACCTGGTAATTTACAATCTGGACAACAACCATCAAATGGCATACGACATATACCGCAATTATCATCATTAGCAATCCATTTCCATGTTGCTACACCGGTCCATTCTACAAATAAAAAAAAGTTAAATATTGAGGTTAGAATCCATCTTGACTGTTACTAATAGAATTAAAACAATACAACTTACTTTTAATCGTTAATTTCATAATTTAAATGCATGGAAATTGATTAATTTCTAATGTAAACGAAACTAAATTTGTTAAGAAATTAAATTCTCAAACAACTCGTCGGCTTGATGTCTGTGTGTGTGGCGACCTCTATATTTGAACCTTTGTAACTTGTAAATATTGGAACTGGGGTTGCCAAATGTAGCGATTTATCGTCAAACTGGTGACTGACGCAAAAGTTGTTCCTGCTGACTTTTTCTATTTTAATTTGGTTAACTTGACTGTAACACAATCTAGCAGCTATTAATTAGTCAACTCGGCAAATTCGAAGTAAACAAAATGTAGAATCTAAGCCACATACACGAAGCGAAGTATTCGCTAGCTGGCAATAATCATGCGAAAGATTAAAATATAATCTACAGACTGACAAAACCAGTTCTTCTTCATTTATTCCCAAATTTACGCGAATCGCGCATAAGGTCTCGACATTTTTGTGAGAAACTCGCGCGAGCAGTGGAATCAAGCCCTAAGAAAAAATTAAGTCTAGTCACTAACCAGTTGAAAAATCTGGCAACCCTGCCTGGTTCGATGATACTATCGGTAAATCAGTTTTCTTTAATAAGTTCAATGGAATATTTAGAGATGAAACAAAAACAAAAGGGCAAAACAATTTGGTTATTGCCGAGAACAACGAATATTAAATAATAAAAAGATTTAGCAGAGATTTAAACTGGAGAGTATGATGTCATAAGGATCCCATGATTACCACCGATAATAAATTACAAAACGTATGCGATCAGTAATACATTGTAGATCTACTCGGTATTAAGTGACGTCATCCTGTGCATTTGGTGCGCCAACAAGATCGAGTCGTCCTGTTCTAGCAGAGTGTGTTGATTACTATTGACCTGAGAGTAGTCTTGAATGATCAAAAAGAAATAGCAGTACGCGAATTATATCCGATAGAAAGAGACGAATTTTCTTACAAACTTTCCTACGGTATTTTCGCGAATATAAAGGTGGCCATATACTATGACATCAGTTTTCAGGTTGTAAAAAAGAGCTTTTTATTAAATCTTGTTCGATACGTTATTAGTATGTAGAATTTAATTAACGATTCATCAACGGGTGAATTTAATGAACTCCATTTTTATAAAAAATATTTTATTTAAACAGCCAAAAACAACAATAGAAATAAATCGATCAGTAATTGTGAATAAGAAAGAAAATTTAATGGAATAGCGGATGATACAATAAATAAATAAATAAATACGAAATGAAAATAGCAGAAATTGTTGGGAAATTCTCCAGCAACAACCGTCTTTGTCCCAACAGAAACGTCACATTTTCCAACAATTCCAGTCTTTTATATCCTCCAAAAAAAAAACAACAATTGCACAACTTCAATAAATTATCTTGGTTGAATAAGTTTTTCAAATTGTTGTCGACCTTGTCCTCGAACAGGTCTAGATGGTGGATGTAATAATGCAGGATCGAAAATTTCAGCATCAGGATTTGGTGGCACACCAGCATCAGCCATTATATCATTCACATAAATATCACGACTTAAATCGATTATTGGTGAATCAATTGAATTATCATCGATATCATTGAAATTCTCTAATGATTCCAAATGGTTCCATGATGATGGTGCATCGATATCATCGAATGTTTCGATATTGTCAAAATCCATCATGATTTCAGCCTGTTTGGGAAAGGAAATTGTGCAAAAAAAAACTGTTTATATAAATTAAATTCAATTTTTTTTTTGAATCGTGCAATTAGTGTCGAAAGAAAATCAATCAAATTCGCTTTAATCAATATTTCTTTATTTTAATTATTTTAAAACATCGTCTTAAAATATTAGTTTCTATTATTCTAAAAAAAATTTTCAAAATACTGAAAATATTCGAAAAATAAAATTGTTAATTCTATAGTAGTACATGCATAGATTTATTATTATTATTATTTTTGGAAAATGGGAAAAAAATTAATTATACAGGCGCCAAATTGGAAGGGGGCGTTATTATTATTATTTATTATTAAATTTTTGTTTTAATTAAGCAGCTTGCAATTTTTCCGGTACAGCTGTAGCACCAGAATTACGAACCTCATTCTCGCGATTCTTGATCTCATTTTCTGCACTATTTTCAATCGATTCACGATCACGATCATCTGGTGTTGGTTCTGATGATGTTGATATATCAGTTGTCTCTTCACTACTGTCTGGTAGCACTTCAACAACACGAACATTGAAGAATGTACCATCATCATCACCATCACCATTATAAACTGTTTGATTGATAACGACTTTATGGCCATCAATTTTCTAGAAACAAACAAACAACAAAACGAATAAAACAACACTTTATCGATGGGGAAATTAAAAAAAAAAATTTACCGCGAACATGCAATTATCGGATTGGTTCGATCATTATTACACAAATCTGACCAATCGGTGGAAAGAAACAAATTAGTCGTGGAAAGTACCATTTACACGATATTGAGTTTGCCATAACTAAATACAGCTCTATTATTGTAATTTACGTGCGGTACGGTCAATTAATTTCACATATTGATGGTTTTATTATTATTATTATTATTTATTGTCTATTTAAGTCACACGATTTTGGTTACGAGTTTTTAGCCAATGAGAATTGAGAATTTTTGGGGGAATTTAACAAATCCTGAATTCTCATTGGTTTGATGGTAGATGTTTCTAGAACAAAAAATGAATACTTCTACAGAATGACAATGATAAAATTTTTTGCGACTATAATTAGATTTAGAACCATAATAATGATAACAATAGAAAATTAATTGCTTTGATAACAAAAACGAAAAACATACCTTTGTAACGGATGTGGTATTTCCTTTGCTCAAATCAATATTTGGCATAAATAAACTTGGAAAATTGCTATTTTGTACGATTGTACCATTTCGATTACGTCCAAATAAACCATCAATTTGTTGTTGCATTCTACTCATAATACCTGAAAAACAATTACAACACATTTTAGAAAATTTCTTATATTTAACCAAATGGAAAACAACAAAGAAAATAATTGAGAATTTTGCAATTCATTTATTTTATATACTCCCATATCCTATATTGACCACCTACTAGAAAACCTTCTCTGTGTTTTTCTTTATGGAAATTAATTAATTAATTACACACCTGCAAGATTCCTAAAAAGATCATCAAATACTCCAACTGGAACATTATCATCACCGATAATACCAGTATCGATAATTGGTTGACCATATGGACCTTTTTCTAATGGTATAATTGTTAATTCGGCGGTGTCTTCTGGGGATTTTCCTGAAAATTTGTTGATTTGTTATGATGATTCATTGTATATATATATACACTTAGGATTCGTATAAGAAACACCATCAAGGACGCAGTTAATATTTTTTTACGATATTATTAGAATATCAACCGCATTTATTTTTTGTAATAAAAATAACTCTTATTAATAACAATAATAATAATAATAATAATAATAAATGGATGTGTGACAGGAAATCAAAAACCGCGCATACTGATTTACACGCAACAATCTACAGGGCGTCCCATATAAATGTTGGGAAAAATTTGCCTTTTTGTTGTTGTGAACCAATAAAATTATCAGTAATGGTTTGTTGACCTGTCCGTACTTAATATTTGAACATAAAACGAATGAACCGTTAAATAATGTACGTCAAGGTTTTTATTTGTAAAACTAGACCTCTATCTGGATAATTATCTATTAGTTATTGACTTATTAGCAATGTTATTACAAAAGGGCGGATATGGTTCCCTATAATCGTTATTATATGAATAATTTCTTCAATTCGAAATTAATGACATATTACCAAATGTGGGACTGTACATCCGCCCTTTAGTTATTATTATTATTATTATTCAATGTTGTTATTTTTATTTAAATCAATTACAAACAACGTGACAACCTTGGAATTTCACGATTGGAAAATCCTGTATGATTATTGTTAAAACAATTTTATTAAATCGCAAATAATTGAAAATTAATAGTCATTCATTAATTTTCAATTGAGAAAATTCTTGTACGTATTGAAAATGATTTCACTTAGAAATGAAGAAAATTCATGGAATTCCATTATTATTATTATTATTTATTATAATCACAACAATAATAATAATACTAGAATAAAGACAATAAAAATTCGATTACAATAGAAGGATATTGTATAATAAAAAAAAATTTAATTGTCTTTGGATGAATTTTTGCGACAACTTGAAATTATTGGAAACGCTAAAAAATAATAAATCACTTACCGGTAGGATGTGCAAGGATTGTGGCCGAAAACACCACCAATAACAACAATGTTGTTTTCATTTTATGTGTGTGTGTCGTAGAAAAATCACAGGAAATGTCAAAAATTAAAGGAAAATAATAAAAAAAAATCGCAAGTGTCACACTGTTTATCCTCTGACTACGTTATGATAACTGAAGGATAGAAACCTGCAGCACGTATTAAATACATGGCAGGCAAATGGTGTTAAAATGCCACAACAACAACAACATCAGCAGGACGATGATGCGCAAACCAAACCGAAAAATTTCTCACTCCCTATTACGGTTTTACTTGCTATTTATCAATTAATTTATTGTTATCTATCAGCGCCAGCTTTTGATCCTGTCGCTCAAATTATTAAATTAGTAAAATGTAGGAATTTTTCGAGGATAATTTTAGGAATTGCTGTGTTGTTGCTGCTAACATCTATATTTAATACAAATAAACAACTTAGAAATACTGTGAATTGGAATAAATAAAACGTCGATCAATCAAATTGGTCAATCAATCATTTGTCTATTTATTAGTGTTTGATTATAAAAATAACTCTGTGTTTATACCGAGCGTCCCATCAAATCAGATTGTTCCCAATAAAAAAACAGAAACAATAGATGAACAGGGACGGACCGTTAACTTTGGGAGCCCCCTGTTTTGGGGGGTACCCAATTAATCCAAAACTATTTTTTTGTATTCGATCCAGTTGCATATACAAACTTTTGAATGGATGTGGCTCTATGCTGAAGCCGATAAAAACCATTCCAAAATCCGCCCGTGCAAAATGAGTGCGACAATCGGGGTGTTTCTTTAATGGGACACGCTGTATTTTCTCAGTATTACTAGTTGAGAAAAATGTTTTCTTTGGCCTACATCAAAGATGTTTAGAAATTTGTAATCAATCATTTTTGAGAAAAGGCAAAGAGTTAGAAATCATCTGGTTTTCCTCATAAAAATCTATTTGTTTGTGGTTTGTTTGCAAATGCAGTCAAAAGAGCTTTTTGGGCACAACCAAGCACTGTTGAATCGCATCTTTAGTTTTGTGTACGGCTACCTTGTCGTTAGCACTCTTGTGCAATTTTTCGAATATTCATCAAAAATCTTCTGGATCTTAGATTGGATTTCAGCAGGTAATCGCGTCGTGCCGTACAATTTTCCTATCAAAATCAATCCTTAAACACCTGTGTTGTGTTTTTCTTTCCAGCACTAACCCCCTAGTGTTAGCCTCTTTATTACGCCACTATTGTTGACGGTTGCCATATAAGGATCTGTTTATTTGTTAATTATTACACACAATTCTTTGAAAATTTGGATTCATAATGGTTATATCATTGATTCATTTAGATTTGATTTAAAAAAAGGGATGATTAATTTCAAACGCCTACGTTACAGGCCTATTTTTCTCGATAATTTCCATAAATATTCAAAAACATTTGTTTGTTCTAATTATTATTTTTTTTAATTTTCGTTATAAATCTATAAATAAATATTGCAAAATATTCTAGTTCTAAGAAAATCCAATCCATCATAAGATCAATGATATCACCATTATAACAAAAAAAAAATTATTAAGAGTGTGGACAACAGAAGATGACGAATGTTGTTATTTTGCGTACAGTTAAAGACTTATACGTCACTAATGATGATGATGATGATTTTAGGGATGATGATCCTTTTATGGTTTTTGTTGATTTGTTTCCATACAATAATTCACTGCTGGACATAAAACAATTTGTTTATATTTTTAAACATTGAGTGAAATATTATCAATTTAGCATTTTTATAATTTTTGTTTATACTATAAATAATAAGTTTTTATTTTAGTATAGGTAGCAATAAAAAAAATTGGGTCAATGTTTTTTTTTTGTTATGTTTACGACATGATTACGTTTAATTGCAATACTGGTAGATAGTAGTGCTATAGATAGTTTTCTACAATGTTGTTATTTGACCTAATTAAGAAAACTTATCATTAGGATTTTTTAATAATTATTTGCAATGGCGCGTTATAGCTTCAGGTCCAACGTTGAAATCAGGCATTTTTATACACTGCAGGAATTTTTGACGCTCCACAAGGTGTCCCAGATATGACCACTGCTTTGGGAGTCCCTTTAGTGATCTATAGAATGCTGGCAATATGGGGTCCAAGACTAGAATTAAGGGCTATAGCCCTTCAATCAAAAAGTCCACCTTCAGTATAACTGCATAGAAAAGTTTGTAGGTGTATCCATCAATTAAAAAAGTTCTTCATTGTCCGTTGCGTATTGTTTTTCCTATTTGAAAAATGGTAAAAAAACAGCGTTCCCACAAAATGGCGAAATCGTCACAACTATACCAAATTATTGTTAATTGCGTAGACCCCCCACAACTGTTGTCTAGACTAGTATTTCCATTACTATCTTGAAGTTAAGTTGGCCAAATTAAAGCAGGCGAAGTATAAAGTCTGTATTGGATATGTATCAGGGATGGATTAAGTAACCCCAAGTGCCGGTTTGTGGGGCTACAGGAACACCTGTCCTGGACGTGTTTCACATACGTTTGCAGCGGGCGCAATTTATTCCCGATTCGACTCTGGTGATGTAATTTTAGTTTTAAATAGCTATTTATTCATGATCAAACACCACAAAAACTCCACTCTAACACAATTTTGTCATCATGTAATGAACGTTTCGGTAATAGAACAAAATTAAATTAGACAGGTTACGAATTGATTATTCGTTAAAAACAATTAATTGCCTTATTATTTAATTTTTGGCAATACATAAAAGATATTAAAAATAGAACAAAGTCGTTATCTAATAGTAATAATAATTGTTGCTTTTAAAACATATTCGTGAATTTTTTTAAAGATTTCTGATTAAAATAAACATAATTTTTCCAATATTATTGTTTAAATATAAAGGTCATTTGTAATAAACATTTTTATGTTCACATATAAACAGTTTACTATATCTACCACCTTTACTATTTTTTTTTTGTGAAAACAATGACTAATTCGTTGTTATTGCTATACCTATTTGCGTCACTTCCTCATCATCAAATTATAATACATACATATGTATATTTATATGCAACAATTCGATTTAACTATTACTTAGAATTTTAATGGAATGAATCAATTTTGTGCTAAACGACATAACAGAATCTACCCGAGCATAATGGATAAGGAAACATCAAACAAGCGAAAATACAACAAAAAAAGGCGATACGTTCGAGTACTTATTAGTACCAAGCGAATACTTTTATAAATACATATACCGTACAACTGAGTTTTGTTATAGTTGAAAACTCAGTCAGAATATTATATAAATAGCGCATTGATTTCTAAAGTGTACGCCGCGACGCCGGAGAATACCACAAGATGATGAGCACAATAGCCGAGTTGATGCCACACGAAACAATACGATTGCTATAGCTTGAAACATTTGTATAGATAAAAAAGAATTAATTATATTAATGTTATTTTATTTAATATAAAAGTACAAGCTTTAATCATCGTCTTGTACAACAGTTGTCTTTTCAGACACATACAAACCGTCCAAAAATTTACGAATATCCTTATTTTTAACAGTTGTTGATTGCTGTATTAAAGCAGCCGATCTGGAGACATCTTCTAATGAATTACCTTCAATTATTAATTCATCTTTTTGTTTTGGTGAATTCTTTACAGTAACTCCAGGTGCCATTTTTACTCTAAAATTAAAACAATTAGCAATCGATAAAAAAGAATACATCTCTATACTGTTCAAATTACCTTCGTATGTATTTTTCACCTAAGAAATTCCTGATTTCAATCACTGAATCATTCTCAGTTGTTACACAGTTAATTGGAAAATGAGCATATACAGCTCTCATTTTATATTGATAGCCTTTTGTTACACCTTTTAACATATTTTCAACATGTGAACATACTGTACGTACAGCAGCTAATTCTTTCTTTTTACCAAACCATTTTTCTACTTTTAATACACGTGGATTTACCATTGATATATCAACAGCTAAATGTTTAAATGACCGTTTCAATACACCTCTTGGTCCTTTAACAGTAATCAAACGCGATTTAGCATTTACAGTAATCCCTTTTGGGATTTTTACTGATTGATTCGTCACAATCTGCTTCATTGTCCTGGAAAATAAAAACCAATACAATTAAACATAACCACACTTTAACACGAAAACAAAATTCAACAATAAATTAATAAATTATCAATAAAATACTAATGAAATTATGGAATTTTCAGTATAATCAATTAATTAAAAATATTAAAATTCATTAAAAATAAGGGATGTTTTAGAAATTTTAAAATATTAAAAATCAACACTAACCTAACGAATTGACGTTTAAGAAGGAAAAGGCTGGTGACATTTGTTATGTAACCAAAAACAGTTGGTAGAATTAAATGCGGGAAATTTGAATACATCAATTACTCTATAAACTAACTAACATTAATTAAAAACAATTAGACTATTATCAAAAGTAATTATTCTATAAAATAACGCAAATTTGAAATTTATCCATACAAATTATAATATTTTGTACATTCGAATCAAGCCGTTACATAGGCAACTAACAATACGGCATCAAATTTTGAGCACAAATAATACAGTAAAATGGCACATCCAAGATGCTACTCAAACGTCTTGAGGTTAATTCGCCGATATTTTATCGATTCATGATAAAAATTAACAACATTAATTAATTTTAGAAGACTTTCTCCACAATAATAATAGCAGTATATGCAACCAACAATACGCCGATTAATTGGCTGAATTGTTAACCATAGGTTCTAAAAATTTTTATACACATTGTTTTTATTTTGTGATTTTATTTGCTTTTAATTTTTTGATTTGGTATATAATTATTGTTCGTTTTTAGAGTAATTAAAACTTGGTAAAGGTGTCAACTGACTTGCGCATTTATTGACTCAGTTATGTATTCTCTGCGTTTCACCAGTATACGAATTTGTTCTTTATTTTCCATGTGAATTACAGATGAGATTCGTTTGGAATTGTGTGAAGGTGAAGGCTTTATTTATTCTAAGGGTGGGGCGTCAGGAACGAGTTCGCCTTTAGTGGTACAATCATATTTCAACAAATAAATGACGCAGTCGCATTTCGTTATCTATTGACAATAGTTTATAATGTTTTGACATGTGAAGGTGGCTTTAAAGTGCTCTTTATTATTATTTTTTTCCGTTTTTTCAACGTTTTCCCATTTAAATGTATGCGTTAATTCCATTCAATTTCATCATTATTCGTTGATTACTTGTGTTGTCAATTGTTTTTTTTTTGTTTTTTTAATTTACAATATAAAATCAAGTGTTCATTGAAATTCGTCTACGGGGAGGTGTCGATAAGTTTCAATTTTATTTCCTGTTCAAAGAATCGATTGATTTGTGTCTGTGTTTTTTTTGTGGATTTATTTGAAGAATCGTTAGAAGAAAAGTCGTTACGGTGACGTTATTTTGTGTGCCTCGACAAAAACGCTCATCACAGAACGAAGGCGTAAGTACATTCACCCCTTTTAATAAAATTAAATTAAAAAAGAACAAACACCATCAAACAAGTAGATGCGGGTGTTTTGATTCGATATATCTAGAATCCCCCATGTATTAAATATGTCGAAAATATATTGTTTTTATATGTTTATTAAATAAAGTCTTGTCCTTCAATTATTGTGTACGCGATTTCCGGCGTCTGTATATGAATGTTGTTGTTATTGTATTCTAGTCCTGCTCTAAGGGGTCCTCCACAGTTCTGTTAACAAAGCGGTTTCTGTTACGTCACCGCCCCAGATCGTTCTTCTATCATCTTTGGATTAATCTAACTTAAGGGTGAATTTTTGATTGGGATTGATCCACCACCCTAATTGGATCCATTAATATTCTACTGAACAATAAACGGTTTTTCGTCAGCTGGTTAAAACGATTTAATAATTGTCTTATTTTATGTAATTTAAATAGCTGAACTTTGACTTTTCAACTAAAGAGACTTTAAGGCAACGCTATGTTAAGATCTGTAATATCTCGTTCAATTATTATCAATCAAAATTAATTAGTTTCGAGTTAAATTTTGTTTAAAAATAGACACCTGTATACATCGAATAATTAACATAAATATAAGTAGTAGTAGATAGATAATAAACAAAATAAGTCGACAACCTTTCAATAATGCAAGAAATTTCTCTATTGTCTTCATTTAATTAAACAAATAACAAACAAAAAGAAAACGTCTTAACTGATCCCGTATTTAAATATGAAATTAAGATCAATTTCCCATTTATTAATTCACATCATTTCCTTGTATTGTTGTTTAGAAATTAGAACAAATTGTCTTCTGCGCAACAACAACTTATTTTGTAATACACGATATACTTAAGTAATATGTGAACACAAAACATGGCTATATCCAAATAGAATTATTAAGTCGGGTTTTGCTTACGAAATAATAATAATAATAATAATATTGATCATAATAAATAGTGGTACCAATTGAAGCCAAGTTCTGGGCTACAAGGTCAGTACCTCAACCACTACCTCCAAGAGTTAAATGTCTTTTCTTCCATCATCACCACCACCACCACTTCTTTCTCTTCATCTACAATCAGTCTGTGTTATTCTTTTCTCGTGTACATATTTACAGAGTTTTTCTTCGTTGTTGTTGTTGTTTTTTTTTACGTTTTTCTGATCAAGTAACAAACAGCAAGAGCAGAGAGGAGTATAAATGGTAGATAAAACTACGTAACCGTCAAAAGCCAGTGACCGCTCTTTTATACCGTGTGTATTTTGTTGCACATTTTATATCCGTTCGCCTTCCAAGTTTCCTCTCTCTTCTATCTCATATATTTATAAATATTTTATAATAAAATAGAAACGTGTACTGTGTATATATATATATTTTTTATATATATCACAATCACCAAATGATGAGCAACGGATATTATCAGGCGTTGTTAAACAAGATCATGATCAGGATCAGGATGTTTTTCTCAAATGTTGTTGTTGTTATTGTTGATAGTAGATTGTGTTTGCATATTAATTCATAAATATTTCCTTAACAAATAAAATAGAAATTTCCTTGAATTAAATGGGGAAAAATAATTAAATATAAATACACACATCTTTATTTATTTATTGTAGATTGAATATAATTGTTGGGAAATGTTTCAGTGACACTTTCTCTTCGTTTCTTTGTTCTTCTTTTGTTTCAAATAGAACAATTAAACGTATTGAATTAAATACGTTTTGTAATTAGAAAAAGAAAAGAAAGATTTACATACACACCAGGAAATTTAACATTTTGATGCAAATTGAATTAATTCAGTTTTTTTTTGTAATGTAAATTTAATTGTTTTTTTCACAAATTAATAATGTCGAGCCATGGTAGAGATATTTGAATGAAAAGTTGGTAACACTGTTTATGGCCCTATATAGGAATATTGGAAATATACTCGGTCTACTTTAGTTAGGTTGACTTGACTGTCCTTTCTAAGGGTGCGAAGTGTGGATTCAAATTCAAATACTACAAGATTAAGGGCGAGTTCATCTTGCCTTCCTAAGATCAGTTTGTTCTGTGACCTTGCCTCAAACGATGCTAAGCCGAAAATTTGCGCTCATCTTGGAAATTTAAGTGGGACAACGCCCTTAAGAAACGATGAACGCATTACCATCTGTCTATTCTCTCCTAATTTAAACCGGCCTTAAAAATAGAATAGAATAAGGGACGGTAGATGAATTCACACTTAGGAGGATATTAAATTAGTCGAATGTTATTTCTCTTGAAAGTCAGTTGAACCACATCCAAATAGATGTGGTATAAACTAGTTGTTAACACTACCCGTTTGTATTATTTTAAAGTTAGGTTGACTATTTGAAAGTAGACTGACCATAATATCGTTTATGAAATGATCGTATTCGGAGGTTGTAACTCTGATCGATTAGAGTTGTATTATTGTGAATTAAATTTGCTTTGAGACAATTAAAATAAGTGTAATAAAAACTTTTTTTTTCTGTTTGCATGCACAAAACAATGCAATAATCGTTGGTCAAATAATCGAATTTATTTAGTTCATTATAACTGTTATTGGAAAAACAAGAAAACCAAAACTTCCCATTTAAGATAAATTGATTGTGACGGTTTTTTGTACTTTTTTTTTTGTTGTTACTCTAAATCGGTGTATCGCCTATAATTATGGGTGGTACCAGATGGCTATTCTTGTTTGTTTTTCGAAAAACATCTCTTCCAAGAATTCGTTCTCTTGTTAAAACTCTCTTTGAAGCAAGCGTCAAGTTAAAAAAAAAACAACATAGAGAATCTAATAAAAATCCTGTTCTATTTAGATTTTTTTGCGTTTGCATATTTTTGCTTGTTTGGTTTTTTTGTTGATTCAGACATCCGAGCTATAATTGTGGGTAATTTCATCTTGAATTAATGGGGACATCATTTTGAATATTCTAGAAAATATAGAAAGCTATATTTTAATTAAATGAAGGGGTTCTTTTAATGAATCCATTAAAATTAATAATACGAAATTATCAAACATCAGCGACTTTATACTCGATCTAGTTAGATTCGGTCGCCTTCAATTTCAAAAAAAACAATTAAAGCGAATACGCTAACATTATGCACAAAAATCAGAACAGGTATAAACAACAATTTTTTCTTTTGTCTTCCTCATTATATATTAATGGAGGATCAAGACGAATCATGAGAATTTAGTAGAGTAGTACTCCGTTACATAAGCTTAAAACGGTACTCTATCCTTCTGACAATATAATAATTCGCCTACATAAAATCGTCTATCTCTTTCCATCTTTTTACTAGGTTACAATAATAATAATAGTTTTTTTTTTTGAAGCTACTTTAAACCAGTATTGTTGTTGGTATTTAACAGTTTTTTTTCTTTTACAGAGAAATAAATTCAAATTACCCATTCATCTCTTTCATTTCATAGAAAATTGAAGAAGAATGCATATAAGACGCCTTCCTTGTAAACTTGTCAATAAAATTCTTTTAAAAAGCTAAAACGAACAAGTTAATTCAATTAAAAATTCTCATAAAGTCTAATTAAAAAAAAACAAACAGAAATAAATTCTTGTAGGTTCTATACGGATGTATACAGGATTGGCCTTTTCATCTAGATACATTACGAGCAAACTAGCCTTATGATGTGCACATGCTAAAAAGAGATAAAGAGAAGATGGGGGGGGTCACTAATTTTTACTACTTATCTCTTTTCAACTGTTTCATTTCTTCTACTTTCTCTAAATGTTTCTAGATGAGTTGGCCCAGTCTGTATATGTGTATATTTAGTTGAACAGATTATCCGATCAAAATTATTCATTGAATTTGTTGATCATTTCCGGTTATTCTATTAATCAGTTTTGATTGAAAACCCGCACCGGATGTGGGATGTTTATTTGGTTATTTTCAGGCCCCTTCCAAACAAATACCACCATTCCATTACATACAAGAATGTCAGTCTATTGGGGTTTCTTTAATCAACAAAACAAAAATTAGGGAAAATCCAATTTATTACAACTTAATCATTGTGTTATTATTATTATTATTATTATTATTATTATTATTTGTATTGTTCCACTAGAGCAGTAATTGACAATTTCCGTTTCGCTCTCTCAATCAAGTATGGATAGTTATTCTTTGGCCTCTATTTATGTATTTTTTTTGTAATATTCTCGTATAAAATTACATTTTTATTGTTATTACGTGTTTCAAATGGAATCTTCATTGGTTAAATATTTATTTTTTTCTACATTATTCCCCATATGTTTGTAAAATCTCCACATCTGTTCCATGAGTTTATTCACGAATAACAGGGGGGTGTATACACAGTTTTCTACATCATCGAATAACTACCCTTTCAATTTCAAAGGGATGATGATGATAATGTAGGTATATACATTGGTGTGTTGATACAAGAGAATTTCTAGGGGTTGATTTAACCGGTAATTTGGCCGCTTAACTTTTTCCGTCCCCTTATCCAATGATAGAACGTATTGTTTATGAAATTCCTAAAGTTAACACTTGTTTGACGTCATTATCCTGTAAATATATGTGTGAGAAGATAGGTGGGGTAGGATTTTATTATTTTTAAAACTCTGAACACGTCAATTTTGCATCGGTGTTGTTGTTGTTGTTGTGTGTTCATTCAAAATTTTAAAAATAGATTATTTTCTGGACAAACTTTTCAATGTTTCTCTTAATTTAGACGAAATTCATTATTGTACACGTCATATTTGTTAAATAACAAATACCCGCTGGGTATTCATTATGGGAGACTGTAAAAAAAAATTAGAAGACATTTCCTCATTTATGACTCAATTCATACCTGAAATGAATCATTTCGAAATAATTCACACTTTTTCCATTGTCTAGGTGCTGTGTGTTTTCTTTTAGTTCATTAAATAAAAATTCATTATTGTATATACATATAAATAAATAAATAAATAAATAAATAAGATAAGAATTGATTAAAGCTAGTGATAATAATTATATTGATTTTATTGCATAATTTAGTTATACACTTGGTAACTATCTAACTATAACAAACGGAAAATAAACAAAAACGATGACGTGTCTCCTCTATCTACTAAAAGAATTTCAAAATAAATTAATTGTTGTCACTATGTACATATTAAAGCGATTACTAAAGATGCGCTATTAAAACTATCACGTTCCTAAAGCTAGAAACACAATGGATATCGTCGGCATGCTCTGTTTGACACCAAAACTCGATTGTAACGAATTATCAAAGAGACTTCAAATATAGTTTTATGATAAATTAGTTTTGTTGTATATTTTTTAGCGGTAGCTTAAAGTTTACCTTGGTTTTTTTTTATATCGCCCATATTTTCTCTAGGACACATTTTAAAGACACTAAAGCCCAGTTCATATTGCCGTCCTTATTCTCGACTTAAGCTTTGCTTTGCCATAAATTGAATAAAGAAGAATTTAAGATTGTGGCAAGATTGAGTTTTATGTTCAAGGAACTTTAGCGACTCATTTAAGATAAGGTCGATCTTAAATAGACCTAAGAATTAGTTTTGGTGGCTTTTCGCACACAGATTTTAATCAGGGTTAAGCTTCTATTAATCTGAAATTACTCGTACATGTATGACGCGGAGTAGATTAGATTATGGGGATCGATTGGCCTTATTAGCCCTTCCTGAACTGCGGCCACTGTTGATCTATTGTTCTTAACCATTCGTCTATTGGTATCCCAGAAAAATATATTTTTTGCGAAATTGATTATTTCTTTGCAAGACGTTTTTCTGTACTTCAACAGGTCTGATTTACTCAGTTTTTTCAATTGGGCAATGCCCAGTTAGAAGTTCTGTTATAGGTCTTAATTCGTTCCTACTTAGGCCGAGAAGGTTTTTCTAGGATTGTTAGGCCTGCCGCCAGTAGAGCACGTTTGTGCTCCATTCCCACTCATTAATTTCTTGCCTTCTGTGGGCATTGGTTAGCCGACAGAATGGCTCCGGACCTTCGGGTAGAGTTATAGCACCTATTCTAGCAAGGTCGTCGGCTAGTTCATTTCCAGCAAATGCCTGGTGCTCTGGCACCCAAACAAAGGTAAGTTTGTTGCCCTTTGGTTTTCGACTCGAAGCTATAGTTATCTATGCTATAGGTCTTTAGAACGTCCAGTACCGCCTGGCTGTCTGTTAAGATGTGTATTTGTGAATTTGTGAAAGTTTCTTCTTAAGCAAGAGTGCAAGAGTGTCGGCTTGCAATGACCGAGTAACTTAGCAAAGTACTTGATACGAATTGGATCTTAAGTGTATGATCAACAGTCGGGACATGACAGAAGCAATATTTTTATATTCAAAGTGTAATAATAAGAGTAGCATTTCAAATACGTGTATGTAAGGTTAACGCTTGAAATAGGGACTTATTTAGAAACCTATTCACTATATATTCAAGAACAAAAACGGAAATCTGTAGTTTAAATTGCAGTTGTCTCTTTGCGGTGCCAAAAATTTTTAAATTTTAATTCTGGAAAAGATAACAAACACACTTATAAGAACTATCTTTGATACTAGTTCAATTATAATAAGACAAAAAAATATCATGGAAATCATCATTGCAGAAAATCAATTTTTGGCTTTTCTAAATACCTTCACGCAAATAACAAATAGCGGTTATAAAAGAACAGTAAAGGAAAAAACAACACATTTGGGAAATTTCGTATGAAAACAAAAATCCCATCCTGCAGTGTAACCAAACTTATCTCATGTGGTTTGTGACTGTAAGACAGCCTAATAATAGGCCTATCATCTAGTGATAACATAAAAAAAACACACAGGTTTATTTCTATACAAAGAGGAAGAGATAGAGAGAGGGGGGGGGGAGAGAGAGAGAGAGAGATAGTGTTACAAAACAAAATCTTCTTTTCCAACTTGTTGATGAAAATTGTTAATCATGCTTTATGTTCTTAGAATTCCGTGTCAATCAACTAGTTCTCGACTGTTTCGACAGTAGTGTCAAGCCGGTTTTGTTTTACTATATTTCGATTCTATAAAATTTAATTAATTTCTGGGAAAATCCACAATTGTTAAATTCTCTATAAAAATAATACGATTCGTAATAAATTCCTATTTTACAAAGTCATCTCTAAATTGCAATCTTTCTAAATCGAAATTGTATGTCTTTTACAAATTTCGAAATATTTCACCATCAGTTTTATTTTTATTAACATAAACGACATAAAAAGGGTAGGTAATTCAAGTGGGAACGTGTAGCATCTGCACAGGAAGAGATATTCATATTTCTCTTTTATTTGTACATCTGGTCAATAACAATAGTGATAGAGATTCGTCATGCACACAGATTTTTTTTAATATCAT
Organism: Meloe dianella; assembly: GCA_028455855.1. Classification (NCBI taxonomy): domain Eukaryota; kingdom Metazoa; phylum Arthropoda; class Insecta; order Coleoptera; family Meloidae; genus Meloe; species Meloe dianella. Next base: position 1,793,204 of record JAPTHL010000034.1, read on the forward strand.
CAATTCAAATCCTTATCTAATAATAATAATAAACGAATAAATTAAGAATGATATTCGAACAAACATCTGGTTATTGTTATTCCATTATTTATAGTTTTTAACCAATAACTATTAATAGATAATGCTAACGAAAATACATTTAATTATAAATAATAGGTTCGATTTGCATGCCGGAAATGGTGTCCCAGAATTACAACAACAACAACAAAAAATACAGCAAACGGACAAACAAATGGACGGAAACAAGATCCAACCGTGCATATCTCCACCCACATGCAAAATCTAATCATGACATTGGAAATAAGAAAATTTAATAAACCGCACATTTATGTAATCATCAAATCATATTTGCAATAGAATATCAGATTAAATTCTTTGGGATTTTCGTGTGGAATTTATTTTGTCATCCTCCCCCTCTTTCAAAATTCTTGGTGTTATTATGGTTGTTCCATCATTGGAAAAAAAGACGACTGAATGGAGCGGTCTTTGGGTTTTCATTCTAATTTTTTTTTCATTATTATTGTTATGTATACATATAGGCATCCATTTGTGGTACGGTAAATTCAACATGAGTCATTCGTTTTTATTATTAATTTTTTCCTTTGTTTCGTATAATAGAAAACAGTGGCGTCGTTCTGTTGGATATGTTCTTTTTATAAAAATTTCCCGAGTATGCAAATGACCCAGTAATCTACATACATACATATCGTAGTATTAATGATTTGAATAAACGCTTTCTACACAAAAATAATTTCAAATTTTAATGGCGATTTCACATAAATTTATCAAAGTTTCAACAGATCAATTTTTTTATTTGTTTTTTTTCAAATATTTCTATGTTGGCACGTTACAAATACAATTTAATTTCTATTTTGTGTAAAAAATTTCCCCCTGCAAATTCAGCTTAAAATAGATTGGTTTTACTGAGCGAAAACAAAGGAAAAAAGTGGGGTATCTGTATCTACGCCCCTGGAAATTGTCGCATACCTTTCTCTGTGTCTTGTCCATCGATCCTTTCGGGTGCCTTCTTTCATGTCTACTACCATTTCTCTTCACAAAGGAATTCCTTCCCCCCTCAATAGTTAGATATTTTTCTTTTAATACTTCTATCAAGGTTAAAAATTGACAATAAAAAACTTTCTGCTCAGGGTTATATAATTTTCACATTTTTTGTCTCTAAATTTAGTTAATTGGTGTTTTTTTTTTGGTTTTAATCAAGGTTGATTTATATATTGGCAATAAAATATTATTGTTGGAAATATGTTGCGATTACATTGTTTAATTTTTAATTTTTTTTTTGTTTGGAATTATTCCAGCGTGATGGGATGATTGGATTGCAAGAATGCGGGCCTGCGCCCCCTAGAGCGCCAGCCTCCGGCGGCATTCGGGCCCGTGAACGCACAGCACAAGCTGTCGATTATTATAATACCCATGTGCATAGGGCTTGGGCTAACGCTGGATTATCAACTTCCAGGTAATAGTTAGTTTGTAGGGAAAAATCTATTTTTGACAAATAGAAAATGTTGTTCTCTTCTGATTAATAAAATAGATCATCGTTTAATGATCGCCATCACGGTCATCATTCAACACCGCATCGTACAATAATAAATAATCATCAACATTTAATACAAACATCAACTGATCATTTATATCGTAGTAATTCTAGTTTAGAATTATTGGAACATAACGGACGTACAACATCATCATCATCACCATCATTAAAACGTGAATACGGTAGTCACGGTTCTATAGACGTAATCGATCGTCCTGAAATTGGAGGAGGTCCAACAGCATCAC